>VLTN01000016.1:0-602474 GCA_008330645.1 Cafeteria roenbergensis | reverse complement strand
CGAGCAGCAACGCCAACGCGGGTCCGGCGGCCGGATCGCCCTGCACGCGTACCAGCCCGCCTGGGCCGCCGCCACGGGCTCCGTGCGCACGCGGGCCGGCGCGGCGCAGGGATCGTGGTCCGCCCAGGCCGCGGCCGGCACGACGCTGTGGTGGCGACGGCCGGGCGGCGCCGGAGTCGGAGTCGAGTCGGAACCCGCACGGTGCGGCACGCGTCGTCTGGAGATCGACAACGGCGACCTCCCCGCCACGCCTACTTCGCACAGCTCAACGCCGTACGGCCCCGGGCGCGGTTCGTTGATCGACCACCTGTACCTGGGGTCGCCGACCAACTTCTCCGTCCGCGCCCCCTCGGCCTTCCACCCCGAGACCATGCCCGACGACCGGTCCAGCATCGTGCTGGGCAACGTCTCCGGACCCGGCGTGTCCGCCTCGAGCGTCACCCGTGGCGGCCGGCACCGACTGGACCGTGGGCCCGGCGCAGTCCTCGGCCGCGGACCCCTTCGCGCTGGGCCTGCGGTCGCTGACCGTGGCGGAGCACGGACGGCTGATGCTGGCGTGGGCGGTGTGGGCTGCGCGCCACCACGGTGACCGTGCGCGGCGAGCTGTCGGGGCGTGCGGCACCTCACGCTGGATGCGGGCGCCGCCGTGTCGCTGGGCGGGTCGGGCGGCGTGTGGATCGACAACGCCACCGGCACCGGCGCGGACGGCGAGTGGGCCGCGTGGGCGTGCGCCGCCGGCGTGGCGTCGTGCTCGTCGGCGGGGGGGGCGAGGCGGCTCCAGGGCCGGTACGGCTTCGAGTCGCTGCGCCTCCTCGGCGACGCGTCCCTCACGCTCGACGCGGGCGTGCGGTCGGTGGGCGCGGCGCAGGTGGACGTGCTGGCCACGTCGCGAGTGACGGCGCTGGGTCCGCGCACGACGCAGCTGCGGCTGGTCGCGCGCGACGGACTGCGCCTGGCGCCCGGCGCCGCCATCCGCGCCGACGGCATCGGGTTCGCCGGCGGGGAGCGGGACGCGAGCTGCTTCGAGGGCGACGACGCCGGCGAGGGCGGGATGCACGGCGGCGGGCCGGCGGGACAGACCTGCGGCGACTACGAGTGGCCCGTGCTGGCCGGCGCGGGCGGGTCGGGCGGGGCGTCGGGCGGGTCCGGCGGGGGGTCGTTGCTCATCCAGTGCAACTTCACCGCGTCCAGCTCCGTCGACCTCGCCGGCCTCGTGACCGTGGACGGCCACGCCGGGTCCGGGTCGAGCGGCGCGGGCGGCGCGGGCGGGTCGCTGGTGGTGGTGGCCGGGCGGCTGGCCGTGACGGGCACGCTGTCCGCCGACGGAGGCGCCGCGTCGGCGAGCAGCAACGCCAACGGCGGGTCCGGCGGCCGGATCGCCCTGCACGCGTACCAGCCCGCCTGGGCCGCCGCCACGGGCTCCGTGCGCACGCGGGCCGGCGCGGCGCAGGGATCGTGGTCCGCCCAGGCCGCGGCCGGCACGACGCTGTGGTGCGACGGCCGGGCGGCGCCGGGGTCGGAGTCGGAGTCGAACCCGCACGGGTGCGGCACGCGTCGTCTGGAGATCGACAACGGCGACCTCCCCGCCACGCCCTACTTCGCACAGCTCAACGCCGTACGGCCCCGGGCGCGGTTCGTGATCGACCACCTGTACCTGGGGTCGCCGACCAGCTTCTCCGTCCGCGCCCCCTCGGCCTTCCACCCCGAGACCATGCCCGACGACCGGTCCAGCATCGTGCTGGGCAACGTCTCCGGACCCGGCGTGTCCGCCTCGAGCGTCACCGTGGCGGCCGGCACCGACTGGACCGTGGGCCCGGCGCAGTCCTCGGCCGCGGACCCCTTCGCGCTGGGCCTGCGGTCGCTGACCGTGGCGGAGCACGGACGGCTGATGCTGGCGTGGGCGGTGTGGCTGCGCGCCACCACGGTGACCGTGCGCGGCGAGCTGTCGGGCGTGCGGCACCTCACGCTGGATGCGGGCGCCGCCGTGTCGCTGGGCGGGTCGGGCGGCGTGTGGATCGACAACGCCACCGGCACCGGCACCGGCGCGGACGGCGAGTGGGCCGCGTGGGCGTGCGCCGCCGGCGTGGCGTCGTGCTCGTCGGCGGGCGGGGCGAGGCGGCTCCAGGGCCGGTACGGCTTCGAGTCGCTGCGCCTCCTCGGCGACGCGTCCCTCACGCTCGACGCGGGCGTGCGGTCGGTGGGCGCGGCGCAGGTGGACGTGCTGGCCACGTCGCGAGTGACGGCGCTGGGTCCGCGTTCGACGCAGCTGCGGCTGGTCGCGCGCGACGGACTGCGCCTGGCGCCCGGCGCCGCCATCCGCGCCGACGGCATCGGGTTCGCCGGCGGGGAGCGGGACGCGAGCTGCTTCGAGGGCGACGACGCCGGCGAGGGCGGGATGCACGGCGGCGGGCCGGCGGGACAGACCTGCGGCGACTACGAGTGGCCCGTGCTGGCCGGCGCGGGCGGGTCGGGCGGGGCGTCGGGCGGGTCCGGCGGGGGGGTCGTTGCTCATCCAGTGCAACTTCACCGCGTCCAGCTCCGTCGACCTCGCCGGCCTCGTGACCGTGGACGGCCACGCCGGGTCCGGGTCGAGCGGCGCGGGCGGCGCGGGCGGGTCGCTGGTGGTGGTGGCCGGGCGGCTGGCCGTGACGGGCACCCTGTCCGCCGACGGAGGCGCCGCGTCGGCGAGCAGCAACGCCAACGGCGGGTCCGGCGGCCGGATCGCCCTGCACGCGTACCAGCCCGCCTGGGCCGCCGCCACGGGCTCCGTGCGCACGCGGGCCGGCGCGGCGCAGGGATCGTGGTCCGCCCAGGCCGCGGCCGGCACGACGCTGTGGTGCGACGGCCGGGCGGCGCCGGGGTCGGAGTCGGAGTCGGAGTCGAACCCGCACGGGTGCGGCACGCGTCGTCTGGAGATCGACAACGGCGACCTCCCCGCCACGCCCTACTTCGCACAGCTCAACGCCGTGCGGCCCCGGGCGCGGTTCGTGATCGACCACCTGTACTTGGGGTCGCCGACCAGCTTCTCCGTCCGCGCCCCCTCGGCCTTCCACCCCGAGACCATGCCCGACGACCGGTCCAGCATCGTGCTGGGCAACGTCTCCGGACCCGGGGTATCGCGGTCGAGGCTTGCCGTGGAGGCTGGCACGACGTGGGTGTTCGCCGGTCAGCCGCTTGCGGAGGCCCCGCTTGGCACAGCCAGATGGACCTCGGACGTTGCCCTTGCATCATCAGGCGCTCAAACCGCTGTCAGCTGCCTCGAGCAGCCATTCCTCAGCCTGGCGCTGTCAGTGAACTTCAACCTTGTCGATGTTGCAGAGCATTCGCAGCTGCTGCTGCCTCCGAGCGTTATCATGTCCAGCGGGGCGGCAATGGACGTTCGCGGCAAGCTGTCGGGCGTGCGGCACCTCACGCTGGATGCGGGCGCCGCCGTGTCGCTGGGCGGGTCGGGCGGCGTGTGGATCGACAACGCCACCGGCACCGGCGCGGACGGCGAGTGGGCCGCGTGGGCGTGCGCCGCCGGCGTGGCGTCGTGCTCGCTCGTCGGCGGGCGGGGCGAGGCGGCTCGCAGGGCCGGTACGGCTTCGAGTCGCTGCGCCTCCTCGGCGACGCGTCCCTCACGCTCGACGCGGGCGTGCGGTCGGTGGGCGCGGCGCAGGTGGACGTGCTGGCCACGTCGCGAGTGACGGCGCTGGGTCCGCGTTCGACGCAGCTGCGGCTGGTCGCGCGCGACGGACTGCGCCTGGCGCCCGGCGCCGCCATCCGCGCCGACGGCACCGGGTTCGCCGGCGGGGAGCGGGACGCGAGCTGCTCCGCGGGCGACGACGCCGGCGAGGGCGGGATGCACGGCGGCGGGCCGGCGGGACAGACCTGCGGCGACTACGAGTGGCCCGTGCTGGCCGGCGCGGGCGGGTCGGGCGGGGCGTCGGGCGGGTCCGGCGGGGGGTCGTTGCTCATCCAGTGCAACTTCACCGCGTCCAGCTCCGTCGACCTCGCCGGCCTCGTGACCGTGGACGGGGCTCCCGGCCGTGCAGCTGCGGTTGCGGGTGAAGTCGCCGGCGGAGGCGGAGCTGCTGGCTCGCTGCTTGTGGTCGCGTCACGCCTGTCGGGGACTGGTGTCATTTCTGCTTCAGGTGGGGATGCGGTGCCTGCTGGCTCCGGCTGGGCCAGCAACGGCGGTTCCGGTGGGCGGATCTCGTTTTTGGGTGGCACCTCGACGTTTGAAGGAACCTTCGTGTCTGTAGCCGGGTCTGGGCCACCGGATCAACTTGCGGCAGCTGGAACGGCCTTCACGTGCACGGGGCCGTCGTGTGCATCCCCAAGCGCTGTAGCAGCCGTCCCTCCCACCCGCACTGTCCTGGTGGATGCTCGAGGCAAGCTGTCTTCAGGCGTCACAGAGATCGGCGGGCGCGGACTGAGCATTGAGCTGCTCACGCGCCTCGAGATTCTCGGTCATGCCACCATCAGCATCAAGCCTGGGGGGCACTCCCCCGATTCGGAATTGTCTCTCCTCCAAGTTGAGCAGGTTTCCGGGGACGGCAGCGGCAGCCTTCGTCTGCAGGCCGGCACTTCGGTCGTCGTAACCGGGGGCACCGCGTCGTGGAGCTCGTCCAACACGGAGACGCATGCGATTGTGCGGGACTCTGCAGAGGTCGCTACGTATTCCGTGCAGCGCGTGGTGACAACCCAGGCCGAGCTCAAGGGGTTGCGCATTGCTGTGGACGTCGGCGCCCAGGTCGTCCTGCCTCCGAGCATCGCCGTTTGCAACGCCACCGTGGAGGCGGCCGGGAGCGTGATTGGGCCGCGAACCATCAAGTACTGCGACGCTGACGGGGACGACGTGGGCCCACTGCCCGTGACGGGGTGTACCAACAGCTCCGCTGAGAACTTCAACCCTGCCGCCACGGTGTCCAACAGCTCGATGTGCGCGTTCGACCGCATCCCGGGCTGCACAAACCAGCTCGCACTGAACTTCAGCCCCTTGGCAGAAGTGAATGATGGCTCGTGTACATTCAGCGACTCGTTCGCTAGCGGCTGCGCGTACGACGCGGCGCTGAACTTCCTGCCCGGCTCGCTCGACGACGGCTCCTGCAAGTTCCCAGACTACATCGGACTGGAGCAGCGGTTCAACCGGCTCAACTCATCCTGCGCAGACGAGCGGACAACGCTGCTGCTGCAAAATCAGATGCTGCTCCAGCTGCTGGAGGGGGCAGGGAGCGGCAATGCGAGCTGCGGGTCTGTGGCCAGTGCTGACCTGCTCGCTCAGTTCAAGGCGCTTGACGACGCCCTGCAGGCGATGCGCGCTGACCGGGACGAGGCGCTGGATGCCTCCATGCTGCTCGACTTCCAACTCAGAGACGCCAGGCGCGACCTTGCCCTGGCAATTCAGCTGGCTGCCACCCGCGCCACCCGCATCGTGGGCTTGGAGTCGAGGACGATCGAGCTGGAGACGGCTTTGGGCGACGCTCGCTCTCAAGTCAGCTCGCTGACGCTAGAGTTGGCGGCGGAACAAGCGCAAGGTGCTCAGGCGGAACAGCGAGCAGCCGACCTGGCGCTTGAGGTGGAGAGCCTTCGGGGAAGCATTGCCATGCTGAACGCCTCTCTCGCGACGCTCAGCGCTGAACAGCTGCAGTCCAGCTTGTTGGCACAAGAACGGCGAGGATGATCGTGAAGAGCTCGAAGCTCAGCTGGCTGGACTTGAGCTGGAGGCGCAGCTGCTCAGGACGGACAATGCAGTGCTCTCGAGCTCGTGCGGCGTGCTGGACTGGACAGATTCGGTCGACCCTTGCCCTGTGAACGGGCCGGTGGCTTGCTCTTCGCTCAGCTCGGCTGGCTCGGTGTGCAGGTCGGGGTCGTCTTGCGCGAGCGGCGTCTGCAAGCGCGGAAACTGCACCCAAGCCAGCTGCGCTGATGGAATCCGGCAGGGGTCGCCCGGGGAAGATCACTTTGAGACCGACACCGACTGCGGCGGGACCTGTGGGCCGTGCGACCGCGGCTCGCGCTGTCAGAATGCCTCCGACTGCAGCGATGGCCTGGCTTGCCTCTTGGGCACCTGCCAGGCCAGCTCGCTGGATCCCAGCTCGGGCGGTGGCGCCTCGGCAGCGGTGGACGTCAATGCCACTGGCCTCGACGACTTCAGCCACTGTGCTTCCTCCCAGCAGTGCACCTCGGGTGTGTGCCGGTCGGTGGGCGCAGCCTTCAGCACTCCGAGCGTCGACGCGCCAGGACTCTGCGCGCCTCCCAGCCTCTCTGACGGCGTGACCAACGGGGACGAGCCTTGCTCTGACCGGCTGGCGGGCGCCGGCATGTGCCAGCTTGGCGAGACTTGCCGCGTTGAGACGGATTGCGCCACGGGAGGGGCTTGCAGCGGCGGCGTGTGCCAGGCCGCCAGCTGCGACGACGGCGTGTTCAACCCCGCCGCCGAGAGCGACGTCGACTGCGGATCCGCCCCGGGGGGCGGAAACGCCACTGTCGGCTGCCCTGGCTGCCCCGTGGGGGCGCGGTGCAGCGCGGATGCCGACTGCCTGTCCGGCTCGTGCTTGGGAGGCGCGTGCGCGTCGCTGCCGTCGTGCTTCAACCAGGTCAAGGACGGCAAAGAGACGTGCACCGACGGGGGCGGCCCCGACTGCCCGCCCTGCGCAGACTTGCTCGGCTGCGACAGCGACAGGGACTGCGGCTCCGGGGTGTGCAACCCGCTGGCTCGCGTGTGCGAGCGTCCGTCGTGCAGCGACGGCAGGCGCAACGGCAAGGAGACGGGAGTCGACTGCGGGGGCGACTCGGGGTGCGCGCGCTGCCCAGCTGGGAGCCGGTGCTCTGCTGGCACCGACTGCGCGTCGCGGTCGTGCTCGGGCGGCTTCTGCGCCCAGCCCACCTGCTCGGACGGCATCGCGCAGGTGGACGAGGCGCCGGGCGGCGACTGCGGCGGGCCTCGGTGCGCGCTTTGCCAGCCGGGGGTGTCCTGCTCTGACTCGGCGCAGTGCACCGGGCTGTGCGTCAGCGGCCTTTGCGAGGCGCCAAGGTGCGACAACGGGGTGGCGGACGGACTGGAGCACGGCGTGGACTGCGGCCCGCCCGAGTCTGGCTGCCCTCTGTGCTCGCCCGGGGCGGCCTGCCGCAGCGACTCAGCGTGTGTCGGAGCCTGCAGCGCTGGAAAGTGCGCGCCGCTGTCGCAGTCTGACCTCCTAAACCTCACCACTGCATCGGGAGACTGGGGACCGGCGTGGGGGGCAAGCGAGGGCAGGGTCTCCTTGGTGTGCCCGGCGGGCAACGGGACGTGCGGCGGCCTGTGCGGGCCCTGCGGGGAGGGGCTCGGCTGCGCTGCGCACTCCCACTGCGGCGACGGGCTGCTGTGTTCGTCAGGGGTGTGCCGGCCCACGTGCGCCGGGCGGTGCGGATCGGGGGGGTGCGGGCTGTGCGAGGCGGGGCAGGAGTCGCCCGCTGCCAGCGCGTGTGTGTCTGGGCTGCGCGACAGCGCCAGCGGCCGGTGCATCCTCCCTGGCCACTGCGCCAACGGCGTGCTCGACGCCGACGCGGGCGAGACTGCGACAGACTTGGGAGGGCCATGCGGGTCGCTTCGCGGCTCTGGCGCCAAGTGCCGACTTGGCTCGGAGTGCCTGAGCCGCTTCTGCCACCCGCAGCAGGGCGTCTGCAGCGTGGAGCACTGCGCCGATGCGGTGCTCTCGGGCGACGAGACCTGCGTGGACGGTGGCGGGTCGTGCGCTGCTGGCTGCGGCCCGCTCGCCGCGTGCCAAGTGCACGAAGACTGCTCCGCCGCGGACTCGAGATGCGTGGACGGTGCCTGCTCACTGCCGCGCAACTGCAGCAACGGCCGGCAGGACGCCGGCGAGGTGGCTGTGGACGTCGGCCCCGCCTGCGGGCTGACAGCCACGGGAGGCGCCTGCCAGGTGGACTCGCAGTGCTCGTCGGGGAGTTGCCGCCTGCCGTTCTCGGGCGCCGCGCTGGGAACGTGCGGAACGGGCAGCTGCTACGACGGCGTGTGGCAGCGCGACCGCGAGGCCGACTTGGACTGCGGCAGCGCATGCGGCAGGCAGCGGCTGTGCCCCGCGTATGCCCGATGCGAGGAGGCCGCGGACTGCGCCTCGGGAAGGTGTGGCGGTGGGGTTTGCCAGCTTGCCGCCGAGTGCGCCGCTGGAGACTGCGGCGGCAAGTGCGCGCCCTGCCCCCTGGAGCGGGCTTGCGCTGTGGCCAGCGACTGTCTGAGCGGACGCTGTGCGTTCGGCGTGTGCGCGCGCCAGGACATCGGCTCAGGGACCGCCAGGATCAGCGCCTCGGCCTCGGCACTGAGCAGCAACGGCGTTAGCACGGGCTCTATCTCCGCCGCGGCGCCGCAGTTCAGCTTCTTGGTGGACGAGTCGGCGGTGCTGCAGGCCGGGGCGCCGTTCGTGTCGAGCGTGTCGCCCGCTTCGGGAGCGTCGGGAGTTGGGTCCAGCGTGCGCCTCTCGGGAGGCAACTTTGCCTCGTCGCCGTCGGCCAGCTTCCGCGTCGTGGTTGCGGACGCCGCCTCACGCGTGCGGCTGGCGGGGTCGATGGCGGCAGCCTGCTCGCCTCCGGCGGACTCGTTCATCGACTGCGGCGTGCCATCCCACCCTCGCGGCTCGGTCGTGCTCGTGCTGGAGTACTCGGTCTCTGGCAGCAGCGCTGGCCCTTGGGAGCGCGCCCAGGCGTACTTCGCCAGCACAGGGGCGTTCCGCATCACCGGGCGCACCGGTTTTGCCACCGGCATCAAGCTGCTGCAGGCGCCGGCGTCCCTTGTGCGGGGCGAGCTGCTGCAGCCTGCGCCTCGCGCGGTGCTGGTGGACGACTTCGGGCAGGCTGTCGAGAGCGACTCTTCCACCATTGTTCGCATCGCCGCCTTCTCGGGCGAGCGGGGCTCCGAAGTGGCCACCCTCCAGCCCGTGGCCGGGCCGCCAGCCTCCGGCTCGGCCATGCCCTCCCTGTCCGTCGCAGCGCGGAGCGGCGTCGTCCAGTTCGATGGCCTCGGAGTTGCCGCAACGAGCCTGGCAGTCGGCAGGCAGCTGCGCCTCGTGCTCTCGGCGGAGACGGGCGACGAGCGCTCGGTGCTGGGCACGTCGACGGACTTCGTTCGGGGCTACGCAGGCACGGCTGGTCTTGGCGGGCGATCGAGCTTGAGCGGCTGCGGCGTTGTGGACGCCCGAGGCCTCTGCTGCGAGCCGCCGCTGTGGCTGGACTCGTGCGGCATCTGCTCGTCGGCAGCGGCGGCGAGTGCCAGGTCCTGCGGGATCCGCATCGAGCTGCCGGTCCGCGTCAGGGCGACCGGCACAGGCGCAGCGGGTCTGCCCTCTGAGTCCGTCCTTGCTCAGCTTCGGGCAGGGGTTGGGGCTGTGGCAGGCTTTGCCGAGGCTGCGACCGCCAGAGCCGTGGTGATGCCGCCGCTGTCGTCTGGGGGCGCGGCGCTCGTGGGCAGCAGCGGTGCCTCTGGCTTCAGCGCCGACGGACCCTTCGTCACTGGCGCGCGCATGGTGGCAAGCGCGGTTGTTCCGCCTCCGAGCGGGGGATGGCCCCCGAGCGGCCCGGGCAGCCGCACGAGCGTGGAGGCCCGCCTGCGGTCCGCAACGCAGGACTCAGCAGACCCTCTGCTGGGCGCCGCCTCCGGCCCTGTCAGCTCCCAAGGCGGGGCCTTGGAGATGGATAGCGCCCGGGGGTCGGTGGTGTTGGAAGGCACGATCGTCTGCGCAGCCCCATGCCCGCCTCCCGGGGACTGGGCGGCGGGCTCGGACTGCCCGCTCTGCGCGCCAGACCCGGAAGGCGTCACCTCGAACGCTTCGTTGCTGCAGGCGGCTTGGGTCGAGGCCGTGGAGCCAGAGGCGATGGAATCGGGCAAGGGCGTTTGCAACGCCTCCGCGGATGCCGCGGCGCTCCCCGTCGCAGTCTTCGGCGACGAGAGCGCGACCGAGAGCGCTCTGGCGGCGGCGCACACCGTGGTGCTCCTGTCGACAGTCGGGCTTGCCTTGCTGCAGGGAGTGATCGACTCCTCCCGCGCGGTGTGGGGGGCGCCTCCCCTCCACTCTGGCCCTGGCTCGGCCATCGCGTCGGCGCTGCCGTCGCTCGCTGTGGTGGGCATGGGCGTGCTGGACGTTGCGGACCACGGGCAGTTCGCGGTGATGCTCTCCCAGCTGCACCTGACTGCCCCGCCAGTGCTGCGGCGCAGCGGCGAGCTGCTCGTGTCGTCCACGGGGCTGATTCCTGGAGTCTGGGGTGTGCTGCGTCCGTCGCCTCCCTCGGACATGGTGTGGGGACCGCCCAACGCGTCGTCGTACAGCAACGCATCGGTGGCGCAGTCGGAATCGGGACTTCCCGGCGGAGGCGAGGCTTCTTGGTGGCTGGCCTTCCCGGAGGACCCTGTCGGCGACTCGAGCGTCCCATCGTCGGTGCGGGCGCTGGCCTCCCCGCTGGGTGCCCGCCCGGAGGACTTGCTCGAGCTGGGCGCAGTGTCGCTTGCTGCCGCGGAAGCGGCTTTTGCGCTGGCCTTCGGATTCCTCATCGTGACTTCCTGCTTCCTCACAAGGCCGGACAGCCGCGCGGGTTCCGGCGCGGGCAAGCCCATTCCCTCGTCTGAGTTCTCCGTGGTCACTCCTTTGCGGGCTGGCTCCGTGAAGGCCAAGGCTGGCGGCAAGCGCGGGTCGCTGGTGCCGACCAAGCCGGGCGGAGCGGAGGAGCCCAAGCCCGCCGAGCCTCGGAGCACCGCGTCGCGGCGTCCACGCATCCACGGGCCGACCGCGCTGGCCAACAGGCTGGCTGTCGCGATGGCGGCTGTGGCCAGCATCTACTTTTCGTCGCTGACGCTCGCCGGAATGTTTGAAGTCTCGCGCGTTCCAGGCGGGCCGAACGACGCCGCTGACCACCGCCTCGCCGGGTGGCTGCTGCTCTTCGGTTTTTCGCTGGGCTTCGCTGCGCTGCAGGCGCACAGCGTGCTGCGGCAGCGGCCGTTCGCCTGGTTGGCGCCCCTGTGCGGCTGCTGCCAGCAGCTGGGGAGCGCCCCCGGCGGCGGGCCGGTCCACGTGGGCTCGCCGCCGTACTTGGTTCACGCCCACCAGGGCCGCGGGGCGCGCGTCTTTGACGCCACGGGGCGCTCGGACCACGAGCGCGCAGCGGGCCGGTGGTGGCTCCTGGCGGCGCTCGGCGACCGCTTCGCCACTTCGATGCTCCTCGTGGCCCTGGACTCGCGGCCCGGAGCGCAGGTCGGGGCCATGCTGGCCAAGCAGGTGCTGGTCCTGACGCTGCTCCTGGCCACCACGCCCCCGTCCTCGGGCGCTGCGCACGCCGTCAAGACGGTCGTGGTGGTAGGGCGCGCCGTGGTCCTGGCCATGGCGCTGGCCTTCGTGCCTCCGTACGGACTGCCCGACCTGGAGGCCATGCGGCTGGTGGGCATCCTGATGGTGGCCGTCCAGCTGGCGCTGGCGTTGCTCGTGTTCGCACTGGTGGCGGTGCGCTTCCCCCTGCTGGCTCGCTTCGCCGCGGCGACGCTGCCCTGTGCTTCTGCCAAGCGCAAGCACGCGCATGACGTGGTTTCTGGAGCCGCCTCTGGCGGGGCAAGAAGTCTCGCGCTCCCCGGCGGCCGGCACGCTGCTCGGGCACATAGCAACCAGTTGACTTTGCTGGCTGAAGAAGCGGGCTCCGGAGTGGGCACAACCGCCCGAAACCCGATGTGGACCCAGAAGGCGGGGTTCAGAGCGCTCGGCCGCAGCGCGCAGGGCGTAGAGGCCGAGAGCAAGGCGAGCTGCACCGACGGCAGGGCGGCCGAGGCTCCGGCAGCCGCCAAGCCTGGGCCGCAAGAGCTAGCGATGCTGGAGGGGATGGCCAGGGCATCGAACGCCTCCGCCGCCAAGCTGCTGGCCAAGGGTGCAGCCGATGCCGCGCGGCGCGCACGCGGCCAGGCGCATCGCCGGTCCACCCCGACGCGCGCTGCGCCGCCCTCCAGCAATGCCAAGGACGGCGGGAAGGATTGAGCCAAAGGCTTCTTCGCCTGGCTCAAGGGCGATGCGCATCTCCTTGACGGGGCGGACGTGCCAGCAGACCTCGGCGGCAGCGGCCGGAGCACGCCACGTCAGCCGCTGCCTGTTCCAGCCGCCACCTGTGCCAGTCTGGGCACCATCGCCGAAGGTGCGCGATTCGTTTATCATAGACAGGGGCACATGCTGCCTCTTTTCTGGTTCCGGGCAAGCAAGCCGTCACACAGAACGCTTGCCGCTCGCCTTGCGGGTTCGATTTTGCTTTGCGTGACGCGCTGGTGGCCTCTTGCGTGGTGTGTGCTCGGACAACTGCGCCGACGAATTCGCTTGCATGCACAGGAACGCTGAGGGCGGCCGAGAGGACGGTCGCGAGGGCGCGCTCGTCGGTAACACTCGTTGCCCGAAGACAGCGCTCATTGTTGCGGACTGTTTCCCCTCAACCAACGCCCGTACGGCCTTTGGTTGCGTACAAACGGTATTGGGATTGGCTTGAATGGGGGGAAGGGAGAGGGTCCGACAGGGGTGGCGCTATGCCAGGCGAGCGAGTGCTTCGGACCGCACTGGCAGAGTAGGGCACTCGCAACAACTTGCAGACCTCACTCTCGTGCCATGGCCAGCATCTTCCGGAAGGCGGTGTGGGCCTTTGTCAACCACCCCGCCCCAGAATGGGTGAAGCTGTCTGGAGCCGTGGGCTTGTTCGTTGGCTTGGCTGTGTACTCGGTCTCAAGTGAGCTTGTCGACTTGCAGCTGATGCCGTGCCCCAGCATCCAGCGTGCTGGCCATTGCGCCGTGTCCGAGTCCTGGGCCTTGTCTCCGCAGAAAAACGCTCCCAGAAGATGGGGGAGGGCCTCTTTGACTCGGAAAAACCACAGGCCTTGCTGAACGAGACCGAGCGGACGCTGGAAGAAGAGCGCGCCGCCCTGGAGGCATCCCAGCAGGTGCCTGCCACAGCCGACGATGCTCAGAGGTCGTGAAGTGGCTATGGTTGCCCGAGCTGCAATGGGTTTGTGGTTGTGTGTCGTTGCCTTCGTCGTGGCGAGCGGAACGGGCCAAGGCGGTCGCTCAGGGCAGCTTGGCTCACGCGTCAGTGTTCGCTTGCAGCCATGCAGCTCGGTGGCTGTCTGCCGGGCAAACTGGAGCGAGTTTCAGTCAAGCAGCGTGCAGCTGTCACATTTCGTGGATCTCCAGAAGAGCTTCCCGGACAGTCATCGAACTGTTGACGACGCGATCGCCATTGTGTGTCTCAGTCAAGCTGCGCCAGCACCACGCAAATAGACAACGAACGGCCCCGCATTTGCGAGCATTTCTTCGCATCGCTCCCTTGCGTCAGGCTCCATCGACATGCGCCGCTCGCGGAGCCTCGAGGCAGCTGCCGCGCTGCACGTCGCAACACTGGATGCCAAACCTTCCGATTTGGCGACCGCTGAAATGGCGGGACCGTCAGCACCAAATACGTCGTAGGCGCAATTGAGGGCTTCTGCAACAACTTCCAGCGATGGGTCCCCCAGAGCAGCTTTGACTGCTGTCGCGATGGCGCGCAAAGCGGGCTCGCTCGAGAGCATACTCGGGCTGACGGCTGGCACCGAGCACAGGCATGCCAGGGCCAAGCACCGGGCCTCTGGTTGGGTCACAGCCGAGGATGTCCCGGCAGCTGCGGCCCCGCCTTCTGCCGCGGTCGCGCACAGGGCCAGCGCCAAGGACGGAATGGCGGCGGAGGCGGGTGCGGCCGCGGCAGGCTGGCCGTCGTTCAAGGCTGCAGCGGCCGCCTCAAGCGCTGCTTGGGTGGCCGTTAGAAGTCCAGCAAGGCACGCAGCAGCCGCGATGCCCCTTGCCACTGCTGCTGCAGGCGAGGCGCCTGCTGGTGGCCGCCAGTCCGCGGCAGCAAGCAAGCTGCCCAGCCGCGTCCAAACGGCAGCGGCAGTGGCTGCAGTCGGCGGGAGGGCGTGACCCAGCGTGCCCCGCAGACTTGCCAGCGCGGCCGCTGCCGATGCCGCTTCCTCTCGAGCCCACGGCTCCGTGAGCAGGGCAACGGCGGCACCCCCGCTCGCAGCAGCCGCCTGGCCGTTGAGCAGGCCAAGTGCAACCATCAGGGCTCTGTCCGCCGCTTCGAGAGTCGCGTCCGTGGCCAGTTCTCTCGACAGAGCCTCGGGCGCAGACACAACACGAACACTCACCCCTCCGGCACCGGCTCCGGCTCCGGCTCCGGCTCCGGCGTCGCGAGAGGTTCCCTCAACAATCCCGCCAGACTCGCCAGCCGTGGCCGATTGGCCTCCCGCTCCCCCAACTGCCGCACCCGCGTCAGCGCTGACGATGTAGCTGCCGGCTACAGCGGTGCTCAGGATTTCTGCGGCAAGACGGATGCTTGCTGGCCCCTGCTCTACCCACGCCTGCCGTGCTGCTGCCGCCGCCTCATCCGCCGCCTCTGCCGCCGCCTCCTCGGCGGAAGCCTCGGCCATCATGGCCGAGCTAGCGGCCAATGGGCCGGCCTCAGCGGCGTCGCTGCCCTCGGTGTGCTGCAGTCCGTCGAGAGCGGCGGCAGAATCCGCGGGCACCGTGGCGTCAGAGGCAGGCACAGCAGCAGCAGCAGCAGCAGCAGCAGCAGCAGCAGCAGCGCCTGCGCGGCCGCCCTCCCCAAGCATCTTCCTCGCCTCCGATGCCTCGCGCCCTCTCTGCAGAGCCGCCTCGAACGAAGGGCCGATCATGGGCAGAGCCAGGCCCGAGAGGAGCACACGGGCAGCTGCTGCCACTGCGGCGCCTGCCTCCGTCGGCAGGGCAGTGCCAGCCGCGCTCGAGGCGGCTACTGCGGATGCAAGGCCCAGAACGGCGCCGGCGGCGTGCAGTGCGGCCGCGGTGGCGGACACGGGGCTGGCCATGACGGCGGCGAGGCGGGTCCACACGCCCGAAGTGCGGGCAAGCGCGGTGGCCATAGGAACGTTCTCGTCGCTAAGGGTGTGGAAGGCGTTGGCTGCGGCCTCCTGAGCGGCGAGGACAGCGTCGCGGGCGGTGGCGCCGCTTGCACCTGCGCCCGTCGACCACTGTCCGGCAGCCTCCGCCTGGAGCGGCAGCTCCACCATGGCGAGGAGGGGCCCTGCCAGCCCCGCGAGGGGGAGGTCCGGCTCCGACGGCCAAGCCACGTCTCCTCGCTTGACGGACTGCACCAGCGCATCGACGGCAGTGTGCGACCCGCGTGCGAGCTGCGCGAGGGCGAGGCAGGCCTCTTTGATGAGCGCCAGACGAAGGAGCCCCGCGGAGGGACGGGGGCGGCCCGCAGGCGCACCGGGGTCGGCTGCCGGCGAGGCAGCTGCGGGGCCAGGAGGGAGGGCAGGGGCGGCGGCGGCCTCGCGAAAGGCGCCGACGAGCTCTGCCGGGACGCACGTGCGGGCGAGCAAGTGCATCAGACTGGAGTGGCTGCCCCGACCTGCAAGGGTCTCGCATGCAGCAGGGCCGCCTGCATCGGCCAGTGCGCGGATAGCGGAGGCGGCTGCGGTGGCCACCTCGGGGAAGGGGTCCGAGAGCAGGAGGACCACGCGGGCAAAGGCGCCGGACGAGAACACGCGAGATGCCACAGCCCCGCGGCGCTCCGAGGAGCCCATGACCAGTGCCGCCTCGAGCGAGTCGCACGCGGACGCCCTGCCCTGGGGCGAGCGGCTGTCGATGCCCTCAAGAAGCGCCTTGGTCTCCTTGTCCATGGCGGCGACGGGCCCTTGCGCGGCAACACCAGCTCCTTGGCCAGAGGAAGCGGCACCCTGCCCTGTCGCCGATCTTCCGGCCCTGCGGCGGTTCTTCCCCATGTCTAGCTTCGGGCGTGGAGGAGGCACGAAGGTGCGCGCTCTCGGGACTTGGCTTCTTCACGCGGCAGAGCCAAGCCGGTGGCGAGTGCCAATTGCCAAGCTGCGATGCGAGCGCTGAAATTTCGCCCCCATAGCAGCGGGATTGCCTGCGCGGCCAACCACACACATGTTTGTCGATCTTGCGCTGGTCGAGATTCTGCTAGTATTGAGCAGGATGAGGGCTGCGTGTAGCCCAGTTCACCCAAGGCCGCATGTCTGGGTCACGGAAACCTGAACGACGCAGCTCATAGAGGCGACCAAGAGTCAGCGCAGGGTGTACACCTTCGCCGTACCGCAGGACTTTGGCGCGGGAGCGAATGCAGTGGGCTGCCAAGCGCAGTACATTCCAGAAAGCCGCTTGGCTGCGCCTTGCCGAGCTGACGCCCGAATGCATGGCGCTGCACAAACAGCATGACTTTCGGCTGTCGCATCTGTAGCGCGGTCTCGGCTACCACGGCCAGAGGCAGTCCTCCGGGCGAGCCCGCCGCGGCCAGGCCCAGCCGCTCAACCAACAGCTGGATCGTCCGAAGCTGGCGTGTTGTCGAAGATGTTGGTGAGGGTCTGAGCAGTCGCCGCGAAGAAGACAATCACGCCGATGACAAGCAAAGCAACGGAGGGTAGCTTGGATCGATGGCAGACGCCAGTGTCGTCTTCGTGATGCGTGCCGAGTCGCAAGTGGCAAGCAGCTGGCAACACGAACGCTAGCAGCACGGCCGACACCGACCCTGACAGCTCTTGAACAACCCCTAAATCGTCCACCGCCATGGCAAGGCCTAGGCTGGATCCGAAGAGCAGCGTAGTCACGCCGATGTGCATCCACATGCTGGTCCAGCCCGAGACGCGCTCGCGAAACTCGCGCTCCACGCGGTGGACAGCCTCGAGGTCAAACACGGGAGCCCCGCTGCTCTGCCAGTGTTGCCGCTCCCATACTCGAAGCACAGCCGACTCGATCACATGGCGGCACACCATCAGCTCTGCGGGAAATGTGAAAGTCATGTTGACCACGAGGCACACTCGTGCCACGGCAAGGGCTGTGGCTGGGTTGGCTCCGCCGGGTGGCACAACAACGTCAGTTTCTTCAAACGAGCGGAGAATGTCTCCCCGTGTGTGCTCCCAGAAGAGCGTGTAGCCAAACACTGCCATGGCGGCAGACAGGACGACTGCGGCCACCAGCGACATTCTTACGACGCCCGCAACGCGGGGTTTCGTCGGCTCGCGCATGCTGTCCATCACCAGCAGGAGCTGGTGCTGGCACACGAAGGCGAAGGCGAAGCCCCCGATTGCTGATAGCCAGTTCCCGTGGGGCAGCAGGTACTGCTCCACTGGAGAGATGGACGTGGGGACGGACACGGAGAACCGTTCGACGCCGACCACGGCTACCATTACCACGACGCCGACCATTGACGTGGCGGAGAACACGCCGAGTCCCGACATGGACCCGAGGAAGCAGATGGGGAGGATCACGGCGCACGCCACAACGGCCAAAACCGCCTCGTGGTCCCACTCATCGCCCTGCCCGAAGATGTCCCTGATCACTACAGCCGCCGTGTCCTTCACGATGAGCAGATAGGCGACGAGCGCGCCATAGGCGAAGGCGAACTGCGCGAGCTCCACGAGCACAAAGCCTGGGGTCCCGAAGGCACGAGACACGAGGTCTTGGTAAGACTCGGCAGCGTGTGCCTTGGCGAGGCGGGCCAGCAGCCTCAGGGAGTAGTCGGTGAGAAGCGCAACCAGGACGAGCAAGACGAGTCCCGGCAGAAAGCCCGCTTCCTTGAGTGCGAAGGGCAGCCCCATGATGCCAGCCCCGACGATGCCTGCATCCGTAGGGGGGCACCGGACCAAGCACTGCATTGGAGGTGCAAGCAGCAGACGGCCTCATCGAAGGGCCGGCCCGGCATCGAGCTGCGGCTGGCAGCTCTGACCGCGGTTGCGTTCTCACCGTTTGTCAGGTTTGCCGAGGCTCCGAACATGGTTGACAAGTTCGAGCCAGGGCCAGCGACAGCACCCGCGCTGCTCTCCGCAGCGGGCGCCACCAGCCTGGCAGCCGGATCGCTGGTTGTTTTCGCGGGGGCAGCCTCGCTGGCGCCTGCGAGGGTGCCATAGCCTGCCTGGGCCATCGCGAGCCCCCGCCGCTGGCCGACCCGCCTGCTCCAGTTTGCGCGGCTGCAAGAGCCGGGGTGGCCCGCCCGGCGCGCCCTGGGCACGGGTGCCGCGCTCGGCGCGCGGCTGCAAGCAGCGCTTGCAGAGTGTGGCTTCGCCTCTCAGGCTCTGCTTGCGGTCCGCCGCCTGCAGCCTGCCCGGCCACTTGCCGCACGACCGGCCCTCCTTTCGAGGCAGGGGCTGCCTGGCGCCTCGGAGTCGCATGGCACAGGCCAAGCCCCCTGAGGCAGTGCGGCTTCACCGGCGTGTGGACGCGCAGTGTGATGCTTTGCTGGCCGCGTACCGCGCTCTCCTGGTCGCCAGCGAGGTCGAGGGCGCCGGCCAGGGTGGGACGGAGGGCGTCAGCAGGGACGTGCGACTCGAGCAGGCTGGTGCTGCTCTCGTCTCGGCTGCCGATGGCTTAGGCACAGTGTGCCAAACGCTGAAGGCGCGGGAAGCCGCCCGCGCAGGCCAAGCCGGACCAGCTTGACTGCACAGAGTTGCCGGTGCTGGGCGGCGTGCGTGCGCCCGCACCGCGAACGATTCCGTGCTCGTGTCTGTATGGATGTATATGCGTGCACGCTAGCGCCTTCCGACAGCGCCGTTTGCTCGATTGTGCCGGAACTGGCCTGTTTGACCGTCGCGCGGCCCACCCCGAGCGAACACACGTCCACGCTGAGCCGTCACCGCAACAAGCAGTCAACAGCACCACGGCCAAGCTCTCCGCAACTCCACAGTGGCCCGTCTTTGGCCATCCGGCGCAGGGGAGGAGGCTCCAAGGCAGCTGCGGCTACTTGTGGCCGCCTCGCTGCTGGCCGCCGTGGCCCTTGGTGCTGCTGCGGTGACTGCCGCCACCACCGCCGCCGCCGCCGCCGCCGCGTCCTCCACCGCCACGTCGGCCGCCGGTTTTGTCGGCACCGGCGCGCGCTCCCCCAGCTGCACCTGCAGGAGCCTTACCGGCGCGGCGGCTGTCGCCTCCGCCGCGCTCAGGTCCGCCCGACTTGCCCCCCGCAGCAGCACCGCCGCCTCCTCGTCCTCCTCGCCCTCCTCGCCCTCCTCGTCCGCTGGCTCCGTCGCCGCCGGCAACGGCACCCGCCACAGCGCTCACTGGCATCGCAACTCCGCCGACACGGACGGCGCCGCCAGTCGACACGCGGGGTGCTGCGGCCCGGCCACGCTCGGCTGAGGCGCCACCCGCGCCGGCGCCGCCTCCGCCGCCACTGGCCCCGCCAGACGCGCCGCTCCCGTTGTTGCCGCCTCGGCGTGCCGCCTGGCGGGATCGTCGCTTCGACGCCGACCCGTCTGTTGCCACGCTCGCGTCGCCATCGTGGCCCTTGCCGCCGCGACGACGGCCGCCGCCGCCGCCGCCACCGCTACCGCTACCACTGCCGCCGCCGCCGCCACCGCCAGCTCCGCCCCGGCGGCCCGTGGAGTGCTGCTTGCTCGCGTCCTCTCCTGGCTGGGCCCCGCGCGTCGAGGCGGCGTGGGCGGCAGCAGAGCCCCTGCGTCCCTTTTGCGGGTGCCCCGGGGCGTCCTTCGTCGCGGCGCCCTGCCGACGCGAGGCGCTGGAGCCACCGCCTGCACCGGCTGCTGGGGCGGGGGATGCGGCGCCTCGCTGACGCTGGCCGGAGCGGCGCGGAGGAGGGTGTGCCGCTTCGGCTGCGGGAGGCGCTGCTGAGGCCTGGGGCACCCAGAGAGTGCGCGCCGGGGCAGCAGCGGGTGGGGCAGGGGGGGGCAACTCGGCATGGGCCCGCTGCTGGCGCTGCTGGCGCTGCTGGCGCTCGACGGAGGAGGCGGTGGGCGGTGTGCCGATGGCCAGGCCTCCAGGGCCTGTGATGGCAGCAATGGTGGCGGCAGCCACGGCGGCGCCCGCGTCGGGGCCACCAGGCGGGTCAGCCTCGCCCGGGGCAGTCCAGCCAACACCGGAGCCGCCGCCCCAGCTGACGTCGGTGGAAGAGCCGGGCGCCGACCAGTCCACACCGCTGGAGCCGGCGCCGATGATGAGGGGGATGACGCCGGTGCCGATGCTCGGGACGTGCTCCTGTGGCCCTGGCGCTGGGAGGTAGGGGGCGACTCCCTGCGCCTCCCTCGCTGCGTAGAGGGCAGACCCCTCCGTCGCCTCACGCACGGCCGCGGCGGCGACGTCGTCGTCGTCGTCGTCCATGGCGTGGCGATGGTGGGAGATGTGGTCTTGGTGCTGGTGCCGGTGGTGCCGGTGGTGCTGGTGGTGCTGGTGGTGCTGGTGCTGGTGATGGTGGTGGTGGTGGTCGTCGTGAAGGAAGCTGTGGGGTTCCGTGGTCCCCAGTGCGAGGGCAGAGGAGGCTTCGGCGTGGACGGGGGGAGGCATCCCGGCGGGGGAGGGGGAGGCGGCGGCCCCGGCGGGGGATAGCACGACGGGGGCGGGGAGGCCGGCGCTGGTGGGGAGACCGGAGGCTTCGTGGCCGGCGGTTGCGGCGGAGGGCTGGTGGCGGCCACGGGTGCCGGGGCTGCGGCTGGGTGCCGGGGCGGGGACGGAGGCGCCTTGGCGGCCGGCGGCGGCCGCGCTGCTGGGCGCGGTGCCGTTGGCAGCTGCGCCAGCACCGCGGGTGGAGGAGGGGCCCTGGGAGCGCGGCCCCTGCTTGCGCGCAGCTGCGCCCCGGGTGGAGGTGGAGGCCGCAGCGCCGGTGGCGGGTGCGCCGGCCGCAGGCCCAGGGCCGCCGTTCCCCTGGCTCACTGCCGCAGCGATGCCGGGAGGGGGACCTCCCGCCCAGGCCGGGCGGGCGGGCTTGGCTGGCTCGGGAGCGGGCGCGGCGACGGCCGCGGGCACAGCGGCCGCGGTCCCGCGCCTGGCGGGGCTTGCGCTGGCAGAGCCATGGCCGTGCTTTTGCTGGGCCGCGCCGCGCGTCGAGTGACCTCCGGCGCTCGAGAGGCTCGCGTTGCTCGGGCGGCGGGCTCCGGCTCCGACCCCGTGATGAGCTCCGGAGGATGCGCCGGACGGGCGGCGCTGCTTGCGCTGGGAGCCTCCAGCGCCTGCGCTCGAGCCCGAGCCCGAGCCCGAGCCTGAAGCGCCCGTGGCGGAAGCGGCGGGAGCGTGGGCAGCGGGCGCAGGCGCCACGGGCAGAGGGGGGACGGGCTTCTCCTTGTCCACGATGCGGCCGTCGGCCAGGCGGATGAAGAGGATTCCTGCCGTCCGCGGGCCGCGGGTGGCGCGCTCGTCGGCCCTGCGCTTGCGGGCGGCGGCGCGGGCTGCTGCCATTGCTCCGGCGTCTGGGATGGTGAGATGGCTGGCGGACCCGGCAGGGGCGGTGGCGCCGGACGTGCCGCCGATGCTGCCTGCGCCGCCGCGCCAGCTGCCGCCGGCCTCGCTGCCGTTGACGCTGCCGGGAGCGCCACCGTGCATGTCTCCAGCGCTGGCCTCGGACAGGCCCCGCCGACGGGATTCGCCCTCGAACCCGCCGCCGTGGCTGCCGCCGTGGTACTGCTGTCGCTGGTGGCTGTGGCCGGACGGCGCCGGGCGGTGGAAGCCGTCGCCGTGGTGCTCCGTGCTCGCCGCCGTGTCGCCAGAGGCGCCGTGCCCGGCCGAGTAGCGGGCGTCGCCGCTGAAGCGCGCGTCGCCGCCGCCGCTGTGACCGCCACCGTAGCTGCCGCTGCGGCCTCGCCACTGCCCCCCCCCGTGCGCGGTGTCCCCGTAGGCGTCGCTGTCGTCGTATCCGGCGGGGGGTGCCTCTCCCGGGCGGGGAAGAGTGGAGCGCGGCTGCTGGCGGGAGGCCTGCTGCGTTCCGGCGGCGTCGCGCTGCTTGGAGCGCTCCAGCCAGACGTTGGAGGTGGCCGGCTTGGCCTCGGGGGCGGGGGCCGGCTTAGCGGTCGCGACGACAGCGGGAGAGGCGCCAGGCTGGCGGAGGGTCACGGTCGGCCGGCGCGCCTGGGCTGGAGAGGCGCCGGCGGCCGTGGCGCCTGCTGGCGAGCCGGCTGCCTCGAGGGCAGCCACGAGCCTGTTGCCCCGAAGTGGAATGCGGACAGTTGCGGTGAAACCGGAAGAAGAGGGTCCGTCGTCATCCTGCCAGGACGACGACACGCCGAGCGCTGACGGGCGGGCGACGGCAGCCCCAGCCGGGGAGCCACTGGAGGCCCCGCCGCGACCGGCCCCCGAGAGGCTGAGGCCGCCCCGGCCGCCCCGCCCTCCGCGGCCGCCCCTGCCACCCCTGCCGCCCCTGCCGCTGCTCTTTGGCAGCGTGGTCCTGATGAGCTCGGAGCCGACCGCATAGCTGCCGGAGCCTCCGGCTGTCCCGCTGGCGCTGGCCCTGGCGCGGTCCTCGGCCAGCCGGAGCTCCTGCTCTCTCTGCACCGTACGCAGCGCGTCGGCCTCCTGCTGGGCTGCGCGACGGCGGCGCTCGGCGTCGCTGATCGCCCCAGCGTCGCTTCGAGCGGCCACCATTGCGGGCCGAGCGGTCAGGAGGGCCGGTCGCTGGGCCACGGCGGCGCCCGTGGCAGTGGCACCCGAAGAAGTCACGGGCCCACGGCTCGACGAAGGTGCGAAGTCGTCATCCGCTTCGTCTCCCCATGATGTGCCCTTTCCTCCCCCAAGGGCGCTCATTCCAAGCGCGGAAGCGCCGAACCGGCTGCCAGAGCCAAGCCCTGCGCAAACGCACCCGCAGCGAGCCACAGCGGCGCACAGGTCGAGCAAGGTGGCATGCGCATCGCGCTGCCACGCACAGCCGCTTTGCTGGGCACGAGGCGGGCTTGCGTTCGCGCCGACAGGTCGAGAAGGCGACGCTGTTCAAGCGCCTTCCGGCGGCTGCAGCGCAGGCCGCCAGCGGCTCCCCCCGAACCAGCCGCCTGCCCCCTGGGGGGGGCGGCGTGAGTGGGGGCGGCGCCGCGCGTTGGCTCGAGAGCGGCGCGCGCGCGTGGAGCTCCAGCGGCTGCGGCAGTTCAAGGAACTCCAAGCGCTGCAAGCTTGCGGGCCTCTGCTGGCAAACTCACCGGCAGCTTGGGACGAGCTGTCTGCTCCCCCAAAGCTCATGCAAGCTGTAAGCGGCGGCGAGCGCGCGTGGCGGGGGAACGGTGTGTGCGCGGCTGGGGGATCGCAACCGATGGGCGCCATGGCCCGGATCGTCGCCTCTGCGCGATCGTGGGCCTTCAATTCGCTTGCCGGGCTCGGGCTCTGCCGCAACCAGAGTTGGGCCGCTGCGGTGGGCGAGCGTTGCCCGGGGGAAGCCGCGCAGGCGGCTGCGAGTGCAGCAGCACGCTGCACAGAGCTGCGTGCCAGGCACCTTTGCGAGCCAAGGCCGGGCCGGGGCAACGCGGCAAGCAGTCAGCCTGGCGCAGCGGGCCGCGCGGACAGTTCGCCGGCTGGAGGCGCAACGCCAAGCAGAGCAGCTCGCAAGGCAGAATTCGGCGTTGAAACCGCCACCCGACCTGCGCACACGACCCTCCTGGCTCCGTTGGCGCAGCCCCTGGGGATTCTCGCGTCCGCCCGCCCAAGTAGCCAGGCAGCCCGGGGGGGCAGGCTTGCGACGATGCTGGCGATCTCGGCAGCGCTCCTGCTGGGCTTGGCGTCGGTCGCGCCCGGTGTGCAGGCTCATTGCCCGCGCTTCTGCAACGGCCACGGCAGGTGCGTGGGCGTGAACAGGTGCCAGTGCTTCTCGAAATGGGGCGGTGGCGACTGCTCCATCAGGCTGTGCCCAGCAGCGGAGTCCTGGAACGACATCGCAACGGCTGACGACACAGCGCACGCCAGGGCGACTTGCAGCGACAGGGGCATTTGCATAGAGGAGTCCGGCGTCTGCGAGTGCGACGAGCCATTCGAGGGCACCGGATGCCAGCGGATGAAGTGCCCCGACGACTGCGGCGGTCGCGGGCGATGCAGGTCCATGACCACCTTGAACAAGTTCCGGGACGCTGGCCTCGCCACGTTTGCGTACACTGGGCGCTGGGACGCAGAGAAAATCCACGGTTGCGAATGCGACAGCGGCTTTGCGGGGTTTGCGTGCCAGCAGCGTGTGTGCCCCATCGGGGACGACCCCATGACGCAGGGCCAGGTGGACGAGGTGCAGCTCTTCCGTTGCGACATGGACAGCACATCCGACCAGAAGTTCGTCTTGCGGTTTCGAAAAGCCACCACGAGGGCGTTTGGAGCCTCGGCCACCGAGGCTGAAGTGCAGAAAGCTCTCGACGCGCTCCCGACTACCGACAACGTCCAGGTCAAGTTCCTGAGCGCACTGGGCTCGACCACGAGCTTCTGCTTCCGCGCGTCTGTTAACGGACCAAGCGACAACGTCGTGCAGTTCACGTTCCAAGGCGACCCAGGCGACCTGCCACGGCTGCTGCTGCTCGACGGGAGTGGCGCCGAGCTCCCAGCGTCGGCAGCTGCGTCGATCCACACCGCGGTTGACGGCGAGTCGCTCACACGTCATGGAGGGAGTGCCATCGTGTCCGTGAAGGGGACAAAGGAGGCCCTGCCGTGCTCAGGTCGGGGGCACTGCGACGAAGGGAGCGGAGCTTGCCAGTGCTACACCGGCTTCGCGTCCAGCGACGGCAGGGGCGCTTCAGGCAGCCGCCCAGACTGCGGCTTTGCGGCGATGCCCATCACGTCCTGCCCCGGCAAGTCCATCGAGTGCTCTGGCCACGGCAAGTGTTCCGGCCACCCCGAGTACGGGTGCACTTGCGATCGGGGATGGACCGGCGGCGACTGCGCGGACCGTCTCTGCCCTACGGGAAGGGCTTGGATGGACCTTGCCTACACTGCGAACGCGGCCCACGCGCAGGCCGAGTGCTCCAACCGAGGCATCTGCGACCGGGAAACCGGCAAGTGCAACTGTCAAGCCGGTTTCACTGGCGAAGGCTGCGAGAAGCTCGCGTGTCCGGGGACCACTGCCGACGGCCGCACTTGTTCTGGGCACGGCACGTGCCACAGCATGGAAGGGCTCGCACAGCTGGCGCGTACCAACGGGGTGAGCACGCCGTTCACGTACGGTCAAGACCGCAACAGTCCCGCAACATGGGACTTTCGCAGCAGCCAGGGGTGCATCTGCTTCGATGGATGGGAGGGCTTTGACTGCTCACTGCGGGCCTGCCCTACAGGAGACGACCCCACCACGTCGGATCAGTTCGACGAAGTTCAGTCCCTGGTGTGCTCGCACGTTTCTGGTGCCCCAGCATTCTCCCTGCGGTTCCGGGACGAAACCACTTCTCCCATAGCCGCCACAGCGTCCGCGGCAGAGGTCAAGGCCGCTCTTGAGCAGCTGGACGCCATAGGGACGCTTGCCGTCAGCTTCGGGCCAACGGCATCCCAGGCTTGCTCGAGCGCGGGCACAACGATCACGTTCTCTTTCCAAACGGAGAACGGCGATTTGCCTCCCATTGAAGTCGTTGAGAGCGACTCCATAAGCAACGGCGACCTGGTGATGCCAGCACTGCTCAAGGCGACGGAGGTGACCAAGGGGACGACTGAAGTGCTCGAATGCAGCGCGCGCGGGCTGTGTAACCGAGTTACAGGCAATTGCGAGTGCTTCCTCGGCTTCGGGAGCTCCGACGGCAGCGGCGGGCCGGGCGATCGCGGCGACTGTGGCTACAGGGAGCCATACAGCCCCCAGCGTATCGACACTGCCGGCAAGCTGGCCCGCGACGAGATGGCGCACGCGTGGGGCGAAGCGAACCAGCACGGCGAGTACTGACTTCGTCTTGCAAGCCTGAGTGCGCGGGACCGCACGGACGCGACCACCGATGGCGCGCGAGAGCTCTGTGCAAGTGACCGCACAGGGACTCATCTCCCCGATTCGTGTGCCGCGTCGAGAGCGCTGACGAATGCGCGAGCGCCGCGAGCGCAGTCGTGCCTATTTTCAGTCGTCAGCTATTCGTTCGCCGCGCGCGATTCTGCTCGTCCCAAGCGCAGCGTCCGAACATCGCTCAGCTCCCGCTTCGTCGACGCGAGCACTTTGACCAGGCTGGCGACCTCGTGCGCAAGCGCTGCCAGGTCGCGCTCGGTTTTGGTCTCATCGCTCGAGGAGGGTAACGCCGTCGAGACCTCGCAACGCGGGCAAGGGGCGTCCGCGCTTGCTCCGAACGACTCGGAAGGGCTCCTGGCTGTGGTCGTGCGGGCCCATGCCTGGGACAGGGTTGCCAGATCCCCGGGAGCCAACTGCCCACTGGAGGCCGCAGCCACCAAGCCTCCCGCCCCCGGTCGGACGGCAAGGCCAAGTCCGCTGGACGCGGCAGCGAGGCAGTCGATCTGCGCCGCTGCTTGGAGGGCTTCCGTCACAGCCCGACGACCTTGGCGAGATAGTTCGTCGCCAAGGGCCTGCGACCAAGTGTCCGTGTCTGTGACCCACTCCCATCCCGAGTCGGCGTCGGAGCCTTCTCCTTCGTGCTCAGCCGTCGAAGCTGCTGAGGTCAATCCTTCGAGCTCCCGTGCGCGTGCCTCGGCGACGGCCAAGCGCGCACGCAGGTGGGCGTTCTCTGCGACCAGGTCCTCCACTGTCTCCTGCTTCCCATGCTCGACCGTGCCAGCGCTGACAGCGGTCCCCAGAGCCGCGATGGCATGCCCGGCATCGGAAGATGCACGGGCGACTGGAAGCTGCCGTCGCAGTGCGGCGATGCGGTCGAGAGCCGCTCCCAGTCGGCAGGCGGGCACTTGTCCACCGGGCGTCGCCTCGGCGGTTTGCGCCGCGTCAGCCATGTGCGTTGCCCTGCTCGGCGGGCGCTCAGAGGCAAGCAGTGCGAGCAAGGATGGCCGCCCGCGCACGTCAAGCACCCACGCGCGCACCCGACCCTGCCGCTTACGTGCCCGGCAAGCTGCGCCTCTCCTGCGGTTGCGCGAGCCCTGCTGCACGGCGAGCAATGTGCAACTCCACGGCTCTGCTTGGGAGTGCCGCGCGCTCCGCAAGAAGTCGCCTCGGCGGTGCACGGCCAATGGCCCGCCGCTTTTGGAAAGCGCGCACAAACCCGGCGTGAGGGCACGCGAGGGCTGTCGCGAGCTCGCTCGGGCTGGCGCAGAGAGCTCGCATTCTTGACAGAGCTGCTGCTTGTGTTTCGAAACCAGCTTGAACGCGACCCACCGCGCACTCGAGCTGGACCCGCGACCGCACCGCGAGCATGGGCAATCGCTTGAGTGTACCCACTGGGTGGCGCCCCGCCGCGGCGTTTGACGGCGTGACCGACGATCTTGGCAGCTGGGGGCCTCGAATCGCTGCGAAAACGGGCGCGTGGGTGGCGTACTGCGGCGCGCTCGCGCTGCTGCTGCAGCTGCTGAGGAAGAAGGGGCTGCTCGGGAAGGCGTTCCCAAAGATTTCATCTGTGAAGGCCTTGAGCTCGTTGTTCTCGCTCACGCACGCCGTGGGCGCCACTCTTGGAGGCATCGATGCATTCGTGTGAGCTCCGGGGTCAGCCTGGCGCTGCTGAAGCACCCCTCGGCCGAGCGGCTGCGCCCGCTCGCACTCTCCTCCGTTTGCAAGGCTCGAGTGGCTTCTCGCGGAGTGGTTTTCCGACGGCAGGGGCGGCGGGGCGAACCCGCTCGCAGCCGCTGAGCCTCCGGGCGGAGCTGTTGCCGTTTCTCCCCAACCGCTGCCCGGCTCCCTTGACCACCCTGTCCGCAGACGCGCCCCAAGCCGCGACACGGCTCTCCAGTTCTTCTCATGCTCCCCCAGCGCAACGCGCGCGGTCGAGTGGTCCGTGGCCTACATGATCGCCGACGCCGTCCTCATGCTCGCGGAGGGGGACGAGTTGCTCGGCTGGGCGCCTGCCCTCCACCACCTCATCGTAGCATTCGGCTTCGCACGTGGTATTGCCAGCGGCTTCACCACCCAGTACCACTCCCTCTTCCTCGTCAACGAGGCATCGGTGGTGCCGATGCACCTGCTGGTGCTTGGTCGGTCCCTGGGAGGCAGGGCTCAGGTGGCCACGGGAGTCGCGCTCTGGGTCCTCTTCCTCGTGTCGCGGCTCGGCTTCAACGCGTGGATCTTCAGCAACGTGGCGTGGCACCTCGGAGGCGGCCCGCGTGCCGACGCCGCCGCTTGCTCCGGCTCCCCAGCGTCGCGCAGCGCGGCAGCGAGGAGGCAGCTTCTATCGGACCCCTCCACATTCCGGGAGCTGGTCCTGCAGCTGGGGCTGGCGGGCAGCGCCCAGGTGCTCAATGTCATGTGGTTCGCGCAGATCACGGCGCTCCTGCTGGCACGCCTTTCAGCCTCAGAGGTACAGTGACCGAACCGGGCGCGGTGCTGTGGCTCTTTGGAGCGGCAGGCGCGGTGGCACCGCAGGGCGACAGCAGGCGGCACTCGGTGCAGCGTCCTTCTCTGGCCCCTTCACCGGCAGCCGCTGCGCTTGCGCGCGGTCACACATCGCAACGCTGCCGCCCCCCCCCCCGACCACCATCCGGTATTGCTCCCTCCCTCCTGCCCACGCTCAAGGCGCCAGCGGCGGAGGGGCGTGCGCCGTCCCGAGATATAGCCTACAGCGGGCGCCTCGCTGCCGCTCTCGGCCTGCTCACTCGCCCGCGGCGTCGATCTGCTTCTGCAGGCCTTGCGCCTTTTCCGCCAGCGCTGCCAGCTTGCGCTTGGCCTTTTCGAACTGCTCCGCCAAGCGCTTCTTCTGCAACGGGTTGGCAACGCGGCGGAACTGCGTCTGCAGAGCCAGCGCCTTGCTCTTGACCGCCTCCTGCTCGCGCTGCACCACCGCCAGCTCGTCCTTCAGGGCGGTCTTTGCGGCGTCGAGGGCATCAACCTTGGCCGCCTCAGCTTCGCTGTCGGCAGCTGTCGTCGCAGCCGCGGCAGCAGTGGCGGCCGCGGCAGCTGCCGCGGCTGCTGCTGCAGCTGTGCTGCTGCCAAGCGCCGACGCTGATGGCCCCGCCGGGGCCACGCCACCTTGCGGCGAAGCAGACGGCGGCACGTGAGCCCCCGCAATTCCTCCCGATCCCGCCGGGCCCTGTGACGAGGCCTGCCCTGCTGCAGCCAGTGCGGATCCCGAGGCGGAGTGCCCGACACCAGCGCCCAAGGCAGTCGAGGCGGCAGCGGGGCCTCCCGGACCCTGACCCGACGAGGACGATGACGATGACGACGCGTAAAGGGTGTGCGCAGCGCTGCCAGACCCGCTCGGCGCGAGGCCAGAGCCGGCCGTTCCGACAGTGGCGGACGCCGAAGCTGTGCCGGCCGCCGGCTGCGAGGTGGAGGAGGAGGAGGAGGACGACGACGACGACGAGCCGGGAGGTTCAAGGGCCTTGGTGGACGCTGCGAGCACGGCGGCTGCCCTTGCCTTGTCAAGCCTTGGCGCGTCAATGAGCTCTCCGTTTTCGAACACGAGCTCGTATTCGTCGGGCAAGTCCGCCATCCAGTCCTCCTCCCTGACGAGCGACTCGTGTGTGGACGACATGCTGAGACTTGTTGCGTCTCCTGCCCCCAGGGCGATGAGCTGCTCCTCAGCCGCCCTGACCTCCGGCACCGTCACCCCTTGCAGCATCGCCTTGCGATGCCGCCGAAAGTGCTTCGCGACGATGCGCTCAGCAGGCGGCGTCAGGCCGCTCGGCAAAAGGTTTGTCCGTCTCCCGCTCCGCACCAGCGGTTCAATTTCCACCCGCAAGTCGGCAGAGCCGTCCCCATCGCCACCGTCCTGCTGGCGGCCGTCCTCTCCGTCGTCGTCGGACGAGTCGTCTGCGCTGCGCGCCTTGGCCGCCTTCCTGGGCGCGCGTGGCCTGCCGCCCCCCCCGCTGCTGTCCACCCTTCCAGTGACTCGGAGGACCCCGGCGAGCGACCCCGACTTGAAAAAGTGCTTGTCGTCGCTACTCTTGTACGACTCCACCACGGTCGGCAGGTGCACTGAGGGGCCAGCGAGAGGCGGGAGACCAGAAGAAACGAAGGGAAAGAAGAGCAGAGCACGGGGAAGAGAGCGTGGGCTGGAGGGCGTGGAGCCTGGGTGGGTGAGTGCCCGGGCCGGACAGGAGGGGCCGCTCGGAAGTCAAGCGCTCGACGAAATGCGAAAACCCACCTGCCGCCGAGGCGCAGGCGGCGCAAGGCGGTACACCCTCAGCGCGCATACGGCACTGCTACGCGCACCTGGGCGCGCACACGCACGTGCCACGCGAATTGCCCATGAGCTGGGCCAAAGCGGGCCTGGGAGCCCGGATTGCTCCTCGCTGCGCGAGGCGGCTCACCCAACTCTGCCTTGAGGTTCTCGTTGATTCCAGCGTCCTCGTCCACGATCATCACGTGGAACAGGGGCGGCGGCTCATGGCTGTCCGCGCCCCTGGGCAGCGGCGCATCGGCTGCGCGAAGACCCCAAAAAAATTCAGCACGACGACAAGAATGTGGCCCCTCGCATCTCTAGCGCGCAGGGTAGCCGAACGCAGTGCCAAGCCACCTCCAGGCTGAAGGCTTCGCGCAGCAAGCCGGAGCGAGCACGAGCACAGGGCGCCGCTGGAGCGCACCATCGCGGGCGACGGCCGTGATTTTGATAATCGGCGCCTTCCTGCCTGCCTTGAGAGCCCCCTGAACGCGTTTGGCGAGGTCAGGGGGCAGCCTAAGCACGAACTGCTCCTCTGGGTCGGCGCCGACGACCTCCATCTCGCCGATTCCGGGTGGCCGAGGCCTCCCCAGGAGGGCAGAGAGTGCCCACGACAGAAACTCGCCTTGCCGGCAGAGCCGCTCCGCCGTTCGCGCCCGTTGTCAGACAACGCCACTCGGCGAACGCTCGAGGCCAACCCATTGCTGAGCCTGGGTGCCCCGCTGCGCAGCCATGGCAGCTGCTGCGCTTGACGATGACTTCTCGGACCTGGAGGCGTCCGACTTCGAAGACGAGGCGGTGAGCTGCTCCGCAGCGACGCGCCGGCAGGCGGGCAACTGTCAATGTGCCGCACGGGCTGCCGGGGCCTGCTCGCCATGGCCGTCCATGCCCTTACTGGCGCGGCTCTGGGCCCCCGTGTGTCGAGTCTGCGCTGCTGCCCTACCTTTGGCCGCTCCGACCACAGGACTCTGACATGTCTGAGTTTGATATGTCGCCCGAGGCCAAGCCGGTGGCGAAGTCCCGCGCCCCCGCCAAGGGCAAGGCCGCGCCGCTTGGGAAGGCCAGGGTCAACGCAACGAAGAAGGTCTCCGCCAAGGCCGCCGCGGCGGCAGCTGCGGCTGCCGACAGCCCGTCGCCTGCCCCCAAGCCCAAGGCCAAGCCCAAGGCCAAGAAGGGCAAGACCATCGAGCAAATCTACCAGAAAAAGTCCCAGCTAGAACACATTCTGCTGCGCCCCGACACGTACGGTGAGTCAAGGGATGCACCGACGGGCACCAGCCGCCGCGGCATGGGGCATAGGGGCGCCCTCGCCGGGAGCGCCGTTCGCTGCCGTTTGCGACGTTCGCAGCTGCAACCAGCTGGGCAAACGCTCGCTCCCTCCAGCCCCCAATCCCTCGCAAGAGCCCCTTCCGCGCGCGCCCCTGTGCTGCTGTATGCTTCCCTCGCGCAGTCGGCTCTATGCAGAAGAACGCCCAGCCAATGTGGGTTTGGGACGAGACTTGCGGACGCATCGTGCAGCGCGAGGTCACGTACGTGCCCGGCCTTTACAAGATCTTCGACGAGCTCCTCGTCAACGCGGCCGACAACAAGCAGCGTGATGCCTCCATGCGGGCCATCAGGGTCACGATCGACCCCGTTGCTGGCGAAATCAGCGTGTTCAACGACGGCAAGGGCATCCCCGTGGTGGAGCATGCGGAGCACGGCGTGTACGTGCCCGAGCTCATCTTCGGCCACCTCCTCACCTCGTCCAACTACGACGACGGCGAGAAGAAGGTCACCGGAGGCCGCAACGGCTACGGTGCCAAGCTGGCCAACATCTTCTCCACGCTCTTCGTGGTTGAGACCTGCGACACCGAGCGCGGCCTCGCCTACCGCCAGGAGTTCTCCGACAACATGACGGCCAAGGGCACCCCGGTCATCTCCAAGACGCGCAAGTCTGACCGCGATTTCACTCGCATCACCTTCCGACCGGACCTCGCCCGGTTCGGCATGGAGTCTCTCGACGCCGACATCGTCGCCCTCTTCACCAAGCGCGTCTACGACATGGCTGGCATCTCGGACCGCACTGTCAGCGTCTACCTCAACGGCGACAAGCTGCCCGTGGGCGACTTCGAGTCCTACGTGGCGCTCTACCGCACCGAGGCGGACAGGGAGGCGGAGGAGGCCGCAGGCGTCGTTTCGCGGCCCGTCATCCACACACACAAGCCGTCGTCGTCCTCCTCGTCCGCGGCTGCTGCGTCAGCGAGGGGAGGGGCGGTGTCGGACGACGACGAGGACGAGGATGGCGGCTACAGCGACGACGACGGCGAGTCCGACTTTGACTCTGACGACGGCGGAGCCAAGCGCCGCGGCAAGGGCAAGAAGGGAGCCAAGGGCAAGCGGGCCGGGGGCGACGACGATGCCGCTGCCGGCAGCGGGCCGGGGACGGTGCTGCCCCGCCTCTTCTGCCGGGTCAGCGACCGCTGGGAGGTGGCCGTGGCGGTGTCCGACGGGCAGTTCACGCAGGTGAGCTTTGTCAACGCCATTTGCACCACCCGCGGCGGCAGCCATGTCAAGATGGTGTCGGACCAGATCGCCGAGGCCGTGTGCAAGTCGGCCGCGCGCAAGAACAAGGGCGTCCCCCTCAAGGCCCACCACGTCCGCAACCACATGACGGTCTTCGTCAACTGCTTGGTGGAAAACCCTGCCTTCGACAGCCAGACCAAGGACACTCTCATCACCACGGCAAAGTCCTTCGGCTCAGTGTGCGAGCTGCCGGACAAGTTTGTCAAGCAGGTCGTCGCCAAGAGCGGCGTCGTGGACCGCGTGCTGTCGTGGGCCAAGTTCAAGCAGAGCGCAGAGCTGAAGCGCAAGGGCGGCACCAAGACGAGGACCATCACCGGCATCCCCAAGCTCGACGACGCCAACAACGCTGGCACCGCCCGCGCGGAGCAGACCACCCTCATCCTCACTGAGGGTGACTCCGCCAAGGCGCTCGCCATCTCTGGCCTCTCCGTGGTCGGCCGCGACAACTACGGCGTGTTCCCGCTCCGGGGTAAGCTCCTCAACGTTCGCGAAGCCTCGCACAAGCAGATTCTGGCCAACGCCGAGATCCAAAACGTCGTCAAGATCATGGGCCTGCAGTTCGGCAAGACGTACGAGTCCGCCAGCGGGCTCCGGTACGGCCACTTGATGATCATGGCGGATCAGGACCACGACGGGAGCCACATCAAGGGGCTCATCATCAACTTCCTCCACCACTTCTGGCCTTCGCTCCTCCGGGTCAAGGGCTTCCTGCAGCAGTTCATCACGCCAATCGTCAAGGTCACGCGCGGGCCTCGCTCCCTCAGCTTCTTCACGCTGCCCGAGTACAAGACGTGGCGAGAGGCCAACAACGAGGGCAGGGGCTGGGCAGCCCGGTACTACAAGGGTCTCGGTACGTCCTCCGCCAAGGAGGCCAAGGAGTACTTCGCGGACCTGGACACGCACGTCATCAACTTCGAGTACGACGAAAAGGCCGACCGCAGGGGCGGGGAGGCAAGCGACGACGAGGAGGACGATGACGAGGAGGACATTGACGACGACGATGTCGACGACGACGATGACGACGACGACGATGACGTCCTCGGCGCCGCGCTGGGATCCTCGCCGGGCAGCACCGCGTCGGGCGCTGCCAAGGCCAAGGCCGCCGCCAAGGCGGCCAAGGCCGCCGCTCGCGCTGCTGCCAAGGCCAAGGCCGCCGCCAAGGCCAGCGGCGGCAGGGCCAAGGCCACCTTCGCCCGGACCGACCCGGACCTGATCGACCTCGCCTTCTCCAAGAAGCGCGCAGACGACCGCAAGAGCTGGCTCCAGCGCTGGAAGCCGGGCACGTTTGTCGACTACGGAGTGGAGCGCATGCCGGTGGGCACCTTCGTCGATCGGGAGCTCATCCTCTTCAGCCGGGCGGACAACGAGCGGTCAATCCCCTCCTTCGTGGACGGCCTCAAGCCCTCCCAGCGCAAGGTTCTGTTCGCCTGCTTCAAGCGTGGCCTCAAGAAGGACATCAAGGTTGCGCAGCTCGCCGGCTACGTCGCGGAGCACTCCGCCTACCACCACGGCGAGGCCGCGCTGGCAGCCACCATCGTGGGCATGGCCCAGGACTTTGTGGGCTCCAACAACATCAACGCCCTCGTGCCCTCGGGCCAGTTCGGCACCCGCATCATGGGGGGCAAGGACGCTGCGAGCCCCCGTTACGTCTTCACGCGCCTCCACGCCCTCGCCCGCCTCCTCTTCCCCGCCGACGACGACGCCCTCCTCAAGTCTCTCACCGACGACGGCCAGAAGATCGAGCCCGAGTTCTACTACCCCGTCATCCCCCTCGCGCTGGTCAACGGCGCCGACGGCATCGGCACCGGGTGGTCCTCCTTCGTGCCTTCCTTCTCCCCGCGCGACATCATCGCCGCGGTCCGCGACATCCTCCTCGGCAACGTCCCCGCCCCCATGAAGCCCTGGTACCGCGGCTTCGAGGGGGAGGTCGTCTCGGCCAAGGAGGGCAAGCAGTTCATCCTCAAGGGCCGCTACGACGTCAGCGCGGACGGCTCGACCCTGACCGTCACGGAGCTGCCCGTCCGCCGCTGGACGCAGGACTACAAGATCTTCCTCGAGTCCCTCACCCCGCAGGCCGAGAAGGAGCGCGAAAAGGCCGCTTCCAAGGGCAAGGGCGGCGCCTCCGCCGCGAGGGGGGCCGCCGCCGCCAAGCAGAAGGCCGCCGCGGCGCGGAAGAAGCGCAAGGCGGCCAAGGACGCGGACGACGCCGACGGCGACTCGGACAACGAGAGCGTGGCCTCGGCCAAGTCGGCCACCGCGGCCGCTGCCTCCACCGCGCTTGTGAAGGAGTTCCGCGAGAACCACACCGACACCACCGTCTCCTTCACCATCACCCTCACGCCAGAGGGCCGTCGCGTCGTCGCTGGCGGTGACGCCATGACCCGCAAGAAGTTCCGCCTCGACTCCACCATGTCCATCACCAACATGCACCTCTTCGACGAGGACGGCAGGATCAGGAGGTTCAGCTCCGCCGTGGGGGTGGTGGAGCGCTACGTGCCGCTGCGCCTGGCCATGTACGAGAAGCGGCGGGCGCACATGATGCGCCGCCTGCGCGCGGAGCTGGGGCTGCTCCTGGCGAAGGAGCGCTTCATCGAGGCGGTCCTCGACGGGAAGCTCGTGGTGTCCCGCCGCTCGCGCGCCGCGATCGTGGCTGACATGCTGGAGATGGGGCTGCGCCCGCGCAGGTCGGGCAAGGCGGCCGGCGCCGGGGGCAAGGGCGCGGGCAGCGGCTCGGCCGGCGCCGGGGGCGACGGCGACGAGGACGAGGACGAGGACGAGGTGAGCGCCGACGCCGACGCCCTGGTGGACGGCGAGGCTGACGGCAGCAGCCGCGGCGGCGACTGCGACGAAATCGACCCGGCCACTGCCGACGCCGCGACCGTCAGCAAGGGGTTCAACTACCTTCTGACGATGTCGCTGCTCTCGCTCTCGGCCGAGAAGGTGGTCGAGCTGCGCGCCGAGCGGGCGAGCAAGGAGGAGGAGGTGGCGAGGCTCGAGGCCACGACGGCGGGCGGCCTGTGGCTGTCCGACCTGGACGCGCTGGAGGAGGGTCTGGACGCCGACGACGCGGAGAGGGCGGCGCTCGTGGAGGTGGAGGAGCGCGCGCGCCGCCGGGCGCAGGGCGGCAAGGGCCGCGGCAAGGGCAGGGCCAAGGCCGCTGTCAGCGCCGCTGCAGGAGCGGCAAAGCGCCGGGCGCAAACTGCCAAGGCCCTCATCGGCACGGCCGCCGGGGACGCGGCTGCGGCCAAGGCTGCGGCCGACAAGGAGGACGAGGAGGCCTGGGGCGAGGGAGAGTCCGACTCCGACTTTGACGGCGGCTATTCTGGCGGCAGAGCTGCCGTCCCAAGCCGGCGGGCGGCGGCCAGTGCCGCAGGCAGCAGCAGCAGCAGCAGCAGCAGCTCAAGGGCGGCTGCTCCAGCACGAGGCGGGCGCCGCGCTGCAGCAGCGCCCAAGCGCAAGGCCGCTGCTCGCGCGATGAGCGACGAGAGCGACGCGGAGGAGACGGACAGCGACAGCGAAGCGGAGCCCGCGCCGGCGCCTCGCGCGCGCGCCGCGGCCCGCCGCGGCCGTGGTGGCCGTGGTGGCGCGGGGGCGGGCGCCGCAGCTGCAGCGCAACAGGCCGCTGTGCCCGAGTCGGAGCCTGAGCCCCTCGCCGCCAAGGACGAGGACGAGGACGAGTTTGCGGCCCTGGACCTGAGCGACAGCGACGACGACGGTGGCGTCGCGTCGCTCGCCGCTCGCGTGGCCCAGCGCATGGCAGTGACGCCGCCAAGCAAGCAGACGGCATCCCAGAGGCGGGCCGCGGCCGCCACTCGCCGAGCCGCCGATGTGTCCGACGTGTCCGACGACGACGCCGATGGCCAGGTGAGCGACGACGACGACGACGACAGCGATGCCTTTGTCGCTCCTGCCCGCGCCAAGAAGGCAGCGGCGGCCAAGAAGCCCGCGGCGGCCAAGAAGCCCGCGGCGGCCAAGAAGCCCGCGGCGGCCAAGCGAGGCGCCGCCAAGAAGCCCGCGGCGGCCAAGAAGCCCGCGGCGGCCAAGCGAGGCGCCGCCAAGAAGCGCAGTTCGAGCGACGAGCGCGCCGCCTCTCCGTCCCCCAGCCCAGCGCCCGAGTCGCCGCTGCGTGCCTCGCCCGCCCCCAAGCGCAAGCGCCCCGCTGCCACCAAGGCAGCCGCTCGCCGCGTGGTGGAGGACGACAGCGACAGCGAGGCAGACTCGCCTGCGGCTGCCGCGCCCGCCCCTCGGGCGGCGGGGCGGCGCAGAGCGGCTGCGGCCAAGCCCAAGTATGTTGAGGAGGATGACTTTGTGGATGAGGACAGCGGGAGCGAGGGAGCCTTCTCTGTTGCTGACGACAGCGACGAGGACGAGTCCTTCGACGAGGAGGACTGAGCTTCGCTGCGGTTCGCAATCCAGCCTTCTTTCGAACCAGGTGAGCAAGCATGGCAATCCCGTCTAGGGCATTGCGTGCCCGAGTGCGAGCGTGCGAGTGTGTGTGTTTCCGTGGCCCCGACCATATCCGGTGCAATCAATTTCGTAGATCCAGCCGCCCCCACAAGCCTGCCCCCCCAACACGCAGGTGCACTCGCAAGGTGCCCGCGCATCGCAGCAGCGACGGGCTTCGTTTGCGCCCCCCCTCCTCCCCACTGCAAATGCACATCGTCGGGCGGTGCTTCTGGCTGCCGCGGCGCGGGGAGTGCTGCAGCTCCAGCACTGGCTTGAGGGCCTTCTTGCAACCGCCGCGAGTCAGCGCCGTGGCGCGCCGACCTGGCGCCTCGAGGAGCAGGTTTCCCCGCCCAGGCTGCGGGTGGTGGTCTCGGCCGGAGGAGAAGCGGCCAGGGGGCGCGCTGGTCGCGCAGGCTCGGGGCAAGGCAGGGAACTGGATCGGCCAAACGTTCGGGAGCAGGTGGCAGAGCCTCGTCGATCGGGGCGATGAGCCATCGCTCGGAGCCGCGCAGACGAGCCGTGACCCGACCACAGCTTCAGGACCGAGGGCAAGGCGGCCCGGAGTTCGGTGAGGGCCTTTTGAACGCTGGGGCGGCGCGTTGGGGCGGTGGGAACCGCTCCGAGCAGCGGGAGCGGGGGCCAAAGCGGCGTGGGAGGCGCGCCTCCCCAATGCGCCGGCCTTTCGCGGCGTGGCCGTGCGCCTGGCTGGCGACCGTGGGGGCATGGTCATGGCTGCACAGCAAGCAAGATGCGTGGCAGCGAGGGGCCGGTCTGTCGCGGCGCGCACGCGTTGTCAGGCCGTGGCAGCCGCAACAGCAATATGTTGTCGCTCCCGCGCCTGAGTCGATCTGAGCCAACCACCCCCTTCGCTGAGTCTCCTCCGCGCCGCTGCCCGCGCCGCGGCTCCCGCCCCGCTCCGCAGCTCGCAATGTCGACGGGATCTGCGGCCCCATTCTGTGGACCCAACACGTTCGCGTCGGCGGCCGCGGCCGGCGCGGCATGCCTGGATTGCCCCAGTGCTGGCTGGAGCGTGGTGCTGGCGCTGGTCGCCTGCGGCATCTACACTGCCGTCCTCTCTGCGCTGGTGATGGCCTTGCGGCTGGGGCTCCGGCGCCGTGGCGCTGCCACATACTCGCTGCTGCGCGGCGTCCTGGAGCACCTCGGCATCGTGGGCGCGGCCGGCGCCTTCCTGGTTGCTGCTCCTGCCGTCATGAGAGTGGCCGCATGGGTGCAGGGCTTCGGCCTCGTCAGCGTCGCCTTCACCGGCACGCCCCTCGAGTGCGCCTTCACGACCACAATGGGCGCCCAGCCGTCCATGGCCGTCCGCACCGCGGTGGAGCTTCTGATCGTGCCGCTCGGCGCTTGCCTCGTTTGGTGGCACCTCAACGTGCTGTCCGCCCCCGACCTCGACCCCGTCTCCCTGGTGACGTGCGGCTGGGTGCTGCGCTCCTGGTGCAGCCGGAAGACGCTGCCTCCGATCGACGCGGTGATCCGGCAGCACATCGCTGCGCTTGCCGACGCAAGCAAGCACCCGGTCGAGGCGCGGCACCTGCTCGACCTCGCAGTGCGCCCCTTCGACGCCAGGGGCATCCACAGCCCGGTGCGCACCGAGGTCGACGCCCGCCTGCAGATGCTTGGCTTCCTGGCCAAGGAGGTGGCGGCCGTCAGCGACGCAAAGCCGCGCGCCGCGCGCGGCGCAAGCGACGGTGGAAACGTCGCCGCCTCGTCGGCGGCCGCGCAGCAGCAGCTCAAGGGCGCCGTCGCCCGCATCGGCTTGGACCTTGCCGCCCCGCTCGCCTCGCCCCGCAGCAGCGCGGGGTCGGGGTCCAGGCTTCGGCCTCGCTCCCGAGTTGGCAGCGGTCCAGCCGAGTCGGCAGAGCCCGACACCACGAGCAACGCCGTCGGCGGGATCGCAAGCAGGGAGGTGCTCCTGGCCGCGGCGCGAGCCGCCAACCCCGACCAGGACCCCAAGCACCTTGACGCAACCATGGTCGCGCGGGACCTCACGGCGGCCGGGCCGTCGCCCACGGGGACCCTCTTCCAGCTGGTGATGCAAATCCGGCTTCGGGACGTCGCTGCGCGCCACGCCGCGCAGGCTCTACCGGCGGCCCAGCAGCGGACCAAGGCGGCCCGACTGGCTGTTGACAGGGCCCTCGGCCGCATGGCCAGGGCCCCAAAGGCCTCTGAGGACAGCCTCCGGTGCCAGGGCGCGATCGACGACGCCCGTGCAGAGCTCGCGGTCGCGGAGGCGAACGAGAAGGCGCTCATGGCCCACCCGCCGCCGGCCGCCGACGAGGCGGGCGAGCAGGTGGCAGAGCTCATCCGCATGGAGCTCGGCAGGCGCTTCGGCGCCCTGCACGACGGGACGGAGGCCTTTGCCGAGGCGGTCAAGGGATCGGGGGTGGTGGAGGCCGCCGTGGAGTGCCTCGCTGCCCGCGTGAAGAGCGCAGGGCTGGACACGGGAGCGGACCGACAGGCCCCCCTGGGGGCCCTCCCGCGGGACAGCGAGGCCGAGCGTGGCGACGTCGACCCCCTCGAGCAGCCGCTCACGGTGGCCACGGAGGCTGAGACGGGGCTCGTCTCGGCCTCCGTGGGCGCCTGGGCCGACGCCCGCGCTGACGTCCGCAAGGTCGCTGCCGGCGGCAGGCCGGCTCTGCCGGGAGCGACGGCGTGCCTGCGGGGAGACGGGCTCTGCGGCAGGTCCCCCAGCAGAGCCGTGCTCTGCACCTGTTCCTATGTGCTGGATGTGCTCTGCTGCTTCTCGGCCTGCGGAGAGCGGCTGTGCGGCTGCCCTAACCCCTACCGCGGGGCACAACTGCGCGCCGATCCGCTCGCGCGGGCCATCGCTGGCGAGGACGTCGACCGCTCCCGGCACAACATTTTGCCGGTGAGCAAGGTTCGCAAGTCCGTTCTGGCAGAGCGTCGCCGCGCACTTCGCGCTTCGCCTGCGGAGCGGGACCGCGACGTGGTGCGCCGGTGGCTGGCCCCGTCGGTGTCGGGCGGCGAGTCTCCCGGGGTGCCGGCTGTGGAGGTGATCCCGGCGGCTGCAGCAGCGGGCACTGGCGCGTCGACTGGACGCGACAGCGGCGGCAGAGGCGGGGCCTCGGCGGGCGGCGGCTCCACCGCCGGCATCAGCGGTCTCGGGTCCGAGCCCGGCGCCGTCAGCACCCCGGGCCTGTCCAAGGCTGCCTTGAAGCAGGCTCGTCTCGTGGCCTCCTCGCACGCCAGGTCGTTCAGCCGCGGCAGCCGTCCCTCGGTCAAGGCCGGCGCCTCGTCTCGCGGGGGCAGCAGCGGCCACCGCTCGGCACGGACCGCTGATGGGCTGGAGATGCCCTCGCCGAGGTCCGGCAGGGGTCACCAGCGGGTCACCAGCGGCGCGTCGCGCGCCAGCTCGGGAACCGGCCGGCGTGGCGGCGGCACTGGCGCCGGCTCGCTCGGCGCAGGCACTGCGGCGCGCAGCGATGGCGGTCGCAGCCGTGGCGGCTCTGCCGGTGGTGCCGGCTCCGAGGGACAGCAGCCGCAGCCGCAGCAGCCGGCGCTGCTCCCTGCGTCGGAGTGCGCGGACCCGTTCATGGACGAGCTGGACCGGCAGTTCCGCCTCTATGAAACCGACGGCGGCGTGTTGGAGGTCGCCTCCGTGGCGGGGTGGGGCAGCGGCGGCGAGGGGCTGGCCGCTGCGGCCGTGGGCCTTGCCGCCGACAGCGACAGCGACGCCGGGGGCGATGTTGCTGTCGTGGACTTTGGGGAGACGGCGGCCATGTCAGCTGACGCCGTCTACGACCGTGCCCTGGCCCGGAACGCCGAGGCGAGCGAGTGGGCTGCCGTGCTGGCAGAGGCCGGGGCTGCCAGCGACGCGCTGCCGGAGAGCTTCGACGACGCGGTGGCCTGGGCTTGCGGCTACGAGGCTTTCCGGCTCACCGGCGTGTGGCCGGGCGTGCCGCCCCCGAGAGAGATGCAGGCGGCGATGGCTCTGCGCCTGGCAGCCGCGGCGGTCAACGAGTCAAGAAATTTCGGCGAATTTGCCGAGCAGGCCAAGCAGGCCGAGACGGCCGCTCGGCTGGCGGGCTCGAGTTTCGCGGGAGATATGGGTGTCGCCGCTGCCATCGACGGCGCTGGCGATGTTGGTCCTAGTCCCTCCCCCGGTCGAGGCGCCAACGCTTCGGGTGCCAGCAAGGACGCCGCCACTCCCCCCAAGCTCGGTGCCGACGCTGGCAAGGCGGGTGGCCGAAACCGCGCGTCTGACCCCGATGCAGAGCCGGACGCCAAGGAGGCCGGTGAGGGCGAGGACAAGGCGGAGGAGGAGGAGGAGGTGGTGGTGGTGGTTAACGACGTTGGCGATCTCGACGACGATGTGATGGCTGCTCCAGCGACGGCGACGACCACGGAAACGGCTGCCGCGAGTGGCGGCGACGGCAACCGGCACAGCCGCGTCAGCAGTGCCGTGGACAGCGCGGGCGGGCTGGACAGCGCGCTGGATACGCTCGAAAGCTCGAACGGCGACTGGGAATTTCCCGCCATCGGCCCGCACGACCCGCACGGCAGGGCCGCAGCAGGCGGCGGCGCCACCGTTGTGGTGACGGGCCGCGGCCACCACGCCCTTGTCCCGGGGTTCCGAGCCCCTGGCAGAAGCGGCTCACGCGGCAGCGACGCCCGCCACTCGCCTGCCGAGGGCAGCCGCCAGCGTGGCCGCGTGGGCGACGACGACGGCGGCGGCAGCAGCGGAGGGCACCAGGAGTCCGTCGACACGGACGACGCCTCCCCCGCCCAGGGCGGCGCCTATGCCGACGACGGTGCTCGCGACGCGACCGCAGGCGCCGTCGGCGTGCTGGCCGCCGCACCGTCAGACGCAGCCGACGTCGCTGCCTCCCCGCCTGCTGACGACAAGCCAGCGAGCCGCGTGGCCGGCCTCGACGACGACCCCGACGCCAAGGCGCCGGCCGCCGTCGCTGTCGCCGACCCCGACGCCAAGGCGCCGGCCGCCGTCGCTGTCGCCGACGACGGCAAGACGCCCGCCGCAGCGCCGCGGGCAGGCCTGCCCGCTGCCACGAAGCCTCGCAGGGCCCGACGGCTCTCCGACGCGACCTCCGCGGAGCTGCTTCTCGGCGCGACGGGGGGCCCCTCGAAGGGCCACCTTGACTTCGAGGAGATGGGCGCGGCCACGGCGCCGGAGCGGGGGCCCCGGCTCGGCAAGCGCGGCCGCTCGAGGCGGCTGCCCCCGCCCGTGGACATCACTGCCGGGCCGAGAACCCGCCCCGTGGCGGCGAGCGACGGCCCGGACATCTCCATCGGGGGCCGATCTGGCGGGTGGGGCTCTGCCAGCGGCGGCAACCGCGACAACGGGTCGCGCCTCGGTGCCCTCGCATTGGCCAGCGGTTTCGCCGGCCAGCGCGAGCGGCAGCTTCAGGCAGAGCTGGCTGCAGCGAACGCGCTCTTGGCCGGAGCGCGGCGCGGCGCCGAGGCGGTGGCTGACAGGGACCCAGCCGAGGTAGCCGAGGAGGAGCGTCAGCGCATGCGGCGGGAGCAGGTGTCCAAGGCGGCCGCCGCGGCCATGAGGGTGGAACTGCAGCGGTCGCAGTCGCGGTCGCGGCTGCGGATTGGCTCCGGCGCGTCACAGGCTGGGGGCCAGGGCAGCAATGGCGGCGGCAGCGGCGGCGGGTCCATGGGAGGACGTCGACCCAGCCTGGCCACCAAGCGGTCGAGCAGAGCCCTGATGCAGCCCGTGGCGCCCAGCCTCGGCGCGCGCAGCGGCGACAGCGTCGGCTCCAGGGGCCGCGGGCGGTCCGTCAGCAGGAGCGTGGCGAGCTCGAGACGGCTCGGCGGCAGCCGCCGCGGCAGCCGCCGTGGCAACTCGGTGCGCGGCGGGTCAGTGCGCGGCGGGTCAGTGCGCGGCGGGTCGGTGCTCGGCGGGTCAGTGCGCGGCGGGTCGGTGCTCGGCGGGCCAGTGTCTCGCGCCGTGACTCCGCGGGGAGTCGTCGGGCTCCAGCAGTTCGGCGATCTGCAGGGCGGCATGCGCATGCCCCAGGCGCACGGGAGCCCGCAGTCGATGTCGGCGGGCGGCCGGGGGCTGCTGCAGCCGCTGGCGGGGGCCAAGGACAGCGGGGCCATCAGCACGATGGCCAACGCCGTGGCGGCGGTCACGGCGGCAGCGCGGGGACCCCCGGCCGACACGGCTGACGAGCGGCGGCTGTTCCGGACGGTCGTCGACAACAGCGTGTCCGTGGGCGCCGGCGCTGGGGCTGGGGCTGGGGCTGGCGTCGCGGGGAGGCGCTTACGCAGCCACTCAGCCACCGGCGGCGCTGACGTCTCCGCGGCGCCAGTGCTTCGCGGCGCCGACGCCCGCACGCTCCCCAGGTCCACGTCCCACCACCGGTCCTCCTCGCGTCCTGAGAGGGACGGTGCCGCAGCCGTGCCGCTGGTGCCGTCGGCCCAGCGGCTGGAGATTCCGGTGTCGGACTCCGAGAGCAGCGGTCCGGTGGTGGGCCGCGCCCCCCCGCCGGCGGCGAGCGACGGCGGCAGCAGGGGCGGGGGCAGCCGTGGGTGGGGCGCCGCGCGCGGGGGCGGAGTCCCTGCCATCGCCGGCAGAGCCTGGAGTCCCGCCGGCCCCGCGAACGGTCGGGGCGGCTCGCCGTTCGGAGCGGGCCTGCTGGCGGGGCTGTCCCCCCGGGCGGGGTCGGAGAGCGCCGGCGGCGGAGGGGCGCTCCTCTCAGCGCGCGGGTACGACTCCGGCGGCCTGCGCCCCGCCGAGGAGCGGAGCCTCGCTTGGCTGGGCGCGATCGACCAGTCCGTGGACGACGTCGGCGCCGCTCTGGACGCCCTGGCGCCGCGGCGGGCCCTGCCATCGTGCGAGTCGCTTGACGACATGGAGAGCGCGCTCATCTCTGCCGCGGAGGACCAGGCAGAGGCGGAGGAGGCGCGGCGGGCCGCGGGGTGCGCGCACCCCTTCCTGGTGGCCGCGCTGCTGTCGCTCCCGACGGTGGCGGCCAGGGCCGCGCTCGGTTTCGCGGCTCTGCCGGGGAGCGACGCGAGTCGGCCGTTGACCGTGGACGGCCTAACGTACACGGGAACCCCGGCGGGGGACGGCGCTCTGGCCATGGCTTCCCTTGCGGCCATCGCCGCCGCCGCCGCGGGGCTGGCCGCGCTCGCGTGGCTCTGCTTCCCGTGCGGGCGCTGGCACCGCCTGTTCTCCGACCCGCTGCTTCGCGAGCTGCTGGCCCCGCTGACGTCGGGGACGAGCGCCCGCTGCTTCAGCCTCCCCGTGCTCACCGCTCTGGCGGTGTTCCTCATGGGGACCACCCTGGCCGTGGCGGCCCCGGGCCCCGCCGCGCTGGACTCCGCGGTCGCGTGGTCGGCCGCCGTTGTCGGCCTCTGGGCCCTGGCGGGGCCCCGCGGCTCGGCTGCGGTTTCGCCCCAGGAGACCTGGGCGGGATACAGCTTCGCCGCGCTGCTCCTCACCGTGGTGGCCCAGTACAACGTGGTTCCGGCCGGGGCGGAGCCGACGTCGCTCTCGGACTTCTCGGCCGGCTGGATGAACGCCGTGCTGCCGATCCTGTGGGCGGTGATGCTGGTTCAGTCGGCGGGGCAGTGCGCGCGCCAGTGCGACTGCCTCGGCGGCGGGCGCCACGCCCTCTCGGCGGAGCGGGAGGGAGAGGCGCAGGCCGCTGCGGACGAGGCCGCGGCCGGCCGGCAGCCCGGTCTGGGCGACCCGTGCTGCGGCCGCGCCGTCTCTTGCTGGACCCTTTGCCCCTTCAGCGAGGCAGGCTCCGACCAGCGCAGGCGCGGCGAGGCGGCGGCTGCCGCCAGAGCAACGCTCGTCCGCCTGCGCTCAGTGCGCTGCCCTCCCGGCCAGCCGATGGGGCAGCTCCCCGGCATGGAGGTGGCTGGTCTTCGCCTCACGCAAGCGGCCTCCGGCGCCAGCAGCGGCCTTCCGATGCCCCCGGCGGTTCACAGCGTCGACGCCACGGCGGCGAGTCCCCTCGCCCCGGACCTCTGGCTTGCGTGGGGTCTCTCGGTGCCGCTCTGCTGCTGGTGCGGAGCCGCGGTGCGGGGATCCGGGTGGAGCGACCCGGACCTGTGGCACCGGATCTCCGGTTTCGCGCCCCGAATCCCGTTTGTCGGAGCGGGCGCGTGGCTCTCCGCAGGGTCGGACGAGTCGGACGAGGAGGCCGGCGCCGCCACCGCCAGCGTCGCGGGGTCGAGCGGCGGCGGCGGCACGGTCGGGATGGAGGTGGGCGGCGCCACAGCCAGGGGCGCGGACGAGGCCTCCATCTCTGAGGCGTCGGCGCCTCCCTCTGAGCGCGCTGCTGTGGGCGGGGTGGCCGGCCTTGACGCCGCCTTTGCCGGCGGCAGCCGCGCCCGCCGGGCCGGTTTCGCGGGGGCCTCCACCGCCGCCATCGCACCCTCCGCCTCAGCCTCCGCCGTGGGCGGCAGGCCGGCCGTCGCCGAGGCTCTGGGCCGCGACGCCGCGCTCCGCTACGCCGAGGCAAGGCAGAGCCTCGCAACGGACGTTGACGCGGTTTCGTGCTGCACTGTCCTGTGCGTGGCTCTGCCGGGCATGCAGGGGTGCTGTGGGGCGGACTGGCGTCCCCCCACGGAGCAGGAGGAGGACGACGAGGCGCGCATGGCAGCTAGGTCCAAGCTGGTATGCGGGCGGGGGGGGCGGCTGCCCACCGTGTCCGCGCTGACGGACCCCCACGAGCGGGTGGAGCTGGCCGCCGCCGTGAAGCTGGAACTGGCGGTCGAGCAGGCGAAGCGAGCGTCGGCTCTGCTTGCCCACGACCTCCGCCTGGACCTGCTGCCTGCGCCGCTGGCCACCGGGGTGCGCGCCCGTGTCGCGGAGGAGGCTGCCTGGGTCGTTCGGGAGGCAACGGCCGTGGTTGCATCCACGCAGGCGCTGCAGGTGAGAGACGCCGTGGCGGCGCTTGACGCGGCCGAGGCAAAGAAGATTGAGCTGGACAACGCGATCGAGACGATCAGACTCGCAAGGAGCGCCAAGGAGCGTAAGACGCGAGAGCAGCTGGCAGAGCACCTGCGGGAGTCGATCCGCGCGAGCAAGGCGAAGCAGGCCGCGCTGAGGGCGGAGGAGGAGCGCAAGGAGGAGGAGGGCAAGGCGGTGGCCAAGGCCCAGCGGCTAGCGGCGCGCGCCCGGCAGCAGGAGCTTGTGCTGGCAGCGAGGCGGGGGAGGCAGTCGGAAGTTGCCGCAGCGTACCGGGACGACCCCACCCTCGCTGCCAACGACGTGCTTGGTATGTACCGCGACCAGCAGGCTCGCATCCAGCGCCGCTCGGCGTGGTGAGTATGTGTTCGCTGCAAGCCCTTGTGGCGGTGGGGGGAGGGGGGGAGGGGCCTGGGAGCGCCGTTTCGTTTGAGCACCTCAACATGCAATGCACGACACAGCTGCTGCCCGACACAGCTGCTGCTGCCTCTGCATCTGCTGCTGCTGCCCGACACAGCTGCCGCGCCAGCACGTCAGCTTGCCACGCGACTGCCGAGCCCCAAGGCCCCCGGTACTTTCACGCGCGTGGAATCGGGCCGTAAGCCGATCGATGGGATGGCTCCTCGGCGCGGGGCTGTCTGCTGCTGTGTAGTATGGACAGGCACAGCTGCGGCGCGCGATCGGAGTGCAGCTCCAGCCCACTCCACTGCACACACGTCACACAGGACTGAGCGGCTCGCTGGCCGCCTGCAGCAATCGCGCCACAAGCGACGCTGCGGCCATCGGGTCGGCTGCTCGCTCGGCAAGCACGGCCCCCACGGCCGCGATCCTTCGAGTCATGGCGCGCTGCTTGTGTTCCTCGGGATTCGCGCCCCGCGCCGCCTTGAACGCGTCCATGGCAGCTGCTGCGGCCTCTAGGCAGGACACCTCCGGCGACGACCTCAGCTGTGCGGCAGCGAGCAAGGACATCGCAACGACTCCGGACCGGTGCAGGCCGTGAGCGCAATGCAAGTACACCGCGGGTGCGTCCCCTGCTCGAGGCAGCAGCGCAGCCGGAATGGCGGCCGCGCCTGCCACGGTCCATCCGTTCCGAATCGCTAAGCGGGCGAGCACCGCCGACGACGTCACTGCAGCCGCAGCAGGCTCTGCGCCGCTCGTGGCCGCGGCGGCCGGGCACGGCGGCGGGCGGCGCTTGGCCGGCGGAGCCGCGCGTTCGACGCCGTGGCTCGTTGCCAGTCGCTTCAGCTCACTTGCAGTTGCCATCGCAGCGCTTGCTGCTGCCTCGACGGCGCGCACGCCCCGCAGGGTGCCCGCGACTGCAGTGGCCTCGGCGTGGAGAGCATCATCGTCATCGAGTGACGGGGCGCCTGGGGCAAGCTCCGCTGGCCTTGCTGCTTCCGCCTCGGCCGACGGTGGCTTTTTGAGATGGGCAAATCCCGGGACGGCGAACCGCTGGTGAAGCACAAACGGCCCAAGCTCCGCCGGCAGGTAGGCGTCGTTGCTGGAGCGGGCAGACACTACTGCGCAGACGAGCGTCCCAGGGGCCCACAGCCCAGGAACCATCGCATCGCAGGCGCGAGTGTGCGTGCCAGCCGCCACCGAAGAATCGTGCGCGCTCGACAGGGGCGACCGGCCCACTATCAGCACGACGCCCCCTGGTAGTGCGTCTGGCAACGGGACGGACATGGCCGCCACGCTGGGAGGGCCCGCCTCGGCCCAGCCTTCGGGCACGCCGCCGCACCTGCTGGCGCGCACGCTCGCCACATCCCCGACCTCGGCCGGCCCGGCGCTGGAAACAAACGTCGCCGACTCCGCGCGCAGCCGCTTCCTCGCCTTGGGTTTGGTCAGAGAGGACACGTCCATTCGTTGACGCCGCGAACTTTGCCAGCACGCGGAGTGAAGGGCGCGCGCTCGAGCTTGGCGGCGCGAATATTTGCATCCCGACACTCGATTGTCCGCGCAGTCCGCGACGGCCGCACGCGATGCCAGAGCGCTCAAACACCTTGGACCGATGCGCAAGACGAATGGAACGGAAGCAACCAACAGCCACGATCCTCCTGCCCAGCACGCAACAAGAACGCAACCACGGCTCGCCAGGGCAGGACTCAAGCCAGGTCAACGAAGGCAGAGTCCACCTCAGGCCTTGCCTCCGCACGCTCAAGCGCCTTGCGAAGCCACTCCGCCTCTGCCGTCGCGGCTGCTGCGCGTGCCTGCAAGAGCGCGTGCTGTCGCAGCGCCTCCGCCACAGCCGGCACCCTTGCCGCAAGCCGATCCATCACACCAGCGTCGGACTCCGCAGAGGCGTGCCCGCCTGAGGCGTCTGACACGAGCGCTTCGCACAACCCGTCAATGCAGCTCACCAGTTCGTCCAGCTGGCCCGCAAGCACGGCGGTTTCGGCCCTGGCTGCTGCCTCCCTTCCCTCGGCCGCCGCCGCCGCCGCAGCCGCCTTGGCAACTGCCTCCCGCGCCGCCTTCTCAGCAGCCTCTGCCCGCTCCGCCCTCAAGGAGGCGGCAGCGGCCTCCTCCGCAGCGAGCATTCCGCCCTCCTCGGCGCCCGCAACCCGCGCCGACGCCGCCGCCGCCGCCTCCTCCTCCGCCTGCGCGGCTCGCCCTGCCCGGGCCTCCGCCGCCGCTGCCCGGGCCTCCGCCGCCGCTGCCCGGGCCTCCGCCGCCGCTGCCCGGGCCTCGCACTCCTCCGCCCTCGCCTCCACCTCGCTCAGGGCGAACGCGACGTCGCCCTCCGCGTCCTCCTGAGCGCCGCTCGCGGCCAGCTGGAGAGCTCGGGCGGCTGTGGCCAGCACCGCGAACCGGTCCCTCCAGGTGGCCTCAGACGCGGCATCGCCGCTGCCTCTGCCCTCTGCGCCCCCCGCTGCCCCTCGGTTCGCCCCCGTGAACCCTGCGGGGCTGTCGACCCCGGCGGCGCTGAACAGAGGCCCCAGCTCCTGCCCGGAGCCCGACACGAACGGGCTCCGCGCCGAGGCTACCAGCGGCTCGGCCGCGTCCGCCGCCGAGCCCAGCGATAGAGCGGCGCTGAGCGCGGCGGAGGCAGAGGCCAGGCGGGAGGCTGGCTCTGCCGGCGAGCTGGCTGCCCGCCGAAGCCCATGACTGGCCAGCGATAGGGCGTGGTCGTCGTGCAGGGGCGAGAAACTGGTTTTGTTGCTTGAGGAAGTGACGTCGAGCGGCGGCGCGCCGGCTCTGCCATGTCCGCTGCCGGTTCGCGAAGCTTGCTCGGCGGGGTTGCGGCGACCGCCGTGGGCATCGTCGCGCCCGGTCAAGCGGTCGCCGGACGCCGCTGCGGGGCTCGACGCGGCGGCGGCCGTGAGAGGAGCGGCGGGTGCCGCCAGCCCGCCCTGCTGGTGGGGCGACGGACCGCTCTCCGGCGCAGAGCTTGCCCGTCGAAGGGAGCCGCTTGTGAGAGGGGATGCGGGGGGGGGCCGCGAGCCACCGCGCCACGCCCGGCTGTGCTGCGACTCAGAGGGAGACCCGGAGAGCCCAGGTCCCTGGGCTCTGCCGGCTGACGTCTGCTGGTTGGCAGCAGCGGGCGAGGGCGAGGGCGCGAGGGCAGAGCTCGCGCCAGTGGAGGCGCTGCCGTTGGCGGCTCCCACTTCGTGGTGCGGATTGAAGGGCGCGGGGGCATCTGGCCTGGGCACGGTGTCTGCGGCTGCAGACGTGGCCGCACCGGCAGCAGCTGCGGCGGCGGGCGTGGCGCCGGGCGCAAGCTGCTGGGACAGTCTGGCGGCCTCGTCTGCCAGTGTCTCGGCTCGCAGCTCTGCAGCATGCAGGGCACTTCGCAGCGCGCCGACAGCCTCCTCGGCCACCAATCGTCCCGACTCCGACGCGGCGTGCGAGTCCCTCAGCGCCGCTATGTCCGCGCGGAGCCGCTCAAGCTCCGCCCGAACAGCCGACCCCGGGGCGGCAGGGGGCTCTGCACCCTTGGCCAGGCCTGCGCGCGCCGTCGGCGCTGAACCGGGCGCCCTTCCCGACGCTGACGGGCGACAGGCGCCCGCCGTGACAGCGCGCGCGCCGGATACGGGCGAGGCGGAGGACGGGGTTCGGAGCGGGGACGGCGCAGCCGAGGCTCCGCAGGCGACCAGGCGCGAAGGTCGCGAGGACTCGGCCCGTTTGCTGGCAGAGACTGGCAGAGCCGATCCTGGCAGAGCCGCGGGACCGCTCTGCGCGCCACCGTCATCGGCTGCGTCGGCGCTCTCGGCGTCGTCATCAGCCGGCCTCGCGGCGCCGATGGCGGGGGACGGCGACGCCGGACCGCCTCTGGCAGCGGCCTCCGCGCGGCCGTTGCGCGGGTCGGCTCTGCCACTCGCTGCCGCGGAGTCTCCACTGCCCGGACCATCCGGCCCGTCCTGCAGCCGCCGCCGCGGAATCTTCGCCGGCGAAACCGCAACGGCCCTCTGCGACCTCGCTTCCGCCGCGCGCCGCTTCGTCTCGCTGGCGTGAAGGCGCCGCTTCAGCTCTGTGACCCTGGCCTCCGCCTCCTCCATCCGCTGCCGCACGGAACGGCGCTCAGCCGCCGTGCCCCCCGTCGCAGTGGCGCCCCCAGCGGCTGCAGCAGTGCGCGAGGCAGCCGTGGCGCTGTACCGAGAGCCCTGGGGGCCAGCCGTCTCCTCGGAGCGGGAAGACGATCCCTTGAGGCGCGGGGTCTTGCCGGCCCGGGAACCAGCACTGCTTGCGCTGCAAGTGCTCGCGCCGCTGCTCACTGGCACGCTGCTGCCGCCCCGCAGTGGCACCACCACCTTGCCTGCCCCCTGTGCTCTGCCGAGCCGTTGAGAGGACGGGACTGCGGGGGTATTCGTGTCGGCTGCGCCGCGCGCGCTGCTGCTGCGAGCAGAGGCTGATCTGACGGAGGGATCGACACGCGCCGGGGCGGAGGCAGGCCCCCCGGGCACACCTGCTGGTGCCGAGGCGTCGACCGCAGTGGCTGTCGCGCCGGGAGCCGCAGCGATGGCTTCGCCGCTTGCAGAGCCAGCAGCCGCCGCGTCTGCCTCGTCCGCGGACGCGGACGCAGCCTGCGGATTGGGGAGCCTTCGTGGCGAGCCGTCCGGCTTCTTGGACGCTGCGCTTGCCGGGTTCGCGGCCCGGTGTCGAGCTGCGCCGCGCGAGCCGGCTCGGTTGCGAGCCGAGTGCGAGGTGACCGGGCTTGACGCCCGGCTCGACGCCCGGCTCGACTTCGAAGCCGGCCCGTCGCCTTTGCTTCTGGAGCTTGATGCGCTCGGTGCGCGCCTGATGCGACGCTCGCTCGCAGCGCGCCGCCGGCGAACGGGCGACTCGCGAGCAGCGGGACTGGGATCCCACTCGGGGCGAGAGTCCGCCGAGTCTGTTGCACGGCCAGCTGCAGACTTGAGGGCATCTGCTGCATCGGCCACTCGTAGCGGGAGCGCTGAGCCGTCTGCCTTGACCGGGCCAGCCGGCTTGGCGTTTGGAACGCGCCGCGCCTTGCCAAGCCGCCCGGCAAGCTGGCTCGCTCCCAGCGGAACGCGCGACGGTCCTCCACTCTGGGCGAGAGGCTTTGATAGCCCCGACGCCCCAAAAGAACTCGACGAGTCGAGGCGCTCGGCCCTTCCTAGGGGGCGGCGAGCAGGCGATTCCGCGTCCGCCGTTTGCCCGAGCCTGATGCGAGAAGCAACGCTGCTGGCCGGGATCGAGGACCGGCTGTCACCGGGCTCTCGGCGCACCCGCCGAGGGCCAGACTGCATCGCCTCAGGCCCAACTGCCAGCTGGCGCTGATCAGTGCAAGCCACCGACTGCCAAGTGCCGCCACAATATGTGCCTCGGTCAAGCATCGGCAAGGTGCAACCAGCATGCATCCGCTGTCGACCCTTGTCCGTCGCACAAGCTCGAGCCACAACGACAACCGTGGTGGCCAGAGAGCGCACCGTGCGGCCTGCTTCAAACCTTCCATGCCTCGCTCACAGGCCCTCGCTGTCGTACGGCAACTGTGCGGCCGGCTCGAACGCAGGCATGGCCGCTGCTTTGGGCACGGTCGGGTGCAAAGCGCTGCAACCATGCAACTGAAGAAAAATGATTCATCAGTTAAGTGAGCAGAGACGTGGCTGGCTGCTCCGTGGTTGGCGCGCTCGGGTGAGTGTGGTGCGCGACGAAAAAAGGATTGCATCGACCGGGAATCGAACCCGGGCTACCTCGATGGCAACGAGATATGATACCATTTCACCATCGATGCTTGGTGCCTTCAAAGACAAGTTATGGTCATCAGATCATGCAACACGCGACTCGCTCCAAAATACACCACAACCGCTCCACATCGACACCAGCGCCGCCCCACGACCCCTCCCGCGCCCACGCACCGCCCGCCCACCGCGACCCCCGACGACCACACCACGAAACACGCACACCCGGACCAACCGTGCGCGACTCCGACCGACCACCCACGCCCGTCCCCCGTCCCCCCCGTCCCCCCCGCCCCCCGACTGCCGCCCTCGCCCCTCTTGACACGGCGCCATCGCACGCTGGCCTCTGCGCCGCACACGCAAGGGGTCGTCACCGATGCCGCCCTCGCCCCCCCCTCCATCCGGGCCCGCATCGACGTCCGCCCCGCGCCCCCACCCGCGCCACATGCCCGCCCGCCCCCCGTCGCCCGCCCACAGCGACCCTCGCGGCCGCCCCCGCCGTCCCCGTGACTGCCTGGGGGTCGCCTCCGCCCGGCCGCAATGCCGCCCCGCTTCCGAGCGCGCGCGTGCCGGCGCTGTGGCGGGGACGAATCGCGGTGCGATGGTGTCGGTACAGCCGGCGAGGATGTGGCTGGCTGCTCCGTGGTTGGCGCGCTCGGGTGAGTGTGGTGCGCGACGAAAAAAGGATTGCATCGACCGGGAATCGAACCCGGGCTACCTCGATGGCAACGAGATATGATACCATTTCACCATCGATGCTTGGTGCCTTCAAAGACAAGTTATGGTCATCAGATCATGCAACACGCGACTCGCTCCAAAATACACCACAACCACTCCACATCGACACCAGCGCCGCCCCACGACCCCTCCCGCGCCCACGCACCGCCCGCCCACCGCGACCCCCGACGACCACACCACGAAACACGCACACCCGGACCCACCATGCGCGACTCCGACCGACCACCCACGCCCGTCCCCCGTCCCCTCCGTCCCCCCCGCCCCCCGACTGCCGCCCTCGCCCCTCTTGACACGGCGCCATCGCACGCTGGCCTCTGCGCCGCACACGCAAGGGGTCGTCACCGACGCCGCCCTCGCCCCCCCCTCCATCCGGGCCCGCATCGACGTCCGCCCCGCGCCCCCACCCGCGCCACATGCCCGCCCGCCCCCCGTCTCCCGCCCACAGCGACCCTCGCGGCCGCCCCCGCCGTCCCCGTGACTGCCTGGGGGTCGCCTCCGCCCGGCCGCGATGCCGCCCCGCTTCCGAGCGCGCGCGTGCCGGCGCTGTGGCGGGGACGAATCGCGGTGCGATGGTGTCGGTACAGCCGGCGAGGATGTGGCTGGCTGCTCCGTGGTTGGCGCGCTCGGGTGAGTGTGGTGCGCGACGAAAAAAGGATTGCATCGACCGGGAATCGAACCCGGGCTACCTCGATGGCAACGAGATATGATACCATTTCACCATCGATGCTTGGTGCCTTCAAAGACAAATTATGGTCATCAGATCATGCAACACGCGACTCGCTCCAAAATACACCACAACCGCTCCACATCGACACCAGCGCCGCCCCACGACCCCTCCCGCGCCCACGCACCGCCCGCCCACCGCGACCCCCGACGACCACACCACGAAACACGCACACCCGGACCAACCATGCGCGACTCCGACCGACCACCCACGCCCGTCCCCCGTCCCCCTCGTCCCCCCCGCCCCCCGACTGCCGCCCTCGCCCCTCTTGACACGGCGCCATCGCACGCTGGCCTCTGCGCCGCACACGCAAGGGGTCGTCACCGACGCCGCCCTCGCCCCCCCCTCCATCCGGGCCCGCATCGACGTCCGCCCCGCGCCCCCACCCGCGCCACATGCCCGCCCGCCCCCCGTCGCCCGCCCACAGCGACCCTCGCGGCCGCCCCCGCCGTCCCTGTGACTGCCTGGGGGTCGCCTCCGCCCGGCCGCGATGCCGCCCCGCTTCCGAGCGCGCGCGTGCCGGCGCTGTGGCGGGGACGAATCGCGGTGCGATGGTGTCGGTACAGCCGGCGAGGATGTGGCTGGCTGCTCCGTGGTTGGCGCGCTCGGGTGAGTGTGGTGCGCGCGACGAAAAAAGGATTGCATCGACCGGGAATCGAACCCGGGCTACCTCGATGGCAACGAGATATGATACCATTTCACCATCGATGCTTGGTGCCTTCAAAGACAAGTTATGGTCATCAGATCATGCAACACGCGACTCGCTCCAAAATACACCACAACCGCTCCACATCGACACCAGCGCCGCCCCACGACCCCTCCCGCGCCCACGCACCGCCCGCCCACCGCGACCCCCGACGACCACACCACGAAACACGCACACCCGGACCAACCATGCGCGACTCCGACCGACCACCCACGCCCGCCGCCTTGCCCCCCGTCCCCCCCGCCCCCCGACTGCCGCCCTCGCCCCTCTTGACACGGCGCCATCGCACGCTGGCCTCTGCGCCGCACACGCAAGGGGTCGTCACCGACGCCGCCCTCGCCCCCCCCTCCATCCGGGCTCGCATCGACGTCTGCCCCGCGCCCCCACCCGCGCCACATGCCCTGCCCGCCCCCCGTCGCTCGCCCGCAGCGACCCTCGCGGCCGCCCCCGCCGTCCCCGTGACTGCCTGGGGGTCGCCTCCGCCCGGCCGCGATGCCGCCCCGCTTCCGAGCGCGCGCGTGCCGGCGCTGTGGCGGGGACGAATCGCGGTGCGATGGTGTCGGTACAGCCGGCGAGGATGTGGCTGGCTGCTCCGTGGTTGGCGCGCTCGGGTGAGTGTGGTGCGCGACGAAAAAAGGATTGCATCGACCGGGAATCGAACCCGGGCTACCTCGATGGCAACGAGATATGATACCATTTCACCATCGATGCTTGGTGCCTTCAAAGACAAATTATGGTCATCAGATCATGCAACACGCGACTCGCTCCAAAATACACCACAACCGCTCCACATCGACACCAACGCCGCCCCACGACCCCTCCCGCGCCCACGCACCGCCCGCCCACCGCGACCCCCGACGACCACACCACGAAACACGCACACCCGGACCAACCATGCGCGACTCCGACCGACCACCCACGCCCGCCCCCGTCCCCCTCGTCCCCCCCGCCCCCCGACTGCCGCCCTCGCCCCTCTTGACACGGCGCCATCGCACGCTGGCCTCTGCGCCGCACACGCAAGGGGTCGTCACCGATGCCGCCCTCGCCCCCCCTCCATCCGGGCCCGCATCGACGTCCGCCCCGCGCCCCCACCCGCGCCACATGCCCGCCCGCCCCCCGTCGCCCGCCCACAGCGACCCTCGCGGCCGCCCCCGCCGTCCCCGTGACTGCCTGGGGGTCGCCTCCGCCCGGCCGCGATGCCGCCCCGCTTCCGAGCGCGCGCGTGCCGGCGCTGTGGCGGGGACGAATCGCGGTGCGATGGTGTCGGTACAGCCGGCGAGGATGTGGCTGGCTGCTCCGTGGTTGGCGCGCTCGGGTGAGTGTGGTGCGCGACGAAAAAAGGATTGCATCGACCGGGAATCGAACCCGGGCTACCTCGATGGCAACGAGATATGATACCATTTCACCATCGATGCTTGGTGCCTTCAAAGACAAATTATGGTCATCAGATCATGCAACACGCGACTCGCTCCAAAATACACCACAACCACTCCACATCGACACCAGCGCCGCCCCACGACCCCTCCCGCGCCCACGCACCGCCCGCCCACCGCGACCCCCGACGACCACACCACGAAACACGCACACCCGGACCAACCATGCGCGACTCCGACCGACCACCCACGCCCGCCCCCGTCCCCCCCCCCCCCGCCCCCCGACTGCCGCCCTCGCCCCTCTTGACACGGCGCCATCGCACGCTGGCCTCTGCGCCGCACACGCAAGGGGTCGTCACCGACGCCGCCCTCGCCCCCCCCTCCATCCGGGCCCGCATCGACGTCCGCCCCGCGCCCCCACCCGCGCCACATGCCCGCCCGCCCCCCGTCGCCCGCCCACAGCGACCCTCGCGGCCGCCCCCGCCGTCCCCGTGACTGCCTGGGGGTCGCCTCCGCCCGGCCGCGATGCCGCCCCGCTTCCGAGCGCGCGCGTGCCGGCGCTGTGGCGGGGACGAATCGCGGTGCGATGGTGTCGGTACAGCCGGCGAGGATGTGGCTGGCTGCTCCGTGGTTGGCGCGCTCGGGTGAGTGTGGTGCGCGACGAAAAAAGGATTGCATCGACCGGGAATCGAACCCGGGCTACCTCGATGGCAACGAGATATGATACCATTTCACCATCGATGCTTGGTGCCTTCAAAGACAAGTTATGGTCATCAGATCATGCAACACGCGACTCGCTCCAAAATACACCACAACCGCTCCACATCGACACCAACGCCGCCCCACGACCCCTCCCGCGCCCACGCACCGCCCGCCCACCGCGACCCCCGACGACCACACCACGAAACACGCACACCCGGACCCACCATGCGCGACTCCGACCTACCAGCCGCGCCACGACGTCACATACCTTCGTGTCCTAAGATCAGCCCGTTTGACATTCTCCGAAGCCTTAAGCTGTGTCAGTGTATGTTCGCCACTCTTTCTGTCGGTCATCCGATCTGTGGCTGTTCGCTTCATCTGCCTCCCGACACATCACCGACATCGCCTGGCATCTCTCCGACCACGGCAGAACGAGCGCAAGTCTGCAGCGAAAAACAGGTTGAGTGTGTGCTGTTTCCTTTGTTTCGAAAGCACATGAAGCCGCCACGGCGGCTTGGCCAGGCACTCCAATGGCTGTGTGGGAGCGTGCAGGGTCTACACCATCAATGCCAACACGGATGCGATTGAACGGATAGTTTCGAATCACTCTGCGTGCTGCCATCGCTCAAAAAGAGAAACAAACACAGGCCGCAAGGTGTGGCACACCCAGGTCGACGGTCTATGCAGTAGGAGAGTCAATGTCCGAACACGGTGTGCCAGAGAGGCTCTCGTCAGGGTCGTACTCGGCTTCTTCTTCAGCGAGCCTTGCTGCGATGGACGTCGGCCTGAACTCGGGAGGCATGGACCTCGCAGCTGCAAGCGCCTCAGTCTTAGCGGCCTCCTCGGCTTTGGCTGCGGCCTCGGCCTCTGCACGAGCCTTCCGATCAGCCGCCGTCTCTGAGAACTCGGGAGGGTGCGAGGACGCAAATTTGGACACCTCGGCCGCTTCCGCCGCAGCGGCCGCAGCCTCGCGCTCCGCGGCGGTGTCCTGGGACAGCCCTGCGAACTCCCCCGGCATGCGGGCGGTCTCCTCCCTTGCCTTGGCCTCTGCAGCCGCCTTGGCTTCAGCGTCGTGGCGCTCCCGCTCCAGCTCCCGCGGCGCAAACGTGGGATCGCTCGGTGGCGGGGCCGCCGGGCCAGCTGCGAAACGCACCCACGAGCCAGGCACGCGGGGAGGCAAGCGCACGCTCGACGGCACCGCAGATGGCGCTCAGTTCGTGCTCTCTCGCACGGAGCACGCTTCGGGCACAAGCGCCCCAGCAGCACGAGCTGGCGGAGCCAATGAGCGGCAACAGGCACCAATCTCCCCATCGCGTTCCTTGGTCGACCTCAAGACCGGGTCGGCCCTCAACGCGCAATTGAAGCAGGGTCCCACCAGCCCCTCCGCGCGTTGCGCGTCAGCCCCTCCCCTTCCCGGACACCCACGCTGCTCGCCGGCATGGTCCACCACCAGCCCGAAGGGGCAGAGTACGCGAGTGGCGGCAACGGCAGGGCGCGCGGGCCGGACCTGGTCCAGCAGCCGGGCGGGCGAGCTTGACGGACCAACTTGCAGCGCAAACGCCTGCCTGCTCACACTGCGAGGACATCGACGCCAGCACCTCTGACGCTACCTCGCGCGCTGCCTTGACGTCCTTAGAGAAAGCACTTGCCATGGTCCTGCTCGCGTGTCGTCTGGTGCCCCAGAGTGGCCGCGAACTGGCAGATCTGACCGCAGCCTGACCGGCGGCTCTCGCAGAACAACTGGTTCGGGTCGAACAGTCCTGATATTTGACACAGCAGAGGATTTCGTCGGCTGCCCGCCCCCTTGCACCCCGGAGGCACCCACGGAGTGGTCCCTGTGCGCGCGCGCACCACGAGTGGTGGGCACAACAGATCGATCGCTCGCGGCCGGGTGCCCTGGCAACCGGTGTTTTCGTGCCGAGAGCGGACGGGGGCGAACGGCGCACACGCATGCCAGCCATGTCACGCCTGGCGGGCGCTTCGCAAAATCTCAGTCCTTGTGCGCGTCCTCAGAGTCGGAAGCGGCCTGTGCACGCGACGAGGCAACTGGAGGCGAACGGGCCGGGGCAGCGGGAGGCGCAGCGGCCTCCGGCGCAGACTTGGGCCTGCGACCCTCCTCAGCGGCAGCCACAACCTCTCCGTCGTCGCCGGCGTGAGAGCCATCGACACCCGCGCTTGCTGCGGCTGTGTCCACTCCGCTGTCGTCCAGCCCGAACTCCCCGTCATCGCCACTGGCAGCCCTCACGCGCATGTACGGGTTCTCGGCCACGGGTCCGAAGGTCCACCCGACCCAGAGGTAGTAGAGGAGAGTAACCAGCTCCACAAGCATCCCAGGGACCCACTGCGCCCAGTAGGGCATCGTGAGGTCGAAGAGGTAGTTTCCGAAGCGCGTGGTGTAGAAGAAGAGCATGGTGATGATGAAGAAGTTGCGGAAGCGCTGCTGGCGGTCCAGGGCCTCACGGGCCTTGCCGTCCGCGGCTGCGGCAGTCGCGAGCGACCGGACCGTCCACGCCACCGGGAGGAGGATGGCTACGCTGCAGGCCGCGTCGAAGAAGTGCAGGACGAACAGCCAGTCTTCGAACGGGATGGAGCCCGGGGCCATCTCGTCCACGACCACAATGGCCACGTTGACGAGAGTTTGGCAGGGGAGCGCAAAGGCAAGAACGCGGATCTCCCACTTGTTGAGGAAGGGCTTCACGAGCGACCAGCCGGTCCCGATGAGGAGGATGGCTGCGAAGAACAGGAGGCCCTTGCAGAAGAGAATCACGTAGTAGAGAGCAGACCAGCCCGTGGGGTGGCCGACCGACGCGATGGCTGCGAGCTGGATGGCCTCGGACGCGGCCGTGGCTGCCCTGGTTGCGGCGAGGACGGTGAACATGTGGTGGACGGCATGAATCTTCTCGCCGTGGCGGGTGAGGTGCCACACCCAGACGCCCGTCGCCACGGCGAAGGCAAGCGAGGACGCCCCGAGGATCCCGGGCAGGGCCTGGGCGCCGGCGCTCAGGTAGTTGCCCCCAGGGTTCACAAACTCGGCGTGCGCCTTGAACGAGGACTTTGCGTCGGCGAAGGGCTCGCACCTGCGGGAGCAGCGGCTCGCAGGCGTCGGGGCGGAACGCGAGAGGAGGGTGGCGGGGGGAAGGGGGAGGGGGAGTGGGGGGGCGGCGGGGGCGGCGGCGGCCTGGCTCACCGCGTGTAAATGAGGGAGTAGAAGCCTGGCTCCGTGATGTGGGCACTCAAGCTCCCAGATTCCTCAGACATGTTCATCATCCGATCGTTGGGCCCAGGGACGATGTCGGACAGAAGGCACGTGTGGTCTTTCCACAGCAGCTCAAGGTTCTTCTCCGTCGCAACCTTGTTTTCGGTCTGCGAGCGAGACGCAACATCGGAGCGAGCACCACGACACGTGGGCGCGGCCTCGGCGTCGCTGCACGGACCGAGCCGGGAAAACGAAGACTCCCGTGAGTGGTATTTGGGGTGCCGCGTGCGCAAGGGGGGGCACAAGCGACCAGGGCCGGCTACCAGCGCTCTGCGGAGCAATTTGCCTCGGGGCTCACCTGGCGCAAGACGAAGCCTGCAAACGTGTCCGCCCCAGCGGGGGCTACCACCTGCAGGCAGAAGGCGGGCCGGACACGGGAAGGACGCGATCTCGCGCCCCGCAAGCAGCGCCAGTGCATGCGGGGCAAGGCACGCTTCGGAAACGCGCGGAGAACGGCCACCAACGAGCAGCCGCTGCACGGAAGCCCAGCAAGAGCCGCCTCCCTGCGTCCCACAGCAGCTATCGCTCCCCGGGGCGCCCCGTTGCCGGCCTCACCTTGAAGTCGGAGATCTTGAGGTTGAGCGTGCCTCCGGCGTGGAAGCCAAACGTCTCCAGGTCGAACACGAACCGGCCATCGTTCACGATTTCCAAGTCGTGGATGCGGCCAAGCGCGCCACCGGACAGCAGCGCAGCCCCTAGGAGCACCGCTGCCGTGCAGCGAGCCATCGCAGGTGCCCGGCGCTCGCGAGCGTGTGCCCCGCCGGCGCATCACTGACGCTGAGGACGCGCGCTCTGCCGCAGCCATGTACAAGCCGGCCACTGGCACGGGTGCAGGCGACCTGCGCGAACACTGCGTCGTGCTGGCTGCAATCCTGCCTGTGCAGCCGAAACACCGCGGCGAGCTGGCAAAATTGGGCTGCTGTGGCCTCGTTGCGCGAGCCTCCAGCTGGCTTGTGCTCTCCCCGTCGATTGAATCACCAATGCCAGCGCGCCATTGCCCCGACGGGGACGAATCGGCGCAAGCACAACCGCATGCGCGACGGGGCGTGAATGGCACCACAGACACCCCCTGACGTCGCTGGCTCCGCGTGGTGGAGACCAGCAGCATCACTGGCTGAGCTGCCGTCGCAAGCCGCGGGCTTCGCGCCTCCCCGCTGCTACGCGACCCGTTTCGTTGCCCATCAGCCTCAAAGGCAGTTGTGCCATGCCCAGCCCGTTGCCGAGGCGAATCGGCGCGATATGGCCGTGCCTCTGCGGCAGAGGCGCCTTGAGCGCCAGGCCGATGGGGCGGCAGTGGCACTCGTTGCCGGGAAGCCCAGGGCATTGCCCGCCGGTGCCCCCTGCGCGCGAATCTCATGTCGTCGGAAAGCAGGCAGCCCGAAGGCTTCCAGCCGCTCCAGGAGTTCTCGGACAATGTAACCGTGAGAGAGCTGCGCTTCGTCACTGCCAGCACGACAACAGGCGGGTCAATGCGTCCAGCCCTTCCCGACGCGGAACCCTCTGGCTCGCCCCCTGCTCCGGCATGCGCTGTCTTTCCTACCGCGCCCCGCAGGCGCACGGGGTGGGAAAGGTGTTCTACCTGTCTAAGGAGCGCTCTTGTCGGCGGTGAGCGTTTGCAAGCGGTTGCTGCCGGCTTTCACGGCAATGTCCCGAGAGCGCGCGTTGGGTAGCGCAGCGTCACCCACTGCAGCCCTCGCGCCCCAGACACCACCCCAACCACGACCGCAGGTGGCTGTGGCTCGTGCTTCTGCTTGGCGCGCTTGTCGCGCTCGTGGTCATCGTGACGGATCGGGTGCAGTACTTCCTGCAAAATCCAACTGCCACCGTGGTCAAGTGGGAGAGCCGCGCGCCCGTTCCGTTCCCTGCCGTGACGGTATGCAACGAAAACGGGTTCCAGCAGTCGCGCGTGGCTCAGTACGGGCTGTCCACTCTCAACAACAGCGTCCTCGAGCTGATGACGCAGCCGGTGAACAACTTCATCCTGCGCTGCGAGTTCGCTGGCCTGGAGTGCTTTGCCGACAACTTTTCGGTGCTCCTCGATGCGCAATTCGGCGCGTGTTACACCTTTCACGGCTTGCGCGCGCTCACCATCGACGGCGAGGAGTTCAATGCGAGCGGCCCAAACCCGCTGACCTCTGCTCGCACCGGGCCGGACTATGGCCTGCGCCTCGTGCTCGACATCGAGCAAGCCGAGTACGTGGGGTACTCCCCCCGGACCTCGGTGCGGCAGGCGTCGGGAGCTGACCAGGGCCCTGGCACCGAGCCAGACTCCTCCGGATCGGCGCAGACGTCGCCGCAGACTTCGCCGCAGACGTCGCCGCAGACGTCCCCACAGACGTCGCCGCAGACGTCGGCGCAGGCGTCGGCGCAGGCGTCGCCGCAGACGTCGAGCTCCAGTGCAACTGCATCAAGCAGCCCTCCACCTGCCGCAGCCTCTTCGAGCCCTCAGGCATCGTCGCCGGCCGGAGCGTCACCCACTCGCACGCCCTCGCCTTCCCAGCCCGCCCGGCGGCTCCTGGCTCCCAGACGCGTGCAGGAGGACCCCGGGCCCGGGAGCGCAAGCGATGCCCGCGCCCCGCCCGACAACCGCAATTCGACCGTCGAGGCCCTGTTCAAGGGCCCCGAGTCGGCCGGCATCCGGGTCATCATCCACGACCCCAGCGTCCTGGCCAACCCGACCTCCGGCTTTGGAGTGGGACCCGGCTCTGCTTCGGACATCGCCTTCGAGCGCGTTGACCGGTCCCGCCTGTTCCCGCCGTGGGGCACGTGCAACGAGGCATGGCACAGCGAGAGCGGCGCGACGGACCCGGCGGGGTACGCGAAGACCGCCTGTGAGCGCGACTGCTACTACGCGAGCGTTGCCGACGTCTGCGAGTGCCTGCTGCTGCCGTGGCCCACCACCATGGAGGAGAGGCCGTCGCTGTACGTGTGCTCGAGCGAGGAGAAGGCGTGCATCGCCACGCAGCTTTCAAGGTTCCAAGCGGGCGAGCTGGGGTGTTCGGCAAGCTGCCCTGACCGGTGCCTCGAGACCCTCTACACGGCCACGGCGGGACGCCAGCTGTGGCCAAGCGTCGCCTCGGCCAGCACGATTCTGGACGTGGTGCGGAGCGCCAAGCAGGACACATCCATCACCCCGGAGTACCTCGCCCAGAACATGATGAGTGTGCGCGTCTTCCCGCCCACCACCGAGTACCAGGTGGTGACAACGGTGCGCGCCTACAGCTTCGAGAGCATGCTCGGCGAGGTCGGCGGAAACACCGGCCTCTGGGCCGGAATGAGCGCTCTGACCATCGTCGAGATCCTCGAGTTCGTCATGCTTGCCTTGTCGGCGTGGCTGTGCAGCCGCGGGGGCTGCTGCCGGCGCGGAGGCAAGCGCGCCCCTCGCACCAACGTCGAGCACGGCACCGAGCTCCACGAAGGCGAGGCAATCGAGCTTGTGGCGCCGCAGGCGGACGAGGAGTCCTCGGCTCCTGCGGTGGCGCCGCAGGCGGCGGCTGCCGCGAGCGGGCGCGCTCGCGAGGCGTGGCGGGAGTGAGGCGCTCTGGCTGGCGCGCTGGCTACGGGCTTTCGTTAGAGCTCCCCCTCTTGTCAGAGGGGCGTCTGCTCGCTATGCGGGCAGGATATCACCCTTGTTGCCGGGGCCTGGCCGGGCTGGCCTGCAGCAGCCTGCCGGCCCCAGGGGGAGCCCCAGTTGCAGATGAGTGTGCACACAATGTTTGCGTGCTCCCAAAGAGGCTGCTGCCGCTGCGGCTCTGCTTGGCGGCAACCTTCGCAGTGCCCTGCCGGCGCAGCGCGCCGCCCGAGCACTCGCCCCTTTCGCTGCGGATCAGCATGCCCCCCAAGTTCCGCACGAAGCGCAAGGCCAAGGGCAAGACCGCCGAGTCCGGTGCCGGGGCCGCCATGTCCGCCGCCGCCGCCGCCGCCAAGGCCGCCGAGGGCCACAAGCAGCTTGGCAACGACGCCTTCAAGGCCGGCGACTTCATGAGCGCTGTGAGCCCCGCGAAGCGCAAGCACAGCGCGTCGCGTTGCGCCTTCCGAAGGGGTGGGGGCGCGCCTCGAGGGCCTGCCCCTTCCGTCGCGGTGAAGACGGCCGTGTCAATGCCTCCCAGGTTCAAGCGGCGCACCTTGAGACTCGCCGCGCTGGCCCTCTCCCCGCTACCCCTGGCCCCGCTTGGCTGCTTTGTTGTCTCGGCTGTTTGCGCAGATCGCCAGCTACACCGCTGCCATCGAGGCCGACAGCCGCAACCACGTGCTGTTCAGCAACCGCAGCGCGGCCCACTTCAGGTGCGACCCCACCTCGCTTGCCGAACCGCGCCCCCTCGGCTCCTTGCGTCCGCACTGCGCGCGTGCAAGCCCCCTGCCTCGTGCCCCAGCACGAGTCCGTTCCTGCTGGTGCTGCCACGAGCAGCGGACGCGCACTGCTCGCCGGCAAGGAGCCGCGCAGCGTTGGGATGCGGCCGTGCCTTGCCAGCACTTGCACTGGAGATTGGTGCCGAGGAATGGCAACCGCCCCCTCCCCTCGCCCCCTGGCCCGCACGGGCCCCAGCCGCTGGGTGCCTACTGCCCTCCTGGGCCTTCCGGTTTTCCGGCCCGCGCCGGGCGGCCGCGGTGTCTCGCCATCGCGACCGGCAGCCCACTTTGCTTCACGCCTCTGCTTGTTTCGTGCGTCTCGCCCGCCCCCCTTTTCCCGCAGCAACGGCGACTTCGAGGCCGCCGAGGCCGACGCCAAGACCTGCGTCGAGATCAAGCCCGACTTCCCCAAGGGCCACGTGCGCCTTGGCGACGCCCTCCTGGCCGCCGGCCGCCCGTCCGAGGCCCTGACCGCGTTCGCTCACGCCGTGACCATCGACCCCGGAAGCACCGTGGCCGCTGAGCGCCTTGCCAAGGCGCAGAAGGCCGTGGCCGACGCCGCTGCGGCCGCCGCCGCCGCTGCCGCCGCCGCCGCCGGCCACGGTGGTGTCGGCGAGGCCGGCACTGTGATCGGCATCGATCTCGGCACCACCAACTCTTGCGTTGGTGTGTGGCGCGACGGCCGCGTGGAGATCATCGCCAACGAGGAGGGCGACCGCACCACGCCCTCGGTGGTCGCCTTCTGCGGCTCCGAGCGCCTCGTCGGCCGCGCCGCCGTTGCCCAGGCCGCGACCAACCCGCACAACACCGTGTTCGACGCCAAGCGCCTCATCGGCCAGAACTTCAGCGATGACCAGCTCCAGCGCGACGTGCGCCACTTCCCCTTCGCCGTTGTGGAGGGCCCCGGCGACAAGCCCATGATCGAGGTCGACTACCGCGGCACCAAGCGCCAGTTCGCCCCGGAGGAGATCTCCGCCATGGTGCTCGAGAAGATGAAGGAGACGGCCGAGCGCTTCCTCGGCCACCCCGTGCACAAGGCCGTTGTGACTGTGCCCGCCTACTTCAACGATGCCCAGCGCCAGGCCACCAAGGCCGCCGGCGCCATCGCTGGCCTCGAGGTGCTCCGCATCGTGAACGAGCCCACCGCCGCTGCCCTCGCCTACGGCCTGGACAAGAGCTCCTCCGCTGCCGCCGCTGCCGGCGCTGCCGCCGACGGCTCCGCCACCCACGAGGTGTCGGACACCGTGGACGACAAGCCCAACGTGCTCATCTTCGATCTCGGAGGCGGCACCTTCGATGTGTCTCTCCTCACCATCGAGGAGGGCATGTTCGAGGTGATGGCCACCGGCGGTGACACCCACCTTGGCGGTGAGGACTTCGACAACGCCCTTGTCGAGCTCACCTGCACCATGATCGCCCGCACCCACGCCGGCGCGGACCCCAAGTCCAACCCCCGCGCCCTTCGCCGCCTGCGTACCGCTTGCGAGCGCGCTAAGCGCATCCTCTCGACCGCCATGACCACCAACGTGGCCGTGGACGAGCTCCTTGACGGCGTGGACGTGTCTGTGCCCGTCTCGCGCGCCAAGTTCGAGAGCATCAACAGCTTCCTCTTCGACAAGTGCATCGAGACCGTCATGCGCGTGCTCTCCGACGCCTCGGTCAAGCCCAAGGACGTCAGCGACGTCGTGCTCGTTGGTGGCTCCACCCGCATCCCCAAGGTGCGCGCCATGCTTCGCGAGAAGTTCGGCGGCAAGGAGCTTTGCGAGCGTATCGACCCGGACGAGGCCGTCGCCTATGGCGCTGCCGTCCAGGCCGCCGTGCTCTCCGGTGCCCAGGCCGCTGCCACCACTGACCTTCTGCTCGTGGATGTTGCCCCCCTGTCGCTCGGTATCGAGCTCGTCGGCGGCGTGATGAGCTCCGTCATCAAGCGGAACACCCCCATCCCCGCTCGCAAGACCCAGCGCTACTCGACCGAGGAGGACTACCAGACCGAGATCGAGGTCCGCGTGTTCGAGGGCGAGCGCTCCATGACGAAGCAGAACAACTTCCTCGGCGAGTTCATGATCCGCGGCATCCAGCGCGCCAAGCGCGGCGAGCCCAAGATCGACGTGACCTTCGAGCTCGACGCCAACGGCATCCTGAACGTGTCGGCCTTTGATGCCGAGACTGGCGCCTCCGCTTCCACCACCATCGCCAACTCCCCGGGCCACATCTCCCCCGACGAGATCGCCCGCATGGTCCGCATCGCCGAGGAGAACCGCGCTGCCGACGAGGAGTTCCGCAAGCGCGCCGATGCCCGCAACGAGCTCACCCACCTTGCCAAGGACGGCATCGAGGCCGCCGCCGCTGCCGGTGACGCCGGCATGGTCGCCGTCGCTCGCTCGCACATTGCTTGGGCCGAGTCCGACGCCGGACAGTCGGCATCGTACGCCGAGCTGCGCCGCCGCTTCTCGGAGCTGGCGTCACGCATGGGCTTCTCCGCCGCCGAGGACACTGCTTGAGGCTGGAGTGCTGTTTCGGCACCCCAGGTGTTTTCCCGATTCGCAAGGTTGAATGTGAAGTCGCCCTGCTTCGCTGCACGGGCAACCCGAGCCGACCAACTCGCTCATTTGCTCCCTGCCAGGCTTCGCGCACCCCAGGCCCCGTCACGCACCAAGCAAGCTTTGGGTATTCCACCATACGCGCCACGCGGCTGCCTGGGGTGTGGCGGCGTTGCGCGGTCTTCGCCGCGCGGGGCCCCTCACGCAGACGTGTGCACATGCAACAATGTCAACTCGCGAGCAACTACCGAGGGCCTGTCGGACAGCCCTCACGCCACACGCCACTCAGCGTGGCCCATCCTGATTGCGCCAGGCGGGGCAGACGCTCGCTTCTGGCCGCGAGGCGGTGGGGCCGGTTGTTCCAGCGGGGGCGGTGGCAACGCCTTCGCGACTCCGGCGCACGCTGTCGACGCGCTGGGGCTTCCTTCTGCCTCCGAGGCCGTAGGCCGAGCTGACAGTCTTGCCGGCGTTGATGCAATGCGCGTCACCGGGTTCCTCCGACCGCCGGGTTGGGGGGGTCCGAGCTGGAGCGTGGGCACATGACCTCCTGAATGGTGTGCTGTCCCTGCTTGCTCGGCCACGGCCGGCAGAGTCGCTCCAGCCTGCCGTGGGTGGCGTCCAAGGCCGCTCTGACACGGTCGCACGACTGCCCGTCCGAGGCGAGACAGCGGCTCGAGCAGGAGCGGCCTGAACATAATCGCCGTCAGCGTCGGTGGGACCAAGGCCAAGACAGTGTGCAGGACTACGAAGAGTGGCATGGATTGCCGCATCAGAGTTTGAGTGACCCCGAAGCCGAGGCAGCCTAGAGTGACGGCGCCCCACAGCCCGCCCATGCTCCACATGGCCACACGGACAGACTTGACAGCGCGGCGAAGGTTGTCGATGTGGAGGTCCAACGCGGTGAGGACTTCCCGAACGGTTGCGCGCCGATACCCGAGCATGACAGCCGCGCTTTGCACCCTCTCGAGCACTTCGTTGGTGATCTGGCGATCGGAAGAGCCAGGCGGGACTGGGCTTGTCGCGCCCGGGGCGCTGCAAGGGCTGCCAGTCTGGCTAGCCTGTGGGATCGTCTCAGGCGCGACACGGCCCTGCCCGCCCGGACAGCACGCGCCGCGCCGCTTCCCCGCACCCGGGGGTGCCGCACAGAGGCAGCAGCAGCACGCCCGCCTTCGGCTTCGCGCGTCCTCGTCCGCCGGCCTTGTGAACCAGCCCACAGGCACGAGCTCCTCTCCAACTTCCGTGCGAGGCTCCTTCACTGAGGACGGCATGCTGAGAACTCGATGAGCCTTGGAGGCAGCGCCTGGGGTCAGCGGGCGGGTCTGGGACCCCTCCCCGAGGCCGCGAAGCAGCTCAGATCGCGTGAGGCTCGACGACTCCCGGTGGGAGTGGTGGGCGCTCGTGGAAGAACCGAGCGTCGCAGATGAGCCGGGGGGGGTCTCGAACGGAACGGACGCGAGCCTGCGGGCGGACAGGGGCGAGCTGGCGTGGTACCTCGTCACAGTCAGTGCCACGTCGATTTCCTGTTGCTTCCGTGCGAGGCACGTGCGAATGTTTCGCCGAAGCAAATCAAGCAGTGCCCGGCTCAGCAACATGAACGCCGCCCACAAGAAGAAGCAGATGCCCGTCCAGCCGAAGAATGTGATGGCCATTCCTTGGTCAAAGGCAAGCCGGCCCGCGGCACGGCCATCGCTTGCCCATGCATTGTCCGCGCGCACGAGGGTGTGGACGCTGAGTCCAAGCTGGAGTCCCGCCAGCGCGATGCCAACCCCGAGACTGACGTATTGCCCGCAGCTGGACAGCGAGTCCACGTCAGCGGATCGGTCCGACACCCCAAGCACGAGAGAGAAGTGCCTCAGATGCACGACCAGAATGCTGACGCCGAGGACGCCGTGAGTTGTCCAGAGCAGCAGCGAAACCGCTCGGACCCCTGGAGACTCACCAGAGTCGAACAACGCAATTGCATCGTGCAACGCCTTGGTGAAGACGCAGCCCAGCAAGACGAGTCGGACAAGCGCGGTCTCGGTGCAGCTGCACATCCCGGCGCAACCCCTGCTCGGGCCGGGCCGGCCGCCCCCTTGGGACGGCGCCCTCTCAGTCTCTGGGGACGGCGATCGTCTGACTCCCGTAGCGGCCCCGACAGCTTTCGCAGCGCCTCCTCCTGTGCCTTCCTCCTCGCGCAGTTGCAAAGGTGTGGCGTCCTGCCTAACAACGAGTCTGCCATCCCCAGCAACGAGCAGGGCATCTGTCGCTCCGCGCAGGAGGAGGCCCTCGTGCCCGTGACGCAGCACACTGCGAACCATGTTGCGGGCGTTGACAACTGAGTCCGAAAAGCTGCCAACCGAGTCCGCGTCCTCCACATGCCGCGGCATGGTTGTGCATTCCAGGGTCACGGTGTCGTCTGCGCCAGAACTAACGACGAGGCTTGTGCCATTGGCAAGGCGGTCTGGAGCCATGCCCGACCCCGCGACCGACAGAACGATGACAACGCAAGAGAGAGCATTCGCCAACAGCGCCCAAAAGCTGAGCCAGGAGCTTGCCGAGCTCCACTCGGCGTTGCACCCCGCAGTCGAGAGAGCCGGCATACACCCTAGCCGCTCGAGCGCCTCCCCAACCATGCGGGCTTTCCGCGGATCGCGGCTGCCTTGAATGCGCCCCAAAAGGCAAACGTGACTCGGGTTGCCCGCCGGGAGCTTGCCGCCTGCGCCCCGGCTGCGCGCCCGCCGCGGCCACTAAAGGACGCGCGGGACCTGCGTCCCGGGCTCCGTGCCCAGTTGCAACACTCTTGGCCGCGCTGGCTGCCAAGTGACGTGCTGGAAGGAAACCGGCTTCCTGCGTCAGCAGGCGCTGATTCGCCCTGCAAGCAAGTCCCTTGATCAATCGCCAGCCGGCGGCCCAGGCAGAGCCTCGGACGGGTTCTTTGGCGGGTCGTCGGTCCGCCCTTGGCTGCTCCCGGGGCAGCACTCTGAGTGGCCGCAGATGGCGGCCGTCGCAGCAAGTGAGCCCACCGCGCAGCGAGGGTGGCACCGTCAGGAGCTGGCCGAGCCCGGGCGAGCGCAAGGGCGGGCACCCGGCGCACGCTGCCCCGCGCTGGCCGCCCCGCTGCTGCCGCGCCAGACGACCGCTAGGCGCCCCCGCTGCGCGATAACGCACGACACGACCCGCGCAGGAATGATGGCCACGGCGGCGGCACCCCGCATCGTCGCAGCGGCGCTTCCTGCCGCCCGCCTGACCGCGGCGACAGCGAGCATCTGCGGCATCGCCGCAGTGGGAGCAGCGGCCGCCTCTGGACAGGCAGCCCCCCTCCAGCTGCTCCTGGACCCATTCCTGTGCATGAACCGGAACAAGCGCGAGCCCAAGAAGGCGAACCACGGCGCGAGGCCTTGCAGCAACAGGCGCCGTCGCAGGATGAAGCGCCTCCGCCGCTCGCCCGGCTAAGCCGCTCGCTGGTCCAGGGGGCGACGCTTCGGGCTGCGTCGTGTGGCCAGAGCTTGGCCGCACCCGCTTCCCTCTGCGCTCTGCGGCAGGGGGCGGGGAGCGACCTGCGCGAGCACGCGCCGCAAACCCGCGCGGGCCCGTGGTCGGCTCCTCAGTGTGTGTGTGATTGTGTGTGTGAGTTTGCAGTGCCAGCGCGAAGCGGCACTCGCAGGCGCACCTTGCAGTGCTAGCAGCCCTCGTCACTCACGCGAGCGCGCCAGCGTCCACAGCGCCCAGGGCAACTGGAACCAAACCAGCAGGCAGGGCTCTCGCAGGGCCATCGGCTCACCTCCCGACACCCGCACCTCTGCAGGATAGCTGCGCACCGAGCAGCGCTTCAGCTATGCGCCCCGCGAGGCCAGGCGCGCCCTCAGCCGCTTCCAGCCAGCGCACTCGACGCCCCAGCTGCAGCACAAGCCCCGTCAGACGCCGGCGAGCCGGCCCCGTCCTGGCCTCGCTCCCGGTCCTGGTCCCGGTCCTGGCCGCCCTCCTCGCCACGCACTTCCACGGCAAACCCGTCACCCCCTTGGCCCCGCCCCTGCGCAGCACCAGCTGCGGCTGCGCCTTCCGCCTCGCGGGGCCGCTTGGCCACGGCCCGGAAGCTGAGCCCACTGTCCGGCTCTCTCGCCCGCTTGCGCCTCTGCATCAGCCTCAGCCGCGCCGCAAGCTCCAGCTCTCGCTCCGTCATGGTCGAGCTGTCAGACGCGACGGCAGCAGTCGGCGCCTTGGCGCTCGCAGGTGCGTCACCGCCAGAGGGAGTCTCCGACCGGGCCGCTGCCTTGCTGCTCGCCCCCTTGGCTCGGAAAGACAACACTTGCGGCAGAGCCGCCGCAGCAGCAGCGGCCTGGGCTCGGAAGCTGGCGCTCCCGCCCGACGCCAGCCCCGCCAGGGTGCTGGCCATCGATGCCGAGCCCTCTTGGCCTGGAAGGGTGATGGTGTGGCCTTCCAGCTCTGCCGAGGCTCTCTCTGACACATCCATCGCCCCGCCCACGACACCCCGGCCGCGAACGTTGACACGGAGACCTGCGGCGGCGGACAGCAGTGCCGAGGGCGCGACGGACGAGGTGCCTGCAGTGCCGACCGTGGCAGCGTCGAACAGGACGGCGGTGGGCGGTGCCTCCGCCACGGGTGGCGACGATGCCGCTGCTGGCGTGAGGGCGGTCGCAGGTGCAAGCCGCGCGCAGCAGCGGACGGCCGCGGGTACCACAGCGGCAACGGCGCTGGAAGGGAGACCAGCCTCGGCGGCTGCAGCAGCAGCCGACTCCGCTGACCGGTAGGAGCTCGCAGTGCCGTCGGCTGCCACGAGCAAGTGCGATTTGCGTGCGCGGCTGCGGCTTGCCTGGAGCTTGCTCCGGTCAGCTGAGCGGATGGCGGCCAGCTTCTCAAGGGCTGCCACCGTGCCGCCGGTGGCCCACCGCTGGCGGGAGCGAAACCCTCGACCCGACTCGGCGGCGGCCAGCGCGGCCTCGCCGAGCGGGTCGGCTCCATACCGGCCGGCGTAGCGCGGCAGCGTGAAGGCATGCGCGGCTGGGTGGGCGCCGTGGGGGTCGGTCACGCTCCACCGGTCGGCTCTGCCAAAGCCGTTGACAGTGTACGTGGCAGGGCCAGCCTCGTCCCACACAGCGCGACGTGCAGCGGGAACGGAGGCGCCGCCCGGGCTGGCGGGGGTGCTGGGCGCGCCGTTCGCTTCGCCAGCGGCATCAGCGGGCCCGCGAGGAGCGAGGTCGGCTGCCTGAGCCCTCTCCAGCTCGGCGATACGTGAAGCCGACGCGGCCTCGGCCCTGGACAGGCCTCTGCGCACGCTGGACGCCACGTCTTCCAGCCCGGCACGGCACTGGCCGAGCAGGCGACGAAGGCCCTTGGCGGCGTCGTGAGCCGCCGTTTCGGCGCCTTCGCAATCGTCCATGGCGGCGTCTGCTTGAGACTGAGCGGCACGGAGACCGTCGTCCACGTCGCCGAGGCCGCCCCTGGAGCACGTGCGCACCGCCGCGGCGCACACGGCTTCCGCAGCGAGTGCGGCACCATCCACCGCCGGGGCCAGCGCCGCGGCGCACTCCTCGCATCTGGTCAAAGCGCGGGCGCAGTCGGCGGCAGCGTCGGCCAGCGCCCTGGCGGCCGCGCGCACGTCCCTGTCGAACGGCCGGGGCACGTCGGCTGCCGCCTCCTCTGCGCCTTCCACGGAGAGCTTCACCTCGGCAAGCACGGCTGCCGCCTCGCATAGAACAGAGCTACAGGCCGTCGCCTCGCTCGCAGCGGGCGTGGCGCATGCCTCCAGGTCCAGGCACGTCCGCGCTGCCACGGCCCCGGACGCCGGCACGTGTCCCTCTGAGAGACGCTTGCCCGCTGCCGTCAGGAAGGCCCCGAACGCGGCGGCGGTGCTGCTCAGGGCGTGAGCGCGCGCCATCGAGCAGGCCTTGCCGGCGCGCTCCCCAGCGAGCGCTTCGTCGGCCTGCTGAGCAGCCGATGACGCGGGCGTGGCCGTGGACGTCGACTCAGCAGGGGCCGCCACGCTGTCCGCAGCACGGGCGGCCTCCTCCGCCGCCGCGGCGATGTCCCTCTGCGCAGTGGCGAGGCGCCGCCACTCGCGCACCGCGCGGGCCGAGCACGCTGTCACTCCAGCGGCGTTGACGGCTGCGTCAATGGCAGCCACGAGCGACGGCGCATCGCCCGAGGTCGTTGCCTCCGCCAAGGCGTTGCAAGCGTCAGCGAGCGCTGACCGGGAGTCGGCCAGCCGCTCTGCCAGCGCTGCGGTCCACTTTGCGGAGCCGCTCGCGGCCGGCGCCGATGTCGCTTCGCCGCCGGCTGCGGCCCCGATGGCGGGGGCGATGGTGCCGCGGACCGGGCGCGCCGCAGCAGCCAGGTCAGCGGACAGATCATCCAACGCCGTCAACAGCTCGACAGCCCGCCGGACCGCGGCCACTGCTGCCTGAGGAGGGCGGCCGGGCGGGGAGGCCAGCATAGGAGAAACGATGCGCCGAGCGAGAGCGGCCGCAGCCTCCGCAGCTCGCAACGCGCCTGGAACGCTCGAGGCATGCTCCGAGCCATCGTCAGCGCTGTCGCGCCAGCCGTCTTGCGCGGCTTGGGCCACATCGAGAGCCAGCGCAGCGGCGGCCTCTGCCAGCTCTGCCAGCTCTGCCCCCTCACTGAGAGCCTCCCGGGCTGCGGGCAGGGCCTCCTTGGCGAGCCGGACGCGAAGGGACGCCTCCACCACCGCTGCCTCGAAAGCCTCTTCCGTGACCCTGCCCGCAGGCTCGCGTGCGGCTTCGATGGCCTCCGCAGCCGCGGCGGCTCGCGCCTCGGCAGAGGTCCCCACGGAGGATTGGTGGTCTGCAAGGCGCTTGGCAAAGAGCCGACCGGGGATGCTGCGTCTCTCGGCCGCGGTCTCAACGGCCTCAACGGCCAGTCCAGCCTCACGCTCCAGCGCAGACCACTCCACCCATGCCTTGCCGCCCAGCAGCGCTGCAGAGCTGTCGAGGGACCTGGATGGGCCCCCGGAGGGCCCCCCCCGCTCGGCCGAGCGCAGGGCTCTGCCCAGCGCAACAACAACGGCAGAGTGCTGCCTCGACGAGGAGCTCCGACCGTTCGCACCGCCTGAGGGCTTGGAAGGGTCCATCGTTGCGATGTCGCCGTCGCCATCGCCATGGTCGTCGTCTTCGTCGTCATCGTCGTCGTCGGAGAGCTCAATGCCATCCAGCACGTCGGCCTCCTCCAGCGGGGCGCCAGGGGCTCGAACGTGCTGTTCCGCCGGCTCGCCAGGCCCCTCTGCTTCCTTTCCTGGCATAGCTGCGTCTGCCTCTGCTGGTGCTGGTGCTGGTGCTGCCGATGACGATGACGACGAAGACGACGACGACGACGACGATGAGGAGTCGGCGGGGTCGCTCGACATCGCCGTGGCGGCTGCTGCTGCCGCTTCCCGCGTCTGCACCCGCTTCGGGAGGAGCAAGGCCAAGGCGGCAACGCCCGCGGCGAGCCTCTTGGCGTCGCACGCCGAGGCGGCCCGGTCAGCTGACTCGCCGACGTCGCGCAGCTGGTGGTCCAATGTGCGGGCCTCGGCCCTGCGGTAGTCCTCTGCGGCGTCGCGAACGTCCTGCTCGGCCTCGCTCTCGCAGCGGCGCGTGACGCTCATGAGGCGGGCTGCTGCGGCCGCCAGCGGCTCAGCGCGCCGGGCCGCCGCTTCCGCCGCCCTTGCAGCCTCCACGCCGCGCCCGCTGAGCAAGACGACCCCACTGCGCCCGCGCGCGTCCTTGTCCTCGTCCTCGTCCTCGTCGTCCTCGTCATCCGCTGCCCTGTAAGCGGCGCCCGCCTGAGACGGAGTCCACCCACCAGCCTTGGCCACCCACAGCGGCACGGAGACCTTCTCGCCTCCAACGTCGGCCAAGACTTCCGCCGCAACGAGGGCCAGCTCTGCGACCGCCTCAACCTGATCCACCACCTCGTCAAAGGCGCGGCGGAGGTCCTTGGAGCCGAAGCGAACCAGTAGCTTGTCGGCCCGGCACAGCTCCACGGCGTCGGTCACGTCGCGGGCCGCCTCGCAAGCTCCGAGGGCAGAGGCCAGGGCTGCGTCCAGCTTGGAGGCGGCGCCCCGGCGGCGGCGGGCTGCAGCCTCCTCCTGCCTTCGAACCTCTGCCGCTCGCTCTGCCGCTCGTCGGGCGCGGTTTCGCCTCTGCTCCTCGCTAAAGAAGGCCCCCGCCTCCCAGGCAAGGCCGAAGGTGCCGACTGGGCTGGTCAGCGCCGCCGGGTCCACTTCCGCGTCTGCTGGTGCGCCCTCGCCTCCGGGCCGGGTGTCAGCGTGGTCGCCGGCATCAGAGCCATCGCCGAGGCGGCGCTGGCGAACGAAGCAGCTCGGGGCCAGGGCCAGCACGGCGCGGCGCGCGTCCTCCACGCTGGCGAACTGCACCGCCACGTCCAGGGAGAGGGCTCTGCCGACGTCGGCTCTGTCGGCAGGGCTGCGGACAAACTTGATAGCGCCGCCGTCGCAGCCAGCGTCAGCAGCCCTGCTAGGGCGGACGGCAACGCTGCGAACGAGTCCCAGCTTCGCAAGCACGTCCTGAGCCGGGCTGCCTGATGCAAGGCAGGCGTCGTCGGACTCCCCCTCGGCAAGCGTGGCGAGGCTCGACCCCGGGAAGAGCCAGAGAGCCGGCGCGCCAAGCAAGACGATGGAGTCTGGGCGGTTGCCGGCGGACTGGCGCTCCCACTCTGCTGCCGGGTCGCCCGCTCTGTTGCCGCGCATGGGAAAGGCGGCCAAGCGAGCCGCCTCGAGCTTGTCGGCGCGCCGCATCGGCGACGCCGCGCTCCCCACCTCGCAGGTGGGAACGCCAGGGATCGTGTCAAACGCGAGGGTTCTCGGCATTGAGGCCCAAGACAGCAGCGTGCTCGCCTCCTCCGGACAGCTGCACAAGACCGTGACCTCAAGCGAATGCCCGTCGCGCCGGAGCGACGCATGGCGGACCGGCGACACAAGCCGCGCTCCCCGCGCCAGCCGCGCTGCAACCCCCATCGCGGCTTCGTGCCCGGCCGGCCCTGCGATGGGGCACGAGGCGAGGCAGCGAGCCGCGGCTGCCGTGGCCGCCGCAATTCTGCATCGCACGACCGGCTGGTTCACCAGCCGCAGGCCATGCGCGAGCTCCATGGCAGGCAACTGCGTTTACGGCCTGCTGAGCAGCACAATGCCGCCTCGAGTGCCTGCACGGGCGCGCCGAGGAGCAATCCGCAAAGCCTGGGCAGAGCCGAATTGTGAGGTGTATTTGCGGCTCAAACGAACTGCTGAATGATCCATCGGGGGTCTGCGCCCGCCTTTTGCCGCACTCTCGGCGGACTCCGCCCACGCTCGGCAGGAGCCGGGAGGCGGCGAGGCGTGGCGCGATGGCCAAACTGCGCGTCGCTGTGGCGCTGATGGTCTCGGCGGCTGCCTTGATGCATTGGGCCACTGGCGAGCCGGCTTCCGCCCTCGTGCCCGCCCTGGTGGTCGTCATGTACACCTTTGCGACGCACTTCCACCCCAAGGTGGTGCGCAAGCGCATCGGCATCGTCTCCGGGGCGCGATTCATTTCCGTCTTTGCTGCGGTTGCGGCATGGGACACCGCCGTGGCCTGGCTGGTCGGCTTGATTGCCGTCCAGGTCCTTCATTCGTTCGGCGTTGCAGTCGATGAGAGCACTGCCGCCCATGCGGCATTCTATGCGGTCTACAGCATCCCGCTGTCCCTGGCCCTCAAGACTCAGCGCCCGGAAATGAACGCCGTGACTCGCCTGCTGGTGGCAGTCTTGTACGACCCTCCGATCCACATGCTTGTTGTGAGGCCGCGGTCTCGGGCTGCCAGCGCCTTGCTTCGTGCCAGTACCTGCTTCGCCCGCCATGGGTGCCCTAGTGTGTGGCTGCTGTGGCCGCTGCCGCCTGCTCGGCAGGCCGCGGTGGTGGCGCGGTCGCGAGCCCTGCAGTCGCTCCGCCGCCCGCCCCGCCCCGCCTTTGCTTGCCCCGCCCCGCCCCCCTCCCTCCGTGCAACCCTTTGCGAAGTCGCTGACTCGGCTGTCTCCGGGTCGCTCCTCCCCATTGCCTGTCCGCAGTACGCCTACGCGGCTCTGGGGTGGAGGCTCAACTCCCTCGCCACGCCTGTGGCGGCGGGGGAGGTGCTCCTCGGCGCACTGCCGTACGCGAGCGACGCGGCGTCACTTCGCGCCCGCGGCGTCACCGGAGTCGTCAACATGTGCGCCGAGTGGCCAGGGCCCACCAAGCAGTACGACGCTCTTGGCATTGAGCAGCTTCACCTCCCCACTACCGACGGTGACATGCCCTCTGCCGACGCTGCGATTGCGGTGAGCCCTGCCGCGGACAGACACCAAGCACCCCCCCTCCCACTGCCTCGCGTCCGTCTCCATCCCGCGCGCCTTGCCGCGGCCCGATGCATGTCCCCCCTCTGCGCACCGATGTTTCCCCGCGCGGCCTGTCTGGGTCGCTCTCGCACTGCCCAGCCACGGCGCTGCGAGATTGCCGACGGCGTATGGCCGATGCGCCGGCTCTGCCGCTTCGTCCTCTGTGCCCTGCGACGCGCTGCCGCCACCTCGTTGCGCTGCTAAACCCACCTCCCCTGCCCTCTGTGCAGGCTGTGCGGTTCATCGAGGGACACGTGGCCAAGGGCGGCCGCGTGTTCGTGCACTGCCGCTGCGGAATCGGGCGGTCCGCCACCGTCGTCCTCTGCTATCTCATCGCAACCTACGGAATGCAGCTCGACGACGCGGTGGAACACCTCCGCCTGGTGCGCCCCGAGGTGGGGAGCGGCATCGCCAAGTACCCCACCGTGCGACGGTTCGCTGCTCTCACGGCGCTGCCCCGGGGCGCAGGCGGAGGCTGGGCAGCCGCCAAGGAGGAGCCGAGGGTCGCGAACCCGGGCCAGGTGGTGCTGGGAGAAGACGTGCTCGCGGAGGACACACCCGTCGCGGAGGCACCGCTCAAGGAGGATGCCGGCCCGCAGTCGGGCGCCGAGAGCGACGAGGAGGAGCCTGACAGCCGGAGCAAGCGCTCCTCCTCGTCAGCTCGCCGCCGCCGCCAGCCAAGCGCTCTTTGACGCGAGTCGTGCGTGGCGTGGGAGAACTGACATCGTGTGCGGGCAGCTGCACAGCTCGAGACGAAATGGGGGCTACCAGAGCTGCATTGTGCCATTCACGGGATGCGGCTCAGCCTCCTTCCGCAGTCAGGGACTGAGCGGCGTCACGAACCACTCAAAAAATACAATTAAAAGTTGAAGCACATGCAAGCTACGCATGTCCCATTGCCACTGTGGACACTCGCGTCGGAAAGAGGCAGTGCACACGCTGGCCGCTGGAGGCTGAGCTCAGATGACATCCTGAGCGGCCCGTCCAATGTCGGGCTGACGAATAGGTTAGAATTGCGCTAACGCAGGCCGAGTCACAGCCGCGCGGAGGCCGCGGCGGACTTGGGCTACCTTGGCGATCCGCACCGCCTGAGAGGCGATGCGGTCCGCAACGAAGCTGGGGTGCACGCGCCAAAGCCCTGTCCACGATCAAGGGAGGACAGGGCAAATGGTGCAAGCAAGATACCAGCAAAGTAGGTGGGTGGGTTGGGGGAAGGGGGGGGGGGAAGAAATGACCCCTGGCTGGGTCAGGGTGGTGCGCTCAGGTTTCCCGGCTTGTTGCAGGAAGCTTGCACCTCGCTGATCAAGAGGCACAGACAGCAACGGCCCAGTGGCAGGCACGAAAGCCGCGAGCCAATTTCACAGCCGAATGCCTGCTGGGACCATCGCAGGGCTTGGCGACCGGACGTGCGCCGAGCGGACCAGGGAAGCGAGTGTCGGGGGCGGCCGAATTCCCTCAAGCGGAGGGTCTGCCGCGCCTCCTTGCAGCGCAAGGGACATCATGCCAGCAGGGCACGGAGAGTCAGCGGCGCCGAAGTCAGGGGACATGGCACGCAGCGCCGCCAGGGCATGGGCCTGGGCATGGGCCTGGGTGGCGCTGCCGGCCACTGGTCCGTCGGCCGGCCCCCCCATCGCAGATGAGCCACTGGATGGCATGCACAGGCCCTGAGATGCGCCATGGTAGGTGAAGCCCTCGAAGTGAAGCGCCTCGTCGCTCGCAGTGGCCGCAGCGACGCAGAGGCCCTCCGGCTGCGTCGGTGGGGACGCCACGGGCATGGCCGTGAACTCCTTCTCGAAGTAGGAGGTGTCGGTATCGCCGCCGGGAAGGTTGGGCGTGATGGGAGGGGGCACTTCCTTCCTGAGGAGGGCCCGGAAGTACTCGGGGTCGCCAAAGAAGGGGTGGTGCACGATCTCGCGCAGGCCCGAAGTACCCAACCGGCGCTTGGGGTCCCGGCAGAGGAAGCCGCTGATGAGGTCGCGCGCCGCGGGCGACACGGCCACGTCGGCGGGGAACTCCAGCTCAGCCGAGCACAAGTCCCGGTAGAGCTTGGGCCGGCTCTTTGTGTACCAAGGAGGCAGGCCCGTGAGCATCTCGAAGACAAGCATGCCGAGGCTCCACCAGTCGACGGCGGTGCCGTGGCCGCGCTTCTCAATGATCTCGGGGGCGAGGTACTCGGGCGTGCCGCAGAAGGAATGCGATCCCGACGTGGGGTCCACTCCCTCCTTGCTGAGGCCAAAGTCTGCGATCTTAATGTACCCGTCGGCCGAAACGAGGATGTTCTCGGGCTTGAGGTCCCTGTAGACCACGCCCTTGGAGTGGAGGTAGGAGAGTGCCAGCACCAACTGCGCGGCGAAGAAGCGGGTGGTGGCCTCCGTAAAGCGCCTGCGGCGCTGCAAGTGGAAGAAGAGCTCGCCCCCCGCGCAGTAGTCCAGCACCAGGAAGAGGGACTCGGTGGTCTGGAACGCGCAGTGCAGGCCGACGATGAACGGGTGGTCCACGAAGCCGAGAACGGCGCGCTCCGTCTTGGTGTGCTCGCGCTGGTTGCGCGCCAGCACAACGCGCTTCTTGAGGATCTTCATCGCGAACACCTTGCCGGAGCTGCGGTGTCGCACCAGAACCACCTTGGCGAAGCCGCCCTTGCCAAGCATCTTGAGGGTCTCGAAAGCCTCCATGCCCACCCGCGCCCGGCGCCCGGGCCGCCGCCCCTCAGTGCTCACAGTCCCACTCGAGATCCGCTTGGGCCGCCGCGGGGAGCTGCCCCCGTACTCGGAGTCACACCCAGTGACGTCGTGGCCGCTGAACTGGGGCTTGAACTTGCGACGCGTCTGGGCTTGCGAGTCGCTGCCTGCCAGCCCGTCGGAGCCAGCCGGTTCCGCGATCCCCGTCGCCACCGCCACTGCAATCATGGGCGGGCGCCCCGCAGAGGAGTCCGGCGAGCGTCCGAACTCTTCCATCATGGACATGTCCGAAGCGGCGCCACATGGACGGGCAGTCTCGCGCGGGCTCGACTCCGTAATGAAGGACCGCGTGGACGTGACCTGGTGCTCCCAGATTCGGGCAGCGGAGCGGGTCCCTGCAGACCGCGTCTCACTCTCCGAGGGCGAGTCGGCTGCATCATGAAGAACCGCGTGCTCGTACGCCGTGGAGTCCTGGAACCGGTGCGCCACGCCCACCGTGGCTGCCTGCTGGCGCCGGCCCGGGCCGGGGGAGCTCTTCGGCGCGCCAAAGCCGGAAATGGCAGGGAGCGACGTGTTGATGGCAGGCGGAACCAGTGTCCGTGGCATGCTCGAGCCCTGGCCTGGGCGCGGGGAAGGCCCAGTGGCCCCCTTCGCCAGGCTGGCCGGACCACCCACGGGCGGCGCAGGCTCAGCGGCCCGCGCAGCAGTGACGCGAAGCAGCGCCATTGAAGCCGACGGCACCGTCAGCAGCGCCTCTCCTGCCTCGTCCACGGAAACGGGGTGCCCAGCCTTGGTGAGAGCGCGCTGAGCTTTGGCCGAGCCAAACTCTTGCGCTGCAACCTTGAGCGAATTCCAGGTCTCGGCCGCGGAGAGAGACCCAGTCAAGGGGAGCGTGCGCCCGGCGATCGCGAGGGGCGAGCGCTCCATGCCTGCCGGCGGCGAGTCGGGGAGGCAGCACAAGAACGAAGTCACCTTGTGCGAGCGAATGCCGCTGCTCACCACGCTCGTGAGCCAGGTGTTGAGGGCGGTCTGGCGCCCTGAGCGGAAAAGGCGGTCGAACATCACGCTGGCCACATCGCGCCCGGGGAAGCGGGCGCCCACGCTGATGCCCGACGACTGCAGGTGCTTGTGCAGCGCAAAAAACTGCCTGTACCGGCGGAACACGGTCCAGCCGAGGCGGGCGTCCCCGAACGGCATCACGTTCACTTGGTAGACAACGTACGACTCCGATCGCCGCCCGGCGGACTCGGGCGCGACGGTGGTATTTTCGACGATGCTGATCGTCGCCGGACAGCCGACGCAGAAAGGGAGGAAGGTGACCTTCCTGTCGTGTCGCGTTGCGGCGCCCTTGGGGCTCCCGCTTGAGGCCTTGGTCATGCCCCGGAGGCTGGACCGAATTTCACGGTCGAGAGCATCCCCGATGGCCGCTCCCGCGCCGGAGAGGGGCAAAGAAGTCCCCAGGGACGATGCCGGGGCCGAGTCAGAGGCGTTGAGCAGCGAGGTGGTCGACGCGGGCACGCGCACCGCGCGGGCCGCGATGCCAGCCCCCACTGTGCGAAGCGATGAGCCCGGGGACGCGCTGGCGCGGAGGCCAGCGCGGAACGGCGCGGCAGCCGGTCCAAGGCCTTGCCGGCGGGCAAACGCGCCAGGGGCCCCGCCGAGCCTGCCTGTCGCCTCGCCATCAGCCTGATCCCCGTCGCGCTCCCCATGCCTTGCGCTCGGGGACGCCAATGCCGGGAGGGCGCGCCGCCACGAGGCAGCGGCTGGGGTTTCGGCCGCGGCAGCACCGGATTGCGACGAGCCGCCTGCCGTCACCAAGGCGCGATTGAACGCCGAAGTTGGCGTGTCCGGAAAGGCCGGGACGCTGCCGAAAGGGGGGTCCTCTCCCGGAGCGCCACTGCGAAGGGCCGCATTCGGGGCGTGCACAGGAAGACGGGTCTCGGCGGGGGGCAAATTTTGCGGATGCACGCCTGCTGCGCAGGCTGGTTTGTGCTTGGTTGCGTGGGGGTGTCACGACCCGACGGCGATGCCCCGGCAGCGGTGCTCGCAAACCCGCGTGCCCGCCGCATAGACGAGCGGGCCGCCCAGGCGCAGAGCGCGGCAGGGGTGCGCGGCCACGGCCCGCGGGGCGCAGCGGCGGGCCCGGGCGCGAGGCGCAGAGGGCGACAAGAACAGCCTGGCAGCTGCCCACCGACCCCCCCCCGCCGCGCCCGTGCGCCCCCACGCACCGAGCGGCCAGAGACTCGCTGAACCATCCCCCGCGCCCTCTTGCAGCGCGGCGGCCACCGCAATCTCGGCGCAGGGGGACCGGCCGCGGGCCATTGCGGGCGAAAGTTGGTGGCAGCCGAGCCAGTTCTGCGGACGACTTGTCCAGCAGTCTCACGCGCGCAGCCCGTCCGCCTCAATGACGTCCACCGCGCCAGAAGTCAAGTCTCGGATCACGAACTCTCCGGAGCGCGATTCCCCGCGAGCCATGGCGCCAGGGGAGTGGGCGCTCCTCCTGGCGAGCTTGGTAAGTGCAGCGAGACGAGCCAAGGTGTTCGATGCAGAGGAGGCGTTTCCGACGGTGGCGACGAGCGACGCTAAGTTCCGCCTCCCAAACGCGCCGCAGCGCCGGTATGCGCCCCTGCCAAGGTTCCCCGGGGGCCGGGCGGGGGACAACGCGATGCTTCGCCCCGGCTGCGGGCGGCGAGGCGCTCTTGCGAGGAGTCACTGCGGGGTTGACTGGTCCCGCGGCCCGCCAAAACCACCACCACTCGCCGTTGCGGGGGACACTGCTCGTTAGCTGCCTGCGATTCCTCTGCCGGCGCGCAAGGGCGCATTCCCTGGCGCCAGAGCCGGCCCGGCGCAGGGAAGGCGCACAAAAAGTATCGTGTGACGCCTGTGCGCTGAAGTTTGATTGCAAAGGGCACTCGCACATCGCAACCCAGGCAAGCACCCTCGCGAGCCCCGAACAGTTCCGCGCGAGTCATCAGCGCCGAGGGCCTGGTCCAGAGGCCCCCCCTTCTTCCTCGGCTCCAGGGCCGCCAGCTCTTCGAGCAAGGAGGCCTGGCCCGGCGTGCGGGCTGGAGCCAGCAGGCCTCGAGTCGCGAAGGCCATGGCGCGATCACGCCAGCATCCGGGTCAGACCAGCGCCGCTATTGCGCAGCAAGCAAACAATGGGCGCAACGACGTTGCCCGGCCGGAGCTCTGCCCGGGCAGAGTCGCTCGCTTGCCTGTTCGGATGTCGCCGGGCGAGCGCGCGGCAGGGGGCGCATTCCCGCCGAGGGCGCCGCGCCTGAGCGGGCCCCTTTCGGTCGCGCCCGTCCGGGACGCTGCTGGGTGAACTGCCCCGTCCAGAGACCGGCGCCCGTTTGCTCTTGAAAGCGCAGCGCTCGGCGGTTCAACCGCGGTAGCCTGCACGCTCTGCCCCTCGAGCCGGGATCACCGGCAGGCCAACGGCGCCGCCCGTCCCCGCACGGGCCGCCCCGGAAAGCGCGCTGCTGCGCCCCCGAGGCTTTCCCCTCCACCAGGGCCTCGCCCCTCGGCGCTTGCAAGTCCGCGCTCGCGGGGCCTGCTGAGCAATGTCTCACAGAGGCGGGCCAGACGGGCCGTGGAACGGCGACCCGCTGCGCCGGCTGTCCATGGCCAGCGCCATGTCTGGCGCTTCGCCGTTCATGAGTGGAATGAGCGGCATGCCACCGCCAGGGTCCATGGGTGTCCCTGCTTCGGGAGCCGACGGCGCGCGCGGCTCGAGCGGAGGGGGCGCCGGCCCGTTCCAAGCTGAGAACCGCCGCCACACCCTGGAGTCTAGCCCCAGGGACATGCAAGACGCGGCCGCGACGCTTGCGGCGTTGCCCATCTCGCCGGGGGTGATGCCCATGAGCGCCATGGGGCCGACGGGCTTGGACTCTAGGTTCCGCGCGGACTCGCTGGCGCTCCCGCCCGCCGCCGGAGCCACTGACATGCCGGTCCGCAGCCGGGCCGCAGCAGGCCGCCGCGCGTCTTCCTGGACGGTGTCCAGCCAGCTGGCGACCTCTCCTTTCCCCGGCGCCGTTGGGTCCTCGGGCTTGGGCGGCCACGGAGGCAGGGCAGGAGCTGGCCAGGGCGTTTCCCCGCCGCCCTCCCTGCTCGGGAACCAGTCGCCCACGGGAATGAGCCACGGCCACGGCCACAGCCACGGCCACAGCCACGGCCACGGCCACGGCCACTCCAGCGGGGGCGGCGCCGGCATGTCAACGCTGCTGCAGCCATTCGCCCGTCCGCACGGGCACGCCCCCCCCTCATCCGCGTCATCCAGCATGCACGGATCGAGAGCCATGATGGGCGCTAGGGCCCGCTCCTCGTCCGCACATTCGGGCCTGCTGATGCTGCTCGGGGCCGCGGAGCACACCCGTGACGACGACGACGACGACGATGACGACCGAGACGACGACGACAATGGCATGGGCCACCACCGCCGGCACTCCATCTCCCGCTCGTCGTCCGCGCGGGGCTCGGGCCACAGGGGGTCCTCCCGCGGCCGCAGCGACCTCAGCCGCATGGGCCGCCACGGCTACGGCGACAAGGGTGATCGGCGCGCCGCGGAGGAAGCAGCCGCAGCTGCGGCTGATGCTGCTGCCGCAGCTGGCCTGCGCCGCTCACGCCGCTCGCACGCGCCCACTCTGCGCGCCCGGGGCATCGACGGACCAACATCCAGCCTCGGAATGGACGACTTTGACGACTTTGACGGCCACGGCCACGGCCACGGTCATGGTCACGGCCACGGCCACGGTCATGGCCATGGCCACAGCCACGGAAAAGGGGGCTCGGGGGGCAAAGACCACTCAGGTGGCCGCTCTCGCGACCGTTCAGGCCGCGCTCGCAGCAAGCGCGAGCGGTCCGCGGGGTCAGGCAGCGGCTCTGGAGTGTCAGGTCACGGAGGCGGCGTGGCGGCGGGCGGCGGCGCAGGCGCAGGCGCCATCGCAGGGCCGCCGTCGATTGCAGCCGGCGGGGCCTCGTCCAGCGCCGCGGCAGCCGCGCAGGCAGCGGCAGCGGCGCAGGCTGCTGGTGACGCAGGCGGGCCTGGCCGGCGACCCGTGCGGCCCACCCAGAAAGGCCTCTTGCTTGCCGGCATGAGCGCTGGCTCCAACAGGGCTAGCCGGATCAGGCTGCGGGTCACCCTGGACGACTACGACGAGCACGGCAAGCTCCGCCACCGCGCCTCCTGCCACCGCTGCGGCAACATGCGCAAGAAGAACGTCGCTTGCGAGGCGTGCCCGCACATCTTCTGCCAGCGCTGCACGGAGAAGATGGTTATGGAGCACGGCGAGACCGCCTTCGACGAGGGATGCCCCGTGTGCCGGGGCCTCTGCTGCTGTGCGGGGACCTTGACAGGCACGGCCACGATCATGTGCGTGGACGACAGCGGCAACTGCTACTGCCCCCGCGTGTTCCACTGCTACAAGAAGTGCCCCATGACGAAAACTGGAGCCATCGAGCCGGACGAGACCACTGTGGCGTCGCTCCCCCTCACGCTGGAGCAGTCGGCTCCTGTTGTGCGCTCTCTCCTCGGCTGGCAGCGCCAGGCGACGCGCGGCGTGCCGGAGGGCGGCTGGACTCGCGGGCACGGCCCCCTGGCGGACGAGGTGCTCGCCCAGATGAACGGCGTCAACCCCGCGGAGGCTGCCACGAGGGCGCAGGCCGCCGCGGTGAGGGGCATCCCCGCCCGCGTCGCCAAGCCAGTGCGCGCCAAAGCACTCGCCCGGGAGGGGGGCTCCGCCGCCCTCGCCGCGCCCAACGTCATGCAAGGCTACGGCGGAGGAGCCGGGGCAGCCGCTGGGGGCGAAGGCAGCTTCGACAGCGCCCCTGCGGAGGACGACAGCCAAGGCCGCGACCCGTCCGGCGCCGCTGCCCAGGGAGAGGCCGGAGCGGAGTCATCCGAGGACCAGGCAGCCCAGCTGGAGCACATGCGGGCGCTCACCCTGGCCGCCCTTCAGAACCACTTCCTGCAGGCGCACGCTCAGGCACAGCAGCAGCACTTCATGCAGCAGCTCCAGCAGCATCAGGCGCAGCAGGCAGCAGCCGCGGCCGCGGCCGCGGAGGGAGGCGGCGCCGGAGGGGAAGGGGCAGCCGCAGCGGACGGAGCGGCCGCGGCAGACGACGGCACGGGGGAGCCGTCTGCCAAGCGGGCCCGGCCTCTGGCTGAGGGCGAAGACGGGGGCGCCGAGGGCCCGGCAGCGGGTGCAGCCGCCGCCGCCGGATCGGCAAGCGAGGGCACGTCGTCGTCCTCGTCCGCCGCTGCCGCCGCCACTGCCGTGTCAGACGCCGCCTCAGCCAGCGAGGCCGCTGCTGCCGAGGCATCGACCTCCGCGGCCCTGCCTGTAAACCTTCAGCACATGGCTATGATGGCCAACGGGAACCTCAGGTTTGTCCCAAACATGGCGATGCTAGCGGCGGCAGCGCACTCGGCTAGCGCGAACAGTGGCGACCCCCAGGCAGCCTTCGCCGCGGCGCAGGTGGCTGCCATCCAGAATCACCTGGCGTTCGTGTTCTCGCAGCACCAGCAGCAACTCCAGCTCCAGCAGCAACAGCAGCAGCAGCAGCAGCAGTTGCAGCACCAGCAGCAGCACCAGCACCAGCAGGCGCAGCACCAGCAGGATCAGCTTCCCGCCACATCCAGCGAGGCAGCGACGTCGGGCGACGCGGCCTCCATGTCCGTGGCGCCCGCCGACGTTCTGGCGGCTGCCGTGAAGGCCGAAGCGGCAGCGGCTGCTGCGTCAGGGGCGGCATCGGGGACTTCCAGCGCCGAGCCGCTCAGCGATGCGTCCTCCATCGCGGCAGCAGCCGCGGCCGCGGCCGCAGCGGCCGCAGCGGCCGCTGGCTCGTCGGCTCCCTCCGTCACGGACATCCCCGCCTCCATTGCGCTGCAAATCCTCATGGGCCAGGGCGGGGGCGACGCGGCGGCCATCGCGGCCTCCTCCGGGACGGCGACGGCCGGTCCAGCCACCGCTGCACAGTCGGCCAGCGAGGGCGTGGCCGCTGCCATGGCGCTGGCAGTGTCAGCGGCAAGCGCCGCTGGCGGCCCCCTCGCCTCCATGACTCCAGAGGCCGCCAGCAACGCTATGGCCGTAGGGCTGGCGCCCTTCGCAGCGGCAGCGGGCGCCTCTCGCGCCCTGGACCCCGACGCCGGGCTCATCGACACCAACGCCCAAGGCTCCTCCCCCACCGCAGCGATGCTCCTGGCCCTCCCCACCTCCTCCTCCGGGCTCCGCTCCCGCGGCATGAGCGACGTCGGGCTGAGTGACGTCGGCTTTGTTTCCCGCGCTGCGGCCGGCGCTCCCGCCCTCTCGCTCAGCGACGTGGATCACGAAGCCTCCGGCAGCGCGGCCGACCCGGCTCTCATGGCATCCGACCAGGAGGCCGGTCTCTCCTCCCCGGGCGGCGACGACCGCGCCTTCGGTGACGACGACGGCTCAGCGGCGGGCTTTGGCGCGGGGGGCGCGGCGCCCCTCGGCCTTCGGTCCGGAAGGAGCTCTCGCCGCCGGACCGACTCCGTGTCCTCGACCTCTGCAGAGCCGGTGAGCAGCCGCGCGGCGCTTGGCCGCGTGCGCCGCTCCAGTCGCTCCAGTCGCTCCGGTGACCGCTCTCTGCGCTCCGCTTCTGGCTACTGGGGAGGCGGCAGCATGGCCGGGGACCTCGGCCTCGGGTCCCTCGCCGGCCTCTCCACCGCCCCGCTGCCGCTGGACACCTCTGTCGGGAACGCCGCCGACCCGGACACGGAGGCCGACTCGTGAGCGCCCGTGTAGTGGCCGGAAATGGCCGGCCACCTTGCCTGTCATCGGATCCTTCAGCTCTTCTCGCTCACTCGTATATTTGGCGCTCGGGCAGCGGACTGCCTGCCCCGCGGTCCCAGTCCCTCTCCCCTGGCGCAGGCGCTTTTGCCGCGATGCGCTTGACCGCGCTCCGTCCCTCCCTGCGGGCCCTGCGCGGGTATCGGGCGGCTGCCACCCCGCCATGGTCGTCGGCTCCTCTCGGACTGCCGTCGCTGCCGTGGCTCCTCCGCTGCACCCTGCCCGCTCGCCTTGGCGGCTGGCGGCGGACGGCACGTGGCGGCTGCACCTCGGCGAGACGGCATCGTGCTGGCGCGCGGCATCGTGGACGCAGAGCTCGATGCGCTCGTCACCTCGAAAGGCTTTCCCTGCACCAGCTGGTCGAAGGGCTGCTTCGTTCAGACGGCAGGGCCTGGCTGCGAGTGCGCACTTCGCTTCCTGGGCCGGGGATTCGCGCCGCACTTTGCTTCGTCCAGCGCGAGCTTCCTCCCCTTCTTCTTCTTCGTGCTTTTTTTACCCCCCTTCGCGTTGCGTGTCTTTTGCATGCGACGCTTGTTCGATCGCCGAGCCGTGCCGGCGAACGGACCCATCGGCTTCGAACGAGCGTCAAACGGCCTCGCCACCACAGCGTCTCAGCTCACGACCGCCAAACGCTGCGTCACGCAAGTCTGCTGCAGCGTCTTTGGGCAGCTGACCCTTGCGCTGGGACCAAGCCCCACACAAGCCCATGCCGGCAGCGCTACGCTGTGCCGGCTTCCTGGCTCGCCAGTCGCGACGCCTCGAGCGCCGGGCCCGCTCCAGACAACACCGCCTCCCTGGCGCGCGACTGCGCGTGCGGTCTGTACATGAGGTCGGACACGAAGGCCGGCTTTCCCGCTCGCGTTGTGACCCCCGAGGCAGTCAGACCGTCGGCCATGGCCACCTTCCACCGCGCCGCCACCGACCCCACGCGGCCCAGAGGCGACGCGGGGGCACGCTTCAAGGCGGCGCGCATGTCCTTCTCCAGCACTTGGTCACCCTCCGGGCCAGATGTCAGCCAGAGCTCCACAGCGAAGCGTCGCACGCCGGGGCCGCACCTGTCCACCACCCGCACCCCTGCAACGAGGGGAACCTGGCCGCCCGCTTCCCCAGCAGAAGGTCTGCCGTCCACAGGGTCGTCGCCGTCTTCCACCGCTGGCTCCAGCATCTCGCCGCAGGCCGCAAGGATGGAGGACTTCCACACGCTGTCGAGAAACTTGCTGCTCAGCTTGCCTCGAAACCGGATCTGGCCCCCATCCAAGCTCGGGGCATGCGTCCAGTCGGGGCGCAGCCCTCGGCGAAAGAGCGCCAGTACAGTGACGAAGGTTTCCCCAGCCGCACCGGCCCTTGCGAGCTTGCCGCGAGTCTCGCCATCCGTGAACAGCATGCTTGGCAGCGGGAAACTGTGCCACACGCGCCACATGTCCTCCGCCGTCGCAAACGCGGCAACTGGCCGCAGCACGCTCGCCGCGTCGTAGCTCGCCCCCGGAACTTCTGCGTTGGCATCTGTGACCGATTCCCACAGCACCCACTCGTCGCCGAGGGCGGTCGAGGCCCGCGCCATCGCTGCCGAGCAGCCTTGCGCCCTGCTTCGCTCAGACCCCTCGGCGCCACTGCCGCCAGGCAAAGTGCTCCGAGCGCCCGCGACCCTCGGGCCTCCAGGGTGCTGCCTGGCGGGAGGCCGTGCTTTTGTCGAGCAACCGGCCCCGGCAGAGCCCGCCCGCCCGAACAAGGGCAGCAGCCCCTCGCGGAGCCACTCCCCGGCTGCGATGGCAGCCGCCCTCGTGCAAGGCGCTTCACGCGGTATCGGGCGCGCGATGGTCAAGGAGCTGGCCGCGTCCGGCCGCTTCTCCCGTGTGTTCGCGGCATGTCGCAGGCCAGACGAGGTTGCTGACTGGGCGGACAGCGCCCCGCAACACGTCACAGTCGTGCCTCTGCGCATCGACCTGGACGACGACGGCAGCATAGAGGCCGCTTCCAAGGAAGTGGAGGCGAGCGGAACTCCTCTGTCAGTCTTGATCAACGCGGCCGGGCTCCTGCACGACGAATCGCGCGGCATTGCGCCGGAGAGGAAACTGGAGGACTTGCAGCTCGCCAGTCTGCAACGCGTGTTTCAGGTGAGACGACCCGCCGGACCGCTGGTTGCCCCGTTGCAGTCGCGACAGGACTCTCCGTTGCACGTGCCATAGGCCGCGGGGCAGCATGCAGGGCGGTGCCGTGGCGCGTCATTTGCCCGCCCGTCGGGAGGCTGTGACGCACGTGCGTCAGCTTTGGAGTTGCTGATTGCGCTGCTTCTCCGGCTCGCAGGTCAACACGTTCGGCCCGATGCTCATGGCGCGCCACTTTTCGCCCCTTCTCGTAGCCTCCAAGCAGCCGGCCGTGTTTGCGAGCATCTCAGCGCGTGTCGGCAGCATTGGCGACTGCGCCATGGGCGGCTGGTACAGCTACCGCGCGTCCAAGGCGGCTCAAAACATGTTCACCAAAGCCCTCAGCATCGAGCTGCTTCGCCGTAGTCGTGGACAGTGCGCAGCCATCGGTCTGCACCCGGGCACTGTGCGGACAGGCCTGTCGGCACCGTTTGCGGCCAACGTGCCGGCTGGAAAGCTGTTCGAGCCCGACTTTGCCGCCGCGCGGCTGCTCCGCGTCGTGCACGACGCAATGGCGGCCCCCAAAGACCGCACAGGGCGAGTGTATGACTACAATGGTGACGTGATCGAGTGGTGATGTTCCGTTGGTGCGCACCGAGTGTGGAGAAATCAGGTCGGCGAGAGCCCGCCGCGAGCGCACGACGGCAGGGTCCCCATCATCACCATTGGGTCCAATTTGCAAGTGGCTGAGACTCGTCGCTGCGGCAGGGCAATTGCGCCACACGCCGAAGCTCGGCTCGACACGAGACAGCCCCGCTCGCGCCCTGCTTTTGGCCAAACAAGCAGTGGCAGCGAGCGTGGGCCACTCTAGCACAGCGGGCAAGCCTCGCCGTCCAGCGTCCACAGCACGGGCGGCAGGTCCTCCCGGCAGAGCCGCGATGCCTCCTTGACAGCGGCCAGCGTCTGGGGCGCTGGCTGCAAGGGTCCCCCGCGCCTGCCCCTGCGCATAAGGCCCGCGTCCAGCGCCTCAGTGTGGGTGAGCACCGCGTCGAGGCGCAGTGCCACACCCGCCCTGGCGTCGCTTGCCGGCCGCGAGAGCGACGCTGTTGCGAAGAGCAGCTCCCCCGGGCCCAGGGTCAGTCGCCCGGCTGGAACGACACCGAGGCTGGGGTTTCCGGGCAGAAAGAAGCACACCGAGAGACTCAAAAATCGCTCGGATCCCCGGCCAGACAGCGTCGGGGACAGCGGCATGTCGTCCTTGAAACGCGCCGCGGCTGCCACGACAGGCAGCACAATCATGCAGACGAGGTCCCCTGGCGCGAAGGCGGCACCTTCCGCGGCCCCTGGCTGCGAGCCATCGGCTGCGACGCCGACGCTGGGGGCGGCGGCAGCAGCAGCAGCACCGGGGGCGGCGGTGGCAGCGGTGGTGGGGTCTGCTGCGGCCAATCCGCCACTGGAGCCGCTGCCGCCGTCCGAACCAACGCTGTTGCCAGCACTTCTGCCGTCGCCACAGCCGTCGCCAGCGCCGTCCTCGCCGCTGATGTGGCCTGGGGGTGGGGAAGGCGGTGAAATCGCGCGTTTTCCAGAGTCAGGGCCAGGGCGCGCCAGGCCAGATCGGCCTGGCGGCGTGAGCTGCACCACATCGCTCTCTACCCCACCGCGGAGCAACTCGCCCGACGCGTAGAGCCCCACGCTCTTGGGCATGGAGCCGACGGGGGCCCGGGCAAACGCCGCGGCCAGCGGCACGGACAGCCCCTGCGCCGCTAGCGCGTTCGCTGGCAGGCACACCAGACCAACGCCAGCCCGCTGACCGCCTCTTGACGCCGAAGTTCGCAGCGTTTGCAGCGCGGCAGCCGCGCTTGCCGTCCCTGCTTCCGGGTCCTCCACAGCCAGCCTGAACGCCAGCAAGTGTGCCCCCGCAGCAAGCCCCGTGATCACTCTGTCCTCCAGCGCCACCCCGGCCAGAGCCCGCCACTCCGGCAGCAGCCGCTGCGACGCCACGCAGCCCAGCCCAACCGGCAGAGCTGCCCGGGAGGACACAATCGCGCCTCCAATGCCGACCCCCTGCGGGGCGAGGCCGCCGCGTGCCGCACCAGGCCCGGCCTCGTCCGAGGAGCTGCGCGCCTCGCCAGAGTCGCCCTCACCCCCGGGCTCCGACCACCGCTCCACCTCCGACGGCCCGCTGGAAGCTGCTCTCCCGCGCCTGACCAGTCGCCTCACCCGGGAGGTGCGCGAGGGCCACCAGACGGAGTGGCCCCCAGCCAGCAGCGCGAGGGACGGGTGACTGAAGGCGCGATGCAGGCCGCAGCCGGCGGCCACGGCGGCACGAAGCTGCCTCTGCTGCCCCGCGACCTCGTCGAGTTCGGCTTCCTGCTCCTGCTCCTGCTGCTGCTCCTCCTCCTCCGACTGCTCCCGCTCCCGCTCCGCGTCTGGGTCGTCCCGCTCGGAGTCGCCGACCTGCACCGCTCCCGCCTCGGCTCCCCAAGCTCGAGGGCCGTCGCTGCTGGGGTCGACAACCTCTTCGCCGTCGGAGGCGGCACGGTCCGCGTCTCTCTCTGTCGCCGCCGCCATGGCAGCCACAATGTCTCTGGCCCTGAACACAACGTCTTCGTGGTACAGGTGCATATGCCTCAGAGCGGCGGCGGCGGCGCGGGGGGAGCCCGGCACCGAGCGCGGCGTTCTCGGCTCGGCGGCCTCACGGTCCCGCGCAGCCCAGGCGTCCGGCATGGCGCCGTCGCCTCCCCAGTCGCCCTCGTCGCCATCCTCGCATGCCACTCCCCAGCTCCCGCGAACCCGCATCGTGACCATTCGCTCGCCCCGCCGAGGGGCCAGCGCTGGCCACGGCTCCTCCTGCTCCTCGTCGTTCGGGTCATCGTACAGGTCCCCGTGAGGGTCCCCTTGGGGGTCAAATTGCGGGTCCCCTTGCGAGTCCCTGTGGGAGTCGCCCAGAGGGTCCGCGGAAGGCACCCCCGCCTCCGAGGCTTGAGCGGTTTCGCTCTCGATGGATCCCGCGAAACCGCGGCCAAGTCCGCTCCCGCCTGCCTTGGTCGGACCAAAGCGACTGCCACCACCAGGAGAGGCAGCAGCTCCCACAGCGGCAGAGGCAGCAGCAGATCCAGCGGTCGGACACGGGACAGCCGGCGGGCGGGCCTGCCCCCGCCCCGCAGAAGCTGCAGCGCTGTCCCTGCCAGTGGACCCGCTGTGCCGCAGCCGCCCGCCAGCCCGTCCGCCGCGGCTGCGCGGCGAGCGCTCGTCACCGCACTCCCGGCCAGCGGCGCTGGGACTGCTGCGCGCCGAGCCGCTGGCGCTGCCTGCCTCTCGGCCGGCCAGGGCGCTGTCGGCCGTGCCTCGCTTCCCGCTCCGTCGCCGCGCGAAGCTCGGCACATCGCTGTCACTCGTGTCGCTGGCGGGGGCAGAGCCAGTGTCGTGGCCGCGCGACGGCCTGCCAAGGACTGCGCCGGGCGAGCCAGTTGCAGCCGGCGGCGGCAGCACCAGCGCCTCTGCAGCAACGCCCCCACCGCTGCCGCCACCACTACCGCCGCCGCCGCCGCCGCTGCACTCACGCGCAAGCGCCGCGCCCCGGACCTCGGGGGTCTCTGGCAGCGGTTCCAGGCGATAGGCAGCGTCGTTTGACCGGTGCCGGCGGTGCCGGGCGGGCTCCGCAGAACCCCACCCGCCTTGTCCGGCACTCCCCCCTGCTGCGCCCGCGGCAGCAGCAGCAGCAGCGTGGGCGCTGGCGGCTTGCCTTGCGGCAGCTGCAGCCGCTGCGTCGGCAAACAGCTCCGAGGCCGCGAGAAGCGCCGCTGCATCGTCAGCGTCCTCGCCCGCCTCCCCGATCCCGCCGTGGCCCCGGGAAGCGGCCTGTGCAGGCGGGGAGCCTTCGTCAGAGCGGGAGACAGCAAGGCCCGCTCTGCCGCCCCCGACCTCATCCCTGTCCCCCCCGCTGCCGGCGATGCTCGCTGCTCCCCCGCCTGCCCCTGCTGCCGCAGCCGCAGCCGCAGCCGCCGCAGCTGCAGTCAGGGAGCGCGCCAGCGCAGCCACCGCCCTGGGGTCTGCGCCCGCTCCTGGCACTCCCTGCTGCAACTGCCCGCTCACGAGTGACGACGCCAGTGCCGGGACGGACAGCCGGGCAGGCATCGCGCTGCCTTGAGCGTGCCTGCCCACGGGAGGGGAGCCCGCTCGGCGGGGTGCAAGCTGGCGGCCGGCGCTGCGTTGCGCCGCTGGTGCGCCGCGAGCGCCGCCGCCGCGCGCCTGGTCGCCTGGGCTGCTGCCCGCGTTGCTCCCCGACGCAGTCGCAGCGGGGCGGGCGGCTCTGCCGGGCCCACCTTCGAGCCCGAGGTCGAGTTCCGTCTCGTGCCACGCCGGCGACCCGGCATCGGCGGCGGCAAAGCCGGCTGCAGCACTGGCGGAGACTGAGGCGGCGTCGGGCGAGGAGGCGTCGCTGAACACCGGCGCCAGGCCTACGGCAGCGAGCGAGGAGTGGGATGAAACCGACCCCGCCCTGCGCCGGCGGGCGGCCCGGTTGGGGCTTCTGGCCGGCCCGTTGCCGCCGCCACCGCTGCCTCTGCCGCCGCGTCTTCCTCGGCCGCCTGGGCCGACTCCGGCCTGTCCCGCCCCGACGGACGCGCGCCGGTCGCTTGGGTCGTTGCTCGCCGTGTCCTCGCTTGAGGGCCGCAGGCCACCCAAGGACGCGCCGCTGCCGTGCATGTCACCCCTCCCAGCACCGGCGGTAGACGCAGCAGCAGCTGCTGCCGCCGCTGCTGCCGCCTCTGCCGCCGCCAGTGCTGCAGCAGCCTCCGCCGCCTCCGTCTCGTCCGCGGCGTTGGGGAAGGCTGGCTGCCTGACGCCACGCCGAGAGCGGAACCGCCTGCGCCCAGTCTCGGACTCGCTTCCCGGCGCGCGCGCCGCCTCACCGGCTCTGCCGACGAAGGACCCCGTGACCAGCACGGAGCCCGAGAAGGGGCTGGGGGCGTGAGTGCCCGAGGTGCCGTGGGGGCCGGCGCTCCGGGCGGACACGGACGAGGGTCCCGCCCGCCAGGCTCCCCGCGCGAAGTGACGCCCGCCCGCGTTCACGGCTCTGCTGTTGGAGGCCCTGGCAGGGGCGTCAGAGGCGCCCAGCCGGGCCGCCCGGGAGCTGCTGGCGTGGCGGTGGACAATCTCGGACTGGTTCTCGGTGCGGGCGGTCCAGTCGTGCGCTCCTCCGAAGGAGGTGCGCTGTCTCGGCCGGTCGGCCGCCCCGTTTGGCACGCCGCGGCTCGGCAGGCCAGCGTCCGCGCTGCCGACGGAAGTCGGGCCGAGGCGCCCCCTGGCCCCGCGAAGCCGGCCCGAGCGCTGCCAGCTGGCAGAAGAGGCAGGGGGGCTCCGCCACGAGTGGCCAAAGCCCGCGCCCACGTCGCTGCGGCCTGCCCGGCCCGAGCGAGCCGATGCGGCAACTCCGAGCGGACCTCGCGCCTGCACCGACGGGCCGGTCCGGCGCCGCCGCGCGCCCGGAAGCCCCCGGCTGTCCTCCTCAATCATGGCGGTCATAGTGAGCATGCCCAGGCTCGTGCCGTCCCCGGCCTCGCTCGCCCCAGCGCCTGCAACCTGCTCGCCGAGGCCGCTCGCCGTGGCGGCGCCCCGACGGCCTGAGCCCGACAAGTCGTCATCGTCATACTCCGAAGTGCCTTGCTGCTGCCGCTGGATCGCGAGCTCTTGCCCGATTGCCGCCTCGCGAGCCGAGGAAGCGGTGCGCTCGGTGGCAGCCGTCTGCCCGCTTGCCACGACCTGCAGGATCTGCCTGGCGATGTCGGGAAGCGGAATTCCCAGGAACGACTCCATTCAGGCCGCTCGCATCCCTCGGGGGCGAATCGCGCCTCTGTGGGCAGTCGCACCGGCCGCCCGCAGCTGCCATGCACGCGATCCCGAGGCTCTGCGAAATAACTCTGCAGTTCGACTCAAGCCGCTGCAGAGTTCCGCAGTCCTGGGCCCGTGTCGGAGCGCAGGCAAAGCCAGTCAGCGCCCGGTTCGCGGGCCACAGCCGGAGCGTGGGAACGGCCCAGGCTCGCACGGACCGTGCGACAGCTCGTCGCTGGCCGAATCCTCCTCCCGAGGGTGCTCCCTGCACGCACGCTGGGCGTCGACCAGAACGCCGCGGCGGCTTTGACCCAGCTCCTGGGAAACTGCGGGTAAGCCGCGCGCGCCGCAGCTGCCGCGCTGCTTCGCGCCGCCCCCACCGGGGCCCGCGCCCCCGTTTGCGCGCACGTTCCGTCCGCTTCGCGCCAGACGCGTGGGGCCGGTCACTGGCGGCGGACCCGGCGACAGGGGGTGCCGGGCGTTTTTGTTTTTCTCCAGCTACGAGCCGCTCAGCAGATGGGCTCAACGCTCAACCCGACGCCTCGGGCCCGCCGCGCGCCTGGCGCCTGGCCGCGCGCCAGCCCGGCGCGGGAGCATGGCAAGCCAGGGCGCATCGCCACCTGCTGCCGCCGCCGCCCCCTGCCCTTTCCCCAACCGCCGCAGGGGCTGTTGCGCGTGGTTCGCGGGCGCACGCGTCAGTCTCCGGGGGTTGTCCGCGACTTGCTCGCGCAACCGGCCTTCGAGCATGGGGGCGTGCTGCTCCACCATCAACAGCCGTGACGCCGCGGCCGAGGCGAGCTTGCCAGACGTGCGCGCCACGATGAACGCGGCGTTCGGCAAGGACACCGTCCAGACGGGCTTCACAGACGGACACACTTGCATCATGGACTCCGACAAGAACACGGCCTCGGAGGCCGGCGCGTCGTTGCTGTACGGCGAGCTCCTCCCCATGGGCGTGTGCAAGCTCATGAACCAGTACCACCTTGCTGCGGGGTCTGCGCGCTCCCTCCTGGACCTCGGGATGGGCACGGGGAAACTCGTCATGCAGGTTTTTCTTCTCTACCCCAACCTCACGCGCGTCGTGGGCGTCGAGCTTTCCCGCTCGCGCTATGCCATCGCGGAGGCAGCCGTTCTCGAGCTCGCCCGCATTCAGGGCTGGGAGGTCGAGGCGAGGGACCCGGGCAGGTTTGTGCGCATCCGGACGCTGGCTGGCTGCGGCGAATCTTCGCCCCGCACCCTGGAGGTCCGCCACGGCAATATGTGGAAGGCCTCTGGCGTCGCGTTGGCCGACATCATTGTCATGCATACAGACCTCACGGAAACGTGCGTCACGGAGCTGCGTCGTCTCATCTCCAAGGCCAAGGTTGGCGTGCGCTTCGTCACCTACCAAGACCTCACCCCCTACTGGCGCAAATCCGTTCCGCCCTTTGAGCAGATTGCGGAGAACATCGACGAGTCAGACACATTCCTGACGTCCTGGAGCTCGACCAAGGGCTATCACCTCTTCTGCTGGGAGAAGATTGCGTCCACGCCAGCCGGGTTCAGGGTCGAGGGCGACTACGACACGAAGGAAGCCATTTCATGAGGCCACAGCCACCCCCCCCCTTCCCTCTCTCCCTCCACCCCTTCAGCGCCTTCGCCTGCTTTCGCGTCTGAGCTGTACCTTCATGCCGGGCCGTTGCTTGGTGACCAAGGAGCTGAATCAGCGGCGCCAGCATCGGCGTTCGAGGCAGCTTCGCCGCAACGAGTACCGCCTCGGCCGCTGGCAGTGCTGCCGCCACTGCTGCTGCCGCTGCCGCCTCCGCTGCTTTTCCTCATGGATTTTGTGTTTCCGTGCCTGTGTCATCATTCCGCAACTTGCACGCCGCATCGCGCGCCCCTTGGCAGCGACGAATGTTTTGAGGGAGAGGGACAGGATACGAGCCGGCTTGCCTCCCCGACTGCTTCTACGTAGGGCACCATGCTGCTGCCCTCCAGTCACTCGCGCGCGCGAGCCAGACACCGATTCAAGCCGCCGTTTCGCGAATTGAGGGGCTGAATACTTGCACGAATCGGAATATCCCACTGACCAGAGTCAGGCTTGGCCCACTCGCCCCCGGCGCGCCAGAGGCCTACACGAAGCACAAACCAGCTGGTGCTTGCCCGGTCGGTGGCAGGCGTATGCCCAAGCGCACTTTGCAGGCATGCACTCTTGGCTTCGGTCCCTGAAGGCAAGTCTGCATGCAGGAGATTTGCAGCTCGGCATGGGAGGCGCAGCTGCGCCTCGGGCGCTGCCTCGGGAGCAGCAAGAAGTCGTTGATCACGGCATGGCGTTGCTCAAAGACGGTGAGGACGCTCTGGTTCGAGCTGCCCTGCGCGAGGACTTGGAGTTTCTTGCATGGAACTACGTAGTGAGGCGCTCAGCCCTGCACTCGTCGCTGGCTTCGGTTCTGGTATCCCCTGCTGTGGACTCGGAGACCGTGCAGTTCCTCCTGGCTCAGGTTCACTCCTCCTGGCTGGGCCGGCGAGCCAGCTCGTGGGCTGTCAGCTTGCTGACTCCGTTTATGTCCTTGACCGACGCCAATGGCCTACTCGATCGCGGACACATGCTGGTCCTGACAGGCCACTGCGTGCGCCGCCTCATGGCCATGGCAGCGGTTACAGCGGCAGCACCGCACCGACCCCCGGCAGCCGAGTTGTCGCCGCTGGTCGCTGCCACCGCTGCTCCTGTGGGTGACTCTGGCTCTGCCAGTGCTGCCAGTGCTGCCAGTGCTGCCGGTGCAGCGGATGCAACGGATGCAACGGATGCACCGGATGCTGCCGGTGCTGCCAGTGCTGCGGGCGTTGTTGCTGCTGCCAGCGCTGCCGGAGAGGTGGCCGCCGTGCTTGAGGAGCAGCCAGCGAGCACCACGTCGGCCGCGGTCACCATGGCAGCAGCTGCCGCAGACCCCGCGTCGGCCCCATTCGGTCCCGCTGCCCCGCCGCGAGCAGCTGACCAGGACGGCCTCCAAGCCCGCTCACATGTGAGTTCCACCCTTCACACGCTGAAGCGGGGCCGCCCCCACCTGCGGCTGCTGGATGTCGGCGCCGGAGATGGAGCCGCCACCCTCTCCCTCGCCACAGCGCTTGGCGTGGAGCCGGAGCACGTCACGGCGACGGAGGCCTCCGCGCCCATGGTTCGGGCGCTGCAGGGCAGGGGCTTTCGCGCTCTTCACACAACAAGCCTCTCGGAGGGTGCGCTGGTAGGGTCCGGCCTGTTCGACGTCGTCAGCGTTCTCAACGTGCTCGACAGAGCGGACGATCCTGCCGGTCTTGTCGCCGACGTGCGCCGCCTCCTGGCCCCGGGGGGAATCGCCATATTTGCCGTCGTCCTCCCGTTCCGCGCCTTGGTGGAGGACGGGGCGGAGAAGCGGCGGCCGCGGCGCCCCTTGCGCCTGCCGAGGGCGGCTTTGCTGCCGGGGGTCGAGTTCGAGGCCTCGGCCTCCATGGTCTACGCCACCGCCTTCGAACCAGCAGTGAGCCTCGCGCCGACTCCCGCTTTGCCTGCCTTGGACCCCGAGCGCCGCTGCGAACGGCCCGGAGGCGACAGAGGTCCGTTCAACAGCGCATGCTGTCGCTTCGCGGCAAGTTCCCCTTCGGCGCCCTCCCCATCCACCTGTAGCCGCCCCGCCCTTTCCCGAATGGCACCGCCTCGACCTCGCAGGGTTTCCGCCCGCTGGCCTTCTCATCGGTGCCGTACCTGTGCGAGGGCGACGGCGTGTCAAGGCTCTTCTCGCTCCGAGACGCCGTGTTTGTCCTCGAACCAGTTCCCAGAAGTTGCTCGGGCACGCCCGTGTGAGGCGGCTGGAATCGTTGTGAAAGAAGCCTGCCGTGCCTGCCCACGCGAGACCACGCTGATCCGGCGCCGGGCTGTTGTATGTGGCGCTCTACGCGCGTGTGCTTGCCTGGCTGATTGTGTCAAGGAGAGGGGCGCGAAGCTGCTCGCCCGAACACAGGGCTTTCCCACGCTCGCGCGAACGCATATCCGCGAACACAGGCAAAGCTTGTCGGGGCGGCAAGGGCGTGGCCTGGGGTGCAGCAGCCGGCCGCGACGCCATGTCCCCTCGCCTCGACCCGAAAAATGAAAGAAAAGGATCTAACGAGGCGTGCCTCCCCTGCGGCACGGGCGACTCAGTACGCCCGGCCCGGGGTCAAGTAGGAGGGAACTCCCGCGCTGGAGTAGGGAGGCGGGGCGCCCTGAGGCCCCGAGCCACCAGGCCCGGCAGGGCCAGAGCCGTACGGCGGCGGGCCGGAGCCATACGGCGGCGGGCCGGAGCCATACGGGGGCGGGCCGGAGCCGTATGCCGGAGGAGCCGACCCGTAGGCAGGGGGTGCGGGGCCCGCCGGCGCGCTTGGGTACCCAGCGCTGGCCCTCGTCTCGTAAGGAGGCGGGGCGCCTCGTGACCCAGCCGCCGATGACCCCGCGGCCGCGGCCGCGTGGCCCGCCGGCCGCATCGCCGCCTCCTTCGCGAGGGCCTCGTGGATGGCTGCCGCAACGCAGCGCGCTTCGAACTGAGAGCGAGACCGAGCACGCACCTGCGGTGGCCGATGAACACCGGGCAATGGGCGGCGAAGCGCTCAGAGCGGCTGAAATCGCGCGTCCCCACCCTGCTGATGCTGCTGCTTCTGCGGCTCTCTGGGCGCGCCAGCGAACCGAGGTGCGTCGAGCCCCTCGGCAGGCAAGCGCGAGCTGTGCTGGCGTCCGTGCGCTGGGTGCGCGCCACGGCCATGGCTCACCTCTTTGACAAACTCGTCCAGCGAGATGGCGTCGTTCTCCAGCGCCGCTTGCAGCGCGTCGATGACGTCATCCACGGTGTTCACTTCCACCACCGCATCCAGAAGCTGCTTGTGAAGGCGGTGGGCAGGAGTAACCGCCGCCTCTGCGTCGATGTCGCTCATCTGCGCACCACCAGCCGGGGAACCAAGGGAACGGAGCGCGGGTGGGGGGAGGATCACAGGGTGAGCGCAACGCTTGTGACGCAGCGAGTGGGCTCCAGCCCCTGGCCTGCGATTCGAGCGGCAGTGCAGCACATGGCACCCGCCTCGTGAACAGGCGGCCTGAGCTGGGCTCACCCCTGCCTCGCTTGCTGCCAGCCAGCGGTCCAGCTGGTCCGTTTGCTCGTGAACGGCTTTGACGTGCTCCTCCAGCTTGCGGAGGCTGGCAGCGCCGCTCTCCGCCTTGCCAGCCATGGCCCGCTTGTCCTCGCGCAGCGTGGCGCCAACCACCTCCTCCTTGCTCAGGGCCTCGCCCAGCGCGTCATACCACTGCCCAAGGTCTCTCTTGAGAGCCTCGGTGACGCGGGCGCGCAGTGCCGAGGCGTCACGGCTCTGAGACTCGGCGCGGGAGCCGCTCGCAGCCCCGGCGCCTGCCATGGCTGCAGCCGACGGCCGCGACCGCACGGGCGGTGCCGTTGCAAAAATGAAGGCCATTTCGCGCAGCACGGCGGCCAGCCCTGTGCTCTCCGTGTAGCTTGTGAGCGATGGGATCGTGATCTGACCGGCCTTGTCGACATACTCGGCGCCGCGCTCGATCATCATGTCCGGAGTGGGCCGCACATACACAGTGGGCTTGGATCGCGGATGCTTCGTCTGCACGTACATCTGGATGGGGCAGTAGTAGACGCTGCTCGAGTGCGAGTACGCGAGGACGCCCTCGAGCGAAAGCAGCTTGCAAGGCTGCCAGTCGCCGGGAGACACCTCCTGGACTGCGGGCGAGCAAATTTTACATCGCAGGGTGCGCTTGACACGCGGGGATGCTAGGGGGTGGGAAGCAGCGCAGCCGAGAAAGCTCGATCTCCCGTATTCGTGGAACTCCACTGGCAGAAGCGAGGCGTGCCGCTCTCACAGAGCTCGTCCTGCTTCGGGATCAAGTACGGGGCCTGCCGCATGGCCTCCAGGACATCGCGGCGCACGCGCTTCGCGTCCTGCAGGTGTTGGTGAAACAAGGCTGGAGAGCGGAGCATCGGCGTTCGCATTCGCAGGCGCGCCGCCACGACGCTTGCCCGCGACTGCCGGACCCCGCTGCAGCGCCCCCGCGGCGCCCGGCCACGCAGCATGCTCCAAACATTGGCTTCGCACAAACCGCGCAGCGGCCTCGCGCTCGGCGCGTCTCTGAGCCAACGCCCGCGGGCACGGCATTCCCGGAAACTTGCAGCATCCGCCTGCTCACCGCGTACTGCACGCCCGCCATGGCGCGGTCGAGGGCCGCCTCGTTCGGAGCCTGCATGGTTTTCTGCCTGTAGGCGCGCAGCGACCACGCGGATCGACGCTTCTGCCCTGTCGGCGCAAAGGAGTGGGATTCGCGCTCGTGCTGCCTGCCGGCCAGGCGCGATATATTCTTGGTTCCTTATATTCGGCGCACGGCACTCTCGCTCCGCTTGCAACGGCGTCGGAGGGGCTGAGGAAAACAGGATGCGTTCTGTGCAGCCGGTGCACTATGGAGCTCGCTGCGTGTGGCCGGGCCTTCGCGTCAGCGCGCTGCGGAGTGAGCCAACGTCGCGTGCAACAGGACGCTGCGCTCGCCGCCGTCACTCGGTCCTCCCCTCGCTCCGCTGCTCCGGCATCATAGCCGCCACGAGCGCCGTCCAGCCCGTGAAAGGGTGAGTGCCCGCCCCACGCCCGCCTGCCTCCGCGTCGTAGTTCTCCCACAAGGTGCTCGTGCGCTCCCACTCTCTGTGCACAGCGAGCGACATGCCGTGGCGGATCCGGCGTGCGACTGCTGCGCAATCATCGGCGCTGGGCCCACCCTGTGCGGCCAGCTCGTCCAGCGCCTTGACGGCCAGGAAGTTAATATTTGCCCACACCTTGCCTCGCCAGTAGTTCTCCCCTGTCATGAACAGGGGGGATGACTTGGAGAGCGAGCGGAGGCCGGACGGGCTGAGCATGCGCTTGCCGTCCAGGAGAGGCGCCAGGAGCCGCGGCAGGCGAGGCGAGTCCGAGCGCACAAGGCCAAGCAGGAGCGGGAAGACGCTGACGTACCCTTCGTGGCACACGTGCCCGAGGGGCAGCGAGTCGTCGGCGGGGTCGATTCGGCCCTTCTCGACTTCCCGTCGCTGGCTCTGGGGAAGCGCAATGTCGCAAAACACCCCCTCCTCCTCGTTCCAGTGATCGTCCACCGCAGCCAGTGCTGCGGCCTCGTCATGGGCGAACTCAAGAGCGTCCTTCGCGGCAGCAGCGGCCACGGTCTTGGGCGCGGACTCTAGCCGCCCAATGGCTCCGGCCATTCGTCGCATGAGGCCGGCGGCCCATGCCACCCAGGCTGTGAGGTCCACGTGACGGTCCGAGGCGGTGTGCCAGCTGCCGCGCGGGTAGTCGTCCAGCCCAGACGCAAAGGTGTGACCGCCGTCGCCGGGCTTGTCCCCCTTCCACTGGAAGCCCCTGCCGTTGGGTCCACGCTGCGACTCGCGGAGCCACCGGTAGTAGCGCGTGATCGGCTCGTAGTGGGCCACGACCCACTGCTGCGCTTCGGCGCTGAGGCCGTCCAACGCGGACTCGCCGACCGGTTTGGCTGCTCCGACCGCTGCGGCCTCCCCGTCCGCGCCCACGACAAGCTCGGCCTCTGCCGCCTCCGCCGCCGCCCCGTCTTCGTTTGCGATAGCCACTAGCGCAGCCTTGAGCGTCGCCTCCGCAGCTCCGATCGTCTCGGCGTCGCCCGAAGCGAAGGCCACGGCCTGGACAAACTCGAACTCCGCCTGCCAGCGCCGTGCCTCCCGGCCCCGGAACGCCTCCCACCGGGCGACTTCGCTGCCCTTGCCTAGGCGCTGGAGCATCTCCTGTATCGCCAGGAGCGGCGTGGGCGGGTTCGCAACATCCCGGCGCTGCACTCGGAACTGGTGCGGCACCCGGCTCTCCGCCTCGGGCCCGAGGATCTGCTCTCTTGCAATCCACCCGGTCTCATCCGCCGTCCTGAACCACGAGGAGAGGACATCTGCGGAGCGACGCGGGTCGTAGCGGGCGAGGAGCAGCTGGTGGAAGCCCTCGTCCCAGAAGAAGCCTCTCGGAAAGAGCGAGCGGGAAGGGCAGCCGGTGAGGAGGCGCATGGGGTCGGACCGCTTGGCCTCGCCGTCCTCCCCTCGGACGTACTGACGCCCGGTGTAGAGCGTCACGCTTCCCGCCAGGTTTCCCACGGCGTAGCGCACCATGGCGGCCTTGCTCCCGTCGGCGCTGGAGCGGAGCCTTCGGCCCCGGGTGGCGCGGCGCCGGCGGGGCCCTGCCTGTTCGCTCTCAGCATCGTCTTCCTTCACCTCGCCCTCGCCGTTGCTGCTGTTGTTCCTGTTGCTTCGGAGGGCCTGGGCGACGTCGTCGTCCGGCGCCGTCCCGAACACCTGCCTGACGCGCTCATCAACGCCTCTGGCCCGGCTCGCCACGCGGCGCCAGAAGGACGGCCCTAGCAGCGCGCGCGAGGCCGCCTGAGCCGTTGGCAGGGCTGCTGCGCTTTCCTTCGCCAGCGCGGCCGCGATCGCGGCGTGTGCGGGCTCCGCTCCCCAGGCCTGTCCGGCCTGCTCCCCGTCCTCGCCCTTGTCGCGGGATGAGCGCTTCACTGGCAGCCAGGCGGCATGTAGGGCGGCGTTGCACGCGGGGACGACAGCCTGCACGAGCACCATGTTCGCGCTCGGCCTCGCGGTGCTGTTGAGCACCGGCACGATCCGCGTGGCTCTGCTGTAGGACCCGGGATCCCGCCAGACGGAGGATCGCTCGTCCTCCTCGGGGCCCGCCGCGTCGCGGAAGGAGTAGAGGGCGCGGCGCGAGGAAGAGCGCACCTCCTCCCGGAGCTGGTCCTGGATTCGCCACAGCTCTGACGAGGAAGTGAGGTGCAGAGCCTTGACGTGGAGGCGCTGGGCCCACGCCGGCAGAGCCCTCTTGCTCGTCTCGGCGATGAAGGAGTCTCTGTTCGAGAGCGTCGACCACAGCGGGGCGTACCTGTGGGACTTGAGCAGCGGGTCGGCGGGGGAGGCGCCGCGAGTGCCGAGGTCGGCTGCCCATGTGGAGTTGTCCGGGCTGGATCCCGGTCGCATGCCGGCCACCGCGTTCCAAAGGGACTTGGCCATGGATGGGACTACGATGAGTCCCTCGGCCATCCCGTCGTGCTGCTTGACGCGCAGGTACACGTCGCCGCCTGCCCCGGTGCCCCTCCACGGGCCGGTCAGGGCATCGTCCACCTCAATGGTGCCCTTGCCGCGCGCCGTCACAGCCAAAAAGATGCTGAGCGGTGACGCCATGTCGCCCGCCATGTTCGCTGGCGCGGTCCGGGACTTGAGCCTGTGGGCCGCGACCTTGCCCGGGGCGCAGCTGCCCTCGAAGGCCATGGTCCAGGCTCCGGACCGCGTCGCCGCGTCCTCCGCGTTGTCGGCCATGTACGCCATCGTGCCAGCCTGCGAGAGGCGGGGCGTCTCCAGGACAACAGGCTCCCAGTTCTCTGCGACAGCCGCTGCTCGATGCGCCTTGCGACCAGGCCCTGAGCGCGGCAGCGGCGTCCGCGCTTCAAGCGGTGAAAGGCAAGCAAGGTCTCACGAAGTTGTTGTGGCGGTCGGTGATGTTCGAAACTCCGAAGCCGCGGCCGTCGTGGCGTCCCCACCCCCAATTGGACGTGCCGTCCTCGTTCTTGGCCTGGTGGCGCAAGTAGCGCTCCGATCCGCCCTGCACCCACGCAACGCTCACCTGCGGGCCAGAAACAGAGTCCCACTCCAGGCAGAGGGAGGGGGCGGCGAGTGCAGTCGGCACGAGCAGCGGCGCGCCGGACCCGTGCGCGGGTTTGCCACGTAGACTGCAAACGTGGGCGTTGCAGCCAGCGGGAGGACCCTCCAGTCTGTACTGCCCATCACAAGGGACATTCCTGGACCCCCCTGTGCTCCTGTTGTAAGGGGGCGGGTCTGGGCCGGGCTCGTCCGGTGAAGCGCTCACCTCCACGGCTGGAATGTCGGCTGTTTTGATGCCCATGTACAAGTTTGGCTTGGGAAGCCAGCTCGGCTCCGCCAGCCCTGGCCGCGCGGCCAGGGCCAGCAACGCTGCCACTGCTGCCAGGGCGCTGCGCATCCAGTCCACCACAGTGCGCGATGCCGCTGTACCCTGGCTCGATTGAGTGGCAGCAGAGCTGTGACCCACTCGCCGCCGGCTGCGACTCCAGTGCCGGACAAGAGACGTGCATAGCGACGTTCGAACCGCCGCACAGCCTTCGTCGGGGACATTGCGGGCCTCCTGTTGGAAGGTTGGCCTGTCCGCGAACCCCAGCGAGCGCTGTGGACGGAATTGCGAGACATGCGACTGACTGGAGAAACCGCTCACCCTTAGGGCGGGTTCGGTGGGCTCCATTGCACGCGCTCGTGGCCGCAGGCATTTATTGCACCCACGTGCCAAACTCATGTCGGGACTACGAAACTGCGGATTCTGAAGCCGTGTGCGATGCGCCTAGTCGGGGCAGCTTGATCACAGCCATCCGCGGATGAACCAGGCTCACCGGAGTCAGCCAGTCGTGCGGCTTGGCAACTTGGGGAGGTGCCCTCGGCGGAGCCTCGACCGCCATGCCTGCTGAAGCCTGCTTCTCCTCGCCTGCAGCTTCCCCCTCGCTGTCGCGTCGGGCCCGACCCAGCCGAGCCGCAAGGCGTGATGCCGCGGCTCCCGACGGCTCGTCTGCACCACGCGGAGCACAGGTGTCGTCGCGCCCACTGTTCGAGCGAGCTGCGCGACGAGCGCGCCTGGCTGACTTGCGGAGTTCTCGCTTGGCCACCCTGACTGACTGGCGGTACTGGCGCATCTCCGCCTTGAGGCGCTGCTCTTTGGCCGCAGCGGCAACGTTGGCTCGGCGGTCCAGGCCCGCGTCGATCGCGGCTCCGAGGGTTTTCCCCCCAGCCACTGCGCGGGTGAGCCTGGCAGCCGCCGCCTTGGCTGTCGCACGGGCAGGCCTTCCGGCTGCGGCGGGAGTGGAGTCCACAAGGGGGACTGTCGCAACCTTCGTCGCTCGAAGCAGCAGGTCAAGGGAGGCGGCAGCGTGCTCGACTCGCCGAGACAGAATGTCGGCCTCTCCCTCGCCACGCCTGAGCGCCGTCTCGCGCACTTTGCGAATCACGTCAAGGTCTGCCATGGAGGGGTTGTCCCCCAGAAGGAGCTCCACCCCCGCGTCCAGCCCAAGGCTGAGAGCGAAGTGCGGCTGGTACACCTCGCTGGACGGGTCTGGCTCTGGCGCAAACTCCGGCTCGTCAAGAAGCGCCAGTGTCCGCTCGTTTGCAGCCTGGGATGACCTGTCGACTTTGCCGAGCGCTTCAGCTGCAGCGAGCGCGGCATCGTCTGCTGCCGCCTCTGCCGCCCGCTGCCTCTCACGCTCTGTGAGCTTGGGCCCGTCAACGGAGTCAAGACCCTCGTCCTTGACCAGCTTGGAGCGCTTCAGCGCCCGGGCACATGCGACTTCAGCTCGCTTTCGTGCCTTGGCAACGGACGACGCCGCTGCGCCGAGATCGAACGGCAGCCTGCGGCTCCGCTTTCCGATTGCCTCCTGGTACGCTGCCTGGGCTTGCTCGGCCATCGCCTCTCGCGCTCGCTTCCGGAGCCAGCGTGCTGCACGCCGGTCTCGCCTCCGCTGGCGGCGATTCTCGTAGGCAGCATGGCCCTCGTGGTCAGTGGAGCGAACTCCCTCGTCCAGGAAGCTCACTCCTGAGCTCTCGCTGTCGGTGCTTGAGTCGCCTCCGCGGGCCTCCCCTCCTGTGGGGGGCAGGTCTCGCTGGGCAGACATGCGCGTGATACGGTCGACGATTTGAAGGAACCGGTCCCACTTCTTGGAGTCTCCGCCGCTTCGACGGTCTGGCTCCGAGGAATCAAGCTGCTCGGCGACTTGGCTTGCAGCAGCCTTGGCAGCGGCTTCATCGGGCGAGACCGAGACGAACTCCCCAAGTGCAGCCGCTGGGCGCGTCCACGTCCGCGTGGCTACTTGGATGGGGGTGGGGTCGTTAGAGTCCACCCACACAGCCACAAAATAGCAGTCGGCCGTCGGGCCTTCGAGGGCGGAATGGATGTAGCACTCGTCCGTGGAAGAGACGACGACGCGGCTCATCCCATGGCCGAACATCGCCGACCGCTTTTCGTAGTCAGCTGGAGTCGGGAGCACCTGGGATGAAAGCCAGATGACTGATTGCGCGCACAGCCGTCGCTCCAGTGCGTCTTGGCCGTCTGGCGCGCTTGTCGACGCACGAGCGCATGTGGCGGGGATCACCGAGACTTCTAGGGTGGGGGAGTTCTCCAGTGGCGGCACCCGAATGGTGAAGAAGCGCCACCCGTCGGCCCAAGTTGAGCCTGTCCACGAGTCGTTCAGCTGCAGTTCCGGGAACATCCCGGCTGGCGCGCTGGCGAACACCTCGCGCAGCAGCATTCGCGCACGACGGAGCCCGCTGAGGGAGGCCAGCACATCCATGCCCTTCATTTGCGTGCCGCTCTCCCGGAGCAGTCTCGAAACCGGCTCCACCATACTTCGCTCCTGCTTGGAGCGGCCAAGCGAGGTCCGAGCTTCGCCAAGCAATGACACCAGCATCTCAGAAGGGTCAACCCCTGGGGTGGCCATGGCTTCCAGCACCTCCTGGTGCTTCTGAAACAGCTTGCCCCAACCGAAGCTCGGCTCGAACGCGACCGACAAGGCGACGCCTCGAGCCTGCGGGTCAGGAACGCGGTGCTGCTGGCGACTGGACCACTTCCAGCCCGGAGGCAGCGGCGGCAGCACGCTCAATGCCGCCGCAGACGGGCTCTCGGGCGCCTGCCACCCTCTCTCTGGCCCCGCTGCGCCACTTGGCTCGGTGGGCGGGCCGCTGTGCGAAGACGCTTGGAGCGCCAGGTCGAGGCCTGCCGCCCCTCTTGGCGTCGCTGCTGCTGCCAGGCTGTCTGGAGAACCACCCCCCGCCGACCACTCCGAGCCCAGGCCCGAGCTTTGGAAGCCTGTGTGCAACGCCACAGGCTCGGCATCGCGCCACTCAGTCCCCAGATCAGACGTGCCGATTGATGGTGCGGGGTCGGAGACACTGTCGCCGCAGGCAGCAAGGTCAGCCGCAAGCGGTCTTGCTTTGGAGGCATCATCAAATGACCACCCTGGGCCGCGGTGCCTGCCTTCGCTGCCTGCGAGCTGCCAGTCCCCGATGTCGCTGCCTGCTTCGTCGTAGGCGACCGAACCACCGCGCGCTCGCGGAGGCTGATGTGCTCCGTGTTGCTCCCACGAGTCTGGCAGGCCAACAACGCTGTCGTATTTGCCATGGCCCGCAGGCCAAAGTGGTTCGCCCCCGGCAGGGGCTGGGCCTGGAAGCCCGCCGAGCTGCGCGGGTGCCTGGTCTGTGCCAGCCCCGGCTGGCTCATCATCCTGCGCCGGGCGGCGCATGAGTGCCTGCCTGCTCGACGTCGCCGACCGATGGCCATCATCCTCGCTGGAAATGCGGAACGCGTCTGTCAGCGCGGCAGACGCAGTCGTTCCGCGCCCTGCAGACCGGACATTTGCAGCCACCCCCGAGGCACCTGGTGACTCGGCGTGCCCGCCTTCGAGCGCCTTAATGCTCGGATGCCCCGCCGGGATGTCGACGGTTCCGCCGCTCAGGCCGGTTGTCGAGGGCCTGGCTCGCGCCCCTGGCACGATGCCTTCGCCTGCGACGTCTCGAACTTTTCGGCGGAGGAGGTGGGGCGCTGGATCGGAGCTTCCAGCCGATGATGGCTCCCCAGCCTTGCCTCGGGGCACATCCTGCCTCCCACCAACAGCGGGACGGCTTTGGTGCGAGTCAGCGCTTCGTGGGGGAACCTGGCCAGAGGTTGCACGCTCCCGCTGCTCGTCCAGGCGAGTTTGCTCAGCCTGCTCCTTTTCCTTGGCGGCAGCAGCGAGCCTCATCCTGATCGCAAAGAGGATCGGGCGCACCAGTGGCAGGAATTGCATGCGCAGCACCCTCTCAGCCCGGCGCACGGCGATCACCTTTTGTAGTTTGCGAGTCGCTAGGTCGTAGTGAGCGTCGCGGAAGTCTCCAAGGGTTGCAAGCATTGCCTTCCGTGCGTGCCTCATCTTGAGCTGCTCCGACGAGGCCTTTGCGGTCTTTCCAGCGTCGGCGTCGGCGTAGAGCCGAGCAACCTTCATGCTGATCACACCCGTGCGCCGCTCGATGGTCGTTTTCAGAAGCAACTGCCTCTCCGCATCGCACAGGTCCTGCATGGCAGGCGCCGCCGCGTTGTTGCACCGCACGACGATGGGGTCCACGAGGCGAGCCTCCACCACTCTCTCGCCGACTTCCAGGACTATCCCGCGCGAGTTGGCAAATGCCACTCTGGGGAGGATTCCGAGCAGCTCGGGCAGGGTCAGTTTGTTTGACTTTGGAGCAATCGTGAGCACGCCGTCCTCCGTGTTCCAGCTGACTCGGTAGTTCTCCACCGCATTCTCCGCCTCGGCAGCAGTCGCCAGCAGCAGGAGGCGATCCTCGCCTTTCATGTACCCGCCCGAAATGACGCAGTGCAGGCGAAGGGAGTCAGTGGTGTTGCGTCCATCCAGGTCGAGGCTGCCTAGCAAGGTCTCGTCGTGCAGAACCATGGCCAAATCATCGAGGTCCACCTCTTCGAACTTGAAGCCCAGCGCGGTGCTTCGCTTCGGGTTGAACGGCACCCTCGGCGCTAATGGTGTCACTCGGACCATTGTTTTGGCCCCAGCAACACCCGTGGCATGACCAGGAGCGCCGACGTTGATGGGAACCAAGACCGTGCGGCACGCTTTGAGGGGCTGCTTTCCGACGGTGGCCGAAAAACAAAACTTGGAGGAGGCGGCGTGACGCGCACCGCGCACGAGCGCCGGCCCGTCCCACGTGGCTGTGATGTCGCAGCAGCCGCGCCCTGGCCCGGGCTGGTAGGCCACCTCGGCTGCTGCCAACATCTGGGCACACGCCCCGTTGCTGCCGAACTGCGGGAGCGGCTTGCCGGTATCTGGGATGTCGAGCGACAGCGCGTCTGTTTGGAAGCGGAAGCCCCTGCGCGTTGCTGCGCGGACAAAGAGAGGTCCCGGCCCGACCCGCGCCAGCGCATCTCCATCTGGCGGGCGGAGAATACAGCGGATCGGCACTGAGTCTTCGATGCCGTGCCGCAGCCACGACACATTGAGGATCGGGTGGTCGAGCGGCACGAAGCGGGCCGACTTGCCCAGATTCATCAGTCTGCCGATGATTTTGATCCTCCTTGCAAGCAGTTTCCAAAGCCCTTTTCCTGTTCGGAATGCCTCTTCCACAACCATTTCCTCTTCAGTCAGTCCCACGCCGTGCTCCTTTCCGTCGCCGAGGCCGTCTGACCCTTCAAACTCAGAACGGCCAGCGCCCGAACTTCCCTCGCTTTCACCCCCGGAGCGCCCACCTCCCCCTTCCGTGGAGCCTTGCTGCCTGCCTCCGGCGCCGTGGCCACCGGGAAGAAGGGAGTCGGCAGGCGGCAGCGTGAACGCCTCAGCCTCACTGGGCTCCTCGGACAGCGTCGAGTCCCAAGGCGCCTCCTTGGCATCTCCCCTGGCGCTGGCGTCGACCGCTTTGCTGCCACCCTTCTTCGGCTGAAGGACGTGCCACCGAATCCACGGCCGGTCCGAGAGCCTCGGCACGCCAGGTCGACGCGAGCCAGCTGTGGTGTGCGCACGTCGTCCCGCTCTGCCGGCGGGCCCTGTTGGGTCTGGCAGGTTGCGGAGAATCGCTTGAAGCTCGGGGATGGAAAGCGTCGACGTGTCCATCACGTCGAAGCCGTCCACGACAGCAAGCGCCTGAGCTCCCAGTCGACCGCTGCGCCAAGAGCTGTCGGACTTGCGGCCGGTCACCAGCGGCATCTCTCGCCTCGAAGTTAAGCCCGCGCGAAGAGGAGAGCTCGGAGGTGATGTCCTTGGTTGCGAGCCCTGCGACACCTGGGGCGGGTGCCTGGCCGTGTGCTCCTCCATGCCGCTTGGGCGTGTCCGCCCCAGGGGAGCGGGCGCCCTGCTCGGGGCCGTGCGAAAGTGGCGCGGCAGCCGGGACGGAGATGCGCCTCCAGACCCTGAACCAGCCCTCTTGTGTTTGTGCGGCGATGCTGTCGACTGGGGCATCGCTGGTAGGGGCGAAAGCAGCCGCGGTTCCGGGCGCCGCCGCAGGGGGCTGGGAAACCAAGGGCCCGTCTCGGCCGCGGACATGGCCGGGCAGAAACGGAAGCCACACGCAACTGCCGCGCCCCTCGATCAACCAGAGTCGGCCGTTCCGGGCGCCTCGCGCTCGGTGTGCCGCGCTCCGCCCCTGTGGAATATCGGCAACTGCGAAACTCGGGCCATATTTGAGGGGTCAGCCAACACTGTGGCCCGCAGCAGCTCTGCCTCAACTTGGCGGCGGCGGCATGCGGATCCCCAAGCCCCCGCCACCTGCTCAATCAGGCGGCGACAAGACAGGGGAGCCAATGGTGCGGTTTGGCGCGCAACCTAGGCTCGCGAGGCCGCAGCCGCGGCCGCGATGCCCTGCTGGCGAGGCGCTGTCCGAAGGCCGGAGCTCGTTGGCTGTGGCCCGATTCTGTTCTCGCAGCGATTCAAGTTCTGTGGCGACAGGGATGTGCCGGACTGGGTGGTCGCCGAGATCTCTGTGCTGTCCAAGATTGTGAGGCGTCTGCGGCCTGGGACTGGCGAAGCGGGCCGACCAGGCCGGAAAGCGTGCTGCTGCGCAAGTGGCGGCGCCCGCGACTATCCCGACATCTCCCCGCCTCCCCCCTCCTGCACCCCTTCTTGCACGCAGTCGTGTGTACGGATGAAGCTGATCTGCAAGCAGGTTATCAACGAGCTGCTTGGCGGCGAGGTTGGGTTCGCGAAAGTGCAGCGCCTCATCCCGCGCGACAAAGGCTTCACGCCGGCGGACACCAGGGCCGCCCTGGCCGCAATGAACTTTCTCCTTCGGAGCGCTTCCGTGAATGCCGTCTCCGACGAGGTGCTCAACCGCGAGCTGCAGCAGCTTGGCCTCCCCAAGGAGAACAGCGACGGCATCTCGCGCCCGTTCCGAAACAACAGGGACCTGCTGGTGGAGTACCTGGCCAAGTCCTCTCTCACCGTGAGCGGCGTGCAGGCCGTCTGGGGGCACATCCGCCGCCGTGCCGTCTGGCCGTGTGCGGCCTGTGGCGCTTGCGCTGGGCGGGGCGCTTCCTGACTGCTGCCGCGTCGCCCCGGGGCTGCGATGGTATCGACACCCTCCCGCTCGCCCCTCGCCGCAGTTGCCCACGCTTGCCTCCTCCGACTGGCGGGTGGACGCCGTGCTCGCATCCTCCGAGCTCCCCGTGTCGGAGCCTTCGTCATGCCCCCTGCCGTCCGTGACCATGCGCATCGCTACCAGCCACCGATTGACCGAGGCCCAGCCGCTTCCGCCTGCAAAGGCGGCAGTGTTGTCCAACCCGGCGCGGTATGCGGCCGAGCGCAAAGCCGAGAGCGCCCTGCAGGCGGCCCTCGACGCCCACGCGGACGTGCGCGCAGCGGCCGAGTCAGTCAGGGCCAAAACGGCGGCGGCGTGCGGGCAGTCGCTGCCGCAGGTCTCTTTCACAATGCACGCGGACAAGTACCTGGCGCTCACGGCTGAGCTGCGGGCGGCGCTTGCGGAGCTCAACAGTTTGCTGCCGGCCTCCGGTGCCGATGCCGACGCCGACCCGTGATTCACGCCCACTGCGTGTGTGCGTTCGTGTTCTGCCCGTGCATGCTGCCACGTCGCAGCCTCCGACACATCGTATGGTGCTGCACCAGTTGTGAGCCGTTGCATCATGCTGTCACTCCGTTCACTGCTGCAGCAACATGCGCACGAACTTGTCAACTGGGGTCGGGCCGCTCTTCGACGCATGCTCCGCCGCCATGCGCGCCTTGAGAAGCCCGCGAAGCGTTGAAGCCCACATGAGCGAGTCAAGCAAGTCGTCCCCGGGCGCTCCCTCATCGACAGCGCGTTCGAGCAGGCTGTCCATGGTGGCCGCCAAGTCCGAAGTGAGCGCGGCCTGGTCCTGCCCAGCCGCTACTTGCTTCACGGCCGAAGTCAGCATGTCAAGGCGCTTTGCCCGGGACAGCAGCAGCCGGCGGGCATGCTCTGCTCGCGCCAGAATGGCGTCGCTGAGGTCCCGGATACCCGCCCACGCAACGGTAGTGTTCGTCTCATTCACGTCCGTATCGCTAGCGCTGTCCAGGTCTGTGAGTGTGGCAGCGTGTTGAAGGATGGCTCCGCTTGGGCCAACGACGCCGTCCATGTCCATGTGGACGTCAGTGGCAGCATGGTGGATGCGCTCGATGACGGCCGTGAAGTTATCCAGGCGTGCATCCTCATGGAATGGCACGTCCAAAGCAAGAGCGCCCGCCACACCCGCAGGGAAAACTCGAATTGCAGGGAGCGCGAGGAGGCCGAAATGGGACAGCAAGCCAGGGTGAACGCCGCAATCGCCAAACATCACGCGAATTCGTGCCCCGGACGTGCCCCCGAGGCTGCCTTCCTCGGCAGGGACGGAGCTGCTTGCCCCCGAGGCCGCGAGCTCAGTGCTCTGGACGGCCTGGCGCTGCGACGAGCGAAACCACGTGGCCAGCCCGCGCGCGAGTGACACTGACTGCTGGCCGAGCCGGCGCTGGTGATCCATGAACACGACGACCTGCGTCTGCGTTGGGTCTGAGAGCACCTTGGTGGCCAGGTCTGGGTCAAGGAGGTCGGGGTCGCCGGGACGAGCGCCCAATCGCGGCGCATCGGGGTGCTCGTCCTTTGCCGTTGCTTCAGCGGCCGCACATGCCACCAGAGCGAGCAGGGCAGCCAGCGCCCGCTGCATGTCGCGCACTTCCGAGCCTGGGTCTCGTCGAGGCGCCTTGCCGCCAGCCCAGGCAAGTGGCAAGCCCCGCCGGTTTCCACTCAACTCCGCCCCCCGCCAGCAAGGCTCTGCAGCCGCACAGCCCTCCAAACGCACGTGCGCCACCACCGCGCCTCAGCCCCGTGCGAGCCAAGCCACTCCTGCAGGGAGCAGTGCGATGTCAACAAAGGCAACGAAGGAGGTGCTGGCCAAAGCGCGCAACGGCATGATGATGGCCGGCGCTGGCTTTGGCCTGATGCTCGCAAGCCCGCTCTTTTACTTCGCAGCCAATCAGGCATTCACCACCACCCCCGAGCACGCGCGCGGGGTTGTGGGGAGGTGGACTGCGGACGAAGGGGAGGTCACGCTTGCGGTGTCACCTCGCAACATGGCGAAGTTTTCCAACTTTCCGGGACTCGGGACCGGCATGGGCGCCGTCCGCTGGACCGATAGTGGCATGGAGATTGGCTGGCCCATCAAGGGCTACGCCCCAGTCAAGGTTGACTCGTGGCCTGCCGCGGGGGCTGCCGAAGCTCACGCTGATGGCGGGGACCGCTTGGTCGCGAACGGACTCGAACTCGCTCGCGACGGCGACCGGAGCTGACTGAATGTACTGACCGGCCTGCGGTGGCCACTTCGTTGCGGTCCCCCCCCTCCTCGGTTCCAGGCCGCGAGGAAGGCGGGGGCCCTGGAAGCGCGCGACTGCGGGCATCGCGCCAGCATCGGAGAGCCACGCTGGGGCTAGACCCGCCGGCTCCCGGATGCCCTGCTCCCGCACTGGCGGGGCCAGAGCTGCGAACGTGAGCCATGACGCTCTCTTGCGCGAGTGCCGTGTGCGTGTGTGTGTGTGTGCGTGCGTGACTGATCCCTGCATGCTCCCGTCGCCACCAAGTGTTGGGTTCGTGGAGGCGTGCAGCGCGGCCACCACGATGCCTCAATCGAACCAGCTCCGATCGCGAGGCGCGCACGCCTCCGCCGCTCCGAGCGAGGATGCGCATCCGCCATTCGCAGCGGGGCGTTGTCGCGGGTGTCGGCCGGCCTGCTCGCCCGCTCTGGTTGGCAACTCCGCGTCGTCCGTGTCAGCCCTGGCAGAGCCTCGGAAAGCAGCGACAAGAACCAGCCTCAATGCCCGGTGCCAGGACTGCGGCACTTTGGTGCGCAGGCAAGCCAGCCCGGTGCTGTCCCGCGCACACGCGATGGCCTCTGGCATGGCTGACGCATCTGGGCTGCTTCCGTCGTCTCAGGAGTCCTTTCGGAAAAAGGCCTACTGGGACGACTTCTTCGCGCGGCGCGGAACCAAGGCCTTCGAGTGGTACGGGGCTTGGGAGGACATTCGCGATGCCATGCTGGCGGCGATTCCCTCCGGCCGGCCGGTACTGGTGACCGGTTGCGGCAACTCGACGCTCTCTGAAGAGCTGTTCGGCGCTGGCCTGACTGACATTGTCAGCATGGACTACTCCGAGGGCGTGATCGAGTCGATGCGGCGCAAGACTGCAGACCGGCCCGAGATGAAGTGGGAAGTCGGCGACGCGCGTGCCACCGGCCTGGATGCGGGCAGCGTGGGGTCTGTCGTGGACAAGGGAACGCTTGACGCAGTTCTGCCCGAGCCGCTTGCCGATGCGGCCGCAGACGCCGCAGCCCTTCTCTCCGAGGGCGGCCGTGTCCTCGAGGCCGGTGGTGTCTATGTCTGCGTGTCGCTCCTGCAGAGCCAGGTGCTGCAGTGCCTGGCGGCCACTTTCGCAGGCAGGGCGTGGGAGGTGACCGTGGCGCCCTTCCAGCCGCGAGAGCAGTCGATGCTGTGCCCCTTCATCGTGGTGGTGCGAAAGGCGGCAGCGGACGCAGCCACAACCCCAGCTCCTGATGTCGTCGCCGCTGTGCTGGCGGGGGCCGCAGGGGCACCGGCAGCCGCTCCCACCAGTCCGGGATCCAGCTCTGCCGCCTCCGGGCCCGAGGCCAGTGCGCCCAGCATCGTCCTTGAGAACTGGCGCTTCCTCGACTCCGCCGTGCCTGCGCCGGCCCCAGTCGCGTCGGCCACACAGGCCGGGGAAGCAGTGGCCTCGTCCGGCGCGCTCCAGGTCCTCGTCCACGCCGCAGGGGTGCGCCACCGCACCAAGCAGCTCCTGCAGACCACCAAGGCGGGCCAAGCCCTCTCCATGGACCTGTTCGATTCGAGGCCCGAGGCCGCGGCCGAAGCCACGCGCTCGTCTGCTCGATTCACGCTCTTTGCCGTGGACGCCTCGGAGCAGCGCACCTGCTGCGCTCTCGTTGTGCCCAGGGGACGGGAGGCCGAGTGGACCTTTGGGACGGACGAGGGACGCGCGTCGCTCGCGGCTCAGACGGGCATGGGCCGTCTTCTCGTGGTGCGGTGCAACCGCGGCCATTCGTTCGGCGACGAGGCGGCGGTTCGCGCCGAGGTAGAAGGCGCCGTTGCGGCAGCCGCGCCGGCCGATCTCGCAGGCCCCATCGCTTGGATGGGAGTGGCCAGTGAGGACGACGTCGTGCTCACCGTAGCAGAAGTCACCTCACCGCTCAGCGGCGCAATGACCATCGAAGACGTCCCAGACCCGGACAGCGAGACAGCCTCTTCCGCAAAGGCCAAGGCCAGCGGGCGCGCCGCCGCCGCCGCCGCCGCCGGGGCGGAGACCTCCACTGAGGAGGACGCGCTCGGCTACCCCCGGCTTCGGCGCCTGGTCTTCTTTTCCAACCAGGCAGCGGTGCAGAGCGAGGCGCGCATCACAGGGCCCCTGAGGGCCAAGAAGAGAAGGCGGGGGGGCGCTGCTCACAAGGACACAGACGACGCCAGCTCCCCGACGGAGACGGTCGCGACGCTCCCGCTTGCCGGCGTTGCAGGCATTTTGCAGCCCACCACGCTGCCGCCGGCCGAGTCTGGCGTGACCGTGCCTGCTGTGGACTTTTCGCATCTTCCGTTCGAGTACCACCAGGCCGTGCTGGCTTGCCTGGCGCTGCCGGCGGCGCAGGCCGGCGCCCGGGCTGTTCGGCTCGCAGCGTTGGGCGACGGGGCTGCCGCGGGCCCCTCCAGCGGTCCCCCGGGGACCTCGCACCCAGGTTGCATGCGCGTGTGCGTGCTTGGTCTGGGCGGGGGAGGGCTGGCGATGTTCCTGGCCCGGGGCCTGGGCGGGGGCCGCGTTCCGACCCTGCCCGCTGCGCCAGCTGGGCAGCCACCCGCGGGGCCGCTTGACCCGTACGGGTGCGTGCCCCGGGACGGGCGTGCGGGCTCAGGCGCTGCCCCGGTTCGCTGCGTGGCTCCTCCCGCTCGCGTGCACTGCGTGGAGCTGGACGAAACGGTCGCAGCCGTTGCCCGAGACTACTTCGGGTTCCTGCCCGACAACGACGACGGCAGGTGCGTGCTCACCGTCGGGGACGGGGTCGCTCATATTCGTGCGCGCGCGGAGGCGTGCGCGGCCGAACGCGGCGCTGAGGGAGCGGCTGGCGCGCCATGGGAGCTCACAAGCGCGTGGGGTCTGGACGCCATCGTGGTGGACGTCGACGCAAAGGACCTCTCCTCTGGCCTCTCCTTCCCGCCCAAGGTACGCTCCCGTTGTGCCGCGCAGCCACGGGCTCGTCGTTTGTCGCCGAGCAGCGCCTAGTTTGTCGTGGTGCTGTTGCCCCGCGAAACGCCTCGCGAACGCCCTCTTCCCCTCTTGCCCGCGTGTTTTCTTCGCAGGTCTTTGTCGACAGCGCCTTCCTGGCGGACGCCAAGGCGTGCCTGCGCCCTGGCGGCTGCGTAGTGATCAACATCGCGTGCCGCGTTGCCAGCGTGTTGGACAGCATCCTCGAGCAAGTGTCGGACCGCTTTGACTGGGCGATGCAAGTGACAATCGGCGTGAGTGTCGCTGGTCCGCCTGCGATCCGCCGCATGGTCCGTGCCCCTGTGCTTCCGGTGGGTGCAGTGGCCTCGGGAGCCGGCGGCCACAGTTTCAAGAATTCGCATCCAGCGATGCATCCTTTGCAGTTGCGCGCGCGCTCGCTCGCTCTGACCCCCTCTCTCGCTGTCCGCGGCACGTGGCTCACTGCGCAGGACGGCACTTTGAACCGCCTTGTCGTTGCCGGCACCGTTCCCGCCACGGACCCAGAGGGGTCCCCACTCCTGCCCATCCCAGATGGGCCCGTGGCCCTTGGCGACGCCGTTGAGGCTTGGACCAGCCCGTCTGTGCCGGACAGCAGGGTGCCTTGCACGACCCGCGGAGCGGCGCCCTGCTCCTTTGCTGGATTCGCAGTCGGCGAAATCGTCGAGTGGGCCACCAAGCTGCGCTGGATCAAGCGCCCTGCTGCATCGGCGCTTTCCGCCGTTGCGAAGCGCCCTACCACTTCGGCGGCCAAGAGGGCCAAGCCCAAGGGCAAGGGCAAGCCGTCGGGCAAGCCCCGCAAGGGCAAGCGCAAGCAGTAATCGCTGGTCCCCCAGAGAGCGCGTGCGAGCTGTCGTGGGTGGAGCCGTCGTTTGCGTGCGGAAGCCGAGGCCCTTGAACCCGGCGAGCAGCGGCAAGATTCAGGCCTCGCTTCAGAGGGGGGCACCCCACGCATTCGCATTCAAGTTCAAACAAGGTCCAATCAGTCCACCCCGCACGCTAAAACACCCCAGGGCCAAGCCACTCAGTCGCGCTGGTCGTGCGCATCGAAGGCGCACTGGTCCGCCAAGAGGTTAATCACCTGCTGCCTGGTGAAAGAGGGCTTGACGTCCACGCCGTGCTCTCGCAGGGAGTTCGCGAGCCATGCATGGCTGCGCCCTCTGAAGCGACGGCGGTGGTGATTGATGTCCTTCGTCACCAGCTCCACATCCGCGGGGTCGGTGATGCCGCGGCGAGCGATGGACGCCTCGATGTCGCTCAACGGCTCAAGCTTCAGGAGGCCGCCCGCCGTGGTGGCGCGGGCTGGGGACGCAGCAGACGCCGCTGCAGCCGGGGCAGCGTCGACGTCCTCGTCGGCATCATCCTCCTCGAGCCCCGCCGCAGTGGCAGTTGCCCGGGAAGGCGCTTGCGTCGACTCTTGCGCAGGCTGGTCCTGGTCCTGCTCGCCCTCGCCGTCAGTCTCGTCATCGTCGGACTCGTCGCCCTCAACGCTCTCCTTGGCAAGCACAAGGGACAGTGTCTCCACCAGCATGGCCTTGTTCGGTCTAGTGCTGAACTTGATGCCACGGGCTGAAGCCTCCTTCCTGAGTTGGTTGAAGGAGCGGTTGCTGAGCAAGTCAGCCATTGCGGCCACGGCCGCGCTGTCAGTGCTGGCGGTTGCGTCGTCAACGGCATCAGCAGTTGCAGCGCGAGACGGCGAAGCTGCCACAGCAGACGGAGTCCCCGGTGCTGCCGCGGCAGCACCGGGCGACGCCCTCACAACGCTGGCCGCAGCAGCTTCGGCTGGCGAGAGCTCCTGGAGCAGGGCGGCCACCTTGGCAATGGGCTCAACGGTCAGGTGGTGCCTGGCGAGGGAGAGAGCCATGGAGTTCTTGGTCGCCTTGGAGCCGCGCGGGGCGTCCACCTGAAGGCAGAGGTCGTTGAGGTCGGCGAAGCGGAGGCTTTCGCGCAGCACCTTGCCAACAGACGCCGCGGAGGGATGCGAGGCGGAGGCGGGGGAGGACGAGGCAGCGCCGGCGCGGGAGGGCGAGCGCTTGGCTGGGGTAGAGCTTGCCTTGGGCTTGCTCGCCTGCGCCTTGGCCATCTCCGAGGCCAGGGCTTGCAGGAGCTGAGGCTTGCGCATGCCGTTCCAGCTGACGTTGCGGGCTGTGGCCATGACGCGCAGGTCAACCACCCGCTGCTTTTGCAGCTCATCGACGAGGCGGGCCACATCAGCGGGGTCGGGCTCTTCGCCGTCCGAAGAGGCGCCCTCGTCGTCGGCGTCGTCATCTTCGCCGCTGTCTTCCGAGCCCGACGCGTCGCTCTCCGCGCCGCTGCCAGCGTGCGCCGACGCAGCGGGGGACGGGGCAGCGCCAGGACCGGCAGCGCTGCGAGAGGCAAGGACGGCGGCGAGGGCCGCTTCCACTTCTGCGATGCGCGCCTCCAGTGCCGCCGTGACCTTGGCGACGAGAATGGCCTTCTTGCACTTCTTGGAGTCCTGCCCGAGCCAAGCGAGCGTGTCCACGGCGTCCACAACGCGCATGGAGCCCACGGACTGAAGCCGGGCTTCAAGGTCTGAGAGCTCGGCAGACAGCGCCATCGCCTCGGGGCTGGCCGCAGCCGCCGCTGCCTGCGCAGGGCTGGAACCCGGGCTGCCGATGGACCCGCGACGCGAGCGCTTTGCGGGTGACTGGAGGCTGATGACGCTCATTGCGCGGTCAACTGCGGCCTGGGCGGCCGCACCCAGCTCGACTTCAGCTGAAGCGGCAGCTGCAGCAGCTGCCGGAGACGTTCTCGCCGAGGGGGTTGCCGAGGACGCCGGCGCCGGGGACGCCCCGCGAGAGAGGCGAATCGCAGAGCCGGATGAGTCACGAGGGCGCTTCAGCGCGCGCTTTCCGCTCGAAGCCATGACAGACGATGCACGGCGCGCCGGAGGAGTTGGCTGAGAGCGGGCCTTGATGCTCCCCACGGATGAGCGACGCCTGGGCGCCGGGAGGATGGCCTCTCCGGGGCGGAGGAGGCTCGGACGAGCGAGGCTGGCGGCGTCATAGTCCTCGTCCTCGTCCTCGTGCTCGTGAACGGTGTCCAGGCCGTCGTCCTCCTCTTCCACCTCCTCGTCGGCCTCGGCAAAGCCTGCCTCGGCCTCCAGCTGGTTCTGGAGCGCGGCAGCGCCGGGGCCCAGGTGGATGATTCCGGCGGCCTCGAGCTCGTCGGGGTCCCCTTGCAGCACTCGCAGGGGGCGACCAAGCCCAGCGGGGACAGCCGCATCCTCTGCCTCGTCCTCCGTGTCGGCGTCCTGGTCGGCGGCCTCCTCCTCGCTGCTGCCCTCGTCCTCACTCTCGCTCTCACTCCCGGACTCTCCGTGCTCGTCGTCCGCCGCCTCTGCCGCGTCCAAGGCCTGGAGGAGCGTCACGGGCTCTGCGATCTGGTCCTCCCCCTCCTCGCCCCACGAGCTGCGGCCCCCCACGTCGGACGGCTCCATGTTCTTGTCAAACTCCCGGGTGCGGCGAAGCTCGCTGCCCCAGCTCACGCGACGGTTCGGGGTCTTGGTGCGGCCGGGGGTGCCTCCGCGAAGTGCGCTGCGGACCGCGCTCCTCACGGCCGACTCAGCGGCGCGCTCAACCATGGCTTGCGTCTGTTCCGGGGTTGCGTTCCTCGACGCAGCAAGGTCCAGGGCGGCGTCCACGGCTTCCTCCGCTTCCTGGCGCACCATGCGGCGCTCCGCCGGGGAGAGGAGGTCCGACGCTGATCCAGAGCTGCTGGAACGGCGCGAGGCGCTCTTGGGAGTGGCCACGCGGCGGGCGTGGATGTCACGTGCCATCGGGGAGGGGAGAACGATTCCCCGCGCTCGCCGGTCAGCGTCCCGCTCAAGAGCCGCTTCGCGGGCAGCTGCCATCGCGGCCTGCTCCCTGCGGAGCTCTTCTCCCTCGAGCTCCGCGTCAGGGATGTCGTCGGACTCGTCGGTGTCCTGGCCGTCTTCCAGGGCGAACATGTCGGGAGGGAACGCCACGCTGGCGACGCCCGACGAGCGGCGCGACCCTGCACTGGAACGGCGGCCAGTCGACTGGCGGAGCGACCGGCGGGAGCTGCCACCGCTGCTGCGACGGCGGGCAGACATAACTACCACGCCGTCGTCTTCGCTGTCGTCGTCCTCAACGGCGAAGAACCCTGCGGGAGGGTACACGGAGCCCTGGCTCTCGCGCCGGCCGGCAGAGGACCGGCGACGGCTGCGACGCAGCGAAGGGCTGGGCTCGCTGTCGTCGAACACGAGCCGAGAGTTGGGCCGCCCCTCGCCCGAGCCCATGCCGAACGAGTCCCTTACGACGCCGTGACGGTTGGCGCCGAGCAGGGCCCACAGCGGCACAGTGCGCAATGGAGCCTGCTGCGCAACTGCTTCGGGCTCCTCCTCGCCCTCCTCCTCGTCCTCGTCGTCTTCATGCTCAGCCTCCTCTTCGGCCTGGACATAGGAATCCACCTCTTCGCCGTCCTCTCCGTACACGGACACGTGTGCCCCGGCGACGTCGCGAACAGGCACGAACTCCACCTTGACGACGTTGCCATCGTCGTCAAAGAACGTGTGCTGGATGTAGCCGTCGCGAGGGGCAAGCATATCTTTCCCCTCCTCTTCCTCTTCGTCGACGTCCTCCTCCTCGTCCTCGTCTTCGTCCTCGTCTGCCTGCCCGGCCGAGAGGCGGGCCTCGATGGCCGCCCGCAGCGGCGTCGACAGCACGCGCCGGAGCTTCGTTGCCGCAGCAGCGGTCGCGATCTCAGACGCCGTGTCGTCCAACGTCAGACCGCGCTGCGCCGCAGCGTTGGCGATCTCATGGCGCAGCGGCGTCTGCAGCCGGCGGGGCTTCGAGGCGCTGTGGAGAGCGCTGCGGACAGCAGCGTCAGCCACGTTGTCCAGACGATCGCGCTGGCTGGGGGTGAGGGGCACTCCACGGGAAGCGGCGGCGTCACCAACATCGTCCTCGTCTTCCTCCTCCTCGTCATCGTCTTCCTCATCGTCCTCCTCCTCGTCCTCCGCCTCGTCTTCGTCCTCGTCTTCGTCCTCCTCCTCGTCTGCCTGCCCGGCCGAGAGGCGGGCCTCGATGGCCGCCCGCAGCGGCGTCGACAGCACGCGCCGGAGCTTCGTTGCCGCAGCAGCGGTCGCGATCTCAGACGCCGTGTCGTCCAACGTCAGACCGCGCTGCGCCGCTGCGTTGGCGATCTCATGGCGCAGCGGCGTCTGCAGCCGGCGGGGCTTCGAGGCGCTGTGGAGAGCGCTGCGGACAGCAGCGTCAGCCACGTTGTCCAGACGATCGCGCTGGCTGGGGGTGAGGGGCACTCCACGGGAGGCGGCGGCGTCACCAACATCGTCCTCGTCTTCCTCCTCGTCCTCCTCCTCGTCGTCGTCCCCCTCCTCCGCCTCGTCTTCCTCCTCCTCGTCGTCCTCTGACGCGCCTGCATCTTCGCCAGCGATAGCAGCCACGCGCTCGGCAGCCATGATAGCGCCTCGCAGACCGGCGGCGTGGGCCAGCTCGTCGCGGGCGTCGGCTGACAGGGTGACGCCCCCGACCGTGACTGGCTCAGAGGAAGCGATGCCGGCGTGCTCCTCGATCTGCTGGCGCAGCGCCGGGACGAGGCTGCGAAGGTGGCGGGCGCGCTCTGCGGAAGCGGCCTCGGCGGCTGCCGCCTTCTTTGCCGAATGGCGGGAGGCAGAGCCCGCGTTGGAGCGGCGGGGCGTCCTGACAGGCGTCCGCTGAATCGCGTGCGCCGGGACGCGGCGACCAGCCTCGATGACAGCTGCAGCGGGGCTGCGTGCGAGCGACGACTCCACGTCTGCGGCGCCGAAGGCTGCAGCAGCAGCACGGAGGCCGCGCAGCGGGGCGGCAGTCAGGCCCATGGAGCTGGCGCGGCGCGGTGCGGAGGCCTTTCGGGCTGACCGCTTGCGAGCCGATGCGGGGCGCGGCGCGGGGCTGGCCTTGGAGGGCATGGCTGCTGCCGCCGCGCTCCCACGGGACGACCTGCGGCTGGGAGTGGCAGCCTTGGACGCGGCCGGGGAGCGTGCCACTTTGGGCGAGGCGGCTGCGGCCATCGCCGCAGCGGCAGCCTCGGCGCGCGTCTGCCTCGCTTCAATGCTGAGGAGGGCCTGGATGCTGCGCGGGTCCAGCGTGGCGGTGGGGTCGCCCCGAGGCCCGCTTGTGTCGTCCTCCTCGTCGTCGTCGTCGAAAGCGTCTGCATCGTGTCCAGTCACTCGCGCCGCCATGGCGCGCTCGGCCCTTTCGTCCCGCTCTGTGGGAGCGGAGTCCTCATCACCTGAGCCGTGCATCGGGCAGGCAGCGGCGCGCGCAGAGGGGGGGCATTGAAAAGGCAGCAGAGTGCCGGAGCGCAGCCAAGCAGCCCAGTTCGGCCAGGCACGACGAGAGTTCCACGGGGACACTCCGCTACCGCCAAAGACAGCCTCGCCGAGGCACGGGCGACATCTCACTGTACACAAATTCCAGAACTCGGGTGGCGATGCCAATGCGGTCGCCGGACAGCAGCATCCTTGCGCCGTCCACAACCTCGTCGTTGACCTTGACAAGCCTCCCGGGCTGGGGCACGACGAAGACCTGCACCGTTAGATGGGCGCCACAGCTAGCAAGCGACCGAGGGGGGAATGGGCTTGGGTGCGGAGGGCGAGCGTCGCGCGTTGTGCAGCGCAAGGGCCAGGGCGGGCGGAAGCCTGCTCGAGCTCACGGTGCCGTTCTCGTAGTCCGGCTCGATTGTTGCGTGGACGCGGGAAACTTGGCTCATCCGGATGCGCACGTCGCACGACTCAAGTCTGCACGCGCAAAGGAGGAGGGGGCGGCAAGCCACGTGTTGCGTCACTGGAGCGTTGCGAAGGCGACGACGGTGGCTACCGTTAACGGGCTGAGCTCACCTGCCAAGGAGCAGCCGCTCGCAGACCTCGAGAGACGACCCACGCTGGCCCTTCCGGCGAATGATCGTGAGCACACCGATCGGGTCGCAGTCGATGCCATCGTCTTCCATGGCAGGCAAGGCCAGCTGAGGGCGGCTGGCCGAGTGCTCCGGAGGGTGCCCACCGGCAGAGCCTGCAGCAGGTGGTTTGAACTTGGCGGCATCTCGCAGAGGCCTGTTGAGCCGCCATTGCCTGGTCTAGCTCGGGCCCAGCTCGCCGCACGGCAAGTTTTCGCCAGGCCCACGGCCCGCAGCTACCAAACGACTCGTACGTGTCGGAGGGGAATTTTCCCATCGGTGCGTGATCTGCTTCTGGGTGTTGCACTGATCAGAATGGCTGCTGCAGCCTCAGTATCCAGCGATCCGCCCCGCGTTGGGCCCTAGCGCGTCGGTTCGCTCCGTCCTCGAGCCCCTGACATAGACCTTGGGCGCGGCTAGCCTGCTTCCCGTCTCTCACGCCAGCCCGGGCGTCGGACCTCGCGCACTCGTGGCCCCGCTCCGCGGCAGAGCCACTCGATCAGGCGTTGCGTGGCGCCGGGAGACGCCACACGACGCCCTCCCCGGCAAGCCCTGCGACTGGTGCTTGGGCTGGGAGTGCGAGGCAGGGGTGGTTTGAGCCCCGGGGACGAGCAGAAGCGGCGCGTGTTTGCCGACGAAGCGGCATGCGCGGCGCTGTCGCATGCGCCTTGGCGCTCAGTGGCGTCCTGTGCGGCATCGCTGGCGCGACCGGTGGCGAAAGCGCGTGCAAGCAAGGCGGGCGTCGATGCTTGGACGCCCTTGAAAGCACGGGGGTGCCTGGTGCCGCTGAGGTCCTCGCCAGCCTCGACGCGGCCTGCGGCGATGACGGCCTCGTGCTTGGCTGCCAAGCAACAGCACAGATGGTGCAAGGCGGGGCTCGGAGCGCTATGCCGTACCTGGAAAGCGCAGCGGACGCCCTTCACGCAGACTTGGCATCCGGCCAAGGCGGCGAGACGTCGCGCGAGGTGCTGGGCATGGTGCTCCACAACTTGGGCGTGGCGCAGCTGTTCAGCGGTCTGGCCGTGCAAGCGCAGTCGACCCTCCTGGACGCTCTTCGGCTTGGCGGTGTGGACGTGCTCTCTGTGTTCCGAGCTGGCGGCAGTGCCAACGTCAGCGCACTTCCGACGTCGGCGCTTGGCTCCTTGAGAGCGCTCGCCTGGGGCATCCCGCTTCAAGGCGTGTCGCAATCGGCGCTCGTGCGCGCTGTGGAGCGGCTGGAGGCCCTCTCACAAGGCTCAGCGCTTGTGCTGCCCCGCGCCGCCGAGCTGCAGCTGTCTGACGACGCCGCCGCGGCAGCCGACAACGCTGCAGCCTTGGCCATGGCATCGCGTGCGGGGGAGTGCACTGCCGCTCTCTTCGTGTCCGATAGGCAGGGCGGAACGGCAGCTGACGTGGCCGATCGCGCCTTCAGCAAGCTCGCCCGCTGCCCCTGCTCCGTGGCAGCCGCAGCCTCGGCGCTCGTTTCCGCTGCGCCACAGGAGGAGCCCACCCGCTCGCTGGAGCGGGCCGCCCTGGGCGCCACTCTCGCGTGGGCCGCGAACGCCTCCACCGGCTTGGGTGCTCTCACTTGGGCCTGCACGCGCGCGGGGCAGGAGGAGGCGCGGGGCGACCAGCCCGCGAGGGCGGCCGGAGTCGCTGATCCTTCCATCGCCGTCCAGTGGCGCTGGCTGCGTACCCTCGCGTGCACGTCCTCCTCGCAGTCAGTGTGGGGCTCTGCCGCCTTCTCTGCAGCCTACCACGGCAGCAACGACGCGTCGCTCAAGCATGCCCTCTCGCAGCTGGCAACGCGACTCGCGCTCCCCGACGGGTGCAACCCGGCTGAGCAAGCAGCGGCCAGCGGCTCTGCCTGGCCGTTTCTCACTCCCGCCTCAGCAGCAGCCCTCTCCCCGTTCACGCTGCCGCTCAGCCGGCCAAAGCCCCGTCCTGCGGCGGCTGCCGGAGCCGACGAGGAGCCGGCCTACGCCGCGCCCTCGAGTCCGTCTGGCTCTGTCCACACCGCATCTGGCCCCGGCCCGTCGGTGCAGCGGCGCCCCGTGCGGGTCTGCTTCATCACCGCGTTCCCCGACCGCCACAGCGTGTCCAAGGTGGCCCTTCCGCTGGTTCTCGGGCTGGCGGCGTCACCCGCGTTCGATGTGGTTGCCGTGCTTGCCGACGGCACTTCGGCCACAGGCGACGCTGCCCAGGCCTTGGAGCGCGCCGAGGAGCAGGGTCTCATCGCCCTCGTGAAGCTGCCACCTACGCTCTCGGCCCACGAGCGCGGATCCGCAGGCACCGACCGGTTGGCGGTACGGCAGCTGCAGTGCGACGCCGTGGTTTACCCTGAGCTGGGAATGAGCGCGAGGGTCCTCTCCCTGGCAGCCGCAAGGCTTGCTCCCCTTCAGCTTGTCACTCACGGGCATTCCACCACGTCTGGCTTCAGCGACACAATCGACGGCTTCGTCTCTCTTGACGAGGCAGAGGTGGCAGGGCCTGGGGAGAGCGCGCCGGGGTGGGGAGAAGGGTCGGCGCTTCGCTTCAGCAGGCTTGGCCGAGCCGGCGCAGCAGAGCCCTCGGCACAGGAGGACGGCGGCTGGTGGCGCTACACCGAGCAGCTGGTCCGTATCGCAGGGGCGCACTCGCCCTTTTGGGAAGCCCCGCCGCTCATTGTCGACTCTGACGAGGCCGACGAGGCCGCGGCAGCGGCAGCAGCTTTCGCTGGCCCAGGAGCCCGCGCCTCGCCCGAGCCCCCCAGCGAGGTGGCGCTGGCCAGTCACCACGACGGCGATGTGTTCAACGCCTCCAAGGCTGTCTGGGCCGTGTCTGACCTGGCGAACATCGGCAGCATCACCGTCCCCGAGGCGATCAACGCAACGGAGGTTCGCATCGTTGCCGGCAGCATCGTTGCGGCCCTGGAGCGGCAAGTTGCCGTGCCGTCGACTCTCCGCAGCGAGCGCCCCGACGGATCGCCCCAGCGCCGCCCCAGGGTCCTCGTGCCTCAGGCCATCGCGAAGATTCATCCCGACGGCGACGCAGCCATTCTGTCCATGGTCCTGTCGGAGGCCAAGCCGATCGTGCAGCTGCTCATGCCGGACGCCCTGGCGACAGCAAGGGCCGTTTCAGGGCGGTTCGTCTCCAGGCTGCGCGCCGCAGTCCAGGCTGAGGCAGGCTCGCTAGGCTTCTCGCTCCCCTCCCAGACTCCCGGTCCAGGCAGCGCGCCCCTCCCCGAGGCCGGCGCCGCACCCGAGTTGCCCCACACCAACGACGCCCCAAGCGCCGTCTCGCTGGGCGTGGAGCTGGCAGTGGCGCACCTCCTCTCACACGTGCGCTTCCTGCCACAGAGAGGTCACACTGCCTTCCTCCGCCTCCTCGCAAGCGCAGACGTCGTCCTGGACACGTACCCCTTTGGAGGGTGCACTTCCACCATGGAGGCCCTGCTTCAGGGCACGCCTGTGGTGTCCTTGCCCCACGGCACCGCCCTGTCGGGCCGCTTCAGCCAGGCTGTCCTCAGTGCCGCGGGCCTCCACGAGTGGGCAGTGCGCTCTCGGGAGGAGCTCGTCGCCAGGGCACTCACTGTGGCGGAGTCGCGCGCGGCAATGGTGCCAGCGGCTCGCAGGTCTGGCAGGGCCGCCCTTGCGCAGCGCGTTCGCGCCGTCTTGCTGTCGCCATTGGCGATGCGGGAGTGGTCCCAGGTCCTCATGCGGGCTGTGAGGGGCGCCTGGGCCGCCATCGCGGCCCCTGCCGCGCCGGCCCACGCCGACGCTGCTGAGGGAGCGAGAACCCAGCAACAATTGCTGCAGCAGCAGCAACAGGCGGGCGCGTGGGGTCTGCGGCTCGACGTGGCGAGCGACGGCGGCTGGGATACCGAGCGCGCGGCGCGTGTCGCTGAGGTCCAAGTTGTGGTGGCGCTTCCGGAGGGCGACGACGGGAGCGACGCCGCCCTTTGCATGCGGGCGTCGTTGGTGGCGCCAAAGTGCGTGTCTGTCGGTGACCTGAGCGCCATTGAGGGCCAGCCCGGCCACAGGCTGGCGGCGTTCGATGTTGTGGTTCGCGGGCCCTGTGCGGCGGCCTGCTCCGGGGCCGGGGCTACCAAGGATATGGGGTGCGTTTGTGACGCGGTACTTGGCGTGGACGTTGCTGTTGTGGATGTGGGAGGCGCTGTGGAGGCACGGCCCCTCGCCGTTGCAGCTGTCCAGCTCAGCGCTTGACCGTGGCGTTCCGCTCTTTCGAGAGCTCGCGCGCCGCAAACTGGAACGGGCGAGCGCGCAGGGTTGGGCCTGCGCAGCATCCACGCATATGAACTTGAGGAGCACAGGCAAAGGAAGCCACGCCATGTCGCTGCCCGGTGCGGACCGAGCGCGGGAGCGACAAGAACAGAGCAGCCGACCCGGCTGGGGCTGGCGGGGGAGCATCACGGGCGACCAGCGACACAGGAAGTTTCGGGGCCGTATGGAGCGGGGCTATTGGTTGAGCGCCAGGCCGACAGCCGCGGAGGACGCGGGCTTCCGGTCGGTGCCTCGTCGGAAGACTTGCTCGATGTCCTCGAGCGTTCGGCCGCGCGTTTCGGGAACGAACACCCCGATGAAGACGCACGATGCAAAGCAAATGCCAGAATAGAGGTAGAAGACACCGCCCTCACCCAGCGCGTGCGGGGACTTGAGCAGGGGGAACGTGAGCATGACGATGAAGTTGAACAAGAAGTTCGAGGCGGACCCAAGCGACATGGCCGCGCCGCGGATGTTGAGGGGAAAGATCTCGGACATGAGCAGCCAAACGACGGGCCCTTGGCCCAGCTCAAATGATGCCATGGCCAGGAAGAGCATCGACGCCGAGCCCCAAGCGACGGATGTCGGGGGGTCCGAGGAGTACTTGTCCAGGAGCACGCCCAGCACGATCATGGAAGCGCCCATCACGACGGTGCCCCCGATGAGGAGGGTCTTGCGGCCGAGGCAGTCCATGAGCCCCAAGGCCACGGCAACGAAGCCGACCTTGACGACGCCGATCACGATGCTCAGCGTGAGGGAGCTCTTGCCGCTGAAGCCGGCGGAGACGAGGATCTGGGGCGCGTACCCGTTGACGGAGTTGACCCCCACAATCTGCTGGATGACGCTGATGGCGATGCCAACGAGGACGGTGCGCATCGCGGCAGGCTCGCGAAGCTTGGCCCACCCGCTCGCCGACTCGGTGGTTGCCGAAATCATGCCTTGCAGCTCCCACTCCACGAAGGCTGGGTAGTCTCCGCGCAGACTGAGAAGGACCTGCCGCGCCTCCTCGTGCCTGCGGAAGGGGAAGGTGTGCGCGCTGGGCTGCGTGGGGCATGGGTGCTCGGCGGCGGCGGCGGTTGTACCAACCGACGGGCTGCGCCCTCGCTCTCGGCCCCTCCTTCCACGCAAGGGAGGCCAAGCGCGTCGCATCCACGCCCGAGCGCCGCTCACCTGTGCTGCTTGGCCAGCCAGCGAGGGCTGCGCGGAGTGACGAGCAGAAAGGCGAAGAACAAAACTGCTGCGGGGGCAACTCCCACGCCCAAAATCCAGCGCCAGGCAGTGGCCGACGGCGGGGAGGCGCCTCCCGCAAAGCCCCAGTTGACCACGTATCCAAGGAGGATGCCAATGCAGATGTTCAGCTGCGAAGGAGCGCGCATTCCACGCAGCGCGAGGGGCGGCACAGTCGCAGCTGCCCTTTCGCCCGGCCGCTCGGGTGCCGTGCCGCGCCCTGTCGCACACAGGCGACGGCTTACCTGATTTGCAGTGACAAGGCGGCCGCGGATGGAGGACGGACTGAGCTCGGCAATGTACATGGGCACGGTCGCGGCAAACCAGCCGACTCCGATGCCAACGAGGATCCGCCCGGTCACAAGGATTGCGTAGGACGGCGAAACGATCTCGATGACCACGCCAACGATGTAAATGACGCTTGCGACGACCAGCGTGAACTTCCTGCCGAGCCGCTCCTGGGGAATTCCCGACGTTGCAGTTCCAAAAAACGCGCCGATAGTGATGCACGATGTCACGAGCCCCTGGAAGAAGGCGGTCGACTTGGCCTTCGGGCCGCACACGCTGGCGAAGTCGTGGTTGCAGAGGAGCTCGTGGGCGGTCGAGATGTTGGAGATCTCGAGGCCGAACAGCGCCCCGCCCATCGCGACCAGAACGACATAGCTGCGGCGGGAGGGCAGCGTCAACACCAGGCGCGCTTGGGTGGCCACCGCACGATGACGACCGATCAAACGCGGACTGTGCATGCACCACAAAGCCGGGGGGGGGGCTACGGAGGCTCCCGGGGCGCGCGACGGCGAGTGCGCAGCCACCCCGCGCAGCCGCGACGTGTCACCGGCAGCCCCGCGCCGCAAGCGCTCCAAGGCCGGGACCAGGCTTGCCAGGCCGCGACCTAGCAAGCACGCTGCCGCACATAGCGCGCCGAACGGTGACGCCCTGCTCACATGAACACCATGGGCTGCAGTGGAGGCTCAGGGGGCGGCTCCGCATCCTCCACAGCCTTGTCCGCCGCCTCGCGCAGTATCACCGAGGCTGCCTCGGAGTCCAGAAACCGCTCCGACGACAGGCCGTCAAACCCCAGGCGGTCTTCCGAATCTATCATTTCAGGGGCTTCCAGTCGCTCCCCAGTGGGCGAGTGCGCTCCACCCTCGGCCACAATCGCCGCGCAGAGCCTGGTCAGTGCAGCGTTGCAGCGCCGCTCATCGCGACGCTGCGGCCGCAGGGTGTGCGGACACACAGCGGGGCTGCGTCGTCATTCTGGCCGCGGCCAGCGAGTGTGAGCCCACGGGGCGCGTCTTGGGGTCGGGCCTTGGGGCCGAGTCTGCGACTCTCAGCAGTTTGCCTGCAGTGCAACCGCTTGATCCCTGCGCCGCAGGTGCCGGCCCGCGGGGCGGCGGCGAGCGGGACGGTTCGGCGCCGAGCATAGATGCGGGTCTGGCACATGTCCCTGGGCAGCTCTTCACCTGGGGGCGCGGCAGCGACGGCCAGCTTGGCCAAGACAGGGTGTCGCACCCCGGCAAGGGGAAGCAGCGGTGCTGCGCTATCCCGTACCCCGTTGCGGGTCTCGAGCGGGTTGTGCATGTGTCCTGTGGGGGGGGGCAGCAGGGCTGCACCTTTGCCGTGACCGACGCTGGCGCGCTGTTTTCGTTCGGGAACAACTTCAAGGGGCGCCTCGGCTTGGGCCACGAGAGGCACGTGAGCCGGCCCACCCGCGTCGCAACTGGCGTGCTTGGAGACGTGGGAGCTTCGGTGGCGCGCGCGGTGTGCGGGGACTGGCACGGCGTTGCCCTGCTGCGAGACGGGCGGGTTTGCACATGGGGGGCTGCCAACAAGGGCTGCTTGGGCAGGGACACCGCTGGGGCAGCGTCGGCGCCGGCGAAGGAGCCAGCCTTCGTGGGTCTGTCCGGCCCAGCCCATGCGGTGGACGCCGAGCACGGTTGCTCCGCCGCCATCGTCGGGGGGCATTTGTGGGTGTGGGGCTCGAACGCGTGGGGGAACCTCGGAGTCGGCCACAAGCGGGACTGTGCCCTCCCAGAGCCGGTGAGCATGCCGCCACCAGACGAGAGCGCCGCGGCGGGTGCCCATGCGAGCGGCGAGGCCGCAGAGGAGGCAGGCGGCGCAACCGGCGCCGGCGCAGCCGCGGCCGCCGCCCACGGCGCTGCCGCAAGCGCCGGTTCGGACGCAAGCGGTGGCGTCAAGCCTTCGGGAGCCGGCGACGTCTTGGCAGTGAGCCTGGGGTCCGTGTACGGAGCGGCAGTGACGCGCGACGGCCGGCTGCTGGCGTGGGGCTGGGGCGGCCACGGAAACCTGGGCGTCGGCTCCCGAGTGCGGTGCCAGCTGGTGCCCAGGCAAGTCGGTGGCGCGCTTTCCGGCCGACGGGTGGTGGCCGTGGCCTGCACTCGCGGGCAGGCCGGGTTCAAGGGCGGCCCGTCGGGCGCGGCATCTGGCGGGGCAGAGGGGCCTCACACGCTCGCGCTGACGGACGACGGTGCCGTCTTCTCGTTTGGAACGTGCCACAAGGGCGTGCTCGGGAACCTAGGCAGCAAGACGGGCGGCTTCGGCCACGCGGAGTGGGACGAGCTGTCCCCGTATCGGCTCGGGTCCGGGGTCCGGAACGGCACGGCCTGCTGCCCGCTCTCGCCATTGAGCGTGTGGCCTCCCCCATACGACTGTGTGGGGCCGATTCGCGCCGTTGTGAGCGGCCACATTCACTCGGCCATGGTCGGGAGCGACGGCCGAGCGTGGGCCTGGGGCTGCGGATCGAACGACGGCCGCTGCGGCGTGGAGCGGTTCCTCAACATGAAGGGCGAAGGGCGGCCGGCAGCGGTCGACGCTATGAAGTGCTACATGATGAATCCGCATCGCATCGGGGCGGCGCGGCCACTGTACTGGCCGCATGGCGGCGGGCTCGACGGCTGGGAAGTGCAGGCGCTGGCCACGGGGCGAAACCACATGGCGTGCGTTGCCGTGCGTGGGACAGGGGAGTGACGGCGCGGCTCCTGGCGGCGGCGGCTGGCTCACTGGCGCCATCGCCAACCGCGCCCCTGCGGGGCCTCCTGCCGAGCCCAGCGGCTAGACCTGAGGGCTACGGTCTGCAAGACCTGTCAACGAGACAAGGCCATGCCGCGACGCTTAGATGTGTGAGAGAGTGCGGGCCGAAGGCAAGTGTCAACAAGCGCCTATGGGCCGACTTTGTTGCGAAAAGGCGCAAACCGGCCACACATTGACGACGGTCGCGCATCAGCGTGCCGGTGCGAGGCGTGCCACTCCGCGCCAGCCACATAGCAACGTGGCAGTCGCGGACGGCAGCCAATCAGCAAGGCATCGCGCACGACTTGGCGCTCAGAGGCGGGCCATGAGGGCGGCGCGGGCGCTCGCCTGGAGGTGCGCGGGCACCATGGCGATCTGCTCCTCGAGGGCGGCAGAGAGCTTCTGGGTGCGCTTGGCGGCGGCCTGGGCGGCCTCGAAGCGGACGGCGGTCTCGGAGAAGAGCACGGAGCGGCGGCCCTCGCCCGGCACGTTCATGCCGAAGCGGAGGAAGAGCTCGGAGTTCTCGGTCATGGGCATGTCGTCCTGCTTGTTCTGGCCATCGTCGTCGCCCTGGCACTGCTGGCTCATGGGGCAAGAGGCGGCGCCGACAACGGTGAAGACGGACGGGGCGAAGGTCTTGCCGTCCATGTCCTGCCACTGGGAGAAGGTCTGGTTCTCGTCGCCGATCTGCTCGCCGAGGGGCTCGATGTGCTGGGTGATGTAGACAGGGGCGGGGGCGCCGTTCACGGTGGCGACGAAGGAGTCGGTCTCCTCCATGGTGATGTTGAGGATGGGGATCACCTCAACGAAGCGCCAGTGCTGGCAGGTCTGGGCGCCGCACTGGGTGGAGCCGACGAGAGTGGCGTTCGGGTCGATGGCGAACGGGAAGAGCTCGTTGCCGCGGTTGGGGAGGGGGCAGTACGCCTGGCAGTTGCCCTGGCCGTCCACCTGGTACTCCTTGCCCACGGAGTAGTCCGTGATGACACCGGAGTTGTCCGGGTTCTTCATGGCCGTGAGGTTCTGCGACGGGGAGGAATTGCGGGCCCAAGGGCGGCGGGACGAGGTGGCGCGCCGAACACTCGCGGGGAGCTGGCCGAGCACGCAGCGAATGCGCGCGACAGAAGAGCCAAGGCGCAGCTGGGACGCGCGCGCGCGCCACAGCTCACCTTGGAGTAGGCGAAGTACTGGCGAGCCATCTGGAAGGCAGTCTGGATCTTGCACTGGGGGGCGTTGGCCGAGCAGCACACGGAGCCGTCGGGGTTGACGGAGCCGCCCTGGTTCAGGAGGATGCTGTCGGTGGTGATGGCCTGCGGAACGGGGTCGGTCGAGGTGGGACAAGGGGCCAGGCGGTCAACGGCAGACGAGGCGCACGCCGCTCGCCGAGCCCGGAGCCGAGAAAGGGGCAGCGCTTGCCCGAGGGGCCTGGCGGAAGCCGCCAGTCGGTTGCGAGACCTGGCTTTGGGCGCACGATCTTCAGGCGCAGGCAGTTCCGCCGAAGCGGCCGCCGCGCCCGGCGTGGCAGCCGGAAGGCCCCGCCCCCACGCTCCAGGCCGAGGACGCCCACAGGACAAATGGGGCCCATGGCAGGGCGAAGGGAGAGGCGGCGGGCTGGGCGGCGGCCAAGGCCGCGGGCAACGGGAAATCCGGCAGCGCTCCTGTCGAAGACTGTTGGCGGGAAGAGGGCTCGGCGCGCACGCAGGGCGCGGCCCTCGCGGCCCACTCGCGCACTCACCTGCCAGTCAAGCGGGAAGGTAGGGACCGCCACGGCGGCCGCCACGCAGAGGGCAGCGATGATGGAGCGCATGTTCCAAGTCGGGTGCCAAGAGTGCATGCCCAGAGTTCCGTGACGGTTGTCCGGAATGGAGCGACTCTGCAGGGCCGAAGCCTTTGTTGAACTGCCCCCCCCCGCTTCGCTGCGCCGGGGCGCAGAGAGGCAGTTCGCGGCGAAAGTCAAGTCGCTGCCCGCCAAGTTGAACAAGCCGCGTGCCCGCTTCCACGCGAGAGGAGAATTGGGGTCCGGCCGTCGGCCAAGCCGCGCCGCGCCTCCAACGGAGTGGCGGCCAGTTTTGACACGCGGGACTTTGACCGCCTTGAGCACCTCAGCTCCCGGTGATTTCGTCCGGAGCAGTTGCCAAACAGCCCAGCGACCGGACCGCCCTTGGCAGCCCCGCCCCACAAGGCCCGGGCTTCTACTCGAGGCGCGGACGCGGCTGCCGGTTGGAGTGCGTGGAGCGGAAACACAGCTGGGGGCGCGGAGCGCGCAGTCCAGGGAGCCCGACAGCGGCAGTCGCGCGCGGTCGCAGCGCGTAGTTGAGGCTGCCTCTTGGTAACTTGCTCTGCCGCCGCAGTTTGAATCTGCAGCCGGCCTCGGCTGCCAAGCCAGCCGCCTCGCCTCTCGCTGGGGGCCCGTGGCACTCCCCCGGCCGCGAGGCACCGGGACAGGGGCGAACGGACCCCAGGGAAGCGCAGTGTCTGGCCCGGCGGGCGCGCGTTCGGCCATGTTCGCCAGGCCTCGCGTCGCGGCACAGCGGCGACCGTTTGCCCCTCCTAGCGCCTCGCCGGACGACGGGACCGAGGCCGGCAGCGGCGGGTGGGCAGCATGGGACGGCGACTCCGAAGCACCACTCAGCGACCTCGCCTCGTCGTCCGGGCAGGTGTGGCCCTCGCGGCCGGCGCACCGGCGCGACGGGCTGGTGCTGCGCGTGGTCAACCGCCCGCGCGAGCGCGCAAGCGCTTCGCGTCCGCCGTTCGCGGCGGCAGCCATCTCCCCCGACTGCTCTTTGCTGGCTCTGGCCGGGCGTCACGCGAACGTGGACGCGTTCTGGATGCACGGCAACCGCCACGCCTGGGTCGGCCACTCCGGCTCTCGTCCCACGGCGGCCGCCTTCGGCCCGACCTTGGGCGCCCGCGACGAGCTTTACTTGGGGTGCGCAGACGGCGCGGTGCGCGTGTTCGGCCTGGGCTCGCCCGACGACCACGCCGAGCGCGGGCCTCCCGCCGCCCACAGCAGCTCCCGGGCCGGCATCGGGCCCGGCGCCGCCCCCCTTGCAGTGCTGCGAGCCCACAGGGCCGCCGTCCAGCGCGTGGTCGCGTCCCCGGACGGCTCCCTGCTGCTGACAGTGTCTGCGGAGCGGGCCATCATCTGGGAGACGGCGACCTGGACCCGGCGCCGCACGCTGCGCGCTGGCGCCGCAATCGTGGACGCAGCGTTTGCGTCCGTGGTTGGCAGGCTCGGCCCCTCGCCCAGCTCCAGCGCCGCCTCTGTGGCCGGCAGGTCGGTCCTAGTGGCCGGCTTCCGGGACGACTCCGTGGTCGTCTGGCTCGGCGACACCCTCTCGCCCGTCGCCAAGCTGACCGTGCCTCCCAAGGAGGCCTCCACCGGATCCGTGCTCTCGAGCGTGGACGCCATCGTGACGGTCGGCAGCCCCGATGGGGGGGAGGCCGTGGAGGCTGGGCTGCTGGCCGGCCACGAAGCGCGCGCCTGCCCGCCGTGGACCGCACTGGTGGCCGCCGGCACCCGCACGGGGAGCGTCCTCGTGTGGACAGTGTCCCCAGGGGCAGCGGCTCTGCGCTCCATCGTCGATATGCCCGCATCGGCAGCAGCTGTGGTCAAAGTGATGCTGCTGCCGCGGGCTGCGCCGGGCGCAGGGGGCAGAGGCCTCCACCCCGGCAGCCTCTGGGGGGTGCGCCTGGCGGTCCTCGACGACGCCGGCACCGTGCGCGTCCTTGCCCGGGACGGCTCGGCGTGGAGGGCGCTGGCCGAGGTGGCGGGCGGCGCGGCGCCAGTGGTGGACGTGGCAGTGCGCTGGGCGGGAGCGGGCCTCCTAGGGGACAGCCTGGAGGGCGGGTCCCTGCTCTGCGGGGAGGAGGAGCACGGCCAGGCGGAGGGCAGGGGCATCGCGTCGTCGTCCAGGCGCCGCAGCCGGCCGGGCCTCGGCGCGCGATCGGCCTCGCCGTCGCGGTCCGCGACTGAGACGAGCTCCGGGTCCGGGCCGAGCTCTGCCTTCCTGGGGGACGGCGGCAGGGACAGGGACATCCACGGCAGCGGGGAGCACACGCGAGGGGCTCCGGTAGGCCGCTTCACGGGCGACTCCGAGTCGAAGAGCGACGGGGCGTCGCTCGATGTCGTGGACATGGAAGTCGGCCAAGAGGGCGCCCGCCGGCAGACGGAGCGCACCCAGGGCCCTCGTCCTGTTCGCGTGACTGCGCGGGCGCGCGTGAGTGTTACCGGCCAGCCGGCCCCTCCCAGCCAGAAGCGCCGCGGCCAGCTTCCCGTGGCGTGGGACGCCGCATCCGAAAGCCGCGGAGGCTCCCCAGCCGGTGCTTCCGGCGCCAGTGACGTCGTTAGCGGCAGCGGCAGCGGCAGCGGCAGCGGCTCCAGCGCGACCGCCAGCGGAGCCGCAGCGGACGGGGAGGGCGGGCCTGCCAGCGAGTCGGAGTACCGCCACAGCGAGAGCACCTGGGGCCAGCGCGGCCAGGCCGGCCACAGCAGCAGGAGCAGCAGCAGGAGCAACAACAACGGCAGTAGCCGTGGTGGTGGTGGCCTTGCCAGCGGGAGCGGGTACGCTGCCGGGGCGGAGGCCGGCTCCTCCGCGACTGGCGGCTCCTCGGCTTCCTCATCGGGCCCGTTCTCAGGCCGGCGCCATGGGGCGACAAGTGCGGACCGCCGCCGCAGTGGAGGCAGCGAGGCAAGCGGCGGCTTCGAGGGCGGCTCTGACCAGAGCTACGGGGAAGGATACGACGAGGGCGAGGCGGAGGAGGAGGCAGGGTGGGCTGGCGTCCCGAGCAGAGTGGAGGTGCTGGTTTGTCTGCGGTCCGACGGAACAGCCGAAGTGTTTGAGCTCTCGTCCGCGCTCCGCTGGCGGCGGCGAGTGCAGCTGCGGGCTGCAGGGCTTGCCAGCGGAGAGGGCCGGCGCGTCGAGGCGCTCATGGCCAAGGGAGGCGCTCTGCGCATCGGACGGGCCGGTCGCATGCGGGAGCGAGCCGAGGCGGAGCGTGCGCAGGCTGAGGCCGATGGCAGGGCGAGGCAGGAGGCGGTTGCAGCTCGAGGTGGAGCCGCAGGCGGCGGCAGAGGCGGCGGAGGCGGCGGAGGCGGCGGGGGCGACGGTCGTGGCGGTGGCGCCAGCGGTCCTCCGCCCAGCAGCGGCCCTGTGCGCAGCGGCTGGGCGGCTCGCCTGCCGGTGGCATCACGGTCGACCCCGGCGGAGGCGAGTTTCATCCTCGACCGCGCGTTCGCCCGCGCCCGGGCCGCCGTCGATCGCGCCCGCGAGCTGGAGGCTCTTCACCGGGCAGCCCCCGCTGGCCTGGAGCCCGCTGACGTCCATCCTGGCACCGCGGCTGCCGGCCACACGGGGGACCCTACTGGGCTGCTGCGCGAGCCGCGAGGCCGCGCCCATCCCTCGTGCTCGCCCGCTGCAGGTGCTGCGGAGGGGGGGATGCCAGGAGTGCCGCGTCCTGTTCGAGCGTACGACGGGTGGGGCGCGGCCGAGGGTGCCGTTCCCGACGTGCCAGACCCGGCCCGCATCCATGGCGGCAACGTGTTCGCCGACCCCCCCGCTGCTGGCTGGTCCGACCGCCTCGTCCTCACGGGGAGACAGCCTCCATCGTCAGCGCACCCTGCGCTGGCCACCGCGCTGGCCGACGCCGCGTCGCTGGCCATGCCGCTCGACGGGGACGGCGGGCCGCAGTCTGCGCCCTTCGGGCGGTCGGGCCGGCGCGCCTGGCCACCAGCACACCCCCGCTCAGCCAACCCCAACGCCCCCTCCGGCGCCGGGGCCGAGCGGGCTGCGCGTGGCGGCGGTGGCCTGAGCACCGCGACCCGTCAGCGACTGGCAAAGCGCCGCGTGGCAGCCGTCGCGGCCGTGGCGGGGGCAAGCCCTGACCGCGCGGCGGAGGGCTTCGCCGGGTCCTTCTCCCGGGGTCAGGTGCCCGCTGTTCACCAGCTGGCTGCCATGGCGACTGGCGGCTCTGCTGTGACCGACGCCTCGCTTCGTGCCCTGCTGCAGCGGGGAGGGGGGGCCTTTCCCGACGACCAGCGCCTGCTCGCGTGGCGGTTCCTCCTGCGCCTCCCCGGCAACGCGAGGGCATTCCACGACCTCCGCTCGGCCGGCCAGCACCCCGCCTTCGACGACCTCGGCGACCGCTTTCCCATGCGCTCCCGCCGCCTCCTCTCCGCGCTGCAGGACACCGTGTCCGTGCTCGCCCACTGGTGCCCAGCGCTGGCGGACGCCCCGTGGCTGCCCAACTTCGTGTTTCCCTTCGTCAAGCTCACCACAAGTGGGTCTCCAGCCCCAGCGCTCGTGCGCTGTGAGCTCTGCATCGCGATGGTGCTCAACTTCGCAGCAACCTTCCTGCAGGCCTTTCCCATGGCGCCGGTGCAGACGCTTGGGGCGGCGGAGGCGGCCCTTCGCACGTGCGACCCGCGCCTGGCCGACCACCTCGCGATGCTCGGGGTGACTCCGGAGCGGTGGGCCTGGCCCCTGCTCCGGTCGGCCTTCTCGGAGGCTCTGCCCCGCTCCCGCTGGGTCCGTCTCTGGGACGGCCTGGTGGCAAGGGCGGCGACGCCTGCGCGGGCAGTTGCTGCCGCCGTCGCATACCTGCGCCTTCATCGGTCGAGGCTGCTCGCGGTCCGGGCGCCCGCTCGCCCGTCTCTCAATGGCCGCGGCGCTGCGGCAGCAGCTGCGCTCGCCCCGCCATCGCATGCCGGCCCCCCCGTGAGCCCCGGCACAGCCGAAGTGTGCGCTCTGCTCCGTCAGCACCTCCCAACGGACATGGGCGCCCTTGAGCGGCTCATCCAGGAGACATGGCAGCGCGTGCCTGCGGACGTGTGGGCCGTGGCATCGCCTGGCAATGCCAGCCGGCTCTGGCCCGGCATTGCTGGCGGAAGCGACCCCGACGGCGCTGCGGACTGCCAGGGAGCGCCCGGCGGAGCGGGCGGCTCTGCTGCTGGATCAGGCGCCGGGGACGAGGGCGGGCCGGCCGTGTGGATGCCCCAGGCGGACGTGTACCCGTCTCTCGGCCGCTTCCCAGCGTTTAGCGTGGACTTCCAGCTCAAGGAGAGGGAGCGCATTCGGCGGGCCTTTGAGGCCGAGGAGCGTCGGTTCGCCGCCGCTGAGGCGGCAGACGCGGAGGCGATGGCGGCAGCCGCTCGAGGCAGGGCGGCGGCCGACGCGGCAGCGGTGGCAGTGGCAGTTGAGGAGCGCCGGAGCCGAGAGGCGGCGGCAGAGCGGGCTCAGGCAGAAGCAGAGGAGCGGGCGAGGGAGCAGGGCGCCCAGCACCGGCGCACGGCGGCTCTAGCAGCGCTGGAGGCTGGTGAGAGCGCCGCGCTGGAGGCCGCCCGTGCGAGGCGCAGCATTGCAGCGGCGCGGCGGCACGAGGCGGCGGCAGATGCGGACAGGCGGGCGCGGGCGAGGGCGGCATCGATGGCGCGGGCCGAGCGGTCGCGCATCGCCGAGGAGGAGGCGAGGGCGCGGGCCCGGATCTTGGCTCTCCGGCGCGGGCTGGAGGCCACTGCGGCCGCGGAGGAGGAAGCCGCCGCGGCGGAGGCGCGGTCCGCGGCGGCTGAGGAGGCGGCAGTCGTGGCGGAATGGCAGGCCGAAGAGGAGGAGAGGGCGGTGCGGCGGCGGGCGAGGGAGGCCGCAGAGGCGGCGCTGCTTGCTGTTCAGTCCCAAGGCACGCGGGCGAGGGTGGCAGCGCGGGACGCGGAGACCTCGGCGCTGGAGCGGGAGTCGGCCCTGGCAGAGGCGGCGGCAGCCAGGCGGGCGCGGATGGCTGTGGAGGACGAGGCGGACTGGGCGGCGGGCAGGCTGCGTGCCACGGCGCAGCGCGAGGGCACTGCCACTGCGACCCAGCAGGCGGTGCTGCGGGGGCGCCGGCAGGAGGCTGCGGCTCGATCCCGCGCCGAGGCAGTTGCCAGGCGTGATGCCCACGCGCCAATGCGAGCGGCCGCTGACGCCGTTGCCGAGGCAGAGGCAGAGGCCCACCGGCTCGCCCAAGCGGCCGCTGACAGGCGCGGCTTTGCGGAGGACGCTGAGCGAATCGGCCGCCGAGGCGCAGGGGCGATGGACACGGAGGCCGCCGGGCTGGCAGCGTCGGAGCACCGGCTGGGGGTGGCCTACGCGCAAGCAAGGGGAGTGCTGGACGCGGCCAGGGAGGGACCGGGGGCCAGCGGCGTTGCGTGGGTGGCGGACCACTCAGACTCCCTTGACGGCTACGCCGGCGTCGATGGGGAGGAGGACGGCGGAGAATTCGAAGACGCACCTGCAGACGGGGCGGCCGTTGGCGATGGCCGGTCCGGGCGGCCTGAAGGTGACGGCTCAGCCGAGGGCGGTCGGGCTGCAGCGTGGAGGCTGGCTACTGGGCGCATGGGCGTCGACAACCCCATGTCAGGCTTTGGTCGCGAGCAGGCGGAGCGACGCGCTCGCCGCTCAGCGAGGGACGCGGCCGCTGCTGCCGGTGCAGCAGCCGCCGCGGCGGTGATGGGCCACGCCTTCAGCGAGTCGTCTGCAACCGAGGACAGAGCCTCGGCATACGGGCCTCCCGCCGCCCACGGCGGCCTGGACGCGGTGGTGGGGCGCGGCCGATTGCTCGGCCACAGCGACTCCGCCTCTGCATCTGCATCTTCTGCCGGAATGGGCCCAGCTCCGCCGCGCCCGGGGACGGCCAGCGGCCGAAGGAGCTATAGCTCTCGCGCCGCGGCGCAGAGCCTTGCTCCCATGGCTGCAGGCCGCTGGAGCTCGCCGGAGTCCTCTCCAGCCGTCTCGATCGAGGCAGAGGCTCGGCGGCCGGACGGCGGCCGTGGAGGCCTTGAACGCGATCCCCTGGCGCGTGGTGGAGGCGAATCTGAGAGCTGGCGGTCCGGACCGGGCTCGGCAGACTTGTGGAGCGACAGCATGGACGAAGGGCAGCCGCTCGCAGGCTATGCAAGGCGCTCGCGAGCGCCAGGCGCGGCAGCGACAGCGTCCTCCGAGGAGGGACCGTCGCGCGGTCCCAGCAGCGAGGGCTTCGGGAGTGGCGGCTCGTCAAGCCAGGGCGACCGTCGCGTGGCAGCTCGCTCCAGCGCTGGGGCACGGCATCCAGCCGATCAGCTCTCGCCTTCGCCTTCCGAGCTGGAGGACGGGGGCGCCCACCCTGTGGTCGTGGAGGCGCCGCTTCTTGCGGAGCCGCGCCGTCCTCGCGACACGCACAGCCACGACCATGCGGCTCCTGCGTCCGTGGCCAGCGGCAGCTCGAGCTCCGGGTCGTCTGCGATGCACCGGCTAGTTGCCGGGCGCGTCAGTGCGGCCGCTGGAATGCGCTACGGCTCCAGCACCGGCTCCTCGTCGCCGGGCCGTCGTGGGACGGGGCGTGTCGCAGGGTTTGGCTCAGACTCCGGCAGCCAATGAGTGGTGGTGCCCCCCGAGAAGATTGCAGAATGATGTGCGTGGCCCTGCGGCTGGTGCCTGCGCGCGGCAGCAACGAGTGCGGAGGTGGTTTCGCTGTATCGCACCGTCGGTGGGGCCGCGATGCCACTCACCGTCCCTGCTGCTGCAGAGCTGAGTGCGCGTGGCGTCAGGACTTGAGTCTGCCCGTTGCTCTGCCGGCCGGCAGGCAGTTGCCCGCCGCACGCGCAGGCCTCACACCCGCAAAAACCAGCGCTTCCCAATGTCAGGCACAGCCCACCAGCTCGCAGATGCAGTGAACCTGCTTGAGCGTGGAGTGTTCGACGCACATCGCCGGGAGAAGGCTGCCGCGGAGGAGCTGCGCGCCCGCGAAAGCCTGATCGACGCTGCTCAAGCCAAAGAGTCGGATGTGCGGCAGAGGGTGACGGCCCTCGAGCGCCAGCTTGAGGAAGCAAGACGAGCCCAGCGCTCCACTCGAGCGCTTGCGGCCCGGCTTGATGAGCAGGCCAGGAAGCGCTGGCTCGAGGCAGACAGCGCCTTGGCCCGACTGGAAGCGACGCTCCGCGCCCCAGAGTCTTTCGCAACCCCTGCATCGGACCACGCGACTGAGTCTGGGAAGGCTCTGAAGCAGGCTCGTGCGATGCTGCTGGCCCTATTTGGACCACTGGGAGTTGCAGCGTGAGCGATACGTTTTACTGCTGGGCAGCCTGGCAGTTTCGCACCCCGCCAAGGCCACGACCTGGATCCCTGCCCCCGTTCCCCAGCGCCCCGCAGCTCTGTTTCAGCCTTGCTGGGCCAGGAATCAACGGGTAAGCCCGTGCCACGAGCTTCGGCCCAGGCCGAGGGTGACGAAGCCGACGCGGGCAGCGCGCGGACCGCTGGGCTCTTCGCAGCTGCTGTGCGCACGTATGTGACCCGGAGCGGCTGCGCCGCGGAGTCATCCGGCGAGTGGTTTCGAAACGCGGAGGCCATGCCGGAACCAGCGTGTGAGTTTGCGTCAATCCACGCCGAGCTGCGCGAGCTGGGCAGGTTGTGTGACACGCTTCACGAGCGAGGGGCTGACGGGCTTGCTCCCACGCTGGCAGCCGGCACCGAGCTGGCGCAGGCGATGAGCAGACGCGAGGCCTCAGTATGTGGCGCGGCCACTTGACACCAGCCGCCGGCGCCGGCCAGCAAGCCACCGCCAGCTGACTGGCGACTCGGTTGCCGGCTACAAGCACTGCAGGGTTCCGGGTGCAGCAACACCACTCTGACGCGGTGCCCCCTTCCCCCCGTCGCCATTTGCGGGAGTTCCCCGCCACTCCATGGCGTGACAAAATTGCCTGCAACCCCCCCTGTCGCAATGCTCCGCAACTGAGCTTGCACGGCCAAGCTTTGCTGCTGCTCTGCGCGTGCGCGAATGCGCCAACACACCCACGCAGCCCTCTCCGAGGGGCAAAGCCACTGTGAAGCAGCGGGTCGTGTACATGCGCACATGACCCCACTCTCCAGGAAGGGCCGCCAGCGCCCGGCTCCGGCTCGGCAAGCTGCGGCGAACGCGGCAGTTGCGTCACCGCCGAGCTTGCTGACAGGCTTCTTCCGGAAGCAGACCGGGGCGTCCGCCGCATTGCCCCCAATCCGATCGGCCATCTTTGAGCTCGCTCGAAGGCGGGGCCGTGGCCAAGCTGCCGACTTGCCCAGAGTCGCGAAGCCTCCGCAAGCCGCGTCAGCGGCAACTGCTGAAACGCAGCCTCGGCCAGACGCTCCGGAGCTGCCGCAGGCAGCAATCCGAGGACGCGAAGAGGAAGCGATTGACTTGCTGGAAGCCTCAGACGATGAGGAGGAGCCCCCTGGGAGGCATTCTCCCGAGGGTGCCGAAATGGCTGGCACCGAGCAATTGTCGCCAGCCCGAGTTCCGCTCTCTCACAGCCCCCCTGCGCGCCCCAGCGGCCCTCTTCGATCGGAGGAGGAGGGAACCCTTTCTCAGGACTCACCTGCGCGGCGACAAGGTATCGTATTGGCGAGTGCTGCCGCCAGCCCAACTGCCGCGGGCGCTGCCGAGGTCACCCCCGCGCAGGGGAGCTGCTCCGGCTGCAGCGGCACTGCTGCCGGCAGCCAGAGCCACGAGTACCCTCTGAGCGTATGGCCGCTTGACCTGCTTTCCAGCGGGGCTGCCTTCAGCTCCCGAAGCGGCCTTGCGGCAGCAACAGAAGCCATTCCGCTTCTGCGCCTGCGATTCGAGGCCCATCCGCGGCCAGGCGACCTGAGCGACCTTGACCTGGATGCCTGTGATTGGGGTGGTTGTGGTGCAGGCGGGCCTGCGCCGGACGGGGCGCCGCTTCCCGCGGCACTCCCTCTGCCCCAAGCGGCCAAGGGGGACGGGGAGGCGGCGAGGCTCCTTCGGCAGGCCATCCTCTCGCCGTGGTCCGCGTACGAGGTGCATTTTCGCGCCGTGTGCGCCTCCCCCCTCGGCCGTGGCGTTGCTCCCCGCCCCCAGCACGGCGCCTTGCTCCGGCAGTGGGAGCGGGACGTCCTTGCTGCCTGCCTCGGCCTCACGCCGCCGGCGCGCACGCTGCTCGCCCGGTTGTTCCACAGGAAGGGGCCCTGGTTCCGCACCGCAGAGCTGCTCCGGTACGAGCCGGACATGACCGGAGAGCGCCGAGGCAGCCGCGGGGCCATGGCGCGGCAGCAAGCAGGTGCGCACGGCCTCGTCAGGGGCGCGGCGCTTGCACGGGCCCTTGGGGAGCTATTGGCCGCGGGAATGCTGCAGAGTATGAGCACGCTGCGCGCGGCGCTCCGAAGTGCTGCGGGCAGCCGACGCGGGGGCGTCGGCGCGCAGCTGTCCTTGGGGACACAGCCACTCGGCCGCGGGTCAGGCGCAGCGGGCAGCGGGCAGCCACTCGAACTGACGCCCGACGCGATTCTGGCGCTCGAAGCCATGGAGTCGGGGGCTGTTCGGGCTGGGGAGGTTGCCGCCGTCGCCAGCAGGCTCAAGGTGGGGTTGCCGCCGCAGCGGGCGCAGCCGCTCGAGCCGCCGGCCGTGTCTTGCACCAGCGAGCTGCGGCCGACAGACGGCCATGCTACGGGCTGGAGCGGGTGGGGCAGCGCCAGGGAGGCGCTTGGACTGGGTCCCCTGCCCGGCGATGCTCGTGAGGAGGACGGACTTGCGCTGGCGAGGCCCGCCGACGGCCGCGCCGGGGCAGGGTCTTCGGCGACGACGGCCGCCGCGGCTCCATCCTATGCTGCTTCGCCGGCTGCCGCAGCCGGCGCCATCGTCGTGCCGCGAAAGTCCACGTTGCAGCTGCGGTGGATCGCGCGGTGTTGTGCAACGCAGCGCACGGTCGCCGGCACGCCGCTGCCTGTGGCAAAAGCGCTAGACGACGTCCTGCGCAAAGCACAAGCGCCGAGCAAGCCGACCGGGCGCAAAGCGAGGCGCGGCGGCGGCGTGGTGCCGGCGGCCAAGCGCACAAGCCGGGCCGCTGCAGCGGCGAGGAGCCTTCGTCGCGGCAAGAGGGGCCTGAATGGAGACGAGGACTTCGACCTGATGGGGGATCGCCTGAGCGCTACGCCGGACGACGCCGACCCCGCTGGGTCTCGCGGGCCCGGCGCGGCGGGGGCAAGGCCCCCCGATGACGAGGCAGCGCAGGCGAGGGCGCTCGAGGGCGCAGGCGGGGCAGCTGTGCTCCGCGTGTCAGAAGCCGCTCGCTGTGCGCTGCAGCGCGCCCACGCGCTGCTGTACGCCAGCGTGAACACCAGGGCGCTCTCGTCAGGCCAGGCGGGGGCAGCGGGGGGCGTGGGGTGGACGTCGGCCGCTGCAGCGGCGGCAGCGGCTGCAGCTGTGGCCGTGAGGGGGCTGTCGATGGCAGCGCGGATGGCAGCCTTGAAGGTTGACGTGGGCTCGCCTGCGGCGGGGCCAGGCCTCTCAGGCCATGCTGGAGGCTCGAACCGGGCATCCTCGCAGCGTGCCAAGCCTGGCGGCCGGCTGTGGGGCCTGCCACCCCAAGTGGCGGCCGGGTGTGCCGCCGCGCTTGGCGGGGCGCAGCCGGCGTTCGAGCGCAGCCAAGCGGCAGCGTCGACGGCCGTGGCGAGCGGTGCGGGCGCGGGGGACCCGCTGCTCATCCGCCCCTCCGCCTCTCTGCACAGCGACGCGGACGCTCACAGGCCGTTCGGCACGTGCTCGCCGGGAATGCTCCTTGCCTTCAAGATGATCGACGTCCACCCGCTGCTCTGCGTCGGCCAGACCCCGCTTCGCCCCGCGCCGAGGGGCGGCGAGGCGCTCACGGGCCTGGCATCGCCCCAGCACCTCCACCTGTTGGAGTGGGCACTGGCAAGCACGGGCGGGGCGTCTGACAGGGGCCCGCTGGGAGCCGTTGAGCCGAGCGCCGCTGCCCCAGTCAGAGCCCTGGCAGAGGCCCTGGCGGCGGAGCAATGCCCCACACCGCCGCCCGAGGAGTCGCTCATTGCCGCCCACGCCCTCCTGCTGTGCCTGGGGGACGGCAAGCAGCGGCCTGCGCTGGACGATTCGCTGCGCGCGGAGACCGCTGGCGCGAGCCCTGGCGGTCCGGGCGGCACCGCCCGCGCCCCCAAGCGCGCCCGCGACGAGGGCCAGCTCGGGAACGCGCCGGCGCCTGCCGCGAGCGCGTCGATGGCGGGCTCGTCGGCGGTGCACTGGCCGAGCGTGGGTTTCCGAGCGGCCTTGTCGGGAGCGGCTTTCGCCTTGGCAGGCCCCCCCGGCCTGAGCGCGCTTTGCTGCTGCCCTGGCAGCGGAGCTGAGGCGTGCAGAGCATTTGCTTCCATCTGCGAGGGGGGAGGAGCTGGCGGCGGCGGCGGCGGCGGCGGCGGCGGCGGCCACTGCTCGCCCGGTTCGACCTCGCCCCCGCCGGCAGAGCTACTTCGCGCGGTGATGCTGGCGGCGCCTCGTCCGCTGCGAATGGCTCTTCGCTGCGGGTATTGCCTAGCCGTCTTTGCGAAGTGGCGCGCGTCGGACGCGTGCGAGAGGCTCGTGCGTGAGTGCGCGGCCTCGGCCCGAGAGGTGGGGCTGGACGGCGACTGCGAGCGGCGCCCCCCCGCGCAGCACTTACTCCAGCTGGACGCCGGTACGCTGCTGGTGTCACAGCTGGGGGAGCTGTGCGTGGAGCTGGAGAGGCTTCGGCTCTACCCGTTCGCCGCAGCGTCGTTCAGGCTTCTGCTCTCGCTGCCGTTCCTGCCGCACCGGCGGGGGCGGTGGTGGGGGCGGCTCTGCATCGATTTGGTGCACTGTGGGCGGCCAGACGCGGCGCTGGCTTGCGCGCTGGAGGGGCTGGAGGACCCGCTGACGCGCGCTGCTGAGCGGCTGGACCTGGAGCGTCGGGTGCCGAGGCTCAGACGGGCCGTCGGGGAGCCACGCCCTGCTGCGGCGGGCTCAAATGGCGACGATGAGGCCGGAGGAGGGGCCGCCGGAGGCTCTGGCGCATCTGCCTCTGGCGAAGGCGCCGGCAGTGGCCCCTCGCCGGAGGGTGATGACTGCGGCTCTGATGGGAGCGTGGACTGGAGCTCGGGCGATGAACTGCCGCCTGCCGTCGACGACGCCGACTTCGAGCAGCAGGGGGCGGCCGCCGCGAAGAAGGGCCGCTCCTCCTCCTCCTCCTCTTCCTCCTCCTCCTCGGCCTCCCCTTCGGCCGCGAGCTCCAGGAAACGCAGGCCGAGGCGGCGCGGTGCAGCGGGAGCGAGCGCGCCCTCTTCAGCTGGGGCGGCTAGCAGCATCAGTGACAGAGGCGTTGGCGGCGCAGGCGGCGCTGGTGACGGGAGGGGTGGAAGCGGCGGTGGTTCCGCGGCCGGCACCTCCCTTGGTGGCGAGGCGCTGTTTCAGATGCGTCTGGCCCAGGAGGAGGCGCGCCAAGAGCGGTTCCCTGGCGGCGGAGCGTCGCCGCTCGGGGCCCAGCTGACCTTGTGGGCACGAGCGGGCGGTCGCGGCTTCGCATCACCGGAGTCAGCTGCCGCTGCGACGCGCTCGGTGGCCGCGGGGGGGCTTCGCGAGACGCTGGTGGTTCGGAGGCCCCTCAACCGGGAAACTGGAGTTCGCTCTGCCTTTGTGGGACGGGACGTCGTCAACGACGGGAGCGATAGCGACGAGGCCCTGATGGCCGGCACGGGCGCTCACAGCAAGGCGGTCAGGCTGGCAGCGCTGCTGTCCTCCGGCAGGGGCAGCGCCGGCGACGAGCCGCTCGGGGAGGGCCTGCCCGAAGGGTCGAGGGTTGATCGGGGCGTGGTGACGCTGCCTTGGCCTCGACGCCCTGGCGGGCTGGGCACGGCGGAGTCTGGAGGGATTCCAGTGCCCTTTGCTCTGTCGCTCGATGCTGACGAGGCGGACGCGGACGCGATAGCCCCCGCCGTGGCGTTTGGTAGCGGCGATGCCGGCAGCGGCAGCAGCAGCAGCAGCAGCAGCAGTGTCGGCACCGGCATCGGCGGGGGCGGTCGTAGTGCAGGCGCATGCGGAGATCCCTCGGAAGCGCACGCCGGATCGTCGCCGCGGTGCTGGTGGGTGAACCTCACTGACTGGACGTGCCACTGCATCGGGCTGCGCGTGGCTGGGCGGTCGGACTCGTTTGCGGAGCCGCTGGGAGTGTGGCGGGGCGGCAGTGACTTGCCCAGCGATGCGGAGGCCGGAGCTGCCGCGGCCGAGGCCGGGATGGAGGCTGCGGCAGCCGTCGCCGATCAAGCGGACGAGGGCGAGGACGAGGTTGACAACGACAGCGACGGCAACGATGCCGATGGAGCCGGCGACCGCATTGCCACCGCGCCGTCGTCGGGCAACGTCGGGCCGAGCAGCAGCGGGCCCGCTGCAGGCCGCGGGCCGGGGCCGCGGCCAAGGAGCAATGCGGGAGAGGAGGCGTCGCTGGAGGTGGACTGGGGGCGCGGGCACGGCGGGGGGGCGACCGCGGCGCGCGTGAGGGTGTCTGTCGAGGAGCTTGTGCTTCAGGAGTACGCCTCAAGGGGGGGCTGGCGCGGCGTGCACGACGAGGGAAGCCTCGGCAGAGCCGTATGCGCGCTGCTGGCGTGGGACGTGGTGTTCGACGAGGAGGGGCCTGTTGGCGTCTTTGCCTCGCCGTTCCAGGACGCGCCCCTCGACCTGGACTCGTCTCCCGCTTTTTACGAGGCGCGCCGGGGAAAGATTGAGGCCCTTGTCAGGGCCGTGGCGGGCTGCTCGCAGGCGGACCTTGTTGCTTGGGTCGGTTCGGCCTTCGCCAAGGCGCGCGGGAAGCTCTGCCGCGGCATGCAGTGGGGGCCGCGCGAGTGGCCGGTTGCGATGCTCCAGCTCTTCGCAGTGTGCGTGGGGGGGCGAGCGCTGGCGCAAATGGTGGACTCGCTGATGTGGGACCACAAGCAGCGCAGCGGCGGCCTCCCGGACTTGTTCGTGTGGCGAGTGCTGGCCCCGGGGGGCGGCGTGCAGGAGCCGGTGGCGGCAGCGGCCAGCGGTGGCGCGCGCCCCTCTCTGGCGCTCCAGTGCTCTGTGGCTGGCGCAGCTGCTGGCCTGGACGGCTCCAGCCCAACGCATGGCTGGCTCCGGCTTGTTGCGGGGGCGCGCTACGAGTGCCGGTGGGTGGAGGTAAAGGGGCCCCGCGACCGGCTTTCCGACAAGCAGCGGTACTGGCTGCGCATCCTGCTCGCTGGGGGGTGCCGGGTGGACCTGTGCCGCGTTCAGGAGCCGGCCAGGCAGGGCGGCAAGCGGTTCAAGCGCCAGCACGCCGAGGGCGGGGCCGCAACCGCGCGGCTTTAGAGCTCGCGCCTGCCCCTCGCCGCCCCGCAGTGTTTGTGTGATGCGCAGCAGCTGGGCAGCGCGCGCTTTCAGCGCTCTGGTTTGCAGCGCCTGCCAGGAACCACCCAGGTCACGAACGGCGGCCCCTGAGACACGCCTCAGGCGTCCGGCTGCGCTGCCCACCGCAAGCGCCGGCCACACGAAGCCACGCACTGAGGCGTCGCAATGCCCCCCAACTAGCTGAGGGGCCCATCCAAATGAATCTGACTCTCCAACGCAGCCAATGAACTCGGCCTATGAAAACGCAAGCAGGGTGAGGCGCCAGGCCTCCACGACACTGCCGGCTGTGAAGGCGGGGCGGAGGTCGGCTTGGTCACGCGGAAGGCGATGCCAAGGCTGCGTCAGCCGCAGCGCCAGACTCGGCTCCCGCCGGCGCGGCGGCAGCATCGGGCCCGGCTTGGGCAGGCGGGGCTGGACCGGCGGCGGGCGCCCCGCGTGCTGGAGTTGCGGCTTCCGCTTCCTCCCGCTCCTGCCTCTCCAGCTCCTCCCGCTCCGCCTTGTGGCGCTCGTTGATCTTGGCAAGCTCCTCTTTCCGGTCCCTACGCGCTTGCAGCGCCTGCGGGGAGCACGGGGCAGATGCGGGGCAACGGGGAGCTGCATTGAACGCGTGCAGAGATGTAGGCGTTGGTGGCCAGTCTCAGAGCCCGAGCGGACTCCGCGCGGGGCCGTGGCGAGGCTCACCTGCTTGTTGTAGATGATGCTGTTTTTGATCACGCGCTCGCCCCCTCCGTCCGAGGGAATGGTGGCGTAGTTGCGCTCCGTCTCCGAATGAACAGGCTGCGAGGCGGAGGCCACCAGGAGAACACCCGCCGGGGCCACACACTAGCAAGCCAGAAAGCGTGGCGCGGCCCAGGCACGCGCGGTCGAGGCCACACTGACGCATTGCGCGCGGCGGCGGGAGGGGGGAGCGCGATCGGCCGAGGCCACACCCGCCTGGCGGGGATTGGCGGCGGGACCGGCGGCGCCGCGATTGCCGCCGACCAGGCGCAAGCCTCGGCCCTGGCCTCACTTGCTTGCTGGAGCACGAACCCATGACTCCGGCAGAGAGGCAAGAGCGAGTCCCCGTTGGGGGCCTTTCGTGCGGCGCAGGGCGGGCAGAGGCCAACAGGCTCTCGGGTCGGTTTTCTCGGAGTGCGTGATGGGCGTTGTCGCAGTTTTTGCGGCAGAGGGCGCGCCAGGCGCGTTTGCTGCACTGCCACATTCGCGCTGGCAGCTGCCTGGCCATGCACGCCAAGTTGCGCAAGGGCGCGTGTATCGTCACACGGGCGCCCGTGACGCTCGCCACTCGCCCAGGCGCGCGCGCAGGCCGTCAAACTCGCTCGCTGCGCACCACAGCTCGCGTCGGTCCTCAAGCATGTGCAGCAAGCCATTTCTGGACCGCAGGTGCTCCACAGTGACCTCCCACTCGCCCTCGTCCCTGAAGTTGTCAATCTTCATCGCTGGCGTGGACACCAGGCGCTTGCGCTCCTGCGGGCAAGTCGGGGCCACGGGAAGCCGAGGGTTGTGGGGTGGAGGCTGCGGCGACGGGTTTGCGCGTCGTGTTTTGGCCCCAAGCCGAGGCCCGCCGCCCGCGTTTCGCCGCGAGACTCACCATTTCCCAAAGGTAAATTTGGTCCTTGACGTTGTCGGGCACACCAAAACCTGACTCCTTTGCCCGCCGGTGGACATGGCGCTCCAAAAACTCGCGAATGCACGCCGCGGTCACTCCAAGGTCGAGCGCCCGGCCCACGGACTCGCGCGTCAGGCGTGACACGATCATATTCGGCAGGCGGAACTCAACTTCTGAGAAAATCGCTGCGACGCGCAGCGGAATTGTGCGTGGGGCGGAGGGAGGGGGAGCGCACACGAGCGGCGGAAGCAAAGGTGTGCCATTGGCAAGCAATCGTCACGGGACGCGCGACGCTGCCGCTGCCGCTGCCCGCCGCGGGGCCCAACCACATGCTTACCCAGCAGGCTGGCGTGGACCGCCCTTGTTGTTTGCGAGTACAGGCGAAAGTTCCGCTCCGCAAAGATCTCCAATCGCAGCCCGTCCAGCGGCGCTGCTCCCCCAGACCCCATTGCCTCCGCAGCAGCAGCGCTTGCGCCTTGGGCCTGTGCGACGAGTGCCTGAGCAGGAGAGCGAGAGAAGGCCCGCCCCTCTAGTCCCCCGCTCCACCCCTGCGACGTCAGCTTGCCCCGGCCGCCGCCTGGGCCGCCTTGCTTTCCGGCGTGCGCTCGCGCAGCTGCGCCCTCCACCGTGTCCTCCGCGGCCAGGCTCGCAGCGCTGGCTTGGCTCGACTTGGTCGAGGAAAGCAGCGCGGATGCCAGCGAGGACACATAAAACCTGTCAGCCGCAACGCCCGCTTGTTCCGCGAGCTGCGCTGCCATGCCCTCGGCCAGCCGGCGCGCCTCGGCAGCAGCAGCGACGGTCACCATGTCCCTTGCGCTGCTAGAGCTGCTGCTGCTAGAGCTGCTGCTGCTGCTGCTAGAGCTGCTGCTAGTTGCAGCTGAGGCCTGCTCGTGCGCTGCTCCAAGCCGCTCCGTGGCCACGAGCGCCGCCTCGGCAACGGCGGCGTCCTTGGCTCGCTGAGCAGCGGCAGCAGCACCGTCCGTGACAACAACGCCCAGGGCCTCAAGGTCGGCAAGCACGAGTCTCTCGGCGCCCGACAGCGCCGCTAGCGGCACGGCATCGCCAGGGGAGCAGTGACCCAAACGCATCAGGAGCCGCACCACAGCGCCAGCGCTCACCCCCGCCCCGCCACCCCCCGAGGCAGCGCCACCAGCCGCGTCAGGCCTGGGCGCTCGGCTCGACACGTAGTGCCGCACCACGGTCCACAGCTGCTGCTCCGTGTCTGCCAGCAGGAACCTATAGCCGCGGGGGGATAGGTGGGCCCGTCCCTGCCGCAGAACACGCCGCAGCGCCGCCTCGTCGGAGCTCTCCGCACTGCCGCCCTCGGCACCCTCGGAGGCGCCGCCCGCCCCCCCCTCCTCCCCTCCCGCCGCCCCGTCCGCGGCTCTCGACTCCTCCTGTGTCGGCGGCCGGTCGAGGGCCGCCTCCGCCACCTGCGCGTGGAATCGTCGTCTGCCAGACGCAGTGAGAGGCACGAGCAGCCCAGACGCCAGGAGGAAGCGAAGGACGTCGGGGGGAGGCGCCGCAGCGCCCGGCTGGCCCACCAGGAACGCGAGAATGCGCTCCCACTTGAGAGACGCACGTCTCTCAATGGAGGCGCGGGAGGGAGCTGCCGCCGCCTCGACTGCCGCTTGGCGAACGCGGGCAATGGCGACGGTGGCCGGCGCCGCACCGTCGGGAACCTCCCCCAACAAGGCCGGATCAGAGAGAATGACTGGCACTGCGGACGGGAGGGCCGCTGCTTCTGCGCTCCAGGGGCGAGTGCCAGGGGCGGCGAGCAGGCGCTGGACCCGGTCGCGAACGACTGGGATGAGCTTCACCGCCCCCGCAACCACCTCCACGCGGCCAGACTCGGTGAGTGCCTTGACTGGGGTGGTAGATCGGCCAAGCTGCGGAGATCGGGACGCGGAACGGGGACGGCGGGTGGCAGGGGCAGCACAGTGTGGTGCTGGGCAACACTGGCTGGACGGCAGCGCCGCGGGTTTGGTTTGGCTGGCGCTCCAACAACAATGCGGCTACAAGGTTCACCCGCGAACCAGTGAGACATGGTGCCGCCCGTTGGCCGCGCATCGGCCTCGAATCCGCCCGGCTCGGGCAGAGAACACAGCAGCAGCCGCACCAGCTCACAATGCGCAGGTCGATCAGCTCCTGAAGGGCGCCCTCCGCATTGTCACGGTGGACAGGCTGAAACCAGGAGCGAACAAGGCCGCTTGAGACGGCATGGTTGATGATGGACAGGCGGAGAAGCACTCTGCGATGCCCAGCGCAAAACAGGAGGCATCAATGGCCCATGCGACGACTCGCAACCCGAGCGCTGGCAGTGCAGTTCACCAACCAGCACGCAAAGTAGGCTATGCACGCCCTGGAGCAAGCTGTCCTCTCCTCCCTGGGCTGCGCGCAAGGCAAGAGCATGTGCCTGCTGAGGGCTTGCTCACTGGCGCGCGGCGGGAGCGAGGCCCTGGACCATGGACTGGGTGCACCACGTGCACGCATAGAGTTCGACGAGCTCGGCACCTGGAAGCGACCTCGCGAAGTGCAGCAGCGTGTCGTCGGCGACGACGGAGCGGCGGGCCATGCCAGGGACGATCAAGCCGGCGCGGGTCAGGGAAGCCAAGGGCGGTCCCAGCACCCGCTCCTCGTCCTTGGCAGGCACCATGTTACACCGTCCGTGCGCCGCCTGCGAACTTGGCTGCGCGCAAGCGCTGTGCTGTCGCCGAGGTTCGCAATGCATGTTTGGAGTTCGTGGCTGTGGCAGAGCCGTGACCGCCGCAGCGGCACGTCCGGGAGGCGAGAGCGGCGAGGTTCGGATGGACGAGAAAGCGACACGCGGCATTCCCTCGCTGCCACCACCCGCAGCCTCGTGCCGTTGACACGCCTGATGCCCAAACCAAGTCTTGCGGATTCCAGGCGCTGGAGGCGCCCGGCAGAAGCCGTGTGGCGATGAGAGTTGCACGCGTCCGAAGAGTATCTGCGCCCCAGGGCCACCACGACGCGCCCCGCAGCCTGCTGATTCGACACGCCACACGTGCGTGCGTCTGGGAAGGGGGGATGGGATTGCAAGGAGCACTCCGTTCTTCACGACCGCACCCCAAGCCACCCTCGCAACTATGCATCAACCTGGCGCGATCCGCCTTGGACACACCCACCGAGCCTGGCGCACACCACACAGCACAGCCGAGCCCCGCCAGAACAACAGGGAGGCGCAGGACAGGGGGAGACAGCGTCTGCGGGCCCAACCCGCGCCCGGTCGGCACGGGCCGCCCGCGTTCGGCACGGGCCTGAGGCTGAGTCGGCGAGCAGCTGCGCGGGACAAGGCCGCCCTTGTGTGGGTAGCCGCGCCGGGCGCCAGCCAGCCGGCTGCTCACTTGCAGAATCCCCGCATTCTGGGCCAGGCGCCTCCCAGCCACTGTGCTTGAAGGTCCGCCTCCTCGAACACGGGCGTGTTCTCTAGGCCGCCCACCAGCTCTTTGCAGGCCACGTCCACGTGCCTCGGCATGAACGCCCGGCTGCCGACGATCTCCCCGACGTGACCCTCGATGAGGCGCCCGGTTTGCGGCACCATGGGGAAGGGAACGCACATCTTTCCGTCGTGCTTGCACGCGGCCTGCGCCAAGTCAAAGTGCAGCACCTCGGGGTGGATCTTGGGGTACACCAGCCTGGCGAGCAGAACTTGGTCGTTTCCGAATTTCTCATCCATCTTGGCAGCCGAGTCGAGAAATGCGGCAATGCCATTCGGAGCGATGAGCCTGCGCGCTGCCTCTGTCCGCCCGCCCCACATGCCTCCCATCATAATGTCTCTGTGAGTGAAGTGGTCGTGCATGGAGAGGAACGACGCCCCAGAGGTCATCCACGCCCACGTCGAGATGGCATCGCGAGGCGACAGCGCCGAGTCCAGGTCTCGCATCATAAACACGTCCACTTCGGGGTCGTCGATGACGAGCATGCGGGAGGCCATGTGGTGCCACTCTGGCAGGCTCGTGTCGGACGGGCCGAGGTGCACGACGTTGTAGCCGAGCTTGCGAATGACGTCGGCCATGCCCTTGGTGAAGCGCCCGTCCAGGTACAACCTGGTCTCCCACCCCGGGAAGTGGTACCCGGCCTCAAAGCGGCGAGCCTGCAGGCCCGTGAGGTAGCGGTCCATCTTTGGAAGCGCCCGGGAATGCGGCACAAAAAGCGAGTAGGCGATCACACAACGTGCCTGGTTGCCCGTGACGGGCCCGACGCCAATGCAGGTCACCTTCGACCGCTGGGGCGGTGGCGTGGGAGAGGGGGTGGCTGCTGGGGATGGCGAAGGCATGGGTGTCGCAGACGCGCTGCTCAGGACTGGCGGCGCGTTCCCAGACTCGTTCGAGACGTGCCCGCTCCGGGGATGGCGTGCTCCGCTCCCGTCAGCCGCGCCAGGCGGGTCCGAAACACGCCCCCCTTGTCGTAGCACCCTGCCAGTGTCTGTCATGGTGCTCATCACTGCGCCCGTTGCAAGCAAGCCGAGGCCCGCCACAACGAGCAGCCGCCAGCAACCGACCGGCGCCGTCGGAATGCCGCCGGCAGCCGGCTGGGCGGCGCGCCGCGCAGGCCGTGCCGCGACTCCATCAGCATCTGGCTGCGCAGCTGGCGGCATCGGCCCCCGGGGCCTGGGCACGAAGCGGGCCGGACGAGAAGTGCTTCCAGCCGCTGTGCGAATCGGGGACTCTGCCTGAGCAGTGATGCATCGCCCGTTTCGGGACTCGATTGGGCGAAGCAGCCGCGCTTCGCTTGCGCGGCTCCCAGCGGCAGCTGCATTCGCGCCCCGACCGCAGTCGCAGTCGCCGTCGCACGCGGTACACACGCTGCGTCGTTGATTGCGACGGGGGACTCGAGCGGACAAGGCAAGCTCAGCATCACGCGCGAGTTGCGTTGCTGCAAACCGTGCGCTCGGCGCACGGCCTCGCGCGAAGCCTGGGTCTGGCTGATGGAGCCGGCCCCGCGTGTTGCGGGGTCAAAGGCAGGGCGACACATGTGCGACTGGCTCGGGGAGGGCAGCGGACAGCGATGATGTGGTGCCGCAAGTTGCCGGTCGGGTAGTTCGGGTCTGAGCACTCAGCATTTGGCCCCCCAACTAGGCCTCGAACTCTGGTGTGACGGGGTGCGTCGGTTCAGCAGAGGCTTGATTGCCCGCGTCTGGCTTCGCCCCGTGCGCCGGAGAGAGGAGTTGCGCCCCAGGGCCACCGCGACGCGCCCCGCAGCCTGCTGATTCGACACGCCACACGTGCGTGCGTCTGGGAAGGGGGGATGGGATTGCAAGGAGCACTCCGTTCTTCACGACCGCACCCCAAGCCACCCTCGCACCCCAAGCCACCCTCGCAACTATGCATCAACCTGGCGCGATCCGCCTTGGACACACCCACCGAGCCTGGCGCACACCACACAGCACAGCCGAGCCCCGCCAGAACAACAGGGAGGCGCAGGACAGGGGGAGACAGCGTCTGCGGGCCCAACCCGCGCCCGGTCGGCACGGGCCGCCCGCGTTCGGCACGGGCCTGAGGCTGAGTCGGCGAGCAGCTGCGCGGGACAAGGCCGCCCTTGTGTGGGTAGCCGCGCCGGGCGCCAGCCAGCCGGCTGCTCACTTGCAGAATCCCCGCATCCTGGGCCAGGCGCCTCCCAGCCACTGTGCTTGAAGGTCCGCCTCCTCGAACACGGGCGTGTTCTCTAGGCCGCCCACCAGCTCTTTGCAGGCCACGTCCACGTGCCTCGGCATGAGCGCCAGGCTGCCGATGACCTCCCCGACGTGACCCTCGATCTTGTGGCCAGTGTGCGGCACCATGGGGAAGGGAACGCACATCTTTCCGTCGTGCTTGCACGCGGCCTGCGTCAAGTCAAAGTGCAGCACCTCGGGGTGGATCTTGGGGTACACCAGCTTGGCGATGAGGATCTGGTCGTTTCCGAATTTCTCATCCATCTTGGCAGCCGAGTCGAGAAATGCGGCAATGCCATTCGGAGCGATGAGCCTGCGCGCTGCCTCTGTCCGCCCGCCCCACATGCCTCCCAGAATGATGTCCACGTGAGCAAAGTGGTCGTGCATGGAGAGGAACGACGCCCCAGAGGTCATCCACGCCCACGTCGAGATGGCATCGCGAGGCGACAGCGCCGAGTCCAGGTCTCGCATCATAAACACGTCCACTTCGGGGTCGTCGATGACGAGCATGCGGGAGGCCATGTGGTGCCACTCTGGCAGGCTCGTGTCGGACGGGCCGAGGTGCACGACGTTGTAGCCGAGCTTGCGAATGACGTCGGCCATGCCCTTGGTGAAGCGCCCGTCCAGGTACAACCTGGTCTCCCACCCCGGGAAGTGGTACCCGGCCTCAAAGCGGCGAGCCTGCAGGCCCGTGAGGTAGCGGTCCATCTTTGGAAGCGCCCGGGAATGCGGCACAAAAAGCGAGTAAGCGATCACACAACGTGCCTGGTTGCCCGTGACGGGCCCGACGCCAATGCAGGTCACCTTCGACCGCTGGGGCGGTGGCGTGGGAGAGGGGGTGGCTGCTGGGGATGGCGAAGGCATGGGTGTCGCAGACGCGCTGCTCAGGACTGGCGGCGCGTTCCCAGACTCGTTCGAGACGTGCCCGCTCCGGGGATGGCGTGCTCCCGCTCCCGTCAGCCGCGCCAGGCGGGTCCGAAACACGCCCCCCTTGTCGTAGCACCCTGCCAGTGTCTGTCATGGTGCTCATCACTGCGCCCGTTGCAAGCAAGCCGAGGCCCGCCACAACGAGCAGCCGCCAGCAACCGACCGGCGCCGTCGGAATGCCGCCGGCAGCCGGCTGGGCGGCGCGCCGCGCAGGCCGTGCCGCGACTCCATCAGCATCTGGCTGCGCAGCTGGCGGCATCGGCCCCGGGGGCCTGGGCACGAAGCGGGCCGGACGAGAAGTGCTTCCAGCCGCTGTGCGAATCGGGGACTCTGCCTGAGCAGTGATGCATCGCCCGTTTCGGGACTCGATTGGGCGAAGCAGCCGCGCTTCGCTTGCGCGGCTCCCAGCGGCAGCTGCATTCGCGCCCCGACCGCAGTCGCAGTCGCCATCGCACGCGGTACACACGCTGCGTCGTTGATTGCGACGGGGGACTCGAGCGGACAAGGCAAGCTCAGCATCACGCGCGAGTTGCGTTGCTGCAACCCGTGCACTCGGCGCACGGCCTCGCGCGAAGCCTGGGTCTGGCTGATGGAGCCGGCCCCGCGTGTTGCGGGGCCAAAGGCAGGGCGACACATGTGCGACTGGCTCGGGGAGGGCAGCGGACAGCGATGATGCGGTGCCGCAAGTTGCCGGGGGCCGGGCGAGACAAGCATTGTCGCTGGCTGTGGGCCGGTCGGGTAGTTCGGGTCTGAGCACTCAGCATTTGGCCCCCCAACTAGGCCTCGAACTCTGGTGTGACGGGGTGCGTCGGTTCAGCAGAGGCCCGATTGCCCGCGTCTGGCTTCGCCCCGTGCGCCGGAGAGAGGAGTTGCGCCCCAGGGCCACCACGACGCGCCCCGCAGCCTGCTGATTCGACACGCCACACGTGCGTGCGTGTGGGAAGGGGGGATGGGATTGCAAGGAGCACTCCGTTCTTCACGACCGCACCCCAAGCCACCCTCGCACCCCAAGCCACCCTCGCAACTATGCATCAACCTGGCGCGATCCGCCTTGGACACACCCACCGAGCCTGGCGCACACCACACAGCACAGCCGAGCCCCGCCAGAACAACAGGGAGGCGCAGGACAGGGGGAGACAGCGTCTGCGGGCCCAACCCGCGCCCGGTCGGCACGGGCCGCCCGCGTTCGGCACGGGCCTGAGGCTGAGTCGGCGAGCAGCTGCGCGGGACAAGGCCGCCCTTGTGTGGGTAGCCGCGCCGGGCGCCAGCCAGCCGGCTGCTCACTTGCAGAATCCCCGCATCCTGGGCCAGGCGCCTCCCAGCCACTGTGCTTGAAGGTCCGCCTCCTCGAACACGGGCGTGTTCTCTAGGCCGCCCACCAGCTCTTTGCAGGCCACGTCCACGTGCCTCGGCATGAGCGCCCGGCTGCCGACGATCTCCCCGACGTGACCCTCGATCTTGTGGCCAGTGTGCGGCACCATGGGGAAGGGAACGCACATCTTTCCGTCGTGCTTGCACGCGGCCTGCGTCAAGTCAAAGTGCAGCACCTCGGGGTGGATCTTGGGGTACACCAGCTTGGCGATGAGGATCTGGTCGTTTTTGAATTTCTCATCCATCTTGGCAGCCGAGTCGAGAAAGGCGGCAATGCCATTCGGAGCGATGAGCCTGCGCGCCGCCTCTGTCCGCCCGCCCCACATGCCTCCCAGAATGATGTCCACGTGAGCAAAGTGGTCGTGCATGGAGAGGAACGACGCCCCAGAGGTCATCCACGCCCACGTCGAGATGGCATCGCGAGGCGACAGCGCCGAGTCCAGGTCTCGCATCATAAACACGTCCACTTCGGGGTCGTCGATGACGAGCATGCGGGAGGCCATGTGGTGCCACTCTGGCAGGCTCGTGTCGGACGGGCCGAGGTGCACGACGTTGTAGCCGAGCTTGCGAATGACGTCGGCCATGCCCTTGGTGAAGCGCCCGTCCAGGTACAACCTGGTCTCCCACCCCGGGAAGTGGTACCCGGCCTCAAAGCGGCGAGCCTGCAGGCCCGTGAGGTAGCGGTCCATCTTTGGAAGCGCCCGGGAATGCGGCACAAAAAGCGAGTAAGCGATCACACAACGTGCCTGGTTGCCCGTGACGGGCCCGACGCCAATGCAGGTCACCTTCGACCGCTGGGGCGGTGGCGTGGGAGAGGGGGTGGCTGCTGGGGATGGCGAAGGCATGGGTGTCGCAGACGCGCTGCTCAGGACTGGCGGCGCGTTCCCAGACTCGTTCGAGACGTGCCCGCTCCGGGGATGGCGTGCCCCGCTCCCGTCAGCCGCGCCAGGCGGGTCCGAAACACGCCCCCCTTGTCGTAGCACCCTGCCAGTGTCTGTCATGGTGCTCATCACTGCGCCCGTTGCAAGCAAGCCGAGGCCCGCCACAACGAGCAGCCGCCAGCAACCGACCGGCGCCGTCGGAATGCCGCCGGCAGCCGGCTGGGCGGCGCGCCGCGCAGGCCGTGCCGCGACTCCATCAGCATCTGGCTGCGCAGCTGGCGGCATCGGCCCCCGGGGCCTGGGCACGAAGCGGGCCGGACGAGAAGTGCTTCCAGCCGCTGTGCGAATCGGGGACTCTGCCTGAGCAGTGATGCATCGCCCGTTTCGGGACTCGATTGGGCGAAGCAGCCGCGCTTCGCTTGCGCGGCTCCCAGCGGCAGCTGCATTCGCGCCCCGACCGCAGTCGCAGTCGCCATCGCACGCGGTACACACGCTGCGTCGTTGATTGCGACGGGGGACTCGAGCGGACAAGGCAAGCTCAGCATCACGCGCGAGTTGCGTTGCTGCAACCCGTGCACTCGGCGCACGGCCTCGCGCGAAGCCTGGGTCTGGCTGATGGAGCCGGCCCCGCGTGTTGCGGGGCCAAAGGCAGGGCGACACATGTGCGACTGGCTCGGGGAGGGCAGCGGACAGCGATGATGCGGTGCCGCAAGTTGCCGGGGGCCGGGCGAGACAAGCATTGTCGCTGGCTGTGGGCCGGTCGGGTAGTTCGGGTCTGAGCACTCAGCATTTGGCCCCCCAACTAGGCCTCGAACTCTGGTGTGACGGGGTGCGTCGGCATGCTGGGCAAGCACGCGCCCCACGGCTCCAGCTCCACACCACGGCCGGCCCTCCCTGGCGAAGGGGGTCGTATCCGGGTCCGAGTGGTGGCTGCAGTCCGGCTCGTCTGGGCTGGTCGCCGTGATTCTATCCCGCGGAAGGGCTGAGCGGCCGACTCGGTGTTCAGCAGAGACTTGATTGCCCGCGTCTGGCTTCGCCCCGTGCGCCGGAGAGACCCGGGGGACAACAGTACCGTTCCAGGCTCGGAGCGAGTGTGCTTCCGATGAGCGGGCGGGGGTCCTCGGCCTGGATGGGGGCCGCGCCCGACGTTTCGAGGGTCGGGACCAGCAAGGCGCGAGGAGACGCAGACACAACCGCCGAGCGGGCGCACCGCAGCGCGCCCAGACCTAGGCCAGCCGGCGCGTGGACGTCCACGTCGCCGAAATACGATCACGACCCGCGCGCCTCGGATTTGTGGGCCGCGGGGGCCAAGCAGCGGCCGGACACGCCGTCGAGCGCCGGCGCGGCCCGAGCTGGCAACGACCGCGATTCCTCGCGAGGCGCCCCCTCCGCAGCAACCGGCAGGGCAGCGTGGGTCCCGCCGTCGATCGAGGCTGTGGGCGGGCGCGGGCTTTCCGCGGGTGGAGCTCAGGACCCTGCCCAGGAGCTCGCCGGCAGAAGCTCCAACTCCGAGTCATCGTTCACCGAGTCCAAGAGTTTGCTCCCGGACCGCCGTGGGCGCGAGCGCACCCGCACCGTCCCAGGAAACAGCCATGACAGCTCTCGGCGCTCCGGCGAGAGGGGCCGCGATGCAAAAGCAGAAGCGGGGGCCACATTCCAACGCGCCGACTCCTGCTCCGGTGGAATCGGCTCCCGGAACCTTGGCGACGACGAGCCTTCGCTAAGGCTGGCGAGCATGTCTCAGAGCTACGGCTACACAACGCACGCCGCGTGCTCGCCTGGCGGAGCAGAGCCCCCCGCATCGACGTCCTCAGTCGGCTCCAGGGGAAGCGGCAGCGCCTGGGACAGACCTGACGAGCTCGCCGACTCGGCCCCCGCCGGAGCGGGTGCGCCGTACCATGCCTCCCGCTCCACCGGCGGCTTCACGAGGAGGACGTCGGCCCATGACCTGGTGGCCAGGCGGCCCCCAAGCCTCGCGCCAGGAGCGCCGGCGGCGCCCCCCTCGGCCATCCTCCTCGGCGTGCTCAAGCAAGCGCTGCTCGCCCCGACGCTCCCCCTCCCCCTGCTCCTGCCCATCGCGCCCCCCCTTCTCGTACCGGCCGGTCAGCCCTCCGAAGACGCTGCCTTGCTTGTCCCAGGCGCCATCCCAAGCCGCGCATGGCGCGCCGACGCCGCCGCCTCCCGCCGCGCCATCGCAGCCCTGTGCATCCCAGTGGCGTCATTGCCCATTGGAGCCGGCACTGGTGGCTCGGCCAGCGGCTCTGCCGATGGCTATGCAGCTGGATCCACCGGCGCGCAAGGCCCCGGCGTTCACGGGTCTGCCCTGCCGCCGGCAGAGCCAGCCCTCCGCATCCGTGCCAGCCGTGTTCTGATGCGCGGCATTGAGCTCTGCATCCGGTTCGAAATCCCCCTCCGCCCCGGCCCCGCGGCCGATGCTGCCTCGCCAAGCGCCCACCGCCCCGAGAGTGCCCCTGGAAGCCTAGTCAACGTGTCGTGCCAGCCGCACCTCAGCCTCCCGCCGGCCGCCAGCGCTTCTCCCACCGGCCCCAGAGGCAGCAGCGGCAGCGGCAGCGGCAGCGGCAGCGGCAGCGGCAGCGGCAGCGGCAGCGGCTTGCGCGACAACACGCTCGCGAGCGGCAACGGCTTGTGCCTGCCTCCTCCCATCGGAGGGCTGAGTCCCGAGCCCGCCGTCAGCCGCGCGTCCCACAGCCAGCAGGGTTCAGGGCCTGGCTCCGGCCAAGCGGCGCAGACCCAGCCGCCACGGGTGCTGGTCGTGTTCGCAGGCCGAGTGTCCGGCCGCGGCTCCACCCCTCCAGGCATGTCCCGCGGCGCCCACGCGCAGTGGGTGCTCACCCTCGACCCTGCCGACATCATTGCCGCCTCGGCGGGGCGGTGGAAGCCCGGTCTGACCGAGGCCCCGCACTGCGTCGCCGGCCGCATCACCGCGGATCGCTTCTGCGAGCGGTTCACCCTCCTCAACGCCGGGCTGCACCCATCCGCCGCGCCCATCGCGCACAGCGTGCGCACCACTCGCAGGCACCTTGCGCTCATGCCCGACGAGCCACGGCCGCCCATTCTCGAGGACCTGCACCCAACCAGCCGTCCCGTGTGCCCCATGGACGACCTGCGCCGCGCCCTCCAGCGGGAGCTCCTCTCCGTCCTCATCGCTTGCGAGGTGGAGGCTCCAGCTGACGCCGCCCGGCGCTCGGCAGGGCAGGCGCAGAGCCTCTCCAGGGCGCACTCCGAGACAGCGTCCGGCGCGCAGGGCGCCTCCCGCAGCTCGAGCAGAGGGCGAGTGACGTCTGTGGCGGGTGGGGGCGACGCGCGCCTCCCGGCGGCGTTTCCCGCCTCCCCAGACCTGTCCTGGGTCGCGACGGACCCCGACGCAGGGCGACCGCGTGAATCGGCTCGCGGCAAGGGCCACCGAAGACAGCGGTCGGCGGAGAGTCCCCAGACGCCCTCCCCGCAGTCCAAGACAATCTTCGCAGGCTCTGCTGCCGCGGGCGGAATTGCTGAGGCTGCCGTCTTGGTGGCGAGCGGCGCCGGTGGCGCCGACGCCTCGGCGCTCGATGCGGCTGGTCTCGTGGCCAGCGGGGGCGCCGCGCGCCCCAGACGCACCGACCTGACGCGGAGCGCGCGGCGCCTGGGTGGCAGCAAGCGCGTGGGCAGCGGAGGCAGCGGCAGAGGCTCCGCCAGCGGGGTCGAGAGCGGCGCTCACGGGGACAGCTCCTCCCCGGGGACCAGTCCCACTCGCTCGCGAGCCGCCAGCGATGCCGGCCACGCCGTGGCTCCCAGGGGCCCCTTGTCGTTCCTTCAGCGAGCAGTGGCTTCCGTCACCAGCTGGTCGCCTGCGTCACCCACCAGCGAGCGGGCGCTGCCAATTCTGCTGGCGGCAGAGGAAGCACAGGAGGCCGTGGCGGCGGCAGCGGCAGCGTCGGCTGTCGCAGCCTCGGCGTCATCAGCGGCAGCGGCAGCGGCAGCGGAAGCGGGCGCAGTCGCAGCCGACAGATCTGCCCCGGCCTCCTCGGCCGCCTCGTCCTCCTGCCGCGCCCAGGGCCCCGACCTAGCCGACGGCCTTCGAGACGTCACATCGCCCCTCTTCTCCCCGGGCACGCCCCTGCCCGGGCACATGGATGCCGCGGCCTGGGACGTCGTGGACGCCTCGGCCTCCTCAGAGGCGGCGCCGTCTGCCATGTCGGGCGTGCCCGGCGCTGCCGGCTGCGCCGCAGGCGCCCGCAGCTCAAAGGCGGCCCACGGCGGCATGCCGACCCCCCGCCCCTGGCTGGCGGACGCCCAGCGGATCGGCGCGGGATCGAACCCGGGGACGGCGTCCACGCCTCTGCCCTCGCCGCCCGCGCTGTCCGGGGAGCCCACCACCCCCAGCCGCCTCCGTGTGGTTGTGGATCGATCCGCAGCTGCGTCGGCCGCCGAGGCCGCCTGTATCAGCCCGTCCAGCGTGCCCTCGGCAGGGGCGGGCCGGAGCAGGGCCGGCTTTTCGTTCGACGACTCTGCCACGCATTGTGTCCGTGCCGGGCCGATCGGCGACGCCGGGGCAGCAGCGCTCTCCTTCCCAGAGTCCACCACGTCCGGCACCTCGCGGTCCCTGCGAAACCGCACGGCCTCATCCGAGGCGCCTGCCCGCCAGCGACTCAGGCCGAGGCACGACGGCCAGGGCCACCGAGGCCCCTCCGCGTCCGACCCGCCAGGCACCGCCCCTGCGGCCAGCTCTGGAGCCAGCGCTTTTGGCAGGTCCGCGCGCCTCGTGGGCACCCTTCACGCCCCGATGCGCGTTGCCATGCCAGCCCTGCAGCAGTTGCGGGTGGTGTCGGGCCCGCCAGGCGTCACCGCCTCTGTCATCCAGCCCCTCTCAGGAGGCCACGAGCAAGTCCTCGAGACCGTGCTGATGAAGACGTCGGCGGGGCGCCCCCTGGACCAGCGGGACGTGGCCCTGGTCACCGTATTGGCGGCCCGCCCCATCGCGCATGAGAGCGCCTCTGACGAAGCGGTCAGGGTGGCGCTTGGGATGCGCCTGCTGCCGGCGGGGGCTCCCCCGGCTCCGCCCTCCGCCCGGCGGCCCGGCATGCCGCCGACGATCCAGCAGCAGCCTGGCCGGGCGGGCGGCCACGTGGCTCTCTCTGAGAGGCCTGCCACAATGGCTCCCGCCCCGGCGTCCCAGGGGTCCAGACTCCCCTCGCCCTCGCTTGGCCGCTCACCCCCCCGCCAGCAGCACTTGCACGGCCACCAGCCCGACCGCCGTCGCGAGGACGAGCGCGCCGCGGGCAGCGGATCGCGCCGCGGCGCGCCGCACAGAGGCCACAGCGACGTGACGGACGCCAGCACCGACGCGCACCGCACTCCGCAACTTCCGTCCGGCTCTGCAATCAACATGTCTGGCGCGGGCAGCGTCGCCTCGAGCGCCGCCTCCGAGGCGCGCCACAGCGACGACCCCCGCCCCTCCTCGGCCCCCGGCGCGCAGCTCGCGTGGGCGGCTCTGCCAGACAACCTGTCGCCCACTGACCCTGACTTTGCGTCGTTTCAGCCGGACGCCGGCTTCGGGTTTGGCTCCCGCGCCCACGCTGGCGGCAGCCGGACACGGCACCGTGCAAGCGCGTTCCGGGGCAGCGTGGAGGGCGGGGCGGGGCAGAGCTCCCGCCACAGAGCCGCTTTGCTTGAGTCCAGACACAGCGACGGCGACGACGCCGCGGTTGCGGCCGGGGCAGCGCGGGTGTCAGGCGCGGGCTTCGGGCCTCGGGCTGGCGAGCAGCCCTGGGCCTCGGCGTTCGGAGCCGACTTTGCCCCAGACGCCACGCGCGGCGCGGACAACGGACACCGGGGCGGCGGCAGCGGAGGCAGGTGGCACCTCTCTGCGGCGGGGCCGGTGGACGCCACTGATGGCTCGGCGAGCAGGGAGGCGGTGCACGGGCGGCAGCGGCAGCGGATGGCCCTGCCCTCCCCTCCGCCCATCGGCTCCGCGTTCGTTGACGACGCTGGCGTGGTCGACTTCGCCGTCTTCGCCGGCGCAGAGCCGTCCCCGCGGTCCGCCGTGGCGATTGCGTTTGGCGCCGGCGCGACGGGCGGGCCGGGGGGTCCGGACGCGGTCGGTGGGGCGGCTCTGGGCGATGGCCGGGCGCTGGCCCCAGCCTGCATCGGGGCCATCGGCAGCAGCAGCAGCGGCGGTGGCAGAGGCGGCGGAGGAGGAGGAGGAGGAGGAGGAGGCGGTGGCGGCGGCTTTGCGAGGGAGGGCTCCTTGCCTCTGAGTGACGACGGGTCATTGCTCGGGGCGGGGGGCGTGGCCAGTCTGGCCGACTCGCGAGTCAGACGCAACGCCAGCGACGGTGCTGCCGGCCGCCCCGGCGTCCCAAGGCAGCCCTGCCCACCCCCCGGCAATCCCCCGCTTTCCTCCCGTGTGAGCGGGGGCTCCAACCCGGACCCCCGGTCCATGCTCCCTCCGACGGGCCTGCTCTCGAAGCAGCCGAGGGGGTCCGGGTCAAGCCTCGGCAGTCGCAGCGACGGCACGCCTGGCGCCCAGCCCCCTCCCAAGGGCGACCCGCCGACCCCCACACGGGCCGCCCGGCCGCGCTACGCCCCGCTCTCCGACGTCTTCAGGCGCGTGGCGGCGGACGGCAGAAAGGCCCTCGCAGGCGGCTTTGGCACAGCGCTGTCCTTCGTGGAGCCGCCGCCGACACAGTCGGCCGTGGCGCCGAACCGCTACGTGCCTGTCAACCCGACCCCCAAAGACCCGCTGCGCGTCGCGCTGCGCATGGACGCCGTTGCAGGCCGCCCCCTGGACCCAGACGAGGCCATCATTGAGGTGCGCTTTCCGTTCAGCGCCCTGCAGGGCGTGGCCATCGGTCTGGCGAGGTTCGAGGCCGCCGCCTCGGTCTTCCGCACTTGACCGGGTCGCGCCGAGGAGGGGCTGGCTGCTGCCACGCGGCGCCGCGCTGCCCGCTGCCACGCGGCGCCGCGCTGCCCGCGCCGCTCACTCGGGACATGTGATGACAGATGCTCCTGTTCGTGGTGCCTCGCTGCCCGCTTGTTGCGTTCTGCCCCGTGCTCCTGCCTCGGGCGCGCCCGCGCCTTGTGGCCGCAATCGACTGGGCGAATGTGTGTTGTGTCCCAAGCTCGCGCCGCACCGACTGACGCGAGGCCCAGCCTGTTCCGAGGCGCCGCGCTGGGATCGCTGTCACGCGTCCGCAACTGCTGAGGCCCACTCTGCTATGCGCCCGGTGCGCGTTTGAGATCCGGTGTGCGTGCGTGTGTGCGCGCATCGCTGTCATGCTGGGCGGAGCAGAACAGCCGGTCGGTCGAGCTGGCGACGGGAGTGCGTCGAGCTCTGCCATCGCCAGCGAGTGCGCTCACCGGTTGCAGCAGCACTGGCGGCCAGTCCGGCGCCATGGAGGACATCAAGGCCAGGCTGGACAACAGCCTCGTGGTGTTTGCGCCGCGCCTGGTCAAGTCGGAGTACAAGCTGATGACCCTGGAAGGCGACCTTCTCAAGCACATTGAGGCCGGCAAGTCGTGAGTTTGAAATCATTCCTCGGCCTGGGCGGCAGCAGCGCCTCGCTAGAGCAGGGCTGGCCGCCACATGGGTCTCGTGTGCTTGCCTCGGGCCCTATTCTCCCGTGCAGGCTGTGGGTCAAGGCGGCAGCAGGAAGCAATGCGGTGGTCTGCACAGAAACCAAAACGTTCGAGCTCCAACTTGTCGAGACGTCCAACACGCTGCTGCTGGCCCAGCTCGGTGCTGCTGGGGATGACGATGACGACGATGACTTGAGCGGCGACGAGTCCGCGGCGGCTGGTGGCGCTGCTCGCGTGGGACGAGACATTGAGGTCGTGGGACTGTGCGGCAGCTCATTCGAGGCCAAGCCGACGCCGCCCAGGCTGGAGTTGCTGCATTCGCTGCTGCAGCGAAGCATGCTAACTGTAGAGGATGCCAATGAGGACGCGGCCGCAGGCGAGGACGACGCGGACGGCGGAACGTTTTCCCCGCGGAAGCGAGGGCGCGGCGCCGATGTCGCGACAGGGGCCCCAGCGCCGCCGGCAGGGGCTCCGGTCTCCCCGCCCAAGACGCCATCGAGCAAGAGCGCGAGCGCCGCTGCTGCGTCGGCAGTCAAGGGGGCCGACGACGGCGCTGCTGCGACCCCGGCCGGGAAGGCCGCTCTCGCGGAGACGCGCACGCTCAACCGCGCGACGCACTTTACGCTTCGGGACCTGGAAGCATGCGTGCAAGCAAGCCGCGCCGAGATCTTGGTGGAGCTCTCCGCCTTGGGGGTGGTGCGGCGGAAGGGTGAGCGGGGAAGGATGGCGCCAGCAGCGACGCGCGCCTGCTCGCGCGCTGTCTGTGGGAGGGCAAAGGTGGAGCCGCCGGCGATTTCCTGCGCCCGCCTGCCTCTTGTCGCTGAGCTGGTTGCCGTGTCTCGCAGGCTACGAGCGACTCATCTCTCCGGAGCTGCGAGCTGCCGTCATCGGGGCAGTTCTGGACGCCATCGCAGAAAACGCAATGCCGCTGCTCTCGGTGCGGCCATCCTCCGTTGCAGCGTTTGTTGGAGACCGCTTCCCCGCATACGCAGTCCGGTTCGCGCTTGCAAGGCTGGGCCGAGAGCACCCGACGCAGGCCGGCAAGTGGTGCGTGTCGGCTCGCCGCGCGGCGCGCTTCTTGGGCAGGCAGCTCCTGGACCTCGTTCGCCAGCAAGCGGCTGGCAAAGCAGGAGTGAGACGCGTCTGATGCAGTCGCGCGCTGCCCTGCGAGCAGGCAGCCCCTGGCCTTGGCACGCTCGGCTCGCGGCCCTGCGAGTGATTGAGAGGTTGAACGGCGCCCACGTCGACTCGTGTGCTTGCAGTTGATCGAGGAGGGGGAGTTCCTGGCGGCATGGGCGGCGGCCGTGGCGAACTTGACCGCGCTCGGCGGGCCGCCATCGCTCAAAGAGGCAGCCAAGCAGGTCCCAGGCACGAGCGACTCCGATGTTGAGGCCCTGGAGGATGAACAGGGCGAATACTCGCTGGACGGGTTCGAGGCCAAGCTGAGCATTCTAGAGGGCTTGTTCGTACGACACGAAAGGGCTGGCGAGACGCTGCTGGAGTGCTACCCGGAGGACGAGCTCCCACTTGATGCCAAGGAGCGCTTCGCTGCCCTGTTCACGAAGCAGACGGAGTGGGCCAAGGAACAAATCCAGCCATTCGTGGACCCCATCACAGGTCCCGGTCGCACGCTGGTGGACCTGCTGTTGCGGTTCACCCGCGTGGTGAACAAGGCGGACGGGTCGGTTGTCCACGCGCGTCGCTGAGCCGAGAACGCGCGGTGGCGCATATGCGTGGACAGGTCCAAGCGGCCTTTTTCCCAGTTTTGCAACAGCGATGTCAATGTGGATCGACACGCCCCTTCTTGCTGCAGCGCGAGCAAACCACGCATCGCTCATCCTCCCGGAACGGCAGAGGCAGTTGTTGTCCGGGCGCACTCTGCGACGCCCCGCAAGGGCAAATGGCCTCCGTGGCAGCGAGCCTTGCGCCAAGCGGGCTGGACCTTTTGGAGGCTGTGAAGCAGGGGGACCCGGGCGAGGTCAAGAGGCTGCTGGACGCGGGCGCGCCTCTGGAGTGGCGCAGCCCTGTGAGCCTTCTGGCTCGGGGCTGCTTTAGACGCGACGCCTGCGGCGCATTCTGTGTCTCCGGGTTTGACAGGGCGGGGCTTCTGTGTTTCCGCGCTGGTGTTCACGCAGGGCGGGCAGACGGTGCTCATCACGGCAGCATTCGAGGCAAACGTAGAGCTTGCTGGCCTCCTGCTCGCCTGCGGCGCGGACCTGGAGGCCAAGGACGAGGTCAGGCGATGTGGCTGTGCTGGCTGTGTGGCTTTCCTTTGCCGCCCACTGAGCCCACCGCGTCGCACGATGCAGTGCCTGGTCGTGGAGCGCGCCGGGCGAGGGCTGCGCCGCAAGGACTGCAACGCCCGAGCGCTTCGCCGAGTCGCCGAAGCAGCATGATGCCAGCACATCGTTCTGGGCAAGTTCTTTCGCTCTTCGCTTACGTGACCGCGCAGTACGGTCAGACGCCCCTCATGTGGGCCTCGAAGCAAGGCAATGCTGACATGGTCCAGATGCTCATCGACCGCGGCGCCAGCATTGAGGCCAAGAATGAGGTGAGGCTCCCTGGCGCTTTGGCCTAAGGAATGGCTGAAGCAGGAAGGGGCGCGATTCTCCCGCAAGGGAAACTCGGGCGCTGCCTCTGGGGCCACGCCGGGAGGCCCTTCCAGATGGTGCAACACAGCCATTGCGCGTCAGTATGCTGGGCGTCGCATGTGAGCTGCCGCAGGAAGAAAGGACCGCTCTCATGTTCGCCGCTGAGGAGGGCCATGTGGGAGCGGCGCGCGTGTTGCTGGACTGCGGGGCAGAGTTTGCGATCAAGGACGACGTGAGACTCGGCGAGGCATCGTGCCACGCATGCAGGCACGCCGCAGTGGGCCGTGCGAGGCGGTGCACATCGCCCTTGGCGCAGCAGAGTGGCCTTGCTTCCAGCTGCGGCTCCAGCTGTTTGGGGCTGGCGCAGCCAGGGGCGCCGTGCTCGCGGCTCGGCACACTGAGCTGCCACCGAGCGCCACAGCTGGGGCGACCGAGTCTGCTGGCTACTAACTTTCGCGCTGGTGTTGCAGCGCTGGTCGACTCCCCTGTCGCTGGCTGTAGCGGAGGGACACGTCCCGGCAGCAAAGCTCCTGCTGGAACGCGGCGCGAACACTGAGGAGATAGACGAGGTCAGGCTGGCTGCAGGCATGGCTAGACAACCGGCCGCAATCGCAAGGCATGCTGGCCGGCAAGGGTGCCCGTGGTGGACGGGGGGGGGGGGGGCATCCGAACGCACGGCCCTCTGCAGCTGCAGCGCAGGAGCTTGGCTGAGCGGCAGCGTCACATCTCGAGAATCAGCTTGAGGTCCCCATCCGCGTCATTGCGCAGGACTGGCACACTCCGCTCATTCATGCCGCGGCGGAGGGAAATTTGGAGGTCACACGCGTGCTGCTGGATCATGGCGCCGCCGTGGCGGCTCGGAACGTTGTGAGTCTGATGCCAGGACCGGACCAAGCCGGAGAGCTGCACATTCAGCCGGCAGCCGCAGGTGTGCACCCCCGCTGCCGTTGTGGCATCTGCGACGCCCGTTGCTGTTTGGCGGCCACGAAACAGGGGCCTTGTACTGGAAGTCAGCTGTGCTGCCACGCAGATCGGCGAGACCGCGCTTCTCCAGGCAACAGCCCGTGGTCACACCAGTGTCGTGCGTCTGCTGCTGGACCGCGGCGCCGAGCTGGAGGCGAGGAGCGAGGTAAGCACGCCTAGTGCCTTTACCTCAAGCGCCACCGCATGGGGGCGTGCTGCACCCGCGAGCTGCCAGGAGGCGACGCTTGCCAAGGCGTGTGGGCGCGCGGCTTGCGGTCTCTTTGGAATTTGGCGTCGCAGCTCAAAAACACAGCTCTTATGGTGGCCACCAGCTGCGGCAAGGCAGAGACTCTGACATTGCTTCTGGAGCGCGGCGCTAGGTATGAGTTCTACTACAACGTCAGTCCGTTTGCAGCCACTGCGGTTCAAAGGTTGCAGCGATCGAGTCTGTGCCCCGCCCTCTCTCTTGATGGCTATCCGCGATCGCTGACATACGGCAGGCAGGACCATTTTGTCCTCCCTCACGCGCCATGGTGCCCTCGCCGCGACCTCGCCTTCAGGGTCGCTCGCTGCTCGTTGCACATCGCTCACCGCTTCATCCAATGTCAGCGACACCGCTTGCGATGTTAACCACTGCGCCGATGGATTCGCGCAGGGCCACTTTGAGAGCATGGTGCGCGGGAGCGACGCAGCCTGCAGGCAGGCGCTTCGCAACGCTGAGCGAATCCAGCGCTGGCACCGCCGCCGGGGGCTTGCCATGTGGAGAATCTGCGCCTGCAGCCGGTTGAGCGCAAGCTCCCACCGATGCTGACGCAGTCATGACCTGCGTTTCCCGACGTGCACGCCTTGAGCTACTCTTCCAGAGTTGCGGAAGCTGCGCAGTCGTCGTGCAGCGGAGCTATTTTGACGCGGGCAGCACTGCGTGACAGGGGTGCACAGCGGACGAGTTCGTCGCATGCGCCGTGCCCTGGCTCGGGACGCGATGGTTCCAGCGTGCGCGACGGCGGGAGGGCATGCTCACCTCCCCGAATCGAAGTGCGCTCAAGGCGCACCGGAGGGCGAAACACACGCACGACGATGTATGAACCGATCCCAATATGCGCGAACTGCTGCTGGCCGCCCAAGCCACACGCAGCCCATGGGCAACGAAGCGTCTCAGGCTAGCAGGCGGCTGGGAGGGCAGGCTGCTGCTGGTGCGGCACGAGTGCGCGCCCCAATTCGGGCCGGGCCGACCGTGGCGGAGCTAGGGAAAGAAGGTGAGTGCCGAACTGCGTTCGTCAGACGCCCTGCCGGCGCTGTCAGCCTCGCTCGGGTCTGAGCCATCGCCGCCAGCCCCGGTGTGTGCTTGCGATGCCCCGCAGCGGTGAAGCCTGCCACAATCGTCAAGGCGGACGCGGCGCACAAGAAAGACCCAAAGTTTTCGGGGACGGTCGAGGAGGCCGGCCGTGGCGTGTCTATGGAGTTTGCAGAGTACGGACAAAAGCAGCTGGCCATATTCGCGCGCCTACACGCTGTGAGTGATGTCGACGTGGCGCGGGGAGGGCGCGGGGTGCCGACGTGCCGGCTCTGGCGCGCTCGATGGTAGCTGGCGCCCCGGCCGCTGGCCACATGCGCGTCATTGCAGCGCTGCTCCCTGTCCTCCGGTTGGCGCGTGCTGCCGCCCCGCAGAATCCCGCGCTGTTGGACGGGGCAGAGGGTGCCAAGCACTCGTCCCAGATCGCGGCCTTGCAGGAGGCGCAGCTGGCTCTGCCTCCCCCGGAGCACGCCCTCGGGAAGGAGGGCCAGCTGGTGCCCGCGGAGCCCAAGTACGGCCTCCTTCCATCCAAGGGAATGAACCGGCGGGTGCCCCATGGAGAGATCTTTCCCATGCGCCCTGCTGAGACGGGCCCTGGCGATCAGCTGATGCTGAACGGAGTGGACGCTGACGACCAGGTCTCCATGGCCGATATCTTCGAGATGTTTGCCAAGCACCGCCTAGACCCCGAGTACTGGACCTACACTCGCCTGGCGGAGCACTTCCTCACCCGGGAGGACTGGGTGCGGGCGCTGCTGCAGTACAACATGGCGCCGACGTTCGTCAAGGTGAGACGCCAGCAATGCGCTGGGCAGGCGGCCCGGCCCCTAGCTTGGCGAGACCCGCCCGAGGGCTCTCTTGAGCGGGGACGCCGCAGCTTATGCCCGTCGGGCGAACCCTCCGCCGCCTGCCCCCCCCCCCTCCCACACATATACTTATCCACACACACCCATCCGTCTCGCATGATCCATTGGCGCTGTTCGGTTCGCAGTTCGAGGGGGATTTCTACGGCGTGTATGACGTCATCGGGGGGCCCGAGGACACGGAGGACGGACGCGCGGCGCAGCGGCTGCAGCTGCGAGCGCAGAGGGCCAAGGAGGCAGAGGTGATCGAGGAGCGGCAGCGGGAGCGACGCCGCATCGCTCAAATCGAGAAGCGGGACGCTCTGGCCGCGATGGCAGGCCGCACATTCAGCACGCCGAGCGAAGGCCAGGAGACCGGCCAGGATGGCTCTGCCGGGAGGGCGAGCCAAGCGCAGGGAGCGGGTCCGGCGGCAGGGCGCTCCTGGTAGGAACGGCCGTGGGGAGCATGGGCAGCTGTGCGGCTTACGGGCGCAGACGGAAAGACGCTCAAACCTCTCAAATTTGCGGGCGCAAAGCCGCTCGATCCAGTCTATCTTGCGGGCACATGATTGGCATCGCACCACGCACCCCACACGCAGGCAGCGAGCCAGCACTTTGCAAACCGTCAGCCGGCCGCCTCCCCCGCCGCATGCCTGCAGCGGCCAGGCCGCAGCCCGTTGCGCCGGCCCCTCACACTGATTCCTCTTCCGCTGCTTTGCTCGCCGGCCTGCCGGATCCTGCGCGCGGCATGGACCGGCTGGCCTTGCTGCCAGGCACGGCCGCGCCCCCTGTGGCCGCGTCTGGCTCGTCCACTTCTGGAAGGCCAGCCGCGGCCCGCTCCGCAACTTCGCGCGCGTAGGCGTCACTGGCGGCTCGCGCTGCGCTGACGCCTTCCACGGGCCTGCCTGCGCGCTCCGCCACGGCCCTGCGCGCCTCTTCCCTCTGCAGGAGCTCGCGCTGCCGCCGCGCGATGATCTGCCGTCGGATGTTCTCGCGCTGCCCCTCTGCGTAGTCGATCTCGAACTGGTAGCGGGATTGGGTCAGTCCCAGCGTGCTGGCCAGCACGCTCCCGACACTGTCAACGCCTGCGAGGCGAAGAGCATGAGCAACGGGGCAGGAGGGGGGGGTAGGGCAGGTGGGCATGCTGAGCTGGCGGTGCGGGCCAGCTGCGTCGGACGCCGGTTCCACGCCAGACTGCCATCGCTGCTCGGACCAGGGATGGCCACGGGTAAAAGGGGAGACGGCAGGGCAGCTCGGACCTCACCAGCGAGGGCCAAGGAGCCCCAGAAGTGCAGGTTGTGCGCCAGCGCCGTTGCTGTCGAAACGTCGGCGTCGCCTCCAGCCTCCCAGTAGTAGGGCGCCTCCTCCTCCTCGTCACCGTCTTCCATGTCTCCCTGTGGGGCGCGCACACTTCAGACGGCGTGGCGTGGGCGCGATTGCAAAGGCAGCTCGTGGCGCCCCAACGCAACGCCGGCGCCAGGAACTCTCCCTGACTGCCGCGGCAGCGCGCTCACAGGCAGAACGCGAGGTCCGATGGGCACTCGTGGCGGGTGGACGCCGAAAGCCTCTGGAGGGATGCCTCCCCTCGCCATGGTGTCGCCGTCAGCTCCGAGTGGGGCGGGCTCGGGAGGGCCGAGCGTCCCGCGCACCGCTCTGCCGGCCAGGCGCGACGGAGCAGCATGGGCGGCTCCGCACACTGCCTGGCGGAGGCATGGAATGGTTCTCGGGAGACACTCGCGTGCCGAACAGCGTGCTGGCTGTCGCCGGCGGCGTGGCGGGAATCGTGGCCCTTCGTGCGGCCGCGCGAGTCGCGGATGAGCTCGGCGTGTTCCACGCGCAGGACTCCAAGCCCCGGGGCCTCCGCGTTGTGATCACCGGCGGAAGCCGTGGAATCGGTTATGCCCTGGCCACTCGCTTCGCTGAAATGGGAGACCACGTCTGCATCGTGGGCCGGGACGCTGCTGCGCTTGAGCGCGCCGTCGCGAGCAGCAAAGACGAGCTGTCTGCTGTGAAGGCCGACGTGACCGACGCCGAGGACGTGACCCACATGATGGTGCAATGCAAGATCGCGCTCGGTGGGGAGATCGACGTGGTCGTGCACAACGCGGGCGCGGGGCAGCGGGAAAACGTTGACCTGCCCGAAACGCCCGTCGCAGACATCAGCACCGTGGTGCGGACGAACACCCTCGGCACGCTGCTGGTGGCCCGCGAGGCAATCAACACGATGCGCGCCCAAGAGAACGGCGGACACCTGTTCCTCATGGACGGCGCGGGCGCCACTGGCATGGCCACGCCCACGTTCGCGTCGTATGGATTCACCAAAGCCGGCACGCCGCAGCTGCTCTCCTCCCTACGCCGCGAGTGCAAAGGCACGGGCGTGGTCATCCACGGGCTGTCGCCCGGCATGGTGATGACCTCTCTGCTTCTCAAGTCGGTGAGCAAAGCAACGCTGGGCGCAGCCGCGCCTTGGATCGCCACAGGCAAGATGTTCCCCCCGCCCGGCAGCCAGCACCAGGCTGGGCCCCAATCGCTCCCAATCTGCCCTCGGCCCTGTTCGGTGCCCTTGCTGCTCCGATGGCTCGCGTCACAACAGCAGCAGCGCCCCCCCCCCCCCCCCCCCCCCCTCCGCCCAAACCCATTTCCCGGCCTCGCCACCCCGTTTGCTGCGTGCCGCAGCCCACTCGGGGCGGCCTCTGGATGTTCAACGTGCTTGCCGACATGCCGTCTACCGTGGCCGACTGGATGGTGCCCCGCATCCGAGGCGCAAGCGCGCTGCCTGTCCGGCGCGGGTCAGAGGCCAAGGCCGCCACCTACCGCAAGTTCCTGACCCCCACCACGGCGGTGCTCCGCTTCCTCGGCGTGCCGCTGGGCCTGAGCACGAACAGGCTCGTCGACGTGGACACGGGGGTGGTCAAGGCCCCGGAGGTGGGCACTCCGGCCACAGTGACCGTGCGGGCTGCCGGCGCTGCGGCGGCTTCGCGCAAGGAGGAGTAAGCGCGAGGGTGGAGGCGAAGGCGAGACGGTGTTGTGCTTGTGTGGGGGAGGCAGCTGAGGCACGAATGCGCGCAACGGGAGAGTTGGACACAGAACAGAAGCCGGCATCCACGCAAGCGCGAGCAAGCGAGACGCACGCAGGAGGCTCGCGCGCGCGCGAGCGGGTAGAGATGAGCGGAGGGGAGGGAGGGGAGGGGAGGAGGCGGGGGGAGGGAGCAGTCACGGGGCTCAGTGGGTCCTGCCACTGCGCTTCTCGCGGCGCGAGCCGCGGCCTCCGCCGCCGCGGCGATCGTCGCCTCCGCGGCCGCTGTCTCCGCCGCGCCCTCCGTCCTTCATGGCGGATTCGATGCTGCGCTGGAGCGCCGCAGTGCGCGCAACGAGGTCCGCAGTGCGGTCCAGCACCAGGCGGCCCGGCGACTCGCCTCCCTCCTTGACCCGCATGACCACGAGGCCGCGCTCGGTGTCGATGCGGGCGTCGAGCTGCGCCTTGCGGACCATGCCCACGACCCACTCCTCGGCGTTGTCGGCCTCGAGGCCGAGCTGGGCGGCGAGGGAGCCGATGCTGACGGAGCTGTTGAGGCGGCAGTGGGTTTCGAAGACGAGCTGGCGGGAAGACTCGAGGAAGGCCGTCACGGTGGCGTCCACGTCGCGGAGGCCGCCGAGGAAGAAGTCGGAGCGGATCACGGTGGCGCACTTGGCGAGCTGCTTCTCGGCGTCGTCAAAGTCGAAGCGCACGAGGAGGGCGCGGAGGAGGTCGAGGATGGGGTCGTCCTTTGCCGCGTCTTCGTACGCGAGGGCCCGGAGGAGGGCGCGCATCGGGGAGGAGGTGGGGGGCTCGCGGCGGAGGATGAGGGCCGCGGCCACGTAGCGAAGGAGCCACGGGCAGCAGAGGACGATGGCGCTGAGCGTGGTCTCGTCAGAGAGGAGGGAGTTGACCACATCGTCGAGGCCGCTCTCCTTCTTGAGCAGGGGGAAGAGGCGCCAGTGGGCGAGCCAGCAGCGCTGCTGGAGCTGCATGGCCTTGGAGCCCGCGGCATGCTCCTCCTGGACCTGCTGGATCGCCTTGCAATCGTTCTCGGCCTCGTCGTAGTGGCCGGTCAGGATCTCCGCAGCCAGCTTGCCCCAGCGCGCGGAGAGGTGCTTCTCCGAGTCGCCAGGGCACACCTTGAGGTAGTAAAACAGGAACTTTGCGGCGTCGTCAAGCTCCTCCGTCTCGCCCACGCTGTAGAGGCTGAGAGCAAAGTGGTAGAGGGCATCGAGCTCGGGCTTGTGGATGCCCAGCTCGGCCAGCGCCTCCACAGTGAAGTCGGACTCCTTGGAGATGGCGGCAGTGCTCTCCTCCCCGTCCGTGGCCTGGCTGATGGCGTTGATGATGTCAACAACGGCCTTGGCCTTCTTTCCACGGCTCTCGATCATGGCAGTGTGCTTGGCCTGGTTCTTGAGAGACGCAGGGGCCGAGCCTTCCCCGTGGATGGCGTCGTACACGCGAACAGCCTCGTCCGAGCGGGACAAATGCTTCAGGATGTCCAGGCGGGCCTGGAGCAGCTCCTTGGGCTCGTACATCTGCGGGCAAGAGCGCAGCAGGCGCACGATGACGACTTGTCGCGAACGGCGAGGCCTCGCGGGGTCGCAGGGCCCTCGCGGGCGCTGCTAGGCGGAGCATGCGTGTCTCGGCTCGCGCTGGTCGCGGGCGCGAGGTGGCCGGCGGAGGATGGGGCAATTCCGCTTGCCGGAGCGAGAAAGCGAGGTCAGCCGTCGCAACCCGGTTGCTGCGCCTCCGGCACGCCGCAGGCCAAGCGAGGCCGCGACGAGGGCCCGTTTCGCGGCGCTGGCGGTGCGGGCCTTGGTCCGCGCCGGCCGGAGTGCCCCGCGCGGGGGGCTGGCCGAGCAGGCCGGGAGCGCGGTGGCTGGGCGGGCGCCGGCAATCTCACAGCCTTGGCCTCGAGAAAGTCCAGCATGAGCAGCACCAGCTGGGGGTCCAGGAACTTTGCCATCTTCATTGTCAGGTCGTACTCTGCGGGGCGCCATCGGTTGGGGCACACAAGCGCAGGGGGTTCGGGCTCGCAGTGCTCAGGGGGGGTGCTGGGGCGCCCAAAGTGTGCGCGAAATCGGACGCTGCGCGGCCTGGGCCGCGGCGGGCGGCGGGCGGGCTCGCAGACCGGCGCTCACTCCTGTCGACTGGCCCAGCAGCGGAGGCGCCAGCCTCCGCCGAAGCGGCAGCTGCGGACGCTGCCATCCCTTCGGTTCGGTGGAGCGGGAGCGCAGCTTTGAGTTGCCCCCGCCTGTTCGTCGGGCGCTCGCGGCTCTGCCGGCAGTCCGCCTCGGCCGCCTGCAAAGCGCTGCCAAGGTCGCAAGCCACTGTCTGTGCTCGCCATCCGGCCGCGGCCAGGCCAGCCTGCGCCCCCCACCGCTCCGCTCGCTCCGCTCGCTGCCCAATCTCTGTGGCGTCCCCCGCCACGGCTTCTGCTGGCTGGCGATATTGGCGGCGGCGCGGGCTGACCGCCAGGCAGCCGTCACCCGGACAGCGCCAGCGACACCATGAGGCGGGGCCTGGGCCGGATGCTGGGGCGCGCTAGGCTTGCGCGTGCACCCTGCAGCTCCTCACCTCGCCCAGCAGTGGAGCCGCGCCGAGGGGCAGGCAGCTTGGCGCTGTACGACGCGACCGCTGCTCCGAGCGTGGACCTGCCCCTGATGGCGAGCAAATGGCTGCGCGTGCAGGAGGACTTCATCACCCGGGAGGAGGAAAAGGCGCTGGCGCTCTATTTCCACGAGCGGCTGTGCGGGCAGCAGTACAGCGAGGGCCACTGGGACTCGGTCATTGTGTCGTACCGCGAGACGCTCATGGCGTGGGAGGAGCTGCCTGCCGCCCTGCGCCCCGCGGTGGAGCGCCTGGCGTCGCTGTTTGAGCCAGGTGCCCAGGTGCAGCGCAAGGTGCACGCCATCGACCTGTCCGAGTCGCACGGGCGCATCGACGGGCATGTTGACTCGGTCAAGTTCTGTGGCGAGCACGTGATCGGCCTGTGCTTGCTCAGCCCGGCCGTGATGCGCTTCAAGCGCGCGGCACCGGACGAGGTGCACGCGGGAACGGAGGAGCGGGCGGGCTACGTAAAAGTCAAGCCTCAGGCTGGGGACGCTGCTGGAGCTGCGGCAGCGAGCGCCACCGACGCACCCGGGGACATGGCACCTGGGGCGGCGACGACGGAGTGGGTAGCGGCCCCCGGAACGGGCGCTCCAGGAGAGACCGTGGACGTGCTGCTTCGGCGCCGGTCAGCCTATGTGATGTACGGCGTGGGCCGGTTCGGGTATGAGCACGCCGTCCTCGGCGGCGTGCAGCGGTTCGGGCCCGAGGAAGTCAAGGTGCGGCGTCGGAGGCGCATCTCTCTTATTGTCAGGGACGAGGCGGACTCGGCGCTTGCTCCCGTTGTGTGATTGCTGCTCTCTTGAACCGTCGAATTCCAGGGCCGATGACCAAAGCCGCTCACGTCGACTCGATTGCACCGCTCTGTCCGGCAGGAACGCACCCTAGCCACGGACCGTTTCGCGAGGTGCTCAACGGCGGGAAGCTGCTGCCAATGTGCCCGCTCGCAAAGGGCGTGGACCGCGCGCTCGGCCACGGCTGCTGCAGGCCGCGTTGGAAGCAGGCCAGCCTGTGAGCGAGAGGCTGGGCCGGCCGACGCACTGCATAGTACGGGCTCGCCCATGGGCGCTGCCGGCGCAGTATCGGGCCCCAGCTTGGCTGTCAAGGCGAAACCGGTGCCGAGGGTTCCCTTTCGTTGCAGGGCCTGCAACCGCTCGCCTCTAACTTTCGCCCCTTCCCGCCCCCTCCACGTGTGGAGGCGTGGTTGGGTGTTGCGGCGGGGCATCGGGCTGTGTCCTGCCGCGCACAGCCGCGCGCGTGCCGGCAAAAGCACCAGGCGCCGCGCGAGGGGAGCCCGGAGGCGGGTTGCCCCGTGGATGCAGGCGTCTCTGCCACCCAATCGTGGGCCGGGCGGCAGCACCTGGCCAGACAAGCATGGCCGGGCTCCCGGACTTTACGGATGACGACCTGGGCATGGACGACGACATGTTCCTGGGCCTCGGGGACTTGCTGCCCGCTTCGGTGGCGCAGCAAGAGCTTCCGAGCTTTTCCGCTTCGCATTCGGCAACAGCAGCCTTCGAGGCCTCCCGGGCGCAAGTGCCGCAGCAAGAGTCGTGGGCGCCCCCCGATGCAGGCACGCGCCGGCGCCGGGCCGCACAGGGGGCGGAGTCGGCGGAGTCTGCAGGCCGCGGGGCGGGCAGCAGGCGGGGCGGCGCTGGGTCGACTCCCGGAGGGGAAAGCGACGAGGACATGTCAGACGACAAGCCCGAGGCTGACAAGGTCAAGGACCGGTGAGTGACTCGCCGCGTTGCGCACAGGGCGCGCTGCGTGGGAAGGGAGCAGGCTCGTTCGACTGGCGTCGCGGGGGCGCGGGTCAGCAATCTGGTGCGCCGGTGCTGCCACGTCCTCGCCCCTTGCAGACGGGAGCGGAACAAAGCGTCGGCGCGGGCGTCCCGGAAGAAGCGCAAGGCACTTTTGGAGGGGCTGGCGGGGAAAGTGACGTCCCTGGCGGAGCACACAGACAGGGAACGGCTTGCGCGCGCCGAGACTGCGGCTTCGGGCGTGGACCGCAGGCGGGCCGAGCTCGTGGCCTCCGCGCGAGCCGCTCTCGCCGCCGCGGCCTCCAGCTCAATTCCCGACGGTGGGGCCTCCGACTACGCGGCGAGAGGGTCCAGCGCTGGGGCGGCTGACCATTCGAAGCAGCGGCGCAGGCAGACCGCGTCCGCGGCGGCGGCGGCGCTCCCGGCCCTCTTGCGGGAGCGGTTCAGCCTCGCAGGGTCGGAGCGCCGCGCGCTCATCGACTTTGCGCTGGAGCACAGCGCTGCCACGGCCATGCCCCACCACCTGCGCGTGCTTGCGTACATGGCAGAGCAGGGCCCGGAGTTCTTCTCCACGTCCGACCAGCGCGTCGCTGGGGCCGAGGCCGCCAGGGCCCGCGCTGACGCTGCCTTCGAGGCCTCGCCCGCCTTGGCAGGGATCGCATCGGGCAGCGTGTCTGCCCTTCCCGCCGCCCCGGACACCGAGCGCCCGGACCTCTGGGGCATTCTCGCCAACGAGCTGTGGCTCAGTGACGCCGGCAGCGAGAGCCTTCGCGCGCTGCTGCAGAGCACGGGCGCGGCCAGCATGGCCGCGATGCGAGAGGCCGTCGTGGCGAACCGCCGCCTTCGAGCTGCCATCGCCCAAAGGGCCGAGGCCGCAGCGGCGCTCGGCGCGTCAGTGCACTCTGTCCTGACCCCCGCGCAGGAACTCGCCTTCCAGGACTTTCTCAGCCGCAACGCGGAGCGCATTCGCACCCTCATGCCCGCTGCGAGCCGAACGCGATCCACGGACGCCGCTGCGGCGGAGACCTCGCGCGCGGCGCACGGCCCCAGCGTCGCAGGGATGGACGGCATCGCGCAGGCGCGCCGAGCAGAGGAGCAGCTGCAGGCCGCCGTCATGATCGCGAGGGAGGCGTCAGGGGCGTCCCTTCCGGAGGTGGCCTCCACGCCGCGGGCAGGGGCGCAGGCGCCGCCCTGCACCGGGCCGAGCTACTGACCCCGCCCCGCGAGGCAGCCGCGCCCGCGGCCGCCACCTGCTTCACTGCGGGCGGGGTGGCAGCGGGAGGGAGCGTGTGCCCGTGTGCGCCCTTATGCTAGCGTGGGAGAGCGCCACCGCCTGACGATAGCGCCCGCCGCTTTGCCGCGCCGCGGCCACGGGACGCGACACCACTCACACGCAGCACCGGCCGACGGAGAGGCGCCACCCGCCACGGAAACACAAAATAACAAGACCAAGACCCCGCCCAGCCGGGGGGGACCGCCCGGCGCAGCCAGCAGCGCAGGGGCGTGCCGGGCAGCGCGCAGCGCGCAGCGCAAGCCCTGCGCAAGCCCTGCCAGGGCGCCCGGCTGCGCGGACCGCTCGCCGCACAAGGCGGCCCGTGGCCGCACAAGGCAGCCCTTCGCCGCACAAGGCGGCCCGTGGCCGCACAAGGCAACCCTTCGCCGCCCGCTCAGGAGCCGAACACGACCGGTCCGCGTCCCTGGTCGCCCTCGCTCCCCGGCGAGCTGGCCGCCTCCCGCTGCTCCCGCTCCGTGATGGCGCGGAACACGTACCCGCCCGAGCCGTCCAGCAGCAAAATCTTGGCGTGAAACCGCCACAGGCTCCGCCGGTGGCTCACCGAAAACAGGGTGATTCCCAGGTCGGAGCAACGCTGGTAGAGCTTGGCCTCCACGTCAACGGACACCTGCGAGGTCGCCTCGTCCACAATCGCGTAGGCCGGCTTGCGCAGAAACACCCTGGCAAAGGAGAGACGCTGCCGCTCGCCGCCCGACAGGATCTCGTCCCAGGAGCGCACGGTGTCGAGGCCCTCCCGCTCCACGAGGTGGCCCAGGCTGACGTCGGCGAGAACGGCCCGGACGTCGTCGTCCGTGACCCCGGCGTCGCGCGCTTCGTCCGGGGAGAGCGGGTAAACAACGCAGTCGCGCAGCGAGCCCAGGGGCATGAAGGAGGACTGCGGCACGTACACCAGCTCGTCCAGCGGCGGCCGGACCAGCGTTCCGCCGAAGAGCGGCCACAGGCCGGCCAGGACCCGGAACATGGACGACTTTCCCGCCCCGTTGGGACCTGCCACGAGCACGTTGGTTCCCGGGGGCACCTCGAGCGTCAGCGAGCGGAGCAAGACGTCGCCAGACGGCGTGGCCACAGGGCAGCCCTCGAAGCGAATGGTGGGGGAGGCTGGCGACCCCGGGGCTGCCTCCGGGGAGTCCGGGTCGCCGAAGGCCGTTGCCGCGAAGCTTCCGGGAATTGACTTGCTGCGGCACATCTTGAGGCCGGACCTCGCGCCAGTGACCACCAAGCGGCCGTACACGTGCCGGAGGCGTGCCCGTACTGCCGTGGTGATGGCTGTCGGCATGCGGTCGAAGTCAGAGGCTTGGCCAGGAGAGGCGGCGGACGAGGTCGGGACTGCCGTCGCGGAAGCGGTTCTGGGCTCGGCTGCGCGGTCTGGCTCGGTCCTGGACGGCAGAGATCCATCGGATGACGTGGCAGGAGCGCTCCCGGCGGCGGTGCTTGCGCCAGCCGGCGGGTCTGCTGCCCCCGTCTGCGCGGCGCCCGTCGCAGCAGCGGCCCGGTCCTTGGCCGCCTCCTGCACAACCATGGCAGACACGCGCGACCCCGCGGCCATCGTGCGCCAGTAGTGGCCGCTCTCCAGGTCGTCGAGCACCTCAAGCAGCTCGGACACGCGGCTCGTGTGCCCCGAGAGGCGGGTCAGCTCCCGCCCCGCCGACACAAGCCTGCCGGCGGCCTGGGACATGTTGAGGAGCATGCGGCCGGACGAGTAATAGGCCGTTGACACGGCCTGCTGGCTCAGCGGCTTGCTGGACCCGGCCAGCCGCTGGACGGGCAGGACGCCGTCCGGGCCGGGCATGAATGGCCGGGAGAGGAGCGTGAAGCCGATGGCCGTGGCGCCGTACTTGGTCACGACGTCGTCGACGAAGGAGGTGGCGGCGCCAAAGGCGGCAGAGGCCCGGGAGTGGCCGGCGAGCAGGTCGAACACGCCGTCAACCACGGTCCGCTCGCGCTCCCCGCCGTCCATGAAGGCCACCATCTCGGAGCTGTTGACCACGCGGGACGTGACGAAGCGGAACTCGCCCTCCAGCCGGGCCTGGTTCGCCACGAAGGCGGACATGGGCCGCCGCAGCCACGTCATGGCCGCGCCGGCAGCGCCTAGGTAGGCCAGCATGCCAGCGGGCGGGCCCACCCCGATGGAGGCGCCCAGGAAGTTCCCGAACACCACCAGGTCCAGCGCCGGCTTGGCGAGGTTGGAGTAGAGGTCCACGACGGAGCGCGCAAAGTTGTTGGCGTCAGTTGTGATGAGCTGGTCTACGCCCGCGATGCGGTCGTCTTGCGACTGCAAAAAGAAGGTGCGGCCCTGAAGCCACTTCTGGGTGAGGTGGTGCGTCAGCCGCTCGCGCGCGCGCGTGCGAAGCTCGGAGAGGGCAAACTTGAGCACGGCGTTGAGAGCCGAGATGGGCAGCACGGCGGCCACAAAGTTCTGCATGCGCTCGCCGAAGGCGCCGGGCTTTCCCATAACGATGGCGGCCTCCAGGGACGTTTGCGCCCGGATGACGAAGAGGTCGGCGGCAGTGCGGGCGGCCAGCAGGCCGGCGATTGCAGCGGCGATGCCGATCTCGGCAGGCCCGCCGCAGATCCGCAGCAGCCGAAGGATGCGTGCGGTAAACAGCGCCCGCTCGTGGGCAGCAGTGCGCGATGAGCTTCGCCGCCCGTCGTCCTCTGGCCCCGTGGTCCGCCTGCGCGTGCCAGGCTCGGGCGCCGAGGGCCTGGACGTGCGGACAGCAACGTCGGCCGTGCGGTTCCCGACCTCGCGGATGACCAGCGCCGTCAGGGCCATGCCGGCCACGAAGCCAATAGCGGGCCGCGAGGGCGCCAGCGACATGGCGAATCGACCCGAAGTCGGCTCCTGCGGGCCGGGTGGCGGGCGGCTGACGCGCTCGGCGGTTGGCAAGCGGCAGCTCTGCCCGAGCACAACATCCCACGACTCGTTGAGCTTGATGCTCTTGTTTCGGAAGGCGCGTTGCATGTGCGTGCCGCCGGGCGAAACAGCGGAGCAGGGGTGTGTGTGGGTGGGTGTGGGGGGGCTTTCCTCGAACGCTCGGCAAGTGCCTTTCTTTGGCGGCAGCGCCGGAGCAAAAGAGCGGCACTCAGTCCAGCCAGTCGGCAGCTGGCGGCGACGAAGCTGCATGCACGGCGGCCAGCGAAACCTTTGCAACGGTCGCCGGAGCCCCGTCCACAACCAGCTCCCCACCGACAAACACGCCCTCGGCGCTCACCGCCAGCGCGTGGATCGTTGAGCCGGGCAGCACTGCCCACGCCGCCGGAGCAAGCTTTGCCGGCGGCCCGTCGTCAAACGCGCTGAGGCTGCCCCGGCCTGCCTTGGCCAGCCCAATGACCGGCCGCAGGTCCCACGCGACCACGGTGCTCCCCGACACGGCGATGAGCACCCACGGTCCCGCATCAACACCGCAGGCCGCAGGCGCCGCCTCGCCCTCCCTGGGCGCCCACAGCGCGAAGAATCCCGCGTCGGAGATGCCGCTCAGCCGGGCAATGGGGGATGTGCAGGGCAGCTGTGTGTCCCACAGGCACACGTAGCCGTCGCTCCCCCCTGTGGCGATGATCGGACCAGCCGGCCCTTCCTCCTCGTCAGACTCCTCCTCGTCAGACCCCTCGGCCTCGGCGCCAGGCTCCTCCTGCCCTTCGAGCGCCCCCCCATCGTCGTCCTCGCTCCCGGCATCTCCATCAGTCTCGCCCCTTCCCATGCCCTCGTCTTCGTCCGCCTCCTCGCCGATGGCTCCCTCACTCTCGGCCTCAGCTCCTCCGTGCGACTCCGGCGCGGCCGACCCAGCTGCGCCAGCCGCGCCCTCGAGCGCGCCTCGGAGTCCCAGCAGCGCGCACACGCTCATAACAGGGCCAGAGTGCGCGGACGGGTGGTGCCACAGCGGTTGCAGCCCCCACCCTGCCTCGCCCTCCTCGGCGTCGTCGCCTGCCCCCGCGGTGGCAGGGCTCACGTAGATGACTGTTGCGCCGCCGGTGGAGAGACCCAGGGCGAGCATCGCGCCTGGCATGCCGCTGCCGGCGTCAGACGCCAGCGCGACGTCGAAAACGTCCACGCTTGCGGCCTCAGGGGCGCCTCCGCCGCCTGCGCCGTCGTCGTCGGCGTCTGCCTCCTCAGCCCCGTCGGCCGGGCCAGAGCCCCCCGTCCCTGCCTCCGCCCCCATCTCCATCTCGCCCTCCTCCCCGTCGTCCTCGATGCAGAGCAAATTCATCAGCTCTTCCATCCCAAACGACTCCGCGTCGCCCTCGGCGTCGTCCTGCACTTCCTCCTCGCCCTCCTCATCGCCCCCCCCCTCTGAGCCACCGCCGGTCTCGTCGATGCCCATGGGGTCCGCCTCAGCGCCGTCGCGCTCGTCGTCCGGCGCGCCCTCTTCGCCCTCAAGAATGCTCATCAAATCCTTCATGTCGCAAACCGTGTCGAGAGCCGACCCCTCAGGCCCCGACGAGGACGCCAACCCGATTTTCGAGCCCCATGCAACTACCGCGGTGTCGGGGCCGCAGCCGCAGGCAGCGTCCAATGGAATGTACCCGTACACCTGGTCATCGCATTTCAGGCTGCCCGCCTCCGACTTGACGCCCTTGGCGCTGAACCTGGCCAGGATGCCCGACGCCGACGCCGTGCCGACCGACCCATCACTGTGCCACGCAGCGCGCAGGACCTCGGCCTCGTCATCCACCGTCATGCTGCGCGCGGGCGCCGCTGCGCTCACGACGCGCACTGTCCCATCTCGGCAACTGGCCGCAAGGTGCGTGCCCGCCTCGTCCTCGCGCAAGGCAAGGTTATAGCAGTGCCCGCCGTCGCGCAACACCGCAACGGGGCGCATTGTCGGCGGACGCGGCGCGGCCGAGTGCCAAGCGAGCCAGAAGACGACGGAGCTCTGCATCATTGTTGCACGGTGCAATCACGCATCTGGGCTTGCGCGCGAGCTCAGCGCATCTGGGTCGCGACAGTGTGGAGGAAGTCCACGAATAGCGGGAAGACGGCCGAGACGCTGTCCTTGATGGCTCCCAACAGCACCAGCTCAGCGTCCTCCTCGCTCATGTCGAGTCGCAACTTTTCAGCCACAAATGCAATCGCCCGCTCAGGGTCGTCTGCCATGCTCTGGAGCCCCGAGTCGCGCATCAGGCCAAGCAAATCCAGGTACAGGCCGGCCTTTTGCCGGATAAAGCCAAAGGCGCGGGTCGCCTTGGTGAGGAACTTGGGGTAGTAGCCCCCCATCACCTCGACCATGTCCTTCGTCAGCTTCACCTTGGGCGGAAGCGGCTTTGGGTCTCTGCGGTGATACGCAAAGAGAGCGGGGGCGGGGGGAGCGGGGGCAGTGAGGTGCGCCGAGTTGGAGCGCCCGCGGGTTGGGCGACGGCAACGGAGCAAGCAGGAGCAGCTTCAGAAGCCACAACAGGAACGAGCCGACAGGGGAGGAGGCCGGCCACTCACTTGCCAAAGGCGAAGCCAAAATCGATATGCACGAGGCGGCCGTCGGGTGTGATGAGGATGTTGTCGAGGTGTCTGTCCCCGATGCCCATGATGTAGGTCCAGACGCAGTATCCGGCGCAGGAGCGCGTGTACCGCTCGATCACGTCCAGACGCACGCCCCCCATGCCATCCACGTCGGCGTTTCCGGGGTGACCCTTGAGCCAGCCGAGGATGTTTCGCTTGATCGGATCGAGGGCCATGGCGCCGGTCACGAATTCTAGGACGCCCGTCGTCGTTGTGGTGGCGAGCACCTTGTACGGGGTCAGCGAGAGGTCCAGGCCGAACTGCTTGAATCGGCGGTCCATCAGGTCGAGGAGCTGCAGGACCAGCTGGTCCTGTCGGACGTCGTCGCCGATCTTGAAAAGCGTGTCGTATGTCCAGCGCGTTGCGCCGGGAGCGCGGATCGCTGCCTCGCTGTCGTACTTGGCCGGCAGCGGCAACCCGGCCGCGCGAGCGCTCGCCTCGGCCCGCAGCCTCGCTGCTCGCAGCCCAATCAGTGTGCGGGCAGCGTCGTCCCCAAACCGCTCGGCTATGAAGCCAGGGTCCGTGGAGTCGTGAATCACCAGGCGAATGCGCGCGGGGCTCACGCTGGACTTGAACACGCGAGAGTCGGCCGCTACCAGTCCGCACACCCGCACCCTCGGGTCAAGTGGCAGGATAACCGGGCTAGAGAGCTCTGCCTGGGAGCTGAAGGCGCCTCCCGGGCTGAAGGCGGCGATGAGGTTCGCCGTCTTGCCGTCTGCGCGCAGGCCGGGCTCCGACACCACGGACTCCACAGCAGACAGCACGCTGCGGATGTACGATGCGTGGTTGGACACCTCGGTCATGAGGCGGACTCCCTCTGCGCAAAAGTGGGAGCACAGGAAGGCAAGGCAGCAGGGCTGGCGCTGGCGCGACGCAGACGGCACCGATCGGACGCAGACACGCGAGCAGAGAGAGGGAGCCGGAGAGGCGCTTGCGAATGCAGCTGGTCCGGGCAACAGCCCCGCAGCGGCCAAGCGCTGCTGCTCGTGCGGCAGACGCGCGGGCTCGGTCTCACCTGGTGTTCGCTCGCTCTGATCCATGAATGACGCGAGCATTGCATTGTAGACGAGGCCGAAGGCCTGGTTCTCCGCCTCCACGCACACGAACCAGTGGAACTGCGTGGCCACAGTGAGGTTGGTGCAGGCGCGCCGAACGAGCAGGTCGGCCAAAGGCGAGATCTCAACGTCGTCCTCCTCCGCCGGCAAGGACGCTCTGCCGTCCACGGATGCCGCGTAGGCGGAGGCCGCCCCCGCGGCCGGGCTGCCTCCTCCAGCTCCAGACGCGGCGGAGGTGGCCAGCGAGCGGTGGCTGGGGGTCCGGCCTGTCTGTGCCTCGCGAACGTCCCCCTCGGCTGCCCCGTCGTCGGCGTCTTCGTCGTCCACGTCGTCGCCAGCCTCCCCGCCGTGGTCCCGGGGCGCCGGCGTCGGTCCCAGCTCGCCTAGTCCTTCAACGAGGGCCGCTCCTGGAGTTGCCCCGCCCCCCGTGGACGGGGGGCCCCGCATCGCCGCAGCCTTTGCCATGGAGTTGCGCTCCACCGTCTCTCGGACCCCGGGCTCGTACCGCACCGCCTGCACGAGCTGAAGCATGAACAGGCTGATTTCGTCTGCGCTGGCCTCGCTCAGGCAGCGAATGGCGTACCGCCGAACCACGTCGTGGGGGTACCCGGGACCGAGCAGGCGCAGCACGTCCTCCGGCGGCGCCAGGGCCCAGGGCAGCGCCGTTGCATCAGCCACCTCCTCCGGGTCGGACCAGTCAACGCAGTCGATGAACCGGACGACGGCGGCGGGCTTGCGCAGCAGCGTGTGGCGGTAGCGCCAGAGGAGGTCCGTGATGGCCCGGGCGGGGATGGAGGGGTTGTGGAGCACTGCGTCGATGGCCGCTCGCTCGGCAGGGGTGGGCGTCGCCCCCGGGTCGACCCCGCGTCTCGCGTCGGAGGTGCCCAGCTTGGCGACCTTGGCCTCCACGGGGTGCTCCAGGCCAGCGTCCGGGTCGAATATGGTGACGAGGCGGCCCATCCACCGCGCGGCGTTGGAGTCCTGTGAGCCCGCGGGGGGGGGGGGGGCGAGGGGGCAGTGGCGGGGCGAGGGGGCAGTGGCGGGGCGAGGGGGCAGTGGCGGGGCGGCGCGAGGCAGCCACGGAACGAAAGCGAGCCCTGACCACGAAGGCTCGGCGCCGTCTGGCGAGAGCTCACCTCCTCGAGGGCAGAAGGTCCGACCAGGCCGTCCTGCACTGACGGAGGCGCGGCGACGTCCGCGTAGGCGGGGCTGTCGAACACGACGGGGAAGGGCAGCACCGGAAACTCCACCGTCAGGAAGGAGCACAGGGGGTGTCGCCGGGCGGCGAGTGCGGCTCTGCCGCGTGGCGTTGGACCGGGCCCTCGGCCGAGGGCCGCCTCCTCTGCGGCCTCGAGAGCCTCTGCCACCGCCTCGGCCTCCTCCTCCGCGGCCTCCTGGTCCGCTGCAAGCTGCCTCATGGTGAGTCGGTCGAGCCAGGGGAGGTGGGGGATCTCGCCCGCGTCAAACTCGGCCTTGGCCCGGACCAGCCGCTCGGCCTCCCACGCGCTGTCCCCGGGGAGAACGGCCGCCGTGCCTTCCGAGACGGGGGCGGCGTAATCCCCCGCGGCGCCGTCCGCGTCGCTGCTGCTCCTGCTGCCGCGGCTGGCAGCGCCGCGGGTGGCGCCGTCCTCCTCTGAGGCCTGCTCGGCGAGCGTGGCCCTGGCGGCCTCTGGCGTCATCTCCACTGGCACCCCCGGCACCAGGGATGCCTCTGCCACCGGCGGGCCGGCCGCGTCTCCGGCCGCCACTGCCGCAGCCACCTGCACGCTCGCGTCCAGATCGTCGGTCTCCCCGATGGCGGCCCTCACGCCGTGCAGGCCTTTGAGGAACTCCGCCGCGGCCTCCGTGGCCGTCATTCCCTCGCTTCCGTCGTCTCGAGTCGCCGGGCGCCGGATTCGGGGCCACAGGACGAGCCTGTGCGCCCCCGAGCGCAGCCGCAACCGCTCGTCAAACAGCGTGATCCGGCACCCCCCGACGAGGAGCTCCCCCGGCGCCCACAGCGTGAGCACAAGCTGCGCATCCCGGCTGAGGTCCTGGATCCGCAGAGGCAGGGTGAGCCACCCGTTCCAAAACACCGAGGAGCCGAGCAGCATGGGTAACTGCGGCGTATACTCGCCCTGCTCCGCGTTCTCGGTCCCGTCGTTGTACACGTGCGCGCGCACAACCAGGTCCTGCGGGTCGATGTCTTCATCCAGGCCCGCCAGCGCAGCGGTGCGGGCCAGGTGCTTGCAGTCCAGCGACGTCACGTGCAGCTTGAGGTCCAGAGGCACCTCCGACGACGAGTAGAACCGGTAGTGCGCGTACATGGAGGCCATGGCGGCACCGGCCCGCGGACGTCAGGACCCCCTTTCGCCGTCCAGGCCAGAGCGGGGCGAGGGGAGGCCCGCTCTGGCGGCTCACGCGTGCGCATGCTCTCGGGCGCAGCACAGCCAGCAGAGCCCCAAGGCTGGCCGAATTGGATTCCCAGTCATCCGGTCCCAATTCACACGGCGAGTGACTGAGGCGCTGCCCCAACCCAAGTCGGGCCTTCCCAGCCGGGCTGCCTCGCCACAAAAGGGCCAATGCCACGGCGACTATGCTTGCGGCCCCCGCGTGCGCGCTGCTCCGGCGTCGGCGAGGAGAGCTGCTGCCACAGGCGGCATTCAGCCGACTGACTCTGCCCCGGCGTGCTATTTGATCTTGGACTTGCCGCCCGGAAATGTGCTCGAGCAAAGCCAGCGCCGCGGCCCCACTCCGCAACCTGGTCTGATCGGTCCCGGCCGCCTCGTCGGCTGCCGCGTGGTTCGCAAGCGTCGCTAGTCGCCTGCAGACATGTGCTGCGGCCTCGTCGGCTGCATGGCTTGCTCAGTCTGCCGCTGCGCCAGCGGTTCGCTCACGGGCATCACCCAGCGGCTGAAGCTCTTCTACGCCCTCATTTTCACCTCCGCCGTGGTCGTTGCCTTCCTCCTTCGCTTCTACGGGCAAGATGCGTTTGTGGAGCTGAGCTCGTTCAAGCTGGGGTGCACGGGCGAGCGTTGCTACGGGGTGCAAGCCGCTTACCGCTTGTCCTTCGCCCTCGCCGTCTTCTTCTCAACCATGGCCGGAGTGACCGTCTGCGTGCCGGTGAGCCACTGCTGGCGGGTCGTGCGGACCTGTGTTCGAGCGCGTGCTTTGCTCGCGCCGGGCTGCTCGCCGGGCGTTTGTGCCGTCGGGGGCTGGCGAGGCTTGTCCGCGAACGTTCCCCGGCCGACAACTGCTGCCCTCCCCCGCCCCCCCTCCGCCCCTCTATCCGCGCGCGCCTCGCGCAGTGGTTCCACTCCAGCCTCCACATCGTGAAGCTCATTTATTTCTTGGTCTTGGCCGTGGTCACGTTCTTCATCCCCGCCGGTGAGTCGCACAGACTGGCCGCATTGTTCGCGCGAGTGTCGGCTCCTTGCCAGCACGACTCGCTCAACCTCCCGACCCCATTGCGCAAGGCTTCTGGCGCCCGCCCTGCGCAGACTTTTTCGTTTGGTACTCCACCTTTTCCTTGGTGATGTCGGTGCTCTTCGTGCTGCTCCAGATCATCATCATGATCGACTTCGCCTTCGACCTGCAAGACTGGCTTGGCTCCCGCATCGGCCGCTACGAGCAACAGTGCGTGGACGAGGGGCGGGAGCAGCCGAGCCTGTGCCAGAACGGCTGGAAGGTTGTGTACCTGGTGGTCATGCTCACGCTGGTCATCGGCTCAATCGTCGGCCTCGCAGCGATGTGGGCCTCGTTCCCGTCCTGCGCCACCACCAACGCCTTCCTCTCGACCACAATCGTCGCGTCGCTCGTCCTCTTCGTGGCGTCCATCATGGTCACGTACCCCGAGAGCGTCACGGCCCCCAACCCCGGCGCCATTCCCCCTGCCGTCCTCATGGCAAACTCCGTCTACGTCGCCTGGGGAGCCCTCTCCAACAACCCCGACACCGCCTGCAACCCCTTCCTTGCCGCCGACGCCGACTCTGTGGGCGTTGTCATCGTGTCGCTCATCTTCGTCGCTCTCTCCATCACCTGGGTCACCTTGTCCTCGGCCTACAAGGGCGCTGGCGTGGCGACGGTGGGACAGTCGCACACCCTCGTCAGCACGGAGAAGGAGGCCGAGCAGGAGGAGGACCACGAGAGCATCGGCGAGCCCGCGAGCGCACCCCACGCCGCAACCTCCAGCTCGGCTGGCCACGCTGCGGCCGCAAGCAGCCCGCTGAGCGACGCCGAGCAGGGAGGCAGCACCGCCGCCGCCGCTCGACGCTACGGCGCCGTGGCAGAGCCGGAGGACGGCGCCCCTGCCTCCGCCGCCGAGGCGGACAAGGGCGCTTACCTCTTCCACCTGGTGATGCTCCTGGGCTCCTGCTACCTTGCGATGCTGCTGAGCAACTGGGGAACTGCGGACACAAAGACCACGGCGACGTCGGCCTTCCCGGAGGCGAGCGACGCGTCGATGTGGGCGCGCATGGGCACGCAGTACGCCAGCTGGGTCATATACCTGTGGATCCTCGTCGCGCCCTGCCTGTGCCCGGGCCGCTTCGGGGCGGTGGTGGAATGAGCTGCCGGGCGGTGCCGGGAAGGCAGCGTGCCAGTGGGCGTGCGTGGGGCGAGGATGGGGGGCTTCTCCTCCCGCCCCCCAGACATCTTGCAGTCGTCGGCCAACAGCGCACGTGGCCGCGGCCGTACCTGCGGCCGTGGTCGTCCCGCCTGAGCCAGCTTTTGTGCGTCAGACCGCCTCCCGCCCCCCCCACCACCACCACATAGGGAGGGGGTTGAGAAGCGCCGTTGCATGAACCGTGCGAATGCGAATGTGAATGCTTCCAAAGTTGCTTCGTGGAGTGCCCCCCACCCCCCCCCCCTCCTCTCCAAGGAAGGGACACGTTCAGCCGCGTTGGCCGAACACGAACCAACACACATGTTTGAATGCACTCGCCTGTCTGGCACACAGCTGCCCCTTCAGCCCGCCACGCACGCGAAGCCCCCCGAGGCACGCTGCCCCTCGTCCGGTCGCCGGCGCCGCGGCTGCTGGCCGCCAGGTCAAGTTCCTGGCGACCGGGCCTTCTCAGGCCACGATCCCGCTGGCCGAGAAGAGGACGACGAGCGGCACCAGCGCCAGCCGCACCACGAAGAATATGACCAGGCCGAGGAAGATGGAGATTGGCAGCGCCGGCAAGGCCCGCTGCAGCACGGCTAGGAGCGCAATGGTGCCTGCCAGCCCGCAGAGGATGGCAACAAAACAGGCTGCAAAGGTGGTGAGCCCGGCGAGCGCGGCCCGGGACACGAGCACGCTGTAGAACACAAAGTCCCCGAGGCCGAGCTTGATGCTGGAGCTCATGGCGTCTCCCATGGCCTCCAGCTCGTTGGCGGGGCGGCCGCCGGAGGCCGGCTCGTCGCCGATGGGGGCGCCCTCGGAGACGCCCTCCGTGAGGACATGGTGCCCGCCAGCCGAGGAGGCGGCTGGGTCCGCTGGCTCGCCTCTGGGCGCGCTGCTGCTGCTGCTGGCGGGCGGCGACGGCGCCGGCGCCACAGCGGTGGTGCTGGCTCCGGGCGCGGGGGGCGCGGTGGCGCTGGCCGGGCGGCCCTCTTGAGCGGCCGCCCTCCCCACTGCCGGGCGGCCCACCGCAAGCGTGTCGCGCTGCCCCGTGTACGCGCGCAGGTGCTCCGGCACTGCTGCGCCGGGGGGTCCGGCGGGCGCCACGTCCGCCTCGTACACGAGCCCGGACATGGACACGTTGCGCGTCTGCATGAGGTTGATGAGGCAGCGAAGCGGCCCGCAGGGGGTGAGGACGGCGCAGAGGTCGTAGAGGGCGAGCATGAGGAGCAGGGCCCAGGACGTCCACTCAGGGAACTTGCTGAGGGTCCAGGCCATGATGCTGCCCACGGCGATGAGGTACCACTGGGTGAGGGACCGGGGCACGCCGCGCTGGTAGAAGATGGAGATGACCCCCACGATTGCAAAGTTCCACATCAGCACCGCCATCGTCGGGTAGGACATGGGCACGCGGTAGGCTGTGAGCGTGGTGAACAGCATGAAACCGCCGGTGTAGCCCAGCAGCATGGTCATGGCAAACATGATGTAGCCGGCGAGCAGCCAGGTCAAGCGGAAGTAGAGGCACAGCGCCATGACAAAGGCCGCCGCCATGATAACCCCCACGATCACCAGCGCGTTCAGAAGCCCCTCTCCGAACAGCGTCCCTTCGTCCTTGCCCGCCGAGGACGCCGCATCCTGGTTGATGACGAGATACGTGGACAGCCCCGACGACAGGGCTGCGTCAAAGGTCTGGTCCCGGACGTACGCGACCACCAGCGAGGCAAGGACCATGCAGATTGCCACGGGACGGATCACCGCCGCAAGGTTCGTCAATTCGTCCCGGTAAAGCCCAGCCTCGTCGTGAGGGTCGTGTGCAGCGCTGTCCTGCGGGCGCATGCGGGTCGGGGAGCAGTTGCGGCAGCAACATCAGCCGGCGCTCAAGGCCGGCGCGAACCCGAGAGGGCGTTGGCGCGCGTCGCGGCCTGCGGCGCGCGCAGAGCGCCCGCACTCACTGCGCCGGGGCTCAAGGGGTGGCTCATGGACTCCATGTCTGGGTCGCTGCTCGGCATGGCGCCCAACCCCGGCGCGCCGCGCCTCGAGTGCGGACCGGGATCAGTGGAACTCGACGGCTCTGCTGCGGCAGGGCCAAGGGCGCTTGCGCCCGCAGTGCCACTGCTTGCAGGAGGCCCAGGGGAGGAGGACGGCCAGCCCAGCGTGCGCCTGCAACTGGCGCAGCCTGTGGCGGAGGCAGGCACGAGGTCGTGATGGCGATGGCTCGGGCAGCGGGCGCGCGAGTGGCAATAGCCGCGGCGAGCTGCCTTGCGCGCGCTGCCGCCCCGCTGGCCTGCTTCCAGCGGTCGGGCACGACCTGGGGGGCGGCCCGCTCGTCGCGTGAGCTTCTGGACCAGGCCAGCCAGTGGCGGCCCTCGTCTGCCGCCAGCGCCGATGCAGAAGCACGGGAGCTCGTCAGGCGCGCCGTCTTGGAGGTGCGGCCGCTGCGGAGCGCCCCAGGGGCGGACGTGGCGCAGGCTGGGGCGCACGGCGAGCGGGTGGCCAACGCCGCGGTCGCCAAAGCCTTGGACAGCCTGCGGTCGGCGCCGGCCTCGCCCGAGGGCCAGAGCTGTGGCTCGGCCAGACCCGCGCTGCTCGCGGCCGCGGCGGAGGCCACTCTCGAGCAAGCCATCGCGTCGGGCTTTCCAATCAGGACATCTTTGCTGTTTTCGTGTGTGGAGACTGCTGCGGCGTCAGAGGGCGGCGTGCGGTTGGCCGTGCGCCTGCTCTGCCAAGCCGCGCTCAGCCTTGCCAAGGAGGGCCGTGCCGCGACAGCGGGCGCAGCCGCCCCAAACAGCCCCTCTGCCGCCGAGGCGGTCCTTCTGGACCCCTCCCATGCGCCCAGGTCCGGCGACCCGCCCCCGCCGCTGGAAGCCGCGAGGGGCTGTGTTGACGAGGTGGCTCTGCTTGCGAACAGCTCTGCCGGAGACGGCACGGACGCGGCGGCTTGTCGCGATGTCGTCCGGCTGGCCGCACTGCGGGCTCTGGGACGAGCTGCCGCGGACGGCGATGCAGAGGCCTTTGCTGTGGTCACGGAGCTGTGGAGCGCGGCGGGCGGGGAGCCGGTGGAGCTGCTGGCTGGGGACGGGTGGGGCCTGTCCGCGGCGCTCACGCTGCGCGCTGCGACTGGCGCGGTGGTGGAGCCACTCAGGACGGCACTGGCAGCGTCGGGAAGGGCGGCGGCGCCTGCCGCGAAAGCGGCGGAGGCGCTGGCAGAGGCGGAGGCGGATGGGGCGGGGCGACCCACCGATGAATTGGGTGGGCTGCCTGCTGATGTAGTGGAGCTGCTGGAGCTGGCTGCCAGCATGCAGACGCCGCTTACGGCGGACGCGGAGGCGGCGCTGGCGCGGCTGCGACAGGGCGCGGGTGGCTCCCGGAGCAAGCGCAGGGGGGGCGGTGACCGGGCTGATGAGCGCTTGGTCGCGGCCCTGGAATCGGTGTTGGAAGCCAACGCCGTTGCGGCAGAGACGGGCAGCGAGGCGGGGCCGCTGAGGGCTCTCGCAGCGCTGTGGGCCGCCATGGCCGCCGCGGCTCGAACCCCGCGGGCAGTGGCAGCTATGGCCAGGGCGGCCGGGGTGGACACTGGCGCCGCTCCTGCTGGTGCTGGTGCTGGAGCTGGAGCTGGAGCTGGTGCGGGTGCTGGAGCTGTGGGCGGGCTGGAGCAGGCGGCTGCAGGCGCTGGGGCGCCCGCGCCCGGCGAGAGCCTCGTGGAAGCGGTGCTGCGCCGAGCCCCTGCGAGCCCGCCCCGCGCGTCGTTCGCGCTCGCCGCGTGCCTTCGAGCAGCCGTGGGAGAGGCTGCGGCGCACCGCACTGCGTGGGCCGTACTGGCCTCAATGGGGCTGGCAGGCGCCATCCGCGAGGCTGCGGCTTGGGGCGCTGCCTCCCCCCTCCCCCCCAGCATCTCGAGAGCCGCCGCCGCGTCGTTGTCGAGGGCGGTGACTGGCCACGTGACTGCCTCCTTGTTTGCGGAGAGCGTAGCCGCGATGCGCAGCCTGGGGCGCTGCTCTGCCCCGGAGGTGCGCGCGGTTGCGGGGGCCTTCTCGGCCTGCGGGGTGCAGCTGCACGAGCAGCACGGCGCCCCCCTGTTCCAGATGCTGCTCACTGCCGAGGCCCTGCGGGACCCAGCGCTTGCGGCGGAGGCTGTGAGGGCGGCCAGGGCAACGGGCTGGTCGCTCGAGGCGCCCCACGTGGCCGCAATGCACCGCTGCCTCGTCAGAGCGGGGGACCTGCGAGGGGCCCTCGCGTGGGCCCTCTCGGAGGCCGTTGAGTCGTCCACGGGCATCGGCTCTGCCGAGCAGCGGCTGATGCTTGCCGACGTGGAGCTGGCAGCGGCGGCAGTGCAGGCAGGGGGCGGGTGCGACAGCGTTGCGGCCGAGGCCATCACAGCGGCGGCAGCCCGCGCGGTTGCGCGCTTGGCGTGAGCCAGGGGCATACGTCGTTGCAAGAAGGCCGCCTTTCGCGGTGTGGGCTGGCTCGGTCTCTGGTCGGGGGGAAAGGGTGGCGGGGGGGACGTTCTCACGGGTGCGTGTGTGCGCGCTGTGGAGGCTTTGCAGGGAGGAGCAAGTCGGGCGAAGTCGGCACGAGCAACCAGCCACTTGTTGACCCGGCGATCCGTTCACAGGCGTGCCCACAACACACACACGCACACACGCCTGGGATCGCCGAGAGGCTCAGGCGATGGGTGCCAGCTGGAAGCCGGCGTGTCCAGGGGAGCGCTCTGCCAGCTCAGTCTCGCATCTCCGGAACGCCTCCGTCGCGTGAAAGAGCGACATCCACGCTGCTGGCAGCTCCCTCCGCCTGGCATACACCTCTGCGGCCGCCTCGTCCGCCGCCGCGGCGCTCACCAGCTGCCAGTGCGCCTGACCGTGCCTCACGCTGTGCTCGAGCACGCGCAGCAGCCACATTACCCTCTCGGCCAGCGACAGGGTGGCAAGGGCGCGCAGCGAGCCGCCATGGGCTTGCGCGGCCACTGGGGCAGCCGCCGGCGTGATGCTGTCAGCGCAGTCGGCGCCGGCGCTTGTCTGGCTACCCTCGGCAGGCTGCGCGGCCGCAAGCCCATCCTCCTCGCTGGGCCGCCCGCCGTCGCTGCCGGCGCCTTCGGTGGTCGGGCTGGAGGCGTTGATCTCGCGGTCCACGCGCAGCGCCCGCACGGGAGTGAGGTGCCACGACCCCGGACTGGCCGCCAACCTCACGAGTGCCTCCGCAAACCCCGTTCCGTTCAGGGCGCCCTGCGCTGGCGCGGGCGCGTCGTCGTCCTCGTCTTCAGGGGGGGACGTGTCCAGCGACGGGCTCTGCACGGAAACGAAGTGCCACTTCGCTTCAGACACCGTCATGCCCCACCGCCGGTCCTGCGCTCGGAACATGCCGCAGCCTCGCAAGAAGCGAACCCATCCCGCCATGGTCACTGCTGGCAGCCCAGGCCGGGGCGCTGAAGAGGCGTCGGCTCCGCCTGGGAAGCGAGCCGACCTTGAGGCGGCTCCGTGGCTCCTGCCCGCGGCCCTGGGCGCCGAAGCGAGCTCTGCCGCCTCAAGCAGCCGAATCAGCGTTGGGATGCTGCGGAACAGCTCCGTCTCAACGGGGCGCAGCAGCGCGACATCGCGCCTGAAAGCGTCTGCCAGCGGCATGGAGCCAGGCATTGCCGGACCGGCGTCTGCCCGCAGGGCTGGCAGCAGCCCGTCGTCCAGCACCTCCCGCAGGCCTGCGGCCGCGGTCGACACCAGCTGCAGGCGACCGCCCGACTTGACGAGCGAGGCGGTGACAAGCGCCTCGGTGAACCTCGCTCGGCCCAGGCCATGGGCGGCGCCCGGCCGTGACCCCAACGCGGCTGCCGTGGTCTCCGTTCGGCCTTGGAAGAAGCCTCGTTTCGGGTCACGGTCCTGGCCGGCAGCAGCAGCAGCAGCAGCAGCGGCGGCAGCGGTTGCTGTTGGCGTCGTCGCTCCTCCTGGCGGAGCTGCAGCTGCGGCGGCGGTGCTGCCACTGTTGATGCTGGCCCCACTCGAGCGGCGCTGGGAATGCGCCTGCAACTGGGAAATCGAGCCACGAGAGCTGGACATCCGCCTTGCCCGCAGGGCCGCAACCCGCTCGAGCAGCAGCGCCGCCCCGTGGAAGGAGCGGAACACGGGGCTGGACTCCCCGCTGGCCAGCCCGACGCGGAGCAGCAGCCACCGGAACACCTGCGAGCGCGGCGGCAGCAGGCAGGGAAGCAAGCCAAGGTGGGTCGCGGCTGCTCAAAGCGCGGCGAGCGGGTCCCGCGCGGCGACCGCCCAGATGGCGGCAGCGCGCCCGACTCGCCGCCGCGCTGCGCGCTCCACGACGCAAACAACGAGCAAACGCAAGCGGGTCGCTGCGGGGAACGGCGTGGGCTCACGTGCTCGCTCATGGTGGACGCATGGGCGCCGCCGAGGGCGCTGTAGAAGAGGAACGCGTCGCTGACACAAATGTACCGGCTCTCAATCGTGTCCCTGATCGCGGAGAGCGTGGTGCTGTCCGGCACCGCCCTCTCGAGCTGCATCGCAAGCCAGTCAGCGTTGAAGGCCGCGAACACGTGCTTCGGCCCGTCCAGCATCCGCCCGGAGCTGGCCGTCTCGGGGCGCCTCCGCAGGACACCGGTGTGCCGGGGGCTGTTCTCCTCGCCCTCGGCCTCCACCGCCGCTGCGTCGCCCTCCTGCTGCCCCGCGACGGTGCCTGGCAAGGCTAGTCCGGCGGGAAGCGCCGGCGCAGCGCGACCCGCGGCAGCAGCAGCTGGTGCAGCAGCAGGAGACGCTGACGAAGCTGCTGCTGCAAGGGCGGCCTCCACTGCTGCGTCCTCCACGATCCTGCCAGCGTCAACAGCCCGGGGCGAAACTCCCCAAGGCGCCGACTGTCGTCCGCCCGGCTGCGCCGCCTCCCAGTCGCCTTCCGCCCACGACGCCTCCACGCGCGGCATCCTGGCATTGATGTTCGCCTGCGCCCGCCTCAGCGCCACCGCCCTGCTGAGCGAGGCCAGGAACCGGAGCGCAGCGCCACCGTGGAGCCGCGCCAGCAGAGGAGCGAGGTCTGCAGGCTCTGCCGGGCCGAGACCCGGGGACCCGCCTGGGCGCTCTGGCGAGTGCGGCGCCGATGCGGTGCGGGGGCTGGCAGCTGCAGGCTGGTCGGTCGGGGCCGGGACAGGCGGGACGGGCTTGGGCGCCGACCGCTTTGCAGGGGGAGCGGGCGCCCTTGGTCGGCGAGCCGGAGAAGAGGCCGCCTTCTTGAGGGGGCGAGTGGCCTGGCTGCCCTTGCCCGGGCCCGCTGCTGATGCTGCTGATGCTGTTGCGGCCGTGGCGGTGGCGGTGGCGGTGGCGGTGGCTCCAGATCCAGATCCAGATCCAGCCGGGGAGGCGGGGGCCGCGGCAGGCCCAGCGGGCCCGGGAGGTCCTCCGATCCTGGCGCCGAGCAGTGCCGCCTCGGCTGCAGGGGGGGTGACGGGCGACGAGTCCAGGGCGCCGAGCGTGCAGTCGAGCCGCAGCGTGTGCAGTTGCGCCGCGCCCACAGCCGCAAGGACGAGCGCGGTGCCCTCCAGACCAAGTGGGTTGCGGCCAACGTCTAGCTCGCACAGGTCCGCGGCGGCAGGGAGGGCCCCCGTCAGAGCCACTGCCGTCGCCATGCCCAGCCTGTTGCCCGCCAGACACAGGCATCTCAAAGGCGCGTCGCTCCGCAGCAGCCTGGCCAGCGCGTCTGCCGTGGAGGCGTCGGACAGCCCGCACTCGCTCAGGTCCAGAAGCCTCAGCTCGCTGCCTGCTGGCCCCGCAAGCAGGCCGAGCAGCGCCTGCACGCGCCCAGCGTGACCCCCGCCTTGGCCGGCGCGCCCGGCCCCGCTGCTGCTGGCGCCCGCCCCGGCGCTGCCGCTGGCTCTGCCGTGCTCCGCCTTGGCTGGCGCGCCTGCGCGCTCTGCGCTGGCTGGCGCGCCTGCGCGCTCCGACGCAGCAGGGGATGCCCTTCCCAGGTCGCACCCCGCAAGCGTCAGGCTGCGGAGGCGCATCGTGGGCTGCTCCAGCAGGGACACCAGCGAGCCCAGGCCCGCCTCGCCCAGTGGGCACCCCCCGAGGTCCAGCTCCGTCAGCGGCAGCGGCCAGGTGCGGCTGCAGAGCGCAGAGAGGTGGAGGTCCTCGAGGCTGCGGACGGCGCCGCGGTTAGGCCTGGCCGCGGGATTGGGAATTCGAGATGCTTGCAGGCCGGAGAGCAGCGTGGCCGAGAGGGCGGCCAGCACGGCGGGGGGCACGCCCGTGCGGCGCAGCCGCAGCGACTCCAGCTCCGGCGCAAAGCAAACCACGTCGACGAACGACCACGCTGCTGCCGCTTCTCCTCGGGCGCAAAGGTCATTGTAGCTCAGGTCGATGCACCGGAGCTCTGCCAGGGACGACTTGAGGTCAACTTGCATTGCAGAGCCGTCCCTGCCCGCCTTGACGGCAAGACTGGCGCTCCGGCGGGAGGGCGTCGACGGCCCAGCCGACGCGAAGAAGGCGGAGTGACGCGTCGGCGAGTCGCTCACCAGCGGAATGGCCAGCAGAGGGAGAGCAGGCGCGTCGTCAGAGAGGGCCCAAGAGCCGCTGCCTCCCCCCCCCGCAGCCCCGCCCCCTGCCCCACCGAACCCCGCCCCGCTGCCGCCAGGAGCGCCGCTGCCGCCGCCGCCGACCACGCCGCCGCCGCTGCCGCTGCGAGCGCCCGAGAGCGCAGGGCTGCCGCGCGTGCCCGACGCGCTTCCACTTTTGCTCAGCCGAAGCACGCTGCCGGGCCTGCCCGCGGCTGCAAACGGCGTCAGCTGGCGGCCGCCGCCGGAGCGCGACTCCGCCCCGTGCCGTCCGGCTGCGGATAGGCTTAGCAGCTCTGCCCGGATGGCCTCGCCCACGGCGTCCGTGGTGAGAGACGCCCCTGCTCGGGCCACGATAGCTCTTCCACTTCGCGGGCTCTGCCTTGGGGCGAGTCCGGATCGCCGGGGCGATGCCGACCCGGGCCCATTCCGGGGGCTGCGGGCAGGCTTGGCGCCCGGGAGGCCGGGGTCGGTGTGGGCGCCCCGTGCCGGGGGCGTGGCTGCAGCCCGCGAAGGGGAGCCTGGCTGCAGCGCCATGGCGGCAGGACGCAGGCCAGAGAAGTGGGAGGAGGGCTGTCGAGCCCCGGCGCCGGTGATGGCGGCGGCGGCGGCGGCGGTGGCAGCAGCAGCAGCAGCGGAGGCGGCAGAGGCGGCTGCAAATCGAGGGGAGGGCACCGGGGCGGCCCCTGCGGCGGCAGCTCTGCCGCGGGTAGGGGAGTGCGGGGGTCGGGGCGAGGGCAGGGCCGCCTGTCCCACGCGCTGCGTCGCCAGCGGCGGTATCGTGGGCTGGAGGCTGCGGCGAACGGCTCTGCCCCGTGCGCAGGAGCCTAGGCCACGTGTGTGCTCCAGCTCTGCCAGCACGCGAAGTGAGTCCGCGAGCGCCGCCATGACCGTGGCGGACCCTTCCACGCTCATGCCACAGCCGCAGAGGCGCAGGGCTGTGAGTGCTGGCGCGCGGCGCAGCGCCGCGGCCAGCGCCCTCGCGTCGACGTCGGCGAGGGCCTCCCCTCTCAGGTCCAGCTCCGCCTCCCCGGCCTCCGCGGCGGCGCGCAGCCCTGCCGTTATCCTCCGCATCGGCGGGTGTCTGGCCGCGTCGCAGGCGGAGAGGTATGCCCACAGCGGCAGGAGCAGGTCCTCCGCCGGTTTCGTCGGCCCCGAAGCCGGCCCGGCGGGGGCAGCTGCCGAGTGGCTGGAGTCGCCGCCTTCCGACGACGACGACGACGACGAGGAGGAGGAGGGGGAGTCCGGGCGGGCGCCGCCTCCAGGGCGGGCGCTGCCCTCGGGACGGTGGGGGCGCGAGGGAGGGCTGCGGCCGCGCGAGGACGCTTTGGACTCGTCTGAGCTGGCGAGTGCTTGTCGCGCCCGCGCCGGCGTCCAGCCTTCCTCGCCCGCCAGCTCGCGCTGTACGCGGCCCCGCACCTCTGACGCGCGGGGCTTCCTGTCCCTGGTCAAGATGCGCTCGTATCGGACGTGCGATGCCGCGCGCTCAGCGGAGGCCGAGGCGGCACCGGCCGCAAAGCCCCCCGGCCCCGTGTCCGCAAGGGCGCGCCGCGGGGGAGACGCGGCCACCAGCACCCGCGGGCGCATGCGGTTGTACCGGGCCGGGTCGGGCTTGGAGAGCTTGCCCGGCCCCCGGGACAACGAAATCGGGCGACCGGGACTCGCTCCTGCCTTTTCGTCCGCCGGAAGGCCGGCAAGGCGGCGCTGCTCGTCGATCATGATGCCGACTACGTCGGTCTCCATGCTGCAATGGGGCTGCAGACCAATCGCTGGGGCTCGCCCGTTGCGTGGCTGAGGCGCGCGGGACGCTCGCGCCGCCAAAGGCGGTCGGTTGCAGACGCCGAGCGTTGAGCCCGCAAACTGGCCCGCGGCGAGCACTCTGCGCTGCCAGGCGCACGCGCCTGCGATGGAAAGCCGCGCAGCTGGAACCCAAGGCCCTGCTTGGTCGGAGCCTGAATCGCCGCAGCCAGCGCAGCGATGCGCAGGGTGCTTTGCGCCGCCGCCAAGCATATTCGCGCATCGCAAATATGGCGGGCGAGGCCGGCAGGTCGGGGACAATTCCCGCCACCTGCCTCAGCGGGACGACGCTGCGAGCAAGCTCACCGGTCGGAGGAGGGGAGGGTACACGGGCGGCGGAGCCATGGCCGTGGGCACTCGAAGGCGGCCTGCCACGGCCGCACGCACAACGTGCCAGAGCTCGACGGTCAAGTCAGTCGCGCTTGTGTTTGTCGGACTGGGCGTGCTTGCCGCTGCGGCCGGGGTCGCCTAGCGAAACAGCGCCGCCGATCGGTGGACAGGCTCCGTCACCGGAGCCAGGACGCAATCGTGGGCAGCCCGCGGCCCAAAGGTCCGGAACGAGGGCGAGGTGCCGGGAGCGGCGACTGCGCTTCCCTCTCCACCGCCACCGGAGCCCGCGCTGCGAGGCCAGCCGAGAGAGTCGCCCGAACCGCGGCCGGACACCTCCGTCGGTCCCGTGGCGCAAGTGCAGCGGGACGCTGTGGGGGCTCCAGGAAGCGCCGGCGACTCCACAGCGGGAGCGCGCAACGAAAGCCGCAGGAGCCCGGTGGAGGGCTTGGCGTACAACCCAGAGCCGTGGCGCCGCCTGTGGGACCCGCTGCTCGCAACCCAGCCCGAGCCTGCGTGCGTGAGCCAGGATTTCCTCGGCACCTCGATCAGCGGCGCGCAGCCGACGGTCCTGTGTCGAGCGGACCCCTCCATCGTCGGGCCGGCGGGCGTGGGCGCCTACTGCATGCAGCGCCCCGGACAGGCCGTGAAGTACTGCGAGGTGATCCGGCCCGTGATTGAGCGCGCTCTCACGCGCGATTTCGCCCCGTTCGTGCTCCCCCGCTGCTCTCTCGTTCCGGAGGTGCTCACGTCCAGCGCAAAGTTCGCCGTGCTGCCCGTCCGCCCCGTGACGGGCCCGCACCCGTCCGACGCCGCTGGCGACTCTGACGCGGACGAGTGGCTGCTCACTGTGCACCGCGACTGCGGCCCGCCCCGTTACACCCCCTTCCACTGCACCGCGGACATCGTGTCCGCCTACCTGGCCATTCGGGGCGCGGGCGCGGACCCCAGGCGCGTGCGCATCGTCCTCACCGGCCGATTCGACCTGGGGCCGTACGCGGAGCTGTGGAGGTCCATCGGCGGGGCGGGCGTCCACTCCTCCGCCCAGTGGCAGGCCATGCTCCTGGACGCGACGTGGCCCATGCCCCGGTTTCGCTCGCTGCTGGTGCCCATGGCCAACCCGGCGGGCCCGCTGTGGCACCACTACTGGAAGTTCACGCCGTGCAAGCGCGCATCGCCGCTCTTTTTGGAGCTGCGCGGTCTAATGTTCGCCTCTGCGCTGAAGCGGGGGCCGGCCGACTCGCTCGCCACGGTGAGGCGTCGCTTCGGAGACGGCTGCACAATCCCCGACACCCCCCTGCCGGATGGGTCCGGCCCGGTGGTGACAATTGCATCCCGCGTCAAGTCTGCGGTGTACAAAAAGCTGGGGATTCAGAGGCAGCTTGCAAACGAAGCGGAGGTCGTTGCTGGCCTGCGCAGAGAACTGCCAAAGGGCGTCCGCGTGCAGGCGGTAGACCTGTCCGCGCTGTCGTGGCCGGACCAGATGCGTGTGATCCACAACACCACCGTGCTTCTGGGGATGCACGGCGCCGCGCTCACGTGGTCCATGTTCATGGAGCCCGGCGGCGCCATGGTGGAGCTGCACGAGTACCTCGACGGCAAGGCGCCCCCCAAGGGCATGGGAAACGTGGCTTCCCACACCGGCCTCGCCTACTACAGGTGGAGGGCCACCTCGCCAGAGGCGGAGCCCTGGCAAGGCACGAAGGCCGACGTCGGCTTTGTGGTCAGCGCGGTACGGCGGGGTCTGCACGAGGCGCGCCGGTTTTGTCAGCTGCTTGAGGACCACGCGGCGGCCAACGGGGGGTGGGATGCGCTGTCGGACCTGGAGCGAGATCCGCTGCCAGTCCCGGCCGAGCTCGCTTGGCAACCCGCTTTTGACGTTGGCACCCGCGTCAACAGTCCGTAGGGCCCTCGGAGAATGGGCGGGCTCGCCCGTAGACAGTGTTGCGTGATAGAGCCTTTCAGCACCCGGCCGTGCGTGTGTGCATGTATGCGCGTGTGTGTGCGTGTGTGTGCCGGGGTGGTTGGCGGAGACTTGCCAGATTCTGCCCAGCACTGGGTCGCAAGCAACTTTGGTCACGGAGCGCAACCAGGTGAACTGCGACGTTGCAAGGTGGGGGGGCGGGAGGGGGCAGCTGTTCGTCGAGGGCCTTCTGCCACGAACCGCCCTAGCAGCGGTGCCCCTGCGTTTGCAGCACCGGTAAGCCTTTCATCTGTCGGCCCGGCGATTGTCGAGTCGCCAACCGCCGACAGAGCAATTGGCGTGTCAGCCTGGCGCCGCACGAGGGCACCCCCGTTCGCCCGAAGGCCAAGGGAAACGCGATGCTGGGGTGGCTTCCTTGGAAGGAGCTGGGCCTCGCCGCCGCGATCTTGGGCGTCTTGGTGGGAGCATCGGGCGAGGTGCTGTTCGTCAAGTCGATGCGCTTTTGGGGCGTTGACCTGGCGCTCTTCAGCGCCTTCCTAGTGCAGTCGTACTGGCCCCTTGTTGCAGTGGGTGCGTGGGGCCCTATGGCTGCGCGCAAGGCCGCCGCGGACAACCGCTGCTACTCGTGAGCCGGCGCCGACCAGCGGCAAACGGCAACACCGCATCTTCAACTCGCGACTGCGGCACCAGGCTTTGCGCGCGCGCATGCAAGGGCGCAAGCCCTGGCGATGGCGCCAGAAATGAGCCACTGGTCTTTTTGTGCCAAGGCGCCGCGACGCGCGCGCGGTTGCGGCTTCAGGTGGGCCCTTGCTGCCGCGGTGCTCGACGGATCGAGCGCGACAGCGAGGCGCCCCCACGTTTCGACCTGCTCCACCCGCGCCCCGCAGGATCCCGTGGCCGCGCCTGCGCGCCTACATGGTGCTGGGGGTGGTGACCACTGCCGCAAACACGCTGCGGCTCCTGGCGCTGTCGATGCTGCCCGCTTCGATCTTCGTCGTGGCCAGCTCGTCTGACATCGTGTTCAACATCCTGTTCTCGCGCTTGTTCCTGAAGAAACGCTTCGGAGCCTGGCACTACACCGCGGCGGTCCTTGCCACGGTTGGAATGTCGATCGTCGCAGCAGGCTCCAAGCCCAGCTCGGCCTGCCACGCGCCGCCTTGCCACAGCAGCTTGCTTCCCGGCCTCGCGTGCACAGTCGTCGCCGCGGCGCTTGTTGCTGCCAACGCCGTTCTGGCTGAGTGCGTCCTCAAAGACCAGAAGGTGCCCGGCATGTTCGGGGCGCTGGAGCTCGCCATGTTCTACTCGATTGTGCCCTCCGTCCTCACCCCCATCCTGGTGATGGCGACGGGCGAGTGGAAGCAATGGGGGCCCGTGCTGGGCAACGTCGGCCTTCACGGCTCCACCGCCGCCTTCGCGATGGTATGCAGCGGGGCCGTCATGTCCAAGCTTGTGTCCCGGACGGGACGCTTCGTCGTCATTCGCGAGAAGAGCGCTTTCTTTTTCGCTATGCTCAACTCGGCGGTGCGCCTGGCGACGGCTATGGCGGCATACGTTGGTGAGGGCTGCTTGACGCTGAGCTCACTTCATGCAGCGGGAAATTGTTTCGCGCAGCCAGTTTGCACGCCGGTGCAGTGCAATCCCCTCGTCCCCAGAGGCTCCCCTCGTGCGTTGCAGTTCTGGGCGAAGCTTTCAGCTGGGCCAAGGGGGCGGCAGTGGCAATCGTCGGGCTGGCACTGGCCGCCTACCTTCGCGGAAACTTCCTCGCGAAGCAGACTGCTGAGCCGGACAGCACAGAACTTCGCGGAGCGCTGCTCGGGGAGTCTGCGGCGATCCAAGTGGTGTCTCAGGACTGGTCGCCCTCAACGTCGTCGACGAGCAGGCCTGGCTCGGGCAGGGGGGGCGGCTCAGCGGACGAGGTCGAGCTGGTCCCGTACGACATTCTGGCGGCTGTGATGCCAGCTCGCGGCAACGAGTGACAGCTCACGGCTGCTGCTGTCGAAACTGACGGCCGAGTAGCGCCCTCTTCCTCACTGACTTGTGCAGGGCATTGCAGAAGCGGTCGTGCAGCCTGCTTGTTGAGGCCGGTGAGATGAACCGGCCCACCGAGCTTCGCAATGCATGTGTGTGTGTGTATGTGCATGTGTATGTGTGCGCGTGCGAATGCGCGCTGCGGCGCCACCAAGGGCAGCGCGAGCGCAATGCACGTTGCAAAGTTGAACACGTCCCCCACACAAGCGCAGTCCCTGAACGGCCAAGTCGCACGAGGCCGAGTCCCCACGACGCACCAAGCACCAAGCCGCGTTTTTGCCAAAGAGCGCTCACATGACTGAGCAGGACTCCTCTGGAGAAGCGCACACGCTGCGCACGCCGCTGAGGGGAACACCGTGGTCTGGGTTCTTGGCGCGGTACTCCCGCTCCTGGTGGGCGAGGCGCGCGTCTTCCTGCATCTTGAGCATGTCGGCGTTGGACCAGGCAGCAGCCTGGAGACGCTTCTGCTGCTCTCCGCGGCGCAGCGCCCGCTCGACCTCCACAGCTGCCCTTTCCTCCGCCGTCAGGCTCGCATCGGCCTTGGCGAGCTCGCTGGAGGAGAGCTGACCTTCGCCCCCGTGCCCTGGCATAGTCTGGAACCCGACCTTGTCGGAGACGAAGCCACGGCCGGCCACCGACGCCGGGAGCGAAGCGGAGCCATCGAGCATGGTGCTTCGCGACGGGTCGTTGCGAGCGCTGCCGCCGCCGCCGCCGCCTCCGCCGGGGAGCATGTCCGCAGGGTCCGCCTCTTCCGGGTCGCCGGCTTCCGCGTCCTGGCCGCCGGGGTTGGAAAGCATGATGAGGTCGCGGTTCAGCGCGCTGGAGCTGCCTCCGCGGCCGGCCTTGCGGCCGCCCGCCGCCGTCGGGTCCTCTTCGGCGGCCGAGTAGCCCAGGCAGCTGCCGCCGATCCACGACGTCACGTCGAACCCAGCCGCGGAGGCGGCTGCGTCGGGCGGCGTGCCCTGCTGCGGGTCCGCCTGCTTGCTGAGCCCGCCGTCACCCAGGAACGCCCCCGAGCCGTGGCCGGCGGCAGAGGCAGCTGCGGCTGCTGAGGGCTTGCCTGCGGGCGCCTTGAACGGGCCCTGGCTGGGTGCGGCAGAGCCGACCACTTCGCTGCCGCGGCCCGCCGCGCTGACTCGCTGGGCGTCCTGCGCCCGGACCAGGGCGAGGCGCTTGGCGTGCTCGTCCTGGCTCCATCCCGCGCTCATGCGGTGGGCAGCCAGGAAGACCAGGGCAGGGTCCACGCCGGCGCCCGGACCTGCGGCGGCCAGCTTGCGTGCCTCGCGCTCCGCGGCGGCAGCCAGCGACGGCCGGGCAGCCGACGACGACGACGACGCCTGCACCAGCAAGTGCCCGGCGGCGCGCTGCAGGAGGAAGGCGAGGGAGGCGTAGCGGTTGGCCACGACCTCGACGGGGTCGGACAGCCACTCGGGCGCCACCTCGTTGTTCATAGCCTTGAGCCGCGCGTCCACGCGGCCAGCCTCGGCGGACGCCTGGGCCGCCTGGGCGCGCCTGAAGGCGGCCATCGCGGCCTCGGCAGCGTCCCCGGCGCGTGCGGCCGCCGCGCTGACGAAGGACAGCTGCTCCTTGGACGCAGCCTTGTCGCCGCTGCCCGGAGCAGTGACGCGCTCCACGTCCTTGGCTGCCGCCGCGGCGCGGGCAGACGCGCTCGCCGCCGCCTTGGCAGCCTCCAGCGCCTCGACCATGAACCGCATCGCGCCGCTGGGCACGGACAGCACGTCAGAGGGCTCGTCCTCCGCCTTGGGCTGGCTGGCCGCCTCGCCGTCGACGGCGCCGCCGCTCTTCTTGAGAGCCGCGAGCACGTCCACCACCTCCTGCTCCGCCGCCTCGGCCGAGCGGAGGGCCGTCTGGGCTGCGATGGCGGCGTTGTTGCCTGTCGCGCTCGCTCCCGCCTCCAGCTCTGCCCGGGTCGGCCGGGTGTCGGCCACCTGGGCGGCGAGGGCGCGGAGCATGGCCTCGCTGGGCGTGGCGAAGCGGAGCTGGTGGCATGCCTCGCTGTCGTCGATGCGCTCGCCCAGGCCGGACGAGCGGGCCACCTCGCGCATGAACAGGTGGAAGGAGTCCCGGGTGACGCGGCAGAGGTCCGGCCGCAGCAGCGCGAGCACGGCGAAGCGGGCGTGCTCGTTGGCGCGGCCCGTCATGCAGCGACCGCCGACGATGGCGGCGGCGATCCCGGTTGCGAGCTCCGCGGCCTCGGTCAGCGTGGCCGAGGCCGAGGCGACCTCCTGGTCGGGCTTGGAGGCGGACGCCGCCCCGGCGCCGTCCTCCTCCGGGCACAGGGCGGCCAGCAGGTCCTCGGCGGCCTGCCTCACGGTGCGGCCCGCGGCAGGGACGGGAAGGACCGTGTTGGCGAGGCGCCCCTCCGACTCCACGATGGCGTCGGCGGCGGGGTCGACCGAGACGGCGGTCAGGGTGAACTCCGGGCACGCCAGCAGGACGTGGTACACCTCCGGCAGAGCCGTGCGAAGCTGGCCGAGGGGCAGGCCGACGCGCCGGGCCTCGCCCGCGGCCGCCGTGAAGGCCTGCTCCGAGGCATCGGCGGGCAGGGAGGCGCGCACCAGGCTGTCCGCGATGGAGTCGAAGAGGGCGTTGTGCATCGTCTCCGCCATGGGGAAGAGAACGCGAGTCTCGGCCAGCGCGGCGGGAGTCGGCACCAGGTAGGAGCTGGGGCACGGGAGAGCGTCGCCGGCGGTCGTGGCGAACCCGCCTCCGCCGGCCACGACGCGACCGCGGGCAACGTTGAGCGCGTGAAGCAGAGCCGCTGCGCCGCGGGGGCCGGTCACCTCGTCGCGCGCAGCCAGGCAGAGCTCGGCGCCGATGGTGGACGGGAGCATGATGCCCGAGGCGCCCGGCTGGGCCTTGCTGTGGACCTCGGACCAGCTCTCCCCGTCGTCCGCGGCCACCTGCAACGCCTCGCGCAGCGGTGCCGAGTGGCTGGCGAACGCCACCATTGCGTGGGTCACGAGGTCCGAGCTGCGCTGCGCCCCCGGGACGCGGCGCGCCCCCGGCAGGAGCTGCTTGCCCCCCGGGAGCGTTCCGCCGCCGCCGTCGCGCGCCCCCGTGGCCTTGTCCACGACGATGCCGAGCTCCGTGCCGATGCTCACAACCTTGCGGGCGAAGCTCATGGGCGCCTGAACGGCCATCGCCACGAAGGCGCCCGCCGGGCCCGCAACGGTGCCCTGGGGCCCGATGCCGCGGCCAGAGGCGCCGTTCCCGATGATATGCCGGCCAATGACCTTCCACGCGCTGTCGGCCTGGAAGCCGACGCGCCCCAGCGTTCCGGCCACGCCCTCGGGAAGCCGCGCCTCGGGCGTTGTCGGGTTGCCGAGGAGCCCGGCGGTGCTCGCCACGCCGTCGTACGGCGTGCCGGCCGGGAACACGGCGTTGGTGTTGCTGCGCGCGGCGGCGCACCCCTGGATCCAGTCCAGCAGCATGCCCGCCGGCGCGCCCGCCACCCTCGCCTCCTGCAGCTCCTGGAGCGCCACGCTGCGGTTGAAGCGCGACACCACCGACACGTTGCCGGCCACCACGAGAGACATGGCCTGCCGGTGCAGGCGCGAGGGAAGCGGCAGCCACGGCGCCCACGCCAGCAGCCAGCCCGGCCCGGAGCCCTCCTCGCCCAGCACGCCGGCGACCACCGGGGTCACCGTGCGCCCAGACTCGATGGGCTCAGCGTTGAGGCCCTCCGCCCAGCCGACAAGGTCGGTCGCCACGTCCAGGGCGGTGGCGGCAACGCGCGCCTCCGCCGAGGCTGCAAGCGCAGCGTCTTCCGGCTCCCCGCGCGCCCGCACGTCGGCGGCGGCCTTTGCGCAGCGGGCCTGCACCTTTTCAAACGCGGCAGACGACCGGGGCATCGCCCACGACGTGCTCGGCAGCGCCTCCGCGATGGCCGCCGAGAGACTCGCCGGCGCCGCAAACGCAAGCGCCGTCCAGGCCAGCGCCTCCACTGCGATTTGTCCGTTGAGCTCCTTCGCGGTGCCGACGGCGCGGGAGGTTCCGAGCGCGCGGTCCGCCGCGCTCAGGCCCTTGCTCGTCTGCACCTCCGCGTGGTCGGGCGTGGCGCTGGGCTTGGCGGCGGCGGCGGCGGCGGGCGCCGCGCCCCGCTGGGAGCGCGCCCCCTTGCCGCCGCGGCCCTGTCTGCCCTGGGGGCCGGACGCGGGCGGCTGGTCTGCCGGCTTGGCGGGGGGCGGGTCCATCGACTGAATGAGCGCGTCCGCGCGCTGGCAAAGCAGCTTGAAGACGTCGTTGCGGCGGCGCTTCCAGTCTTCGGGGGACTGGTCCTTCTTCTCGGAATCGCCCTCGGCCGCAGCCTCGCGAGCAGACTCGTCGCCAGTGGCGAAGAGGTCGGAGCTGCCGGCACCCAGGCCGTCCAGGAAGCGAAGCAGGTCGCCCGACTTGTCGCTCACCATAGTGACGGCGTCCTTGCCGCCGCCTTCTCCTCCAGCGGCAGCGGCCGCAGCGGCGGCCCCGGGCGCCTGGTCCACCATGTCGCTCCAGCCGAGCGCGTGGAACAAGGCGTGCACCATGCTCTGCTGCTGGCCGTCCCCTGCGCCCTCAGTGCCGCTAGGCGACGCCGGGGGCTCGTGCTGGGCCTGCGCCGACACAATTTTGGCCAGCACGTTCTTGAGGCTCTCCGCCGTGGAGCCGGCAGCCGCATCGGGGTCGGTCATGGACCCTGCCAACGAGCGCGTCGCTCCGGCTGAGCTGGCGGCAGAAGCGCCGGAGGCGCCGTGGGCCGCGCTGACGACGGCGGCGTTGAGCGCGGCCTCGGAGGACGCCTCCAGCTCGTGCAGCTGCGCCGCGGTGGCCACCACGAGGGGGAAGAGGCGGCGGGTCTCCAGGGAGCGCTGCGCCCACGCGCGCTTGACCAGGTGGAGCTCTTCGTCAGCGGCGCGGCGCTTCGAAACGACGAAGGAGGCGGTGGAGCGAGCGTCCTCCAGCCGGGTGGCAGACCGCATGAGGGCGTTGCCGAGCTCGGACTGCTCTGCCTTGGCGGAGGCCACCTCGCGGCGCAGGCGGAAGACCGCTTGCTGGAGGCGCTGGATGGCCAGGGCGCGGGCGCTTGGCTCGGCTGCGGCCTCGTCGGCCGGGACGGCGGCGCCGCCGCCCTTGCCAGCCGCGGCCCTTGCGGCCTTGCGCTTCTGCGCCTCCTGCTTGGCCTTGAACTCCTTGACCTGGGCGGCAGCCTTTGCAATGTCAGCCGCGAGCTTCTCGGGGTCCTCGTCAGGGTCGAAGCCGGCGGCGCTCGCGTCCGCCCGCTGCATCGCGAGGGCCTGGGCGGCCTCGGACCGCTGGGCCTCGGCGGCAGACTTCTGCTTGATCATCTCCTCGATCATGCCTCGGATGCGGATCGTGGTGGAGCGGGCCGAGAGCGGCAGGAGGCTCATGAGCGCGCTGCCTGCGGCGAAGTCGGACTTGGCGGCTTGGGAGAGGGCCTCGACCGGGTCCGACGGGGCGGCCGCCTCGTCCTCGGGGAGCCTGGCAAGCGGGGGCGCCCCGACGCGCCCCCTGGGTGCGCCCATGGCGCTCCCTCCGTGGGAGCCGCGAACCGAGCCGACAGAGGCGGCGCCAGCAGACCCGCGAGGGGAAGGCTGCGGCCGGAAAAAGTCCATGCCTGGCGAAAGAGCAAGCTTGTCCGGTCGGGCACCGGCGGCGAAGCGGGCGGGCTGTCTGCGGGAGCGACGGGCGGGGCAGCGCCGACGGAGGACATGTGAGGCCGCCGACGATCAAGAGGGCGTTCGCGTGCCCTGCGCCCTCGCAGGCCGCGGGCGGCCCGCGATTCCCGGGCAGCGCACACTGGAAGCGGCGCAGCGCCCGCACATGAGGGACCCGGCTGGCGCGCGCGCGCGGGGGCGACGCCCAGCCTCCACCGCGGGAGCGCCAGGGTGTGGAGCGATTGCCGGCAGGGCGACTCCGCGAGGAGACCGTTCGCCAGCCCTCGGGGCAGGCGCAACTCCCTGGACCACGGGGCAAGCCCACCCACCAGGGTCTCCGCACTCACAACCTGCCTGGAGCCTCGGAGCCTGCGCAGGAGCTGCGCTTGCGGCCGCCTGAGCGAGTGCTGCGGCACCCGGGCTTGGCGTCGCTCCGGCTGCAACTGGGCCGCGAGGCAAATATTGCAGCTCCCCAGCACGACCGCGCGCAGCGTTCGGCCGCACTGGCCGCGCGCCAGCCCGCCAATCCCGCCCCAATCGGCGCGCATCGCTGACTCCCGCCGCCTTCACGGGCGCCACGGGCGCTGCCTCCAGCCCCGCGGCCGCGGGGGCCCGCGCGGGCGTCCCAAACTGGCCGCGGCTCTGCCGGATCCGGTCCGTCGCTCGCTTTGCCTGCGCCTCTGCCGGCTGCGATCAGGCATGGCGCCTCGCAACGCTGCGCTCACCCCCTCTCAGCGGACGAGCAGAGGAGCATCATGAGGGCTGCCGCCTCCCGCGCTGCCGTGAGTGGCCAGCGGGCCGCCGCGCAGCGGCGCGGAGCCACCAGCGCGCGCGCGCGGCGGCGAGCCCGTGCCGTCGTGCCCCTTTTCGAGGCGCCAGGTGCGCAGTGCTGACCGCCTCGCGCCCGCCGCTCCTCCGCCCCCCCCGCGCGTCGCCCCGCAGAACGCCGCCCGGCACATGTCCACCGAGGTGGCCGTGCGCTCCCAGGACGCCAAGGCCGCCGGCGCCATGGCGCGGTTCTTCGACCTGCCCAAGCAGAACTCGCTCGACGAGGTCTTCCCGGGGTGAGGCTCGCACAAAAACACCGCGCGATGCGAGCGTGACACGCAAGCCGGCGCCCTCCCCCGGCCGCGCCCGCGCCGCACCCTCCCCCAGGCCGCCACAAAGGGCCCGGCCGAGGCGCTCGGGGGGAGCGGGGGAAGCCAGGCCCGCCAGGGGGGACGGCGCGCGCAGCCGGACGCCAGCGGCGCAGCTGCGAGCCGCCCGAGGTGCCCGGCAGCTGCGGCCTTGCCGCGCGCGCGCGCAGCCCCGCCCCACCCCCGTGCCGCTTGCCAGCATCCCGTGGGTACACCGCTGGCCTCTGGGGGGCTCCTGCTGGCGGAGCGGTCCGGCTCCGGCCCGCGCAGGCCCTCTTCGGCGGGAGGGGGAGGGGCGGCGTGGCCGGAGCGGGGATCTCGTCACTGACCTCGCCTCGTTCAATGCTCGGTCGTCGCGCGGCGCCGCGGCTCCCCGGTCCCCCCGCCTCCCCCCACCCCCCTCCCGCGCGCGTTCCAGTGCCCGCCACGGCCCTGCGCTCGTCGTGGGCGTGAGCCCGGTCGCTTTGTGCGCCTTTCCGCTGCTTTCCACCCTCGTTGGCCCCTGCATGTCGTGCTCGCGATTCCGCGCCCATCGCAGCACGCCCAAGGCCACCCCCCAGCCGGCGCTGGCCCCCACCGAGGTGAAGACCACGAAGCTGGCCAACGGGCTGCGCGTGGTGTCCCTGGACACCCACGGCAACAACGCCTCCCTCGGCTTCTATGTCGGCGCCGGGTCCCGCGCCGACGTGGTGCACGGCACTGCCCACGTGCTCCAGGCCATGGCTTTCCGCAGCACCAGCGCCCGCTCCACGTACAAGCTGCGCCGGGACATTGACAACTTCGGCGGCTCCTTCTCCGCCACCGCCGGCCGCGAGGGCACCGCTTACGGCATGGAGTGCCTGCGCGACGAGCTCCCCCTCGCCGCCGACGCCCTCTCCGAGGCGGTGATGCAGCCCCGCATCACCGCTTGGGAGGTGTCGGAGGTGCTCGCGGGCGACCTCGAGACCGGCACCCCCGCCGGCCTCGGCTCCACCGCCGACGAGGACCTCATCCACGCCGCCGCCTACGGCCTGGCCTCCCCCCTCGGCCACGCCTTCGCCGCCGAGGAGGCCAACTACGGCGCCCTCACCGCCGACACCCTCCGCTCCTACCTCGGTGCCCAGTTTGTGTCCGGCAACGCCGTCATCGTGGCCAACAACGTGCCCCACGAGCCCCTCGTCGACATGATGGATGCCACCTTCCTCGGCCTCCCCTCGGGCGAGTCTCACGCCACCCCCAGCCCCTTCGAGGGCGGCTCCAACCTGGTGCGCGCCCCCGGCGCCACCACCGTGATGGTGGGCCTCAAGGGCGCCGCGGCCAACTCCAAGGCCGCCCGCGCCGCTGAGGTGCTCGCCGCCATCATCGGCCGCGCCCCCGTCAAGGGCAAGGAGGTCGGCATGTTCGGCTGCAAGGCTGTCGAGGTCATGTCCCGCGGCGCCGCCGCCGGCATCACCGGCTTCGAGGCATTCAACTTCTCCCACTCCGACTCCGGCCTCTTCGGCATCAAGGCCGTCGCCGGCTCCAGCGCCGCCGTGGCGTCCGCCATTGACATCGCCGCCGACGTCATCAAGGCCATCGCCGGAGGCGCCGTTGAGGAGCGCGAGGTGAAGCGCGCCGTGGCCGCCTGCAAGATGGCCTTTGCCGCCCGCGCCGACACCCGCGCCGGCCGCCGGGACATCATCGCCGAGTCTGTCCTCGCCACTGGAACCCCCGGCTCCGTCGCCGCCACCCTGGCCGAGTACGACAGCATCACCGCCGCTGACGTGGCCGCCGTCGCCAAGGCCGGCCTCGCCGCCGACCCTGCCCTCGGCGTGCGCGGCGCCCTCGAGTCCGTGCCCCGCTTCGACCGCTTCGCCTCCAAGTTCCAGTGAGCGCACCGCGCCCCGGGCCCATCCTGTCGCTGCCTTCCGCATCCTCGCTCGGTTGCCAACAGCGGCCTGGCGTTCCGGCTGCGGGCCCGTGCCAGCACCCGGCTCGTCAGAGGGGGGCGCCTTTCTCTCTCCCTCCGCGCGCCTCTGACGGGCCGGGGCTGGGGCCGGGGCGGGGCGGGGCGGCATTGCATCGCTCGCGGGCCGGGGCGCGCGTGGCAACCCTGGCAAGTTCTGGGTGTGCGCGGCAGCCCCTGCCCTTGTGCCGATGAAGGCCGTCTTTGCCGCCTTTGCCGCCGCTGCTGCTGGGCCTGCAGCCGGCCTCTCCCCTCCCCAGTTTTTCTCCATGCCACGAGTTGATGTCCGTGTGGGCAGAGCGCCCGACACGCTCTGCGCTGCGCTCCCTCAACACTGGCAAGCAACCTCTGCCACAGCCGATGCCAAGCGCCGTCACACGCCATCACCCACTCGACCTTGCGTGCAACCGCTACGCGCCAGGCCTAGAGTGCGGCCGCGCCAAAGCTGCAGTTCCAATTGCGGCGCGGCTTGCCTGCTGGCCGCGTATTTGTGTGCGAGAGTTGGAGCGAGAGTCACTGCCGCCTAGTTCAGCCTGCTGCAGTGACGACTCCAGCAGGGCGGGCACACGCTCCCGGGCAGTGGCAGGGTCTGGGCCGGGGCGCGAGCGCGCTCGCTCTCGTAGATGGCCGCGCGGGGAGGGACGGCCGTGGCGGATGTGCCCGGCACCCACCCACGGCTGGTGTCGGTGAGTAGAAGCGTTTTCCCCCGCGCCTTGGCTGAAGCAAGTCGCTGACCGCACGGCATCTCCGCCCTTTCCCGTTGCGCGCCTCGCACTGGGCGACTGGCGTTTTGCGCGCGGCCGACAAGCGACGCCCCGTGTCCTCGCAGTGTGACGACGGGAAGCTGCATCTCTCGGGGGAGGAGGCGGCAGCGTTTCCTTGGCCCCAGCTTGCGAGTGAGGCACGGCCTCGCCGCTGCGCCCCAGCCCGGACGCGCGCGACGACCGGCGGGCCCGGAGCGACGGGCCGGGCTGTGCTGCGAACCCAGTGGCTGCGCTTGGCCAGGGCGTGCTCCGGCTCGAACCCGCTCGCGGCGCCTCCGACGTGGTCCGTCTCGCCGCCTCTCGCAGGTGCTGGAATTGCCGACGTATTCAGTCACGAGGTGGCCATCGCTGGGGCGACCCGGGCCGGCCTCCGGTGCCTGTTGGAGTTTTGGGTGTAAGCAATGGGGCCACGTGCCCGTGCTGCAGGCCTGGCGCGCGCGGCGGGCGGGGGCAGCCCGGCTGCCGCGAATCGCGCTCCGTTCCTCCGGTCATGTGCAACTCGGTCACCCGCCCTCCCGCCTTCCCCTCTCCGATCCCCCCCCCCCGCCTCCGTTGTCGCAGAGTGCGCAAGGCAACCACCGGCCAGCCGATCGCGTTGAGGGAACAAGCGGTCATGGCATACCTCGCGGACATTCCGCCAGGCCGTCTGCCTCAGCTGGCCGCCGCTGCGTCTGCTTCTGGGATGCATGGCGTGGCCGCGATCGCCTCAGCGGCTGCCGACGTTGCCTGGATCGGCATGCGCGCACCCGGGCACGGTGACGGGCTGTGGGGGGCGTCGCACAGCGACTTGCCATTGGAGGTCGGAACGCCTGCTCCGCCGACCAAGGCCGGCACCGACTCGCGGGCCGCACAGGGCTACGCGGCGGGAGCCAAGCCGCGGGACTCGCAGAGGCGCCGAGCCGGCTCTGTTCCAGCATCGCTTGAGTATGCAGACTTCATGCCTGCAGCGGGCGTTCCGAGGGCCGCCGATGGGCCCGGTGCCGCCAAGGCCTTCCGGGGCGGCTGGCTTGACGAGGGAGCGCGGGCCTTGTCTCGCCGGGCTGTCATGGCGGCGCTGGCCGGGGCAGAGCCGGTGCGCCCTCCCGTGCCGCCGGCGCTTCCCGCCGCCCGCACGCCCGCAGACGCAGCAACAGGTGCCGCAGCGGCCTCAGCGCAGATGCCAAGCCCGCCAGCACCGCTGGCACCCAGTTCAGGAGCGCCAGGGACCGCCGGGGGCGGGCCCTGCCACATGCAGGCGGAGGCACATTTCATCCCAGCGGCTCCGACGCGGCAGCAGCGGCTCGAGCAGCTTCAGAACCAGCAGTTTGCGCCTCGCCAAGGCGCCGCGACTGCGCGGCGCTGTCCCAGCCGCGCCCGCTCCGTCCCTGCCGCGTCGGACCACTCTGACGAGGACGAGGACGACGCGGAGTCGTCGGACGCTTGGGCGGCCGTAGGGGCAACCGGCCTTCGGGCCGTGGTCGTTGCGTCGAGGCGCCTCACTGCCGACGGCTACCTCCGGGCACGGCCCAAGGCGGGGCGCTCTCCCGCCGCGGCGCTCAGGGGCCTTCAGCACGCTGTCGGGGGCGCGGCGGCGGCAGCCCTGGCAGCCGCTGCAGACAGGCGACAGCGAACTTTTGCTGCCGCTGCCAGGGGCAGGTTCGGCCTGGAGGAGCCGGCGTGGCCGCCCAGCACCGCCCTTCAGACTGCTGCAGCGACCGCAACGGCGCTTGCCGAGCCAGCCGAGGCACACGCTGGCGGCGCTGGCGTCGACCCGAGCTCGAGGGAGCGCGTCGAAGCCCGATCGCTTCAGCAACGCCAGCACCAGCACCAGCACCAGCATCAGCACCAGCACCAGCAGCATGGGCATGCCGTGCCGCTGCCAGCGGGTCACAGCCTTCCATACCGATCGACGCCGTCGGCGATTGTCGACGATGCGGCATGGTGCGGCATCGACGAAGCTCCCGCTGCCGGTCCGGGCGGCGCGGCCGGCGCGCCTGTAGTCATCGACCCGCTGGGGGCAGCCAACTGGGTCCCGCCCCTCACGCCCCGGTCCGATGCCAGGAGGAGGCAGAAGGCCCGGGCGTCGGGCGCGGCGGACACCGACAGGCTGGCGACGCGGGAGCGGCGGCGCAGCGGGTCGCGCTCGGGCCACGGGCACGGGGCGGCGGGGCCGACGGCCGGGGCTCCTGCGCCTGGCGCAACTGGGGCGGACTCGCGGCATGCGGACCGTGGCGCTGGCGAGCTGGGCGAGGGTGCAGCCGCCACCGCAGGCGCCGCCAATCACGCCGGCTCGGGGCCGGAGGGCGCGCCCTCCCATGCCGCGCTTCCGTTGGGGGACACGACGGCGGGCCGGCAGCGCGGGGCTCCGACGGCGGACGGGAGTGGCGGGTGGCTGTCCTCCGCCGCGTCGGTGAGCGGCTTCGGTTACGCCTCCGGCCCCAGCGCAGCTGACAGCGTCAGCTCGGCATCGCCGGCTCGGCGCCGCGCGGTGTGGCACCGTGGGCGCGCGGGCGGCGGCGCCAACGGCCCAAGCTGGGCCGCAGGCTCCTTCGCCGGTGACGGCGCGAGCGACGCAGGGGCGAGCGAGGCCGGTCGGGGCCACGCGCTCCTCGATCACGGGTCGCGGTTCTTCCCCACCACACCTGCGGCCGCTGCGAGGCTGGCAGCGGCGACTGCCTCTGCCGCCGTTCGGGCGGCCCGCATGGACACGGCGCCGGCAGAGGCGGCTGCACCCGCGACAGCCGATCCGCGGGACGGAGACGGGCCCTTCTCAGCGGAAGGATCTGCGGCAGCAGCCCTGCCGTCGATCCACTATGTGCCCGCCAGCGCCCAGGGGGCCTTCCCGCGGGACGACGAATACACCGGAGCCGGCGCCAGCACCGGAACCGCCGAGCGGGGGGCGGCAGCAGCGGCGACGATGGCGGCCGCGGCCTTGTCGACTCTGTCCCTGTCTCCCCACGTGACGTCGAGGTGGCGCATCCCTGCCTGGGTGGAGGAGGAGCCCGACGGGGACTCCGGGTACGGCAGCGAGGACGAGAAGGAGGAGGGCGAGGAGGACGTCGACGAGTTCGATTTCGAGCTGGAGGACCAGTTGGCCAGAGGCGCGGCGTCGGCGCACCCTCGCGCTGGAGCTGACTCTGCCGACCGGCCCGCATCCGGCGGGGGCGGGGGCGGGGGTGAGGGCGGCGGAAGCAGCGGCAGCGGCGCCGTGGTCAGTGCGAGTGCTGCTCGAGCCTCCGGCTTGGCCAGCGAGGGAGGCGGGTTCCGCGCGCCAGCTGCAGAGGCAGAGGCTCGCCCTGACGACGGCAGGCCGGCGCTTCAGGGTGGCGACATCACGGGGCCCCGCTCTCAGCTGATCCAGCAGCCGGCCAGGCTATTGGGCATGCCGGGGGGCGAGTTCGAGGCGGCAGACGACCACAGCGAGGACGACGAAGGCGGCCCGACCGCGGGCGGAGGAGGGGGCCGCCGGCCCGCCAGCTCGGCAGGGCGGGCTGCTGGGGTCGCCCTGGTCCCCGGGGCGGCTCCTGGCGTGGGGCAGGCCCCTCCTGGGGGCGATGCGGGGAAGACAGGCGCAGGGGGCGCCAAGGCGGAGGCGCGCGCTGCGGGGGGCGAAGCCCCAGTGTCGCTCGCTGCCGGGGGGTGCAGGTTTCGCCGTCGCTCCGAGAGCGTTTCCTCTGTGGCAGCCGCTGCTGCAGCAGCCGCCACCGAGCGCATTCGCAGGGAGCGGGCTGAAACCGGCGAAACGGCTGTGTCGCTTGCAGCGCCGGGCGGACGGAGCGCCGGCGAGGAGGACGACGGGTACGCGGACGAGGACGAGGACGAGGGGGAGGACGACACAGGGGCAGCGCGGCGTCGGCGCCTGGAGCTGCTCAAGGCTGGGCGTGGGGGGGGGCAGGCAACCGACGCCGCGTTTGGAGGCAGGGACCGCAGGCCCAACCCCCGCCCCGGCAGCGCCGCTTCGGCGGCAGCCGACACAGACGGCTCGGCGAGCGAGTCTGCCACTGACGCGGGCAGGGGAGTCCGCTCCGCCGTCACGGGCATGGTGCGCAGTGGCCTGCACCTGGCCCTGCGATTGCCCGGACCAGACCCCTCCGTGTCCAGCGCTGGCGGCAGGGCCTCGCGCCTGGGCGTCCCGCTCCGCTCCTCGCGGCCTTGCTCGCCGGTGGGCGGCTCCGGGGGCCCTCTGCGCGTCGGCGGTGACCCTTTCGCCTACGCGAGATCGGTGCTCAGCCGGGCTGCCCTCCGGCGCCCGCAGGCCGATGGAGGCCGCTTAGCCACAGCTGCTGCCGACAGACCGTCCGCGTCCGCGTCGGCCTCAGTGGCGCCGCTGTCGGTCACCGCAACACCGGCAGCAACTGCCTCCGTCTCCTCCGCGGGCGCCAGCGAGCGCCCGAACGGCGGGCCTGGCTCCCCGACCCAGCCAGTCGTGGCCGGCCCCAGCACCGCTCTGCATGCGATGCTCCTGCCGCCGGCGCCCGAAGCGTCAGACGCAACGGATGCTCCGGCGCCCGACCCCCCCTCGCCAGCAGTCGCGCCCCTTGGCGGCGGTGACGACGAGGAGGCGACCGCCACGCCCGCCGCGGGCGCGGCCCAGGCGGACCACTCCCCAGTCAGCCCCGCCGACAGCGGCCCCGCGGACCCCTTTGTGCTGGCTGCCTCCGTGGGGGTGGCGGGCCGCCCGCGCACCGACCCCGTCGAAGCGCAGCGCCCGCTCGATGCCTCGGAGCCCGCAAGTGTTGCCGCGGCGCTTGTCTCGCTCGCAGCGGTCGCGCAGCCCGCTGCCCCGCAAGCCGAGGCCGCGGACGCACCGCCCGCGCAGGCGCACGCTATGCCGCCTTCCGCCGACGTTGCGCCCAGCATTCGCGCGGTCGCACGGCAGCTGGCCGCTATCTACGCCGCTGCCGCCGCCACCGCCGACGGCGACAAGGGCGACGCTGCGGCCCACGCCAACCGTCTGGCCGGGTTCGAGGAGAGCATCGCGCGCCACATAGGCGCCGTTGCAGCCGGGGCTGTGCCGAGCCTCCTGCCAAGCATGGCAGGGCTGGGAGCCGCAGCCGCCGCAGCGCAGGTCGCCGCTGTCGCGGCTGCCGCTGCGTCCGCGGCCGTCGCCGGCCCCGGCTACGCTGAGCACTTGGACGACCAGGAGCACCACGGCGACGGGCTCTTCATCCCCTCGGAGCTGCGCCGAGAGGCGGCGCGTCGGAAGGAGAGACCGGCGGCCACGCTGCTGGATCGCGGCGCGGGCGGGGACGCCCCAACGGCGGCCGCCGCTGGCGATGCCGCTAAGCGCGCAGCGGCGGGGTCCGCCGACACCAGCGACTTGGGCTCCACAACGGGGACCAACACCACGGCCACGGAGCGCCTCCGCGAGAAGCGGCGTCGGCGCCGGGCGAGGCAGAAGGACCGGCGCCGGGCCGCGAAGGAGGACGGCGAGGACGACGCCCCGACCGAGCCCCCGCCCGTCTCAGCAGTGTCGGCCTCTGCCCGCCGCGCCATCGCAGATGCCGCCTCTGCCCGGGCTATGCGGGAGGCGGCAGCGGCCGGTGACACCGTCCCGGAGCCGTCCACTAGGCGCCGCTCTGCGCGCTGCGACCCCGTCGCCGGCCGAACAGACCCCGTTGACTACGAGGCACGTGGCCGGGCCATCGCGTCTGGCGATGACGACGCCTTCGCTGCAGAGCTGGAGGCATTCAGGCTGCGGCTGGAGCCGCTGGGGGCACCCGAGGCGGCTGCCGCGGCGGCGGCAGCAGCGGCCGCAGCCTACTCACGGGCGTCAAACCCGCCGCCCAGCACGGCGAGGGACGTCCATGGCAGCAGCGCGGGCGACGCAGAGCGGCGCACGTTCGGCCAGCAGGGGAGGCCCGAGGGCGGGCGACGGTCCAGCCCGGAGCCCCCCAGCGCCTGCCGAGCCCCGGAGCAGGAGGCGCCCCACGGCCTCACGCCCGCCAAGGACTCGCTGCGCCCGCGCCGGCTTGGCCTGTCCGGGACGGTGTTCCCCGTCGGCCCGCTGGCGCTGGGTCTCGGCCAGGAGGTCGGCGGGCTGCCCCTGACGCCCGCCGGGCACGGCGTGGAGGCTCCGCCATCGGCGCTTGGCCTCGGGCTGGCGGGCACGCCCGACCTGGAGCGCTTTGCAATGGCGGTCCGCGGCCTGGCTGGTGCGGACGACTCCCTGCTGGCGCTTGGGGAAGGCGGCTCCGCCTTGCTTGCAGGCCCGCTTGGCCACCGCGGGGCTGCCGGCGGGCCAGGCGAGTCGCCCTCGGCTGCCGTCGGTGGCGCCAGTGCCGGACCGGGCGGGGGCGGCGGGAACGACGATCCGGACGTGTTCGGCGTAGCGGCAGGAGTCCCCATCCCGGCAGGCGCAGTGACGCTCGCGGTGCTGGGCCCGGGGCCGAGCGGCCAGGCCGCGGCCGGCGACCGGCCCCTCGGCTACGGCAGCCTGACGCGCGGTCTGGGCTCCGACTCGGGCGCTGCTGTGCCCTCCTCCGCGGGGGTGTCGGCGCTCTGGGAGGAGGACGACCCTGCCACTGGCAGCATCTTCTCCTTCCACGACGACGCCAAGTTTGGCCTCGGCGGGCCCGGCTCCGGGCCTCTGGTGGGCGGGGCTGCGGCCGGGCACGGCGACCCTGCGCTCGGAGGCTGGCCAGCGGAGGAAGCCTCTGGAGCAGCTGCGGCGGCGGCGGCGGCAGACGCTGCTCGCCGGGCCGGGGCGCCAGCCTCCAGAGACTCTGGCAGGCGTGGAAGCAGGACATCAAGCCGACAGAGCGAGGGAGACAGGGGTCGGACCCGACGAGGGGGGCGGCGGAAGCGCGGCACGGGCGCTGGTGCCGCCGCACGCGACGCACAAAGCGGGGAGGGGGCCGGTGGAGGCAGGCGGAGGCAGCGCTTCGGGCCCAGCGCGCCTGGGGCAGGAGCCGACCCTGGGGACGGTGATGGGCAGCGCTGGCAGCAAGTGCGCGCCAGCGGCAAGCGCTCCTCTGGGCAGCCTCCACGGGCGTAGGCCCGCAGCAGCAGCAGCAGCGGCAGCAGCAGCAGCAGCAGCAGCAGCAGCAGCAGCGGCAGCGGCAGCAGCAGCAGCACTGGCGTCTTTGCCTGGAGGTGCTGGCTGCGAGCCAGCGCCCCAAGCGATCCTGGCATTGCCAGACTGTGTAGTGCTTTGAGTGGTTTGTGCGCGCTAACTGGCCAGCGAACTTGCAGTGACTCCCATGCTGGGCCGGCAGTCGGGCGAATCGGGCCTGCGGCTGCCCATCACGTTGCCGCAAGAGCGAAGCCTGCACACATGCAGCATTTTCACACCTAGGCACGCTTCGTGGCCGAGGCGCCGCCCTCGGCGCTCGCCTGGGCCGAATCCCACTCGTCGCCCGGCACCTCGAACACAAAGGGCGCGGGTGGCTCGGGCTCCTGGGCGTCCTCTCCCACGCGAGGGCGCTTGATCTCCTCGAGGTCGCCGTCGGTGGCGTCGGCAAGGCCTGAGCCAGAGAGGCGCGCAGTGTCCCGGACAACCAGCACGCCCGCGTGGGCGGTCACGTCCCTGCGGACTGGCGCCCAGCGCTGGCCCTCCACGAGGGCGAGGAACTTGCGCTGGGGAGGGGCAACGCGCGAGGCATTGGGCACCTGGAAACGGGACGCCTCCTTTGCGGCTGCCTCCTGCTTCGGCTTGTCCTCTGGTCCTGCCGAAGCCGCCGAGGCGGCTTCAGAAGCCGCCGCGGCGCTGCCGGCGCCGGCTGCTCCTGCTGCGCTGGCCGCAGCCGCCCCTGACGACGACGCTGCGGCCGGCGAGGGCGACGCGGCGCCCGCCGCTGCGCCGGGCGTGCTGGAGGCTGCTCCGCCGAGGGCACGGGACTGGCTGCGGCTGAGGCGGGAGCCATCGGACCGCTGCGAGCGAAGCCGCATGAGCTGGCGCTGGCGAGAGCGGGCCTTGGTGCGAGAAGCCGTGGACAGCTCCACCTTCGTGACCTGCTTGGACTTGTCGTCCGTCTTTTCGGTGAGCATGTCGGGGTACGCAAAGAGGCCGGGGCGGCAGCGGCAGTCGAGGGCGAAGGAGGAGGGGAGGCGGAACTCTCCGGGCTTGTCCTTGACTGGCACCACGGCCACGACGGAGGTGGGGTGGGTTGCGAGGGAGAGGCAGTGGGCGAGGGGGAACCAGTACCAGTACTGGGTGAAGAGGGCCATGCCGATGACGGCGGTGGGCTTGGTGAACCCGGATGGCGTGCTGCGAGGGCACGACGGCGAGGGTGGCAGCGCAAGGGCAGGGTGAATGGGCTGGGCTGGGCGAAGGAGAGCGAGGGCGAGAGAGAGCGAGAGCGGTGCGCGCGACGAAAGCAGCCACGGCAACGAGGAAGGCAAGCTGGCCTTGTGGGAGACGGCTCACGTGAGGGACACGACGCAGTTGCGGCCGCCTGCGTCCAGGATGCCGGCGGCCATGATGGCGCCCATGCGGGCCATGGCGGGCTTGAAGGGGTTGGAAGCGTCCGCCATGACGCGCTCGCGGAACTTCTTCACCATGGGGGTGCGCGCCTCGCTCTCCTGCTGGAGGACCATGGCGGTGGCCATGAAGGCGCCCTGGCGGACGAAGTCGACGGGGTCGTCAAGGAGGGGCTGGAGGATGTGCAGAGCGGAAGGCATGCCGGTGGCCGCGGCGGCGATGCCGAGGGACATCGCGGCGCCGTAGCGCACGTGGGGGTTGAAGGACTCGGCAAGCAGGCCGACGAGCTTGGGCAGCTCGCGGGGCTTGCGGTGGAGGACGAAGCCGAGCGCCATCACGGCGGCGCGGCGCACGTCGTCTGACACATCCGACACGGCGCTGTGGAGCAGGCTGCGGACGGCAGAGCTGGCTGCAGAGCCACAGAAGGCAAGACCGCGGGCAAACTGGGCGCTGTAGCGAACGATGGGGTCCTTGTCGCGAGCCATTTGCTCGATGACCACGTCGGCCGTCTCTTCGAGGCCGTAGCAGGAGAGGGCCACGCCCATTGTGGCGCCGCGGACAGTCTTCTCGTGAGGGGAGGTGGCGGCCTTGGTGAGCAGGGACATGACGGCCTGCATGCCGTCGCTGCCCACGCCGGTGAACGTGGGGCCGTTGCCCACGAGGACGAGTCCGATGCCAAGGCCGGCAGCCTCCTGCGCGACGGCAGACTCGTGGTCGAGGGCGGAGTGCATCTGCTGGAACACGAGCTCGTTGCAGGAGCCCATGGCGGCGAGACCCAGGCCGAGGCAGGCGCCGTGCTGGATGATCTCGTCGGGGTAGTGCAGGTGCTCGAGGAGGAAGGGGAGGGTGGTGTCTCCCTCGATCGCGCCGCGGTTGGCGTGGATGAGGCCGAGGGCGTAAAGGCTGCCGCCGGCCACCTCCGGGCTCTGGGGAGGGGCGTCGGGCTTGGGCAGCATGGGGTCCAAGACACGCATGGCGTTCTCCACGTTGCCCTTGTGGTAGACGCCGACGGAGGCGATGGCGGAGAACCGCGCCCAGTTGGTAGCCTGGCGGATCCACTGGATGTTGTCGCGGTAGAAGAAGTCCAGAGTGGTGCCGGCGTGCATGAGGGCTGCGGACACGATGAGGGCGTGGTGGGCGACCGGGTCAAACCGGGCCTTGGACTGGGCGGCCTTGAGGCGCTTGAGGATGCCGCGATCGGCCTTGCACGCCTTGAAGAGGAAGTGGATCTGGAGGCGGAGGGTCGTCTCCCTGCGGAGCACCTGCCGAACCTCCATGAGGCGCTGCCAGAAGCCGCTCTCAGGGGCGGGGAGGCCGCCAAAGTCGGCACCGGTGCCGGAAGCCGCGGCAGTGGCCGCTGCCGCTGCGGCAGCGGCCCTGCCCTCGGGGGTGTCGGGGGCGTTGGGGAGAGCGCTGGCGACGCCGGCGAGGAACCGCTGGTCGTCGGCCTCGGCGAGGTCGAAGGCGATCTGCAGGGCCATGAGGTGCTTCTCTTCGGTGCGAGAGGACACCACCGCAGAGCTGGCGGGGGACGACGCAGCGGCTGCGCCTGACCCGTCCTCGCCAGCCTTGAGCAGGTCGACGAGGAGCCGCGCCGTGGTCTTGGTGTCGCCCAGCCCCTCCAGGCAGCGCATGAGGCCCATGTAGTCCACAGGGCTCTGCTCCTGGTGAAGCTGCGGGTCACAAGGCAGGCACGGTGGGCACGAGAGACGGCCCCCGACGGGAACAGGTCAGCCACGGCGCGCACGGCGGGAGGGGACGCACACGCAGCCGCAAAAATCTGCACTGGGAATCGTAGCCAGGCCGCCGCCCGCTGGGGCCACAGCGCCGCAACGGGCTCGGCATCATACCAGAGGGAGGGCGCGAGGGGGGGCGGGGGCGCGCTGGGCAAGCAGCTGGCCGCCTACTCACGGTGCGCAGGAGCTCAAACACCGACGTGCGGTACTCTCGCGTGGAGACGAAGCGAAGGGCCGCGTCGTACGCGTCTGCCAGGATGGCCTTGGCTGCGCGGGTGCTGCGGCCTGCCCGGGACACGGCGTCCTCGACCACGTCGAGCCTGCGGGCCTCGACTGCGATTCCCACAGCCTGGCTCCAAGCGCCGTCGGTGAAGCAGCGCTCAAACATGCGCATGACGATGGCCTCCATGCGCGGGTCTGGGCCCCCGTGGTCCGGATTCTTGGCTGCCTCGTTGCGGGCGCGAGTGTACTCGTCGATGCACTGGCCGATCATCTTCTCCGAGTATTCGGAGCGCTCGTTGATGTCGAAGAGCTCAGCGGACTCCAGGGCAAGGTGCAGCGCCTCGGGGTAGGCCTCCAGGTGGTAGAAGATCTGCGCACACATCGACGGCGGGCCGGAAGGGGCGAGGGAGGCTAGCGGTGAAGGATCGCCAGGCGCGCAGCCGCCGCCCTGCGCGAGCCAACCGCGCGCAGCAGCGCGGCGCGGGCCGCCGACGACAGCCACCCGCCCTCCCCCAGCACCACCGCCGCTGGGCCAGTGTCGATATGCGCGTGGCACCCCCGGCGCAGCGCGCACGCGGGCCCGGCCGCGCCAGAGCGCGCTCACCTTGGAGGCAACGCGCGCGGCAAGCTTGTGGTCAGCAAACGCCTTGTCCTCCGACAGCTCCTCGATCATGGACGCCTTGGAGGCCGCCTCCGACCACGACTCGTCCACGATGGCGTCCAGCTTGCGAAGCGCGAACGACTGCGGGGAGGGCGTGGCGGGCAGCGCAGCGCGCGTCGCTGAGGCGGCGGCAGGTTCGGGAGCGAATGGGAGCGGGCGCGCCGACCCACGGGCGGGCCCACGCACCTTGAGCGCGGCGTCGTCCTCCTCGAGCATGCACAGGACGCCCGACGCGGCCGCTGAGGGCAGGCTCATCGCTGCGGTTGCCATCCCCGCACGGCGCGGCGGCTGTGCTGACGGGCGCCGCGGGCCGGCCTGCCGGCAGAGGCGCCGCACAGACCGCCGGGCGCCCTCACCGCGGCCACTCGCGAGGGCGGCAGCCATGGCGGCGGGAGTGAGCCCCTCCCTTCCCCCGCGCCCCCGCCTTGCGCGCGGCGCAGCGCTTCGCGTGCTGCCCGGGCGCTGCGTAGCTTGGGCTGCGGTTCCCGCCCCGTGCTGGCGCCGGGCGCGCCGGGCGGCCGGAGAGCAGCGCGAGCGGACGCTTGCCCTGCAAGCCCAGCCTCAAACTGCGCCGTTTGTCACGCCGCTGCCTCCCTGCCGCCATTCGACCCGCAGTACGACTATGCCACCAACGTGATCTCGTCGGAGGGCAAGGTGTACCAGCTCGAGTACGCCGCAAAGGCCGTCGAATCCAGCGGGTGAGGCAGGGCAGTTCCCGGGCGAACCAGCGCTGCCATCGCGCCCAGCCCCAGCAGCCGGGCTTCAGTGGTTGCCCGGGCCGCTTCTGAGGCGCATTCGTGAGCAGCCCCGCGCGGGCAGTACCACCTGGCTTGCCCCTCGCCTCTCCTGCCCGCGGCTCCCGCAGGACGACCGTCGGTGTGCAGTGCAAGGACGGCGTGATCCTCGCCTCGGAGAAGCTCATGATGTCGAAGATGCTCGTGGACTCCACTTGCAAGGTCGTGCACAAGGTCGACGACCAGATCGGCGTGGTGAGCCTGGGGCCAGAGCTGCCACTGCCCGGCACGGCGTTGCAGCAGCGCATTTGACTTGGACACGCCGCCTTGCTTGCCGGGGCAGCCGCCGGCGCACAAGCGATCGCACCATCCCCCCCACTGTCCCCGCGCCCACGCCCTGCGTTCCCTGCCTTCGCAGGCGTACTCCGGCATCGGGCCGGACGGCAAGTCGATCGTTGGGCTCGCACAAAACATCGCCCACAAGTACAAGCAGAACTACGGAGAGCGCATCGCGCCCGGGGTGCTTGCTCAGCAGCTTGGCGACATCCTCTACGCGTACACTTCGTATGCGGCGTACCGGCCGTTCGGCGCGCACGCGCTGGTGTGCGGGTACGACGAGGACCACAAGGAGAGCCAGCTGTACCTTTGCGAGCTGGACGGCACCGTGACGGTGAGCGAGTCGTCAACCCCTTTCATCTGGTCCCGACCTGCCGCACGTTTTTGCGAGCTGCACCTGGATGCAGGGCCAGCGTGTGCGGGCTCGCATACCATCGGTGCGCGGGCTTGCTCAGCCTTTGACAGCGGCTCACCCCGCGCCCCATGGCCAACGCCCCCTCTTTTCTGCTTGCGCGCTCGCTCTGACATATCCCGCAGCGGTATTGGGGCACGGCCGTCGGCAAGGGCGCCCGCAGCGCCCGCACGGAGATCCAGAAGCTCAAGCTCACGGAGAAGACCTGCGCTGAGGCCCTGCCGCTGCTTGCCAAGATGTGAGCCCGCGCTCGGTTCCTCCGCGCTCCCCCCAGCGCCTCCCGCGCGAGCACGGCGCCAGCTCTTGCCACGGCGCCGCGCGTGCCGGAGCTGTTGCCCCCCTCGCTTCGCCGCGACGAGACTTCCCTTGCCGCCTCCATGCCCCGCGGCCGCGCCCAACGCAGCTTGCACACCGTCCACGACCCGTCTAAGGACAAGCCTTTCGTGCTCGAGGCCGGCTGGGCCACCGACGCCACCAAGGGCACCTTCAGCCGAGTGCCCAAGGACGTGCTGGCGGCGGCGGATGCTGAGGGCAAGGCGGCCTCGGAGGCCGACGGCGCTGCTCACGGCGGCGCGGCAGCTGCTGCTGCTGGAGATGCGTGATGAGTGTGTGCTTGCACTGCTGGGCGGGTCGGAATCCAACTCCGTCCTGGCAGAGCCTCCGTGCCCCGCGAGCGGCTACTCTCCCACGCGCACTCTCGCTGCGAGCGCTGCCGCGAAGCGCGGCCTTCGGCGCCTCGCCGGTGCTCTGGCCGGCGCGTCATGCTTTGGGCATGCTGCCGCGTGCTGAGCTCCAGCTGGCGGTCCGAGAAGCGCCGCGGGCTGAGGCTCGGGGCGTCCGAAAACCAACGCGAGCTGCACGTCACGGTGGGCTCCCACGGGACGCTTGTGGCCACAGTGGCGATCCAGACACTGACAGGGATCTTTGGGTCCCGCGCTGACGTCGGTCTTGCGCTAGTGGGCCTGCAGTGGCTGGTGCTCGTGCAGGCCATTGCCGGCCTCTGGGGTCGCTGGGTCATTCCGTCGCTGTACTCCGTGTGTCTGTACTACTTGAGCTCCATTGCCGCCTTTGGCGGGACCTACTACGTGTGCTCCGTTTTGGACTCGAGTTCCTTCTCGTTCGACCGCCCCTTGCTGCGGGACGAGACTGCGGACGACCCGTCCACGTTTTACTTTCTGTCCGTCACAGTCCAGAGCTTGGTTGGCTTTGGCGCTGTGACCGCGGCGTCATACACGACGCGAACGATTGCCATGGCCCAGCAGCTGGCGGGCCTTGGCTTCCATGCAGGCATCATCGCCCAGGCGCTCGCCAAGTTCAAGGATGCGGCAGTGGTGGTGCGCGACACGCAAGATGGCGCGCAGGCGGGCGACGCCGACTCGCCCGGCGCAGCACCGGGACGCGCAGGCCGTGCCCGGCAGTCCAGCGCTGCTGACACTCCGGGCCGTGGGGCGCTGGGCGAGCGAGACGAGGCCGATGCCGCCGAGCGAGCGGCAACTGCCCGGCTTCTGCAGCGCGTGCTCACGCCGCACGGCGCTCCTTCCAGCCCGCCACGCCCCTCTCTCGGGGATGGGCCACTCGCGCTGGGCAGCCGGCTGGGGTCCGTTCTCGCCGGCGCCACCGCCACGCCGCTTCGCAAGGCAAGCCGCGCCAGCGCGACCAGCCGCCGCGCAAGCGCGGCCGAGGAGGAGGGGGGGCCTGACGCGCCCGCCGCCGCAATGTCCCCTGACCTTGTGGTGCGCTCAGGCAGCGTGTCCACGGAGGGATCCCTCCAAGCCCCGCCGCCCACGCTCGCATGGCCGGCTTCAACGGCGGCCCGGGGAGTTTCGCTGCAGGCCGCATCGCCAAGCCTGCCCCCTCCCATCCGCGCGCCCTGCGAGCCCGCGCCGCGAGGCACGCGCGCTTCGGATGCGGACGACCCTGCCAGCGGGGGCGCCTACGTCCCGCTTGATTCGCCGCGCCAGGCCGGGTCTCGCCAGCGGCCGCTGCCGGCCCAAGAGGGCGGCGCCTGCGGCTGCGGCGCTGTCCTTCCGCGGTGGTGTCGCTGCCGGCGCTGCCCGTGGGCGCTGCTTCTGCTGCCGGTGGTGGGCGGACTACAGTTCCTCCACTTCTCGCTGCTCTATTTCGTGGGGGGCTCCGATGTGTTTTCGCTCCAGAAGCGGGACCTTGCTTTGCTGCTGGTGAGCGTCGTGGCGCAGGCCGCAGTCGCGGTCGTGGTGATTGTGTCGGCGTTCCGAGCAGCGAGGTCAACGGTGTGGGCCGCCGGGCAGCAGCTGCGGAGGATCCGTGCAGAGGCGGAGGCGGCGGGGCTGCCGCCCGGCTTGCAGCACGCTGGGATGGCCAGCCCGCCTCCTTCGGAGACTGGGGACGGCCGCCGGCGATCGTCCGCGGCACCCAGCGCCGCGAACGGCGCCGCGGCCGCTTGGGGGGCGGACGCGGAGGCAGAGACCGAGGCCGAGGCGGCCACGCCGTACGGCGGCATCGGCGCCGCGCTGCTGCTTGTGCAGGCCTACCTCTCTACCATCCTGCTCTTCGGAGGGCTCTACGTCAGCGTGTTCCTGGCCGCGCCCGACACGCAGCCCTTCAGCCTCCGCTGCGGCGACGTGTGCCTTGGCCTGCCAGACTCGTCAGGCAGGGGGCCTGCTCTGGCCTCCGTGAGCTTCTTCGAGATGGTGACGGAGATGCTTTACCTGGCGAGCGCCAGCCTCACGGGCAACGGGGACGGGTCCGTGTACCCGACCCGCTGGTGGAGCAGGCTGGTGGTGGCAGTGAGCATGCTCTCCGGCGTGCTGTTCAACGTGGTCATCCTGGCGATGGGCTCGTCGGCGCTGCAGGACATGGCGCTGATCCAGGACGTCGAAGACAAGCAAGCTGCCGCGAGGAGGCGCAGGAGGAGCCGGAGGCGGAAGAGGCGCGGCACTGGCGAGCGGCACGAGGCGCCGGGCGCCGCCCGCGATGCGGCGGGCCAGCCCGCGGCGGGAGCACGCCCGGCGGCGCACCCTGCCGACTCCAAGGCGGCCCACGGCTCGTAGTCCCCTCTTTGGCGTCGACCCTGCTCCTGCTTCAGCTGCGTGCTGGCTCGCTTGCTCGCCAGGGCCGCACGGCCGGCTCGTCCTCAGCGCTGGACCCTTGCAGGCGCCCTTGTTGGCATGCTCGGTGCCACGTGGACTGCGGCGGGCGTGGTGCATGAGTCGCGCGCCCAAGCCGTTGCGCGCAGCTGGCGTTGGGGTGGTTGCCAGCAAGCACACGCAGAAGCAAACACACACAAACACAACGTCCGCCATCGGCTGGGGCGCGCGGGCTCAGCGGTCCACAGACATGGTGGCAGGGTTGAACTCGCCGTTCACGCGCTGCGCCGGCGTGGGGACCTTGGGCGCGATCTCCTTGGCGACGCCGCGACGGAAAGCGGCCAGCTCTCCCTCGTCCTTCATGTGGACGAAGCGCAGCACCGAGTCCTCCGCGCGCAGCAGGCGCTCCACCTCGGGGATGGCCCGGGGAGCCAGGTCGTACGTGCACTCCACAAACCGGGCCGCCTCGTACTTTTCGCGCGGGCGGCGGAACGGGTAGGCAAGCGGCCGGATGCCCATGTTGTTGATGCGGCGGAACTGGCCGCGCTCACGGTAGACCATGCGAGCCACGCCGCGGAAGACATCGGCGAGCTTCTCGGACGTGGTGTCCGGCTTGGCGTACGTCACAAGGCGGTACAGCGGCATCGTGGCGAGCCCACGTCGAACGGGATGGCAGGCTTTGTCGCGCTTCGCAAGCGCGCGCGGGGGGCAGCGGGGCCGAGGGGCCTGAGCAAAGGCAGACCGAGGCAAAGGGTGCGCAGCACAGGCGACCGCGGCGGGATCGCTGGTGCCGGGAGGGTGTCGCAGGCCCGGCGCAGGCGGCGAGCTGGCGCTCAGTCGGCTGTCAGGCGCAGAGCCCGTGACGTCGGCGATCGCAAGCGCAGCCTCGGCGGCTGGGCAGCTGCGACAGCGGCGCCACAATCGGCGCAACGTGAGCAAAAAGGCAGCACTGGCCTGCATGTGAGCACTTGCGGGCCTGTGCCGCGGCGGCGACTCGCCGGCGACCCAACTCTGGGGCCGCCAACAGCTTGGGCGGACACTCCTGACAGAGCCCCGCCTCTGCCACCGCCCGCGCCGGCCGTGAGGCCGCCCCGCCCCCCCCGCGACTGCCCCGCCGCGGCACCGTTCCCACGTGCGCAGCGAGACCACCATGGCAGCGGCAGCAGCCAGCAGCGGTGCCTCGTCGGGCACGTCCTCCAGGACCTACGCCATCGCCTTGCTCGGCCGCCAGCTCAAGGGTGAGCACGAGATGGACCACGCACACGAGCAGCGCAAGGCCTGCGGTTGTGGCCCGCGCTCCGGGCGGTGCGCAGCGCGGGGGGCGGTTCCTATTCCTCCGGTCGGTACTTGAGCGTGCCGGCAGTGGCGGTGGGGCCGAGCGGGGCCAGCGTTCCCCAAAGATTGTCGCCTTTTTCGGCCCCGCGTACTGACTCACCCCGGCGTGCTCGCAGAGCTCACGGAGACGCCCCCTGAGATGATCACCGTGGGGGTCAGCGACGACAACCTTTTCAAGTGGAACGTGACGGTCCAGGGTCCGCCGGGCACGCCCTAGTGAGCCGCGCCGCTCCTGCTTGTAGCCAAGGCCAGGCATGACAGGTTTATGGGCGCTGCTCGAGCACAGCCACCCTCCCCCGCTACCATCGTTGTGCTGGTCTGCGATCGCAGTGAGGGCGGCCTGTTTGGCGCTACCCTTGAGTTCCCTGCGGACTTCCCTGACAACCCTCCAGTGATGACGTTCGTCTCGGACATCTGGCACCCCAACGGTGAGACCACCAGCCGCTCGTCGCTGCGAGGAGGTGCAATGCGATGCAATGCCAGTGGCGCTACCTTGGGGTACCGAGCAGTGCTCCGTGAAGACGCGGTGCTCGCGGCAGTGCCGCGAGCGCGCTCCTGCGGTCCGGTGCTGACGCCCCCTAGCGCGCCGCCCGCGCCGTGACGATTGGCTGCAGTGTACGAGGACGGCAAGGTGTGCATCAGCATCCTTCACAAGCCCGGCACGGACCGCTTCAACGAGATGGAGACTGCTGAGGAGCGCTGGCGCCCCATCCTGTCTGTGGAGGCCGTGCTCGTCAGCGTGCTCTCTCTGCTGGCGGACCCCAACGACTCCAGCCCGGCGAACATTGATGCGGCCAAGCAGTGGCGCGAGGACCGCAAGGCCTTCAACAGGAAGGCGCGCCGCTGCGCCAGCCGGACTCTCGAGTGTTAAGCTGCGCGCCTGGGCTGCTCGTCGTGCGTCCGCCCGGCTGGGTAGCGTCCTTGCGACTTCGTTGTTTGCTTGAAGCGGAATCCGGGCCTGCGCTCTCGTGCGGTGTGCTCGGAGCTCCCCAGCGCCACTTGCGTGCCTGAGGCAACCGCAAACCGGATTCCCCAGGCCATGCGCGGCCAAAGCGTTCCATCGCCCAATCGCCCAATCGCCCAATCTCAAGCAAAGCTCGTGGGGAAGCGGAGGCAGCCACTCTAAAGTGCGCGTGTATGTGTGCGCCTGTGCGCGTACTACGGCCGCATATGCCCCCCCCCTATCCGTGTGCACGCGAGTGAGTGAGCGGCAACTGAGGGGGGGGCGGGGGTGCAAGGAGCATGAGAATTTCCGTCTTGGTTTCCTTCAGCGCCGCAATCACTCGTTGCTGGACCACCAGGGCCCACCGAGCTGCACTCGCTCAGGGGCACGCTCATGCGTCACCGGCCACGGCATCCGCGACAGCGCGCGCAGCAGCGGCGGTCGCCTCCTCCGAGTCAGCCGGAGCAACGGACGCGGCCACGTCGGCCTCGGCTGCGAGCTCCTCCGGGGTCACAGTGACCCGGTCGGGGCGGTAGAGTGCGGGGAGGTCGCGCCAGCATGCCTGGTATCCCCACTCGCGGTGGGGCCCGCGGAGCGCAAAGTCCGTGAGCTTGAGGAAGCTCGAGGTCTCGAACATGAAGGCGAGGCCGCCGTCGAACTTCTCGGGCTCGAGCACAGCGGTGGAGGCCGCCTTGAAGGTGGCCGCGTCGGGGCCGTGGGCGGAGCCGATGGAGTGCAGGCTGGAGCCTCCGGGCACGAAGCCGACCTTGGCGTCGTACTTGCCGTAGATCATGCCCATGTACTCGGTCATGACGTTGCGGTGGTAGTACGGGGGGCGGAAGGACTTGTCCATGACCATCCAGCGAGGCGGGAAGATGGCGAAGTCGCAGATGGCCGTGCCCGGGGAGTCACTGGGGCAGGTGAGGACGGTGTAGATGGAGGGGTCGGGGTGGTCCACCGAGACGGAGTTCATCACGACGAAGTTGTCCAGGTTGTACTTGTAGGGCACGTAGTTGCCGTGCCACGCGACGACGTCGAAGGGCGAGTGGCCCTGCGTGGCGACGAAGAGGGAGTGGCCAAACTTGTTGATCACCTCCCAGCCGTCGCCGGTGGGCGCAGCGGAGGCCGCGGCCGCGGCACCGGCGGAGGAGGATGAAGACCCAGCCGACGCGACTGCGGGGCTGCCCCCGGCGGCGGCGGCAGCGGCGGACGCGACGGCAGGGCCGTGGGCGGCGACGGAGGAGCTGGGCGTGCCGGTGGCCGCGGCCTTGGCGCCGTCGACCTCGGGGTCGTAGTCGGAGAACCAAGCGACGGGCGTGCAGAAGTCGCGGGGGTTGGCGAGGCCGTTCGCGCCAATGGGGCCGAGGCTGGGGATCTCAAAGTGGCCGCGGAGGAGCTCGCAGATGTAGCCGCGGGAGGGGCCCTCCACGTCGACGCTGAAGCGGATGCAGCGCTGCACGACGCAGATCTCGTGGGGCTTGACGAGCATGCGGCCAAACTCCGTGGTGATGCGGAGGGCGCCCTCCTGCGGCACGATGAGCATGTCGCCGTCGCTGTTCTGGAAGGAGCGCTGGGGCTTCTTGCTGTCCGCGGGCGCGGTCATGGACTTGTTGCAGGCGTAGAGGTGCACAGCGAGGGCGTCGGCGCCGGCTGCGACGCGAAGGCGGGGGCAGGAGCGGCTCGCGGAACACTTGTCGGGGCAAAGCCGAGGCGGAGCGCGAGTTGCACTTGAGGCGCACTCCCGCCACGTCGAGCGCCCAGCTGCCAAGCCGCGGAGACGGCCCGGCTGCGAGGTCGCAGCTGGCAGGTCACGCCAGCGCGCCTGCAGCCCGATCCAGCCGGGCGGCCGCGCGCTCACCCATGGTCGTGATGCCATCAACAAAGTCCACAGGCTCGGTGGGGAACGCCTGCGGCTGCCAGCGCATCTGGTTGGGGTCCGGCTTGAGCTTGCCAAAGTCGGCGCAGATGCCCTTGTGCGGGTACGGCACCATGGCCGAGTGCAGGACCGCGGGGCGGATGCGGTACAGCCAGCTGCGAGCGCGGCCAGGTCACAAGCCAAGAAGAGCAGGCTCGGCTCGGGGGTCGCCGCTGCGCGCAACGCGGGCCGCGGGCCGAGAACGCGTGCCTGTTCTGCGCTGCTGCCGCCGCGAGGCCAGGGGCGGGGAGAGCACAGCCGCCGGCGCGATCCGCCGCGCGACGGGCGCAGGGCGCGAATGTGATGGGCACGAGACAGAGGTCGCACCTCCTCTGATTGCTGCGCCGGGGGACGGTGAACGCCGTGCCCGAGAGCTGCTCGGGGTACAGCCCGTACGGCGCCTGCGGGAGGAGCCATGCGAAGGCACAGGGGGCGGGGGGTGGGGCAGCAGTCGCGGGCGGAGCGCGCGCTGGAAAGCCGGAGGCGCCCTGTCACGCCTTCGCTCGGCTCACGATCTGCGGGGAGTTCTGGCCCTTGGGCAGCGCCCCCGGCAGCAGCTCGGAGGCGAACTCGCATGCGAACCCGGAGAGGTACTCCAGCTTCTCCCACGGGTCTGTGCAGGCCCGCTTGGCTTGGGAATCGGCACCCTCGGCGCTGCGCTTGGGCATGTTGAAACTCGGCGGTGTGTTCTGCACTGCAATCTGGCGCTCTGTTCGCACCGCGGCTCTGCCCCCTCTGTGTGCGAGCAGGAATCGCCGCGCGGATTGGCGGGCGGAGCAGACAGGGATGCACGGCCCGCGGGCGCGCTCCCCGCGATTATGGGAGGGCCGTGGGGGCGGGGGTGTCTTGCTCGGAGCGGGGCCAGGACTGCCGGGAGGCGCGGCCACAGCGGCCCGCCGGCTCTGCCCGGTCGCGACCTTGGCAGCCCGAAACTCGGTCTGCGCTGGGCGCCTGGCCATTCGCGGCCGCAGCTCTGGGAGCAGCGCGAAGTTTGGACCTGCATTGCCCCCGGTGTTGAGGAGCCAGGCTTGCGCTCGCCAACCCTTCTCGCCTCGGAGGCGGAACAATCTCCGGGCAGCAGCATGGCCTCGCCAATCGCCGACGCCTCGGCGGCCGCCGGTACGGGTCCGGGCAGGCCGGCGCCGACCATCAGCGTGCACAAGGACCGCTTTGACGGCCGCGTTTGCAAGTGCAGCGGGTTCTCGGACTCCCGGAGCGCTGACGTTGCGGATTTCGGGGCGCGCATTGCGGAACTCTTGGCCGAGTTCCGCGCCAGCTCGCCGCCAGCCCGGGGCGTGTGGGTCGAGGTGCCCAGCGACTTTTTGATGGGCGCGATGCACCTGCGGCGGCAAGGGTTCCGCATTCACCATGCTGACGACTCGGCAGTCACACTGACTGCCTGGCTCCCCGACGAGACCAAGGACCCAAACCTCCTGCCCGACTTTGCACACACTTACTGCGGGGTCGGCGCCTTGGTAGTTCGAGGACCGGGCGGGCACGGGCGCGCCTCCGACGACCCAGCGGCCGCAGAGGTCCTTGTGGTCCGCGAGCGCTGGGCGGCCGACGCCGAGAAGCGGTTCAAGTTCCCTGGCGGCGCGGTCGACCGCGGGGAGCGGCTTTGCGACGCGGTGGTGAGGGAGGCGCGTGAGGAAACCGGCATCGTCGCCTCCTTTGTGCGCGTCGTGGCCATGGAGCACTTCACCAGCGTGAGAGGAGGGAACTCGGACTTGTACGTTGCGTGCCTCTGCGAGCCGGCCGACCCCCTGCAAGAGCCGGAGGCTGACCCGCTCGAGATCGCAGAGGCTCGCTGGATGCCCGTGGCGGCCGTTCTCGCGGACCCGCGCGTCTACCCCATGAACAAGGAGCTCCTGCGAGCCGCGCTGGCCGACTTGTCGGCCGCGGCGTTGCCAGGAGGTGCCGCTGCGGGCATGGTCTGCGAGCCGCGGAGCATCCGTCCCGACCCTGCCAGACGCGCCTTCACGTACGATCACTACGTTCCGAGCAGAGTCGCCCACGCCTCGGGCCGGGAGGCTGTGGAGACGACGAGCTGGAGATGGGGAGTGTTTGCGATCGGAGCGGCGGTCGGCGTCGCTGCGATGGTCGCGTCGGGCTTGGCACTGCGCAGCTTGCCCAGCAACGCTGGGGGGGTGAGTCACTCCCGCTGAGGAGGATGCCTGCGTCCCGCGGTCGAGGCGGAGAGGGTCAATGGCGGACACGCGAGCTGGCAGCGGCGACTCTGTGCTTACATGGGAGCAGCAGGCGCGGATCCACCTCGCGTTGCCGCGGCCCAGGAGGCGGTGGCTTTGGCAAGCGCCGTTGGGGCCCTCTGGCGCGCGCCTCACGGCCGAGCGCCCGTCGCTATCCTCGCATGGGCGTCGGTTGGGTCAGTGCCTCCAGGTTGCCAGCAGGCGACGACGGTGCCAACGCTGAATCGGCTCCGCTCGTTGCACAGCAGCTTTGCATGCGTCATCCGCGCACAGGCTTGCAGCGTTGCGGCCATCCTGCGCAAATGGACCCAATGAACTCGCAGCCAGCGCGCGGAGCTGTCAGCAAGCGATTCAGCAGGCCGCCCCGGCGCCAAGAGCACCCCAAGGCAGAATTGGCAGGCGCCTTGCCACCCCCTTCATGTCCGCTCCTGCCGGCGGACAGCGTGTGGCTCTGACCAAGGCCTGGGCTGCGTGGGCGGAACCGCCGCGCGGGCTGACCTTGTCCGTCACGTCCGGGTTTGCCCCGCGCTCCATCAGCAAGACCGCAACGTCCGCGTGGCCTTGCTCCACAGCCCAAATGAGCGCTGTGCATCCGAACTGCGCTCGCACACCCACCACAGGGAAAGTCGCCTGCCTCGATCTCCGCCGCGCCAGCCAAGACATGCATCTTGAATGCGAGGTCCCGGGGGCACACCCTGGCGCGCAAGGTTCACCCTGCTCCCCTGCACGAGGCGGCGTTCGCAACAGACGTCGTTCTTGGCCTCCAGGTCGGCCCCGCGGTCCAGCAGCCTGCCTGTCACCTGGGGGTGCCCCCCTGACACCGCGTACAGGAGCGGTGAGCATCCGCTCTGCGAAATCATGTACAAAAGACTCAAGACACTCCATCGTGCTCCGTTGCTCGCCTCGTCTCCGTCGTCGCCGCTGTGATCGCCATTCACGCTCAGCACCAACGCGGGCTCCCGGCAAGGCGCGATGGAAGAAGCTGCTGACCCTGTTCCTGGCCTCAAGTTCTGCGCCGCTGTCCAACAGAGTGTCCACAAGCTCGGAGTGGCCCATTTCTGCGGCCCACATGAGTGCAGTGCTGCCAAACTGCGACGCCACGGAATCGAAATGCATCGCAACCCGGGGCGCATCCAGCGTGTGAAGTCTAAGTTGTATGTCGCTGCGCAGACCACGCTCAGCTAGCGCCAGCATGCACTTGGTCTCACAGCATCCTTGGCCTCCAGGTCGGCACCACGAGCCAGCAGAAGTTTGACGGTCTCATTGCGGCCGTTGGTGGTAGCGAGGATAAGCGCCGTGCCCGCTTCCTGCGCAGCCGCCGCCGCCAGCCGAACGCTTCTTGCACTCGCCACCTGGCCAGTGCAGGAGTCCAACAAGCACCGAACGCACAAGCAAGCCCCCCCCCCCCGCCACCCCAACCTTCCCTTCCATAGACTTTGCCGGACTTCCCACTGTTGCCTGCCACCCCAAGTGCAAGCAAGCACGGCGACGCACCCTCAGGGCGAGCTCCACGTCTGCAACGAGCCACCCCTCCCCCCACGCCAATTGGCACAAGAAGATTGTCTGACATCGTCCCTGGCCTCCAAGTCGGCGCCGTAGTCCAGTAGCAGGCCCGCCACCTCGTTGGCACCCTCGGATGCAGCCCACATCAGCGACGTCCACCCGTCCTGCGGCGATACGGCCACGCAAGCAGCATGAAGTCTCATCCCGTGACTGGCGCTCCCGCCAGTGAACCAAATGCCTTCGGGCTGGCAGCATTCGATGCGTGCCGTGCCGACAATGTCACCAAGTCTCACTCCGCATCGCCAGTTTGGCGGCGCGCCAGCGTCGAGCAGCTTCGCCACTGCCAGCACGTCACCCGATTTCGCCCCCTCGACAAGCGCGTCGCCCATACCTTCAGGGCCAGCAGCGAAAGTGGCGGCCATGGCTCCGCAGCATGTGCTGGACTGGAAAATGCCGTTCCTGCCTCTGCCGGATGCGCGCCGCGCGCTGCAAAACACGAGTCCCTGGGCTTGGCTGGCGCTATGCTCGCATCCGCAGGCCCGGTTGGCTCGACTTCCATGCACCAGCGCGCGGTTTATGTCGCATGACTTTCGCTCGCAGCCACACCTCGCACCACAACCGAATTCGCGGCGCGATGTTTGACACGAAGCCAACATACGCTGCGCTGCCACGAGCGCACGCACACCACTGCAGCCACCAGCCGTTGTTTTCAGTCGCCATGGGGTCACAAGCACCAAACAGAGAACCTCTGCAGTGCGACACGGCGGCGGCAAAAGGGGTGCCGACCAATCGACTGTCACCAGGAATCACACGAAACAAGTCCATTGCAAGCACCGCGATCAATGGGCGATGGGAGTGCGCAGAACCGCCGTCACCAGTCGGCCCCGCAGGCCGCTGGCCAGCGTATAAAATCTACCTTCGGCTGCCGGCCGCTGGGGCGCCTCGACGCTTGCCTCTCCGACCCTTGGAAGCTGAGCGTGCCGGCTCCCCAGAGGCGCGGAGCGCGATGCCGCCAAGCTCCCCGCTCGCGAGCCGCTGCCCGGGGGCAGGCCGGCTTTTTGCTGGAGAGGGCGTGGGCGCCGCGGCCCCGCCTCCTGAGATGTCCACGGACGCGCCCCTGGGCAAGGACGCCGCCATCGGCGACGCGACAGAGCTCGCGCGCTCGTCCGCCTCGCCGCCCGCCTCGCTGACGAGGGCCAAGCCGCGCGAGTGCTTCACCGCGAGCTCCTTGCTCCGGAGAGACGTCTGGTTCGCTTGGCGCATCTCGGCGTCACGGCGACTGATCTTGGTCCAGGCCGCCCGGCCGAGGGAGCGCATCTGCATGCGGTCCTGCAGCTGGAACAGCGGCCAGAGCAGTTGCGGAAACTTTGCGTTCATCTCCACGAACTCATCGAACGTGATGACGCCGTTGGAATCCGTATCGAAGCTGCGGGGCACAGCGGCGAACGAGGGACGCGGCAGAGGGCGCAGCAGCTTCGCGGCCGCGCACTTCCCAGCTAGCAAGCCCGGTCTGGGCGTGGGGGCTGCCATGCCTCGCGCGCCCGCACTCACTCTCTGAGGGCCTGCTTGAAGCTTCCGGGGAAGAGGGGCTTCTTGTGGTTGACAATGCGAAGCATTTGCACAAACTCAACCTCGTCCAGGTCCCCGTTCCCTGCGAGCCGAAAGCGCAGCAAGGCGAGGCCGCAGGCGCAGGAGGGGACAGGGAAGGAGGGGGGGCGTCGACACGGTCGCGGCGACACGCATTATTGACACGCCGGGGCGCGCACCCTACGCCACCCGTCGCAGGCTGCGGAGCCTCTTCGTCTGTCGCGCATGGACTGCCCACGCAGGGCCGCCCAGTGGGGGCTCGAGGGCGCTGCCTGCGCGGCTGCTGCGAACTCACCGTTGACGTCGAAAGTCGAGAAGCAGAAGCGCAAGATGTCCGCCTCCGTGAACATGCAGTAGACGCAGACGATGAGCACAAAGTCCTCAAAGCCGAGCATCTGCCCGGTGGTGTTCTCCACCAGCGCCAGCCAGATCGCGTCCGTCACGGCCGACCGCTCCATCTCCAAGAACTCCTCGAAGAAGTCGTTCAAGTGGATCCTCCCCTCCAGGCCATCGTCCATTTCCACAAAGTGGCGGTGCAGCGTGCGGATCTGGCTCTGGGTGATACCCAGCACCTCCACGGCTTCCTGGGCCCGGCCCGTCAGCACGACGCCTTCCCGCGCAGCTGCCGCGCGGGCCTGCCTGAGCTCCCAGGCCTCCGCGCAGCACCGCGTGGAAATGGCCCAGCACCGGGCGCAGCCCCCGTCAGGGAGGTGCCTCCGCTTCGCGGCGATGCGGGCGTGCACGTTGCCCTTTTCGGGCGCCTGCTCGTTCTGGGGTTTGCTCGAGGAGGCCGGCGCGGCCGCAGTGCTGTCGCCCGCCTTCTTGCTGTCGCCAGCCGACCCCGACCCCATGGCCTTGTGCCGGCCTCCGCCGCGCACTCCTCTCGCGCCGCGCTTCTTCCGGCCCCCCTCCGCGCCTGTCTCGGCCCTGTGCTTGTCAAAGTCGCTCAGGATCTGGTCCACCGCTGACGCCCCGAGCGAGCCTCGGCGGTTTCGCCCGCCGCCCCCCTTGACCCTTCCCACCCTCCCGTCGGCCTTGCCGGCCCCGGTCCACTGCTTCGGGGCCACGGACCGCTCCGTGCCTGCCGTTGCCCCGTCGGCAGGCTTGCCATCGGCGCCTCCCGAGTCGAGTCGCCCCTGCGCCGATCCAGCGCCTCCCGAGTTTCCCGACCGCGTGGACAGGACCCCCGCAGCGGGATCCCCAGCATCTGACCCCCATGCCTGGGCGGGGGAGCCGCCCGGCCCCGACGCCCCGTCCCCGGCCTCCGCCAGCTCGATGGGGGTGGAGGACGCGGCGAGCTTGGCGTCGCTGCCGCGGCCGTCCAAGCCCTCCGACGCCTCGCTGCCCGGCCTGACCGCGGCCACGGGCGCGGTGGCACCCGTGCGTGACCCGGCCGGGAACGCTGCCACCTCTGCCACCTTGTCCGGACGGTCCGTGTTTCCCAGCCACAGCCAGTCCACGAAGGCCGACTGGGAGCGAAGGCGGGCCATCTCCAGCCTGGCCTGGCGCCGCTTGGCCAGCGAGCGGGCGACCTGGTCGGTCCCCTTGCTGGAGGCGGCCTGGCCTGCCCGGCGCCCCTTGGTCGCGCTCGAGCCGCCGCGAATGGCCTCCCGAAGCTTGGAGGAGAGCTGCGCCTCTGCGCGCACCAGGTCCTCAGCGGCGGCCGCAGTCTTGACCACCACGGTGGAGGGGCCATCCTCCTCGGACCCGATGTGGGTCAGTTGCGCCGCGGTCCTCGACGCTGAGGACGCGCCCCCGCCCGCCGTCGTCGACGACCCGCCAGCGGTCGACCCTCCGTCTCCCCCGCCATCGCCCCCGCCCTTGGCGCGGCGCGCCATGGCCTCGCCCATGCGGCCCTGTGTCGCCCGATAGGCCGGGGCGCGGCTCAACCCGGCGTCAGAGTCCCCCGGCTTCCGCTTCGGCTGCAACACCTTGGGCGCAGCCATACCGGTGCGAAGCGCCGCGGAGCTTCCCGCACGCGCGCCGGCGAAGAGCTGCTGGGAGCCCCCATTCGCGCCCTTGGGCACGCGTCCCCGAAAGAAGCTCGACCCGCGGCCAATGCTGGCCGTTCGCGGCGCGCTGCCGATCGACCCGGAGCTGGCATGCTTGTTGCCGGGGTGCGAAAAGAGGCTGTGGGTGCTCGCGCCAGTGGGGGGCCGTCCGCGCCGGGGCAGGGACGACGTGCCGCCGGGCGCCTTGGCCGCACCGGACATTGACATGCCCAGCCGGGACTGCGGGCCGGGCATCGACGACGGCAGCCTCCCGCGGGGAGGCGGGCTCGGGTCGCCCCCGAGCTTCAGGCTTGGCACGGTTGGCTTGCGCCGCAGCGGGGCCGCGGTAGTCGCCATCCCTGCTTCTCGAAGGCGTTGCCTGCGAGGCTGGCACTTGGCACCTCGTCGCCGGGCAGCAGCGAGCAACCGTTGCCACGAGGGGCGAGCGAGCGAGGCACCGGGGGCGGCGCGCTTGGCTGCGACTGCCCTGCAGCAGCAGCAGCGGCAGCAGCAGCAGCAGCAGGGCTCGGCGGCCCGGCGAGCGCTGTGGTGTGGACTGGAGTTGGTGGCCGAGCGAAGAAAACCTGGAGCGACGCGGCATCGGCTCCCAAAGCGCTTTCAAGCCGACCGACGCAGTGGCGGAGCCCGCCGCCGGCTCCGCGCCACACCTCACGGAACACGGGCCCACAGCGCCGCACTGGCCTCGCGGGTGGCATGCGGCATTGCCGCGCGCGAAAGGGGGGAATAATTCCGGAGATTTGCAGCAGCCAGGTTTGGGCGAATGAGAAGGGATGTGCCAGCTGGCAGAAGCGCCGGCTTGCTGCTTCAACCGATGCGTCGCCGCGCGCGCGCGGAAGGCGTGGCGCTTGCTCCTGTCAGCGTCTGCGCACCCGCGCCCGCGGCTGGCCGCTGAGCGCGCAGCTCGCTGGCGTTGGATGGTTCTGCCAGCCTGTCCACAATCACACGACTGCAACCAGCCAACCGCGACAAGCGGCCGATCCTTGATCGCAGCCTCGTGCCGACGCGACCGCACAGCCCCCCAGGCCACCCGCATGGGGGTGCCGGAGAGGGGCGGGCGGGGTCCAGGCTGATTGCCCCGCTGGGCGCGGGCGCGCTCGCCGGCAGGAGCGGCGAAGCGCGGGTTGCACGCTGCAACTGCGCCCCCGCCGGCAGAGCAAGTTGAGCATCGAAGCTGCCACGGGACGAGCGCGGCAGACGAACGGAGCACTCGAGATCGAGAACATGCTCCGCATTGTCGCCGCCCTCGCGGCCTTGTCCGCGGCTTCGGCCTCGGGCCTCGTGGCCACCGTCCGCATGGAGCCCGTGGTGGACTCGCCGTGCGTCGACAACGTGAAGCAGTACGCCGTGAGTCTTGGACTTCTTCAACAACGCGATCGCCTGTTGCTTCGCTGCCGGAGCTCGCGGCGAGGCCTGGCCCTGCTGGCCAGCACCTGCAGGCAGACTCAGCGGCTGGCCGTGCTGCAGCATCGCGGGGCCGCGCGGCCAGGCTCCGTTTGCAGCGTGAATGGCCGGGAGTTTTCTTTCTGCGCACCTCGCAGCCCTTGCGCGCGTCTCCGTGTCCCCGCCCCTCGCTCCCCGCTCCCCCCGACCCCCAAGAAGCACCATCCCTTGCTGTCGACCCCGTTGCTGCCCCGTGCTCCCGCCCCCGCTTTTCGCGTCGTCGTTGCAGGGCTACGTCGACGTGAGCGACAAGTGGGACTCCCACTACTTCGCCTGGCTCTCCGAGAGCCGCTCGAACCCGTCGACCGACCCGCTCATCGTGTGGCTCAGCGGCGGCCCCGGCTGCTCCAGCTCCCTGGCCATGCTGACCGAGAACGGCCCGTGCACGGCCAAGGCCGACGGCTCCGGCACCACCCGCAACCCGTACGGCTGGAACACGAAGGCGAACCTCATGTACGTCGGTGAGTGTGCCGGAAGCGGCCTTTGGCAACAGCCAGTCCTGCGTGGCGCCCAGAGCACCCTGCGACCGAAAGCCGTCGCAACGTCGCCCCGGCCCGCCAATGAGCCGCCCGCCCGCCCGCCCTCTGCCCCCTCCGCCCTCACGACACCATCGCAGACCAGCCGGCCGGCGTTGGCTTCTCCTACGCTGACCGCGGCGGCTACTCGCACAACGAGAGCCAGGTGGGCGAGTACATGGTGGCCTTCTTCACCGGCTTCTACAAGAAGTACCCCCAGTACGCCAACAACCCCCTGTACATGGCCTGCGAGTCTTACGGCGGCCACTACTGCCCCTCCGCCACCTATGCCCTGTTCGAGTCGAACAAGAACGCCGGCACCAACTTCCCCATCAAGGGCATGGCCATCGGCAACGGCCTCGTTGACCCCGCCTCGCAGTACCCCACCTACCCCAAGTTCGTGGAGGACCAGTGCACCAAGGAGATCGGCAAGCCCTGCGTGGACAAGAGCGGCTACGAGAGCATGGTGGCAGCCTCGCCCACCTGCTCCAAGCTCATCGCCCAGTGCCAGTCCGACGACAGCGCGTGCCCCACCGCCCAGTCGTACTGCAACAACGCCATGTTCGGCCCCTACGAGGCCACCAACATGAACCCGTACGGTGAGCTAGGCCCTCGGCGCTCGCGCTGCCTGCGCCCCGGCCCCCTCCGCCCAGCTGGCCGTCGCGCACGCTTCGGCCTGTGCCCCCGCCCTCGCCCTCGCATGCTTTGCCACCTCCCCCCTCCCCCCGCCCGCTTCCACGCACTCGCAGACATCCGCATCCCGTGCGAGGTGCCCCCCCTGTGCTATGACTTCAGCGGCGTTGCCACGTTCCTCAACAACCCGGCCACCCAGAAGGCCATCGGCGTCAACGGCATCACCTGGGCGTCGTGCAACTACGAGGTCAACGGCGACTTCAGCGCCGACTGGATGAAGAACATGGCGTGGAAGGTGCCCCCCCTCCTCAAGGCAGGCATCCCCGCGTGGGTCTACGCCGGCGAGGACGACTTCATCGTGCAGTGGCTCGGCAACCAGGCCTGGACCGAGGCCCTCCCCTGGCCCGGAGCCAAGGCGTACAACCAGACCACGCTCCAGCCGTGGACCTCGGGCGGCAAGGTCGCCGGCGCGCACCGCAGCTACGGAGGCCTGTCCTTCACCACCGTGGCCAACGCTGGCCACATGGCCCCCCGCGACCAGCCCGAGGCCACTCTGACCATGATCAACGCCTTCATCTCCGGCCAGCCCCTCCCCTCTGAGTGAGCAGCGCCTCCTCGAGCCGCCGTGGTTCCAACCCCTTCCCCCCCCCGACGCCCTCGGGCCCGCAGAAGCTGCTCATGCGCCCTCTGCTCGCGCGCCACGCGAGTGTCGCGCAGTATGTGCTGCGACTCCGCATGCTGCTGCGCATGGTCCAACCCAGAGCGGCGCAAATGACGCGCTCCCGCCACTTGCGCACGCATTGCCCAATCCACCACGCGCTCGCATTTGCCAAGGGAGGGGGGGGTCGCGAGCCTCGATTGCACCGACTGGCTGAAGAAGTGGCGCGTCTGCGCTTCAGCCTGCTGCTGACGGGGCCTGCACGGGAGCTGTCCCGCCTCCCTGGCGGTTGGCTCCATGCGCTGGGGTGAGCGACGCCCGCTTTTCTGTGTATTGATTGCCGGGCGGGGTTCAGCTTCGCTTGCTGGCGGGGCCTTGCGCTGGAGGGGCGGCGAGTGGAGCGAGAGCCTGGCCGGGCGACGGGGGAAGGGACTCTTTGTTTGAGTGGCGGAGGGGAAAGGAAGCAGGCGCCGCGGCAGGGGCGCGCGGGCTCGTGCCACGCAATCACACTCACTGAGGGACGAGCAGATGGCGGCGAGTGGGCCGGGCTGAGCGGCCTCAGAGGTCGCCAGGGCGGGCCTCGCGGGGCTTGGGGCCGCCGGCCTGCTTGCTCATGATGATCTGGTCCACGCGCAGCACGGTGATGGCGGCGTCGGAGGCGAGGCGGATGGCCGACAGCTTGGCCATGCAGGAATCGTAGATCTCCGCCACCTCGGCGTCGCACACGCCCCCCTCGTCGATGTCCACGCCAGAGGCCACCTTGCCCTCGGCGTGCGCGGCGTACAGAGCGGACATGATGTCCGTTGCGTCCTTTCCGGCGTTCTCGGAGAGAGTGCGTGGGACCACCTCGATCGCCTCGGCGTACTTGTTGATCGCGTACTGCTCCAGGCCGGGCACGCTGCTGGCGAACTCCTGAACGTCCAGGCTGACGGCCGTCTCCACGGCGCCGGCGCCCGGCACGAGGCGGCCGTCGCGGCAGAGGGTCTTGGCGGTGTGCACGGCGTCGTCGACGGCGCGCTCGAGGTCGTCGAGGAGGGAGGTGGTGGCGCCGCGCAGCACCACGGTGGCCATGCGGCTGTCGTCCTCGTCCTGCTGGAAGACGGTGACGCGGCGGGAGGAGATCTCCTGCACGACGACGGAGTCGCAGGTCCCCACCTCCTCCTCGGTCGGCGCGCCCAGGCGGACAAGAGCGGTGGCGCCGGTCACCTTGCAGATGCGGCGCAGCTCGAACTTGGAGAGGATCTTCACCACGAGGATGCTGTACTTCTCAAGGTAGTGCATGGCGATCTCGGAGATGGAGCCGCCCGAGACGACGACGGTCACGCCCGAGTCGGAGAGGCTCTTGACGACCTCCTCCATCGTCTCCTCCTCGCTGCGGGCGAAGGCCTTGAGCTCGTCGGCGCTCTTGAGCACGACGGTGCCCTTGGTCTCGGTGTCGGCTGCCTCGATGCCCACGCCGAACACTGCAACGCGGGCCTTGTCCGCGCGCTTCACGGTGCCCTCGGTGTCACGCAGGACGACCAGGCCACGCAGCACCTGGGAGTCCGTGATGGAGCCGCCGATGAGCTTGGCCACGCGGATGTTGTCCACGCTGATGGCCGGGCGGCGCGGAGCTGAAGGCATGGCTGCCACTGCGGCCTCGGCAACCAGCGGGGCCACGACGTGCTCGAAGCCGTAGTGCTTGGCGGCCACGACGGACTGCAGGGCCACGGCGAGCTGGGAGGCGTCGCGAAGCTCGTCGGCGGACATCACCTTGCAGACGGCCTTTTCCACAGCGGCGAGCGCGCGCTTGGCGGCAAGCTTGTAGCCGACGACAATGTCGGCAGGGTGCACGCCCATGCGCAGCAGGTCCTGCGCCTGCGAGAGCAGCTCGCCGGCCAGAGACACAACAAGGTTGGAGCCGTCGCCAACGGCCTTTTGCTGCTCAGAGCTCGCCATGACCAGCATCTTCGCGGCGGGGTGCGCGACCTCCATCTCGGAGCAAATCGTCGACGCATCCGACGTGACGATGATCTTCTCGAGGTGGTTGATGATCAGCTTGTTCAGGCCTGCGGGGAGGCGCGGCGCGAGCGGCAGCAAGCCGAGGCGGGAGAGGTTGGCGGCCGAGCGCGCGCGAGCGATTCGAACTGAATGCGGTTGGCCAGCGAGCAGCCCGCCGAGGCGCTGCCCGGCCGCCGCGGGGCCCGCGAAGGGGGCACGGTCGCGAGCCGCGCATCAGCGGGAGCGCGGCCCGCAAGGCCCAGCGCACGAGTCGCGGGAGACGGCCGGCGCCGCGGCGCGGCCGCGGCGAGCGCCGGCGCTGCCCGATCGCGGCTGTGCCCGCATGGGGCTGCGCGCTGGCCTGGACCGCCTCCCTGCCGCGGCGGAACGGCAGGCGCGCCACAGTTCTTCAGCGTGGCATAGCGCGGGCGGGCGGGGGCGGCGCGGGCGGGCGGGGGCGGCGAATGCAGTTGGCGGTTGTCATTGGCCCTGCCGAGGGGAACTGCGCCGGTCCCGGGCTCCCTGCGGCTGGGGGCGGCAGCCCGGGAGCGCCGCCGCGCGCCACTCGGGAGCGAGCGACGGCTCCCGCAAATCTGCCGCGGGGGCGCTCACCGTTGGGGCCCAGGGACGTGCGGGTGATCTTGGAAAGCTCCTTTGCCGCCTGGACGTTTTGAAGCACCGCCTCTTCCAGCCCGGAGTAGTGCTTGTACCCGTCCTTGAGAAGGCCTCCCATCCCGGGACCGCCGGTCCCCATGCGCATCTTGCCTGCCATCTCTGACGGCTGGCTTGCGAGAGTGCCTGCCCCGCCGGAGGGCACTGGCGCGAGCAGGAGGCCGGCGCCAAAGGAGCCCAACGTTGGTTGGCTTTGCTGTCATCCGCCGGCTCTGCCCGCCGGCCGCGAACTCCGTGGCCCGTCGAGTTGGCTTTGCCCGGCGCGCGAGGCCGGCCACAACTCCAGCCTCGGCCGCCCCCTTCCCGAGCGCGGCTCCCGTCTCTTGCTCGCAGCCGGGGCCACCGGCTTGCGACGCGCCACCAGCAGCCGGCCAAGCGTCCGCTGCCCGGCGCCCTCGCAAAGGGCCGCGCGCTTGAGGAGCTGCTTCCCCCCCTGCCGCGACCGGCCAGGCTCGAGCCCCCCCCGGGCCCCCGGCCATGTACGCGCCCGCTCAGCCGCGGCGCCCACGCCTCTATGTTGAGGTTGATGACCTCCTCGCCGAGCTGGCGGAGCTTCACGCGCAGGGCGCGGTGTCCCGTCACGCGCTTGCTCGGATCGTCGCGAGCGTGTACGACATCGCCGTCGGAGCGGCGCACGTGCGCGCGGGCCGCGGCCCCAGCCCCGACAGGGAGACTGGAAGGGAAGGCCGCGGCCGGCAGGTGCCTCGCCGCCGCATGTCCTGCGACTCCCCGCAGTTCGCGGGCCTCAGCGGCGGAGCGGTAGCGCTCGGCGGAGCTGTCTCGCTCAACCGCGCGCCAGAGGACGCCCTGCGCCGACCCTTTGATGCCACTGGCGGCAACGGCGGCGGCAGTGCGTCCGGCGCGCACGCCGCCCCGAGCTCGGCCGCGGCCGCCGACCTTTCCGGTTCCATTTGGGCGGGGCCTAGCACTCGCGCCGCCGCCTCGCCCTTTGCCGCGGGCAGCGAGCACGACGGGAACGACTCCGCATGGGACGGCGGCGGCGGCGGCGGCGGCGGCGGGGGCGGCTCGCGCTGGGCAGCAAGTGCCTCGGTGGGGGCACCGGAGCGCGCCGCCTCCGTCCTCCGAGGCGCCGCTCCTGCGCCGCCCATCCCGTCGCTGTCCGCCGACCCCGGCTCCGCCAGCGCCATGCCCGAGCCTCGGAGTCGCTCGGCCTCTCGCCGGCCGCCAATTCCTCCCCCCGCGGCCGCTCCAGCGGAAGCGCTTCAAGCAACACGCGCGCCTGCGCCACAAGCCCCCGCTCCGCCGGCCGGCGGGTCCGAGGAGGACGAGCTCTTTGCCCTGCTGCTTGAGCACGACAGGACCCCTGCCGGCCCGGCCCGCACGGCCCTGCTTGCCCGCGCCGAGCGCGTGAGCCCGCCCGCCCTGCCGAGCCACGTGGCAGGCGGTGGCGCGTCCGGCGTGCTCGGCGCAAGCAAGCGCCCCGCCGCTGCCGGCGCGGAGGGACGCGTGGCCGGCGCGCCCGTGGGTCTTCCCGGCCTGGGCGGCGCGGCGTCCGGCGCCTCCTCCGCCGCCGGCGCTGACAGCGAGGCGGCCCAGGCAGACACGGCCTCCGTCGTCTCACGCGACAGCGTCTACCGCGCGGCGGCGCTTGCCCACGCCCTGAATGGGACGCGGCTGGGAGCTGGCCCGGGCCGCCACGCAGCCGGTGCCTCTTCCGTCCTCGTTGATGCCGGAGCCACCGCCGACGACGACGAGGACGCTGCGCGCCTCGCCCTCATTCGCGGGCATGGTGGCGACGGAGAGCTCGATGCCACCGGCCTTGCGGCCCCGAGCGTGGACGGACAGGGCGACGTCGCGGAGGCCGCCTCAGGGCGCCGCCACGGGCGTCCGCAGAGGCACCCAGTCTCCAGCGGGCCCGGCCGCGAGCAAAGTGGTCTTGCCTCGTCCCGGCGCGCCGCAGCTGCCCACGGCGCGGGCTACTACGACGAGGACGAGGAGGACGACGGCCAGGCCAGCCAGGCAGCGCAGGCAGGAGGCGCAGGCTGGTCCGAGTGGAGCGACGCCGGCTCCCAGTTCGGAAGCCACAGCCTGCACCTTCGCCACAGCGCCTCAGGCCGCTCCGCCCGCCGCCGTCGCGGCTCGGATATGTGTGGCAGCACCGTCGGCGGCTGCTCGGCCTCGTCGACCCAGGGTCAGGCGGCACACATCGACGACGACGACGACGACGACCATGTCGACGTCACACGCCACGGTGGCGACCAAGACCATGACCACGATGGCGAGGACCGCGGCGACGACGCCGTTGCCAGGCACAGGAGCGGCCGCGACTTCTCGTCGAGGCTCTCTGTCGCGGCGCAGCTGGCGCCGGAGGACGAAGCGGCAAGGGACGCGGAGGAGGGCGACGAGGAGGACGACCAGGATGGTGAGGGCGGCGAGCTCTGCGCTGCAGACGACCGCGAAGGCCACGATGATGACGACGGCGAGCACGGCCCGCAAGGACTCGCTCGCCCGCGCCTCGGTGCTGGCCGAGAGTTTGGCGCGGCCGGAGAGGTGCTCCGCCGCGCGGAACCAGCCCATGACGTCGCGGCAGCGGCCGGAGGGGCTGGCGATGCGTTTGGGAAGAGCGTATCTGACGAGTTTCGGGCGGCGGGCGCCGGGCGTGGCCGCTCGGCCCTCCGCGGCGCTGTCGCGTCCCGCCTCGAGCAGGGAGCTGGGCGCAGCGGCACGGGCAGCGGGTCCGGCAGTGGCGGGCTGCACAGCGGCTCGAAGCTGGGCGGAGCTTTCAGCGTGGGAGCTCCTGACGTGGAGGGCGGCGCTTCTCGGCCCGCGGACGACAGCGACGACGACATGCATGCCCTCTCTCAAAGCAGCGATGGAGACGAGGCCGCCTCCGCCGTCGCTGCTGCAGCCGGCGACGCGGAGCATGCCGTGCTCACCTCCGCCGACCACGCGTCGCCGGCAGGGCGGCACGGCCACGTGCACGATGGCACCAGCACCGGCGCTGCGCCGTCATGGGCCTCTGTAGCATCCGTCGCTCAGCTGACGGCGGGCGCAGCGTCCGCAGCGGACACGCACGGCGCTGAGAGTGCTGGCGCGGGCGGACGCCGATCCCAGATCTACTCGTCGCTCTCGACCAGAGCGGTGAAGGAAGGCGGGGATGAGGAAGAAGATGAAGAGGACGACGGTGACGAGGAGGAGGAGGAGGAAGGGGAGGAGGAGGGCGACCAGGAGAGACAGGGGGAAGACGCACGTGAGGAAGAGGTCGAAGGCATGCAAGGCGGCGGACCCAGGGGGGCAGAGGAAGAGCAGGACGAGGGCGAGGAGGGAGGGCCTTTGCGGTTCGCCGGGCTGGAAGTGGGCGGCGCCCCGGATGGGAACCGCGGCCGCGACGACGACAACGGCAGTGCGGGCGAAGGGGGAGGCGCCGCGCTCCCCGCGGCTGGGGCGGGCGGCGCGCAGGCTGCAGACCAGGGCGACCTGCTGGGGCATGGCGGCGACTCGTCCAGCGGCCGGGCGAGCTTCGTTGCGGTCAGGCACGAAGCTGTTGCTGCTCGGTTGGGGCGGTCGGCGAGGGGCCGCAACGAAGATGCGTCCACGACGGCAGGCAGCGTTGCCGAAGCGCGAATCAGTGGCGCAGGAGCCGGGTCCGGGTTTGACACGCCCGCAGCAGGCCGAGACCCCTCCGGAGGTGCTGGAGCGTTGCGCCGTGGAGCGACCAGCGATTCTGCGGGCATGCCGAGCGCCTCCAGCTCGGCTGCCTTTGTGCCCGTTGCTGGGGGCGGCGGTGTCCTCCCGGGCGCCGCTCCGCAGGTGCCGTACGCCCGCTCTGCCCACGGGCACGTGGACGACGACGACGACCACGGCTCGCACGTGGAAGTCGCCTCCGTCGAAGTGCGCCCCCCGACGCCAACCCTGGCCCCCCAGGCGGCACCGGGCGACGCTACCCCTGGCCAGGGCCGCGCCAGGGAGGGCGAAGCTGAGAATCGCCGCGTCCCGCTCCCTAGCGCAGGCATGTCGGAAACGGGCTTGCCCTCGCTGTCCGTCGGCGGCCTTGCTCCCATCGAGGAAGCTGAGGCTGGGTCAGGAGCCCTCATGCTGGGATCCCACATGCCTGGGAGGCTCCACCGCGGTGTCGCGTCGGGGTTCGGGTCAGCTGCGTCAGCAGGCAGCTACCGCAGCGACGGCGCAACCTTCGCCGGCGCGGCCTCAACCGGTGGCGGGGGCAACCACTCGGATGCATCTGGCCTTCGCATGGACGCCCAGGCGGCCCAGCGGCGGCCCCTGGGCTTCAGCGGCGCAGGCGAGCCGGACGAGGATGACTTCCCGGACACGTCCGAAGACGACGGAGACGAGGACGACCGCCTCGACGACGAGGACGAGGACGAGGAAGAGGACGAGGACGAGGAGGAGGAAGACAAGGACAACGGCGGCTGCGGCGGACAGGGTGCCCTAGTGTCCGAGCGGCTCGATGGCAGCGCCTCCCGCGCAAGCGCAAGCGAGCAGGCCCGCTCCCCAGGCTCGCGTCTGCGCGCGCCCCTGGCGCTGGCCGGCCCAACGGATCGCTCCGAGCGGCGCGAGTCCTGCGGGACGCACTCCACGGAAGACGCCGACGCCGTGCGTTCGTCGTCTGCGGGACACGACGGCGCCGAGTCAGACGGCGCAGGGGCCGCGTCCACCCGTGTCGTCGCTGGTGGCCGCCGCGGAAGCCGCCGCCGGCGCAAGGCCAAACGTGCAACGAGCGTCACCTTCGCTCTGGACACGGACGCCCCAGACTCCCCGCACCACGAGCCCCAGACTGGCCCCTCCGCGGCCGGAACCCCCGCGCCTGCCCTTGGCATGGCCATCGATCCGCTTACCGGAGCGAACGGCAGCAAGCCCGCGGAAGCGGCCGGTCGTCCGCGGGACGGACTCGACGGCGCATCGCCGCGTCGCCACCACAGGCCCAATCGCTTTGGCTGGCGCGCATCTGCTTCGGGTCACGCCACGTCCGCTGCAGTGCTGGCGCGCGCCGCCGCCAGAGACCTTGGCGAGGCCGAGGCAATGGAGGCGCTTCTTGACGCAGAGGCAGACGCTGGCGACGACGTTGATGCCGACGCCCCACACTCGCCTGTGCGAGGCGCTGCTGGGGCATCCGCGGACGAGGGCGACGACAGTGACGCAGAGGCCCGCCAGCGCAGCCGCGGCTCGACTGCGAGCGCGCTCCAAGTGCGCGCCACGAGCCCGCTCACGGTGCAGGAGGCAGCGGTCGCTGCCTCCCGTCGGCGCGGGTGGGAGGACGACACCGGGTCCGCAACCGCCCCATACAGGGATGCCCTGCGCTCTCCGGCCCAGACCTCGCGTCAGACGGAGGCGCCCCAGTCCGCCCCCGCGCGCGGCGGCTCCAGGTCCCGCCCACGCACTGCCGCGCGCGGCGGTCGCCCGGGCTACGGCGGCGTACGCCTTGCCGAAGTGGACGACACGACCGACGACCTCGTCCGCCTGCCTCCTCCCTGGGAGGAGCGCGCCCTGCGCACAACCGCTCGGCCCATCCCGTCGTCGCGACTGCAGCGGGCCTTGCGCCATCGCGAGGCTGGCCACGAGATCTCCGCTTCGGAGCGCCAGCGCCTGCGCGTCGAGCTTGACGCCGAGATCCCCGACCTGGACGGCGATGCCGAGCTGGACAGCCGCCTCGCGGACATGTGGGCGGACCAGCCCTGAGCGCCCCACCCAGCGAAGGCCGCCACGCGAGAAACCCGATCTCGCTTGGGGCAGAAGCGGCGACGACTGCGCGATTCGCACCCCAAGTGCCTCTTGTCCCCGGCAAGCCCCACAGCCCGCCTGCCTGCCCGTGCGTGCCCGTGCGTGTGGCGTGGCGGAGAGGGCGGGGAAAATTCGGAACGAGAAAGAGAAGTGGAGATGCATGCCGCCGCGGCAGCGTCTCGCCTGCACGAGTGCTCCACGCGCCAAGCGAGCACGCGAACCAACAAAACGCACGGCACATTGCGACTCGAATACAAACGGGAGGATACGATGCACACGCACGCAAAGCACGCAGCATCGCAGGGGGGTCGCTGGCAGCGCTGCTGGCTGCAGCGCAGCAGCGTTTGGCACAGCCGGGAGAGGGGGGCGGCCAGTTGGCGGCGTGCTCAGCTGAGGGCCACGACACCCAAGACGACAAGGATGACGATGAGGACGATGATGAGGCAGATCATGCGGTTGTCCTTGGTCTTGAGCAGCGCCTGTATCCTGGCCGTCGCCCCCTCGATGCCCGTGCGGGCCTCGGTCATCTCGCCGTGCATGTCCTCGAGCGCAGTGTGCTGGTGCTTCAGCTCTTGGCCAATGAGGATCGCGCGCTGATGCGTGGTCTCCAGGATGCCGTCAATGCGATCGATTTGCTCGTCCTGGCGCTCGCGCTCCAGCTGCTGCATGCTCTGGTGCTGCCCGAGGAAGTCGCCGTGGGCGCGAGCGGCCGCCGTCTCCGCCGCCGCCTCCGCCTCGCGCTCCTTCTTGCGCCGGTTGCGCTCCGCCGTGTCCCTGTCCTTGGCGCGCTTGTCCCTGGCCTGCCGGGACTCCAGGGCCTTTTCGATCGCAACCACACTGGCTTCGTGGCGGGACAGCGTCTCGCGGCGGCGCGCAAGCTCGGCGCTGTCCACGTCCGCATGCTGGCCGCGCTTGGCCTCCAGCTGGTTCACCACCTTGTCCAGCTCCACAATCATCTTGCGCGCCTTGAGCACGCCCGTGCGCAGCTCTGCGGGGTTGCAAACACACGGTGGCACAGGTTGAGGCTGGTGGCGAGCAGACGGCCGCGAACGTTCCGGGGCAGCGCCGTCGACACGCGTGGTCCCTGTGCGCGAGGGCACGACGCCCAAAACGCCGACGCGTGCGCACCAAGGCTCGACCAGTCGGTTGGGCGGCGGTGCACGCAACGGGGGGTCGCGACCGGCATCGCCAGGCGAATGTGCCTCACCTCGCTCCTTCTCCTGGAACTCCCCGCTGGTCGCCGTGTCCGTGGTCGTCAGCAGGTGGCGCCATTCCTCCAGAGAGGTGTGCAGACTTTCCAGGTTGCCCGTGAGGGTGCTGCGCGGCGCAGGCGATGGGCGGGCGGAATCGGGTCAGCGAGGGCGGTGGGCGTCTCGGAAAGGCAAATGTTCAACGCGCGCGATGGCACAGGCCGCGCAGCCCCTCGCCCGCCCCGCCGGCCTCGATCAGCACCCCGGAACGACGCGGCCCGCGAGCGAGCTGGGCCCGCCTACAAACCGGAGAGCCACCAGCGTGCGGCCCGGCCGTCCCGTGGGCATTCGGGGAGAGGGGGCGCTGCCGCGGGAGCGCGGACGGCAGCGCCTCCCGCGCGCAATGGCCGAGAGGGCACGGGCGGGGCGGGATATCCGCCCCGGGAGGCGCACTGGCGCGCGCTCTCACTCGCTGACGAGCAGGAAAGGGTCTGCGCGGCTCATCAGAGGGGTGCTGGCCATGCGGGAGCCTGAGTGCTGCGGATTGCTTGCGCAGCAGCCGCCGATTTCGGTGCCAAGGCCACGGCTGGGCGGCTCTGCCAGGCTCTGGGCCGAGCGGGCACACCGAGAACTCGCGCGGGGCGCGCCGGCCCAGGAGCCTGCCCGGGCGGCTGCGTGCCCTGCCTCCCTGTGCTGACGCGCCATGGCGGGGCTCAGCGAGTTGCGTGAGCGGGCGCGCCGCACAGGGGCAATCGGGCGCTGCGCCTCGCGAGCAAATCGCGACTCGAGCTGCGGCGGAGGGCTGCCCCTTGCTCAGCAGCCCCGCGGCGCCGCTCCCCTTGCCGAACGAGAGCCGCAGAGACTGTCCAGGCGTCGGCCAGCGGGATGGCGTCTTGTGCGGCGCTGGGGTCGCGCTCTGGCCAACTGCTAGCGACCGGCAGCAGCGACGGCCTGCTGCGCGTTTGGCGCCTGGGGCGCGAGACTGCCCTTGGCGAGCTTGCGGGACCGCGAGGCGGCGTGGAGTGCGCGGCGTTCGACCCCGCGGAGCACCTGCTCCTCTCGGGGTCCGAGGGCGGCGCCGTGGCTCTGTTCGATCTCCCCGGAATGCGCCTCGCGCGAAAGATGCGCGGGCACGCCGCTGCGGCCAAGACCGTGGGGTTCCACCCAGGCAACCCTGCAGTGCTGGTGTCCGGCGGGGCGGACGCGGCAGTCCGCCTGTGGGACGCTCGCTCAGGCCGAGAGTACGTGAGCTACAAGGGCCACGACGGGGCGGTCACCGCAGTCGCCTTCTCCCCGGACGGGAAGTGGCTGGCGACGGGAGACGACGGCGGGACCGCGCGACTTTGGGACTTGGCCGCTGGCAAGCTGATCGCGGCCCTGCCGCCGCAGCGGCTCTCCGCCAGCCGGCTGCGGCGGGTCGGGGGCGGGTCGGCTGCGGCGCGAGCTGGGGCGTCCACGAGCGCTCTCCGCAGCCTCGCGTTTCACCCCAGCGAGCTGCTCCTGACAGGGGCGGGCGACGACCGCTCGGTGCGCTGCTGGGACGTGGCCGGGGCGGGCGCCGGGGCGGGCGCTCGCTGCGCCGGGGACGTGCAGCTGAGGGTGCAGGGCGCCGCCAGCGGGGGCGTGGCTGGCGGGCGCATCTCGGAGACGCGCCCAGTGGTGTGGACGGGCTTCCTGGCAGCAGGCACCGTGGCAGCCGCGTGCCCCGAGGCGGCGCACGCTGACGGAACCGAGGTGCTGCTCTCCGTCACGAGCAACGCGGTCAGGGCTTGGGGGCTGGAGCCCCTTGGGGGCGCGGGGAGCGCGAGCAGCAGCGCGCCGGGGGAGCGAGGGGGCGCCTCGCCGGCGCAGCGCAGCGGGGTCGCGTCCCCCTCCGCCGCTGGCTCTGGCGACGGAGCCCCGGCGGACGAGCTCTGGGCCCCGGTGCGCTCGCTCGGGGTGGAGCGGGCCGCTCTGGGCGACGTGGCCTCGGTATTCGTGGGCGCGGGAACCAGCCCGACAGGGCCCGAGTTCGTCTCCGCTAGCCTGGAGCGCCACGGGAGTGTGCGCGTGGTGGCGGGGAGGCTGGGAGCCACGTTCTGGCGATCCCAGGTCGCGCACGCTGACGGCACAGCCAGCCCGGCGGAAAGCAGGGCAGCCAGTCGAAGGCGGCGAGCAGAGCGCTCATCCGGACGAAGCGGCAGCCCGGAGTCGCCGCAGTTCAGTGTCAGCACGGCATCCGAGGCAATGCGGCGCAGAGCGGCCGCCCTCGCCGGCGCGGCCCGCCCCAGCCCCCCCCGTCGCGGCCGAGTGCGCACCACCTCCCCCACCGCAGCCGCCTCCTCCAAGGCAGGCGCGCCCTCGGACCCCTCTGGCGGGCGCCGCCGCTCGCCCGTCGCTCTCCCCTCACCACGGCCGCCGCCCGCAGAGGTCGGAGCAGCAGCGTCTCAGCTGTCCGGCCCAGGCGTGGTGGACTCGCTGGCGCGCCGGCGCCACCGCCGTCACCGCCACGACACCTCCGACAGCAGCCTCGGGGACGCCGGCGGCGACGGTGCGGCCACCCCCCCAGCGCACCCGGCTGGACACCGGCAGGCAACAACGAGCGTTGAGCGGGCGTTTCCCCGCGCCGGCGCCGCCTCCCACCGCCCGCGCAGCTCTGCGGGCCATGCTGCCGACGCGGCTGCCGATCGCGCTGCCGCGCCCCTTCAAGCCCGCAGCCGCCCCCAGGCGGACAGCCTTGCTCCGGCGCCAAGGGGGCCCACCGGGGGGCAGCGCAAGCGCGCTGGTCGACTCTCAGGCGCACCGTCTGCGGAGCGCGGCCCTGACAGCAGCAGGGGTGGCGGCGCCGACAGCCGCTCTGCTGCGGGCGGTCCAGCGGCTCGACGCAAGGCCTCCCCGCCCTTGCAGCATGCGCTCCGAAGCGGCCCGCTCTTGCCTTGCCAGCGCCACCGCCCGGAGGGGTTCAACCTGGCAGACTTTCTCCCGGGGCGCCCGGGCCTGGCCCTCGTGGCAGGCGGCGACCAGCAGCAGGCCCGGCGCAGCCCCTCCCGAGCCGGCACAGACGCGGCGCTGGCGGGCAGCGGGGCCGCTGATGGCGTGCTGAGGAGCGCCAGGGCGGGCGCCGGCGCTGCCGTGGAGGCCCTCAGGTCGCGCCTGGCCGTCGCGCGCGTGGTGGCGGCCCGCTGGCGGGCTGGCGACGCGCCGGGGGCGATCAAGCACGCGCTTCTGAGCCGCGACGGGCAGGTGGCACAGGCGGCGTGCTCCCGCGCCAACCTGCAGCTCGCGGGGCTGTCGATGGCAGAGGCAAACCAGCTGCTTGCCGAGGCGCTCCGGACGGCGGGGTTCACTGTGGACGACTCGGCGGGCAGGCATGGAAGGGTGAAACGGCCGTCGTCGGCGGCCGCGGTGGGAGGCGGCGCCCTCCCCGTGTGGCCCAGGCACTGTGTCGCGTGCTTGTCGCTTCAGGCGTCAGAGATGTTTGGCACGTTTGCCCAACAGACGCTCGCTGCCGAGGCTGCGGGCGATGGCGGGCGCACGCTGGCCGAGGAGGAGCGCGCCGACCGCAGCCGGTCTCTGCTGCTGCTACTCCGGGGGTGCCGCGAGGCTCTCTCGGACGCGTCTGGCGGTCGCAACTCCCAAGCTGAGACGGCCACCCGCAACCAGGCGCTTCTTGCCCTCGACCGGGTGCTCATGCGCGGGAGGTGATGCGTGGTTCGTCCGGCGATTGGGTTGGAGGTCTCCCGTGTTCGGAGCCAGCTTGACGGGCTGGGCGTGGCACGTCGTGGCAGCGGGGGAAGCGCTTTTGCGGTGGCCGGCGCTTGCGTTGACGCTGCGAGAGATTGGGCTGACTGTCCAGCTCCGTCGCTGTGCGTGCTGTGCCACGCACCCGCACCACGCCAGGCGGAACTGCGGCCCGTCGGCGCATCCACAAGTCACGCGGACGCCTCGGACGACGCTGCGGCTGCGCCCGAGCCCGCAGCCCCGCAGCGCTCCGCGGCAAGGGCGGCAAGCTGCTCCTCCGTCACCCAGGGACGGTACGAGGCCCTGATCCGCGCCAAGACTGCCTCCGGTGAGGACGGAATGCCCCCCCCCAGGTACTCGGGGTGCTGGTCCGGGTGCAGCACCTCCCCGAGCTGCTCCGAGGTCCTCAGCACCATTCGCTCCCTCATCTTGGTGCCGATAAACGGCCACATGAGGTTCATCATGGCACGCATGAGCAGGCTGGGATTGAGGGTGACGATGCCTGCGCGCCAGGGAGGGGCGCGAAGCTGCCAGCGAGGGCTCGGCGCAATCGCACGCCCAAGGGCGCAGCGCGCAGCGTTGCGCCTTTCGCGCCGGGGCAGACTCACGCGTGAGCCGCACTGGAAGGGACGTGAACAAGGACATGTAGATGCGCTCGGCGTCCAATGAGAAGTTGTTCCATCCAATGCCTTCCGCGTCCATCACGAAACAGAATCCATTCTCAACGGCGTGCTCAGACGAGAGCAGCACTTGGACCAGAACCGCCACGAGCCGAACCATCACCGAGGGGCACACAGATGCGTCGTGGAACTTGCCCCGAAAGCCAAGCACCGCTGGGTGTCCGGGCCTGGCGTCGGCAATCCAGACTTTGCCAGACCTGCGACGCAACGGGGGCATTTGGTGCAAGGGCCTCTCGCACCAAGCCAGCTCGCGGGTGCATCGTCGGCCATTGGGGACGTGGGTCGGGTCTCACATGATGGATTCAACAGCTTCCTCGTCCAGCCCGGCCGTCCAGATGCCGTACTCGTCAGCGGTGGCCTTGAACGCCTTGGCGCCAGCCAGCGCATCCTCGTGCCGCCCCTTCTTCTGGACCCAGAAGCGCTCGGCCCACCTGTCGCTGATGCCAAGCGGCCTGGTCTCGCGCAGGAACTTCTCCACCCCCCCCGGCATGGACTCTGTTCGGTGGGGCAACTGCGGAACTGCATCAGGCGCCGCTGCCATGGCGCGCGAGGCTGCGTCCCTTGGAGCTAGGGCTTCAGAGCGGGGGGGAGCACCGGGCAGAAATGCCGCCTCGCGGGCTCGTGTCTGTGCCAGAGGCTGCAGGTGCCGTGTGCTAGACCAGCGGGCTGTGCGGCAACCGGCAGTCGCAACTGGCCAGCGCCTGGCCAGCGGCCGGTTTGCGGCTCCCGAGCCGCGCACCCCTCGCCCTCAGGCCAGCGCCACCCCCACGGCGGGCAGCCCGGGCTTTGGCACGGCCTCTGGGGTGGGATCGCCATGGGGTGCCGCAGCCGCTGGTGAGCGTGCCGGCGCGCCTTCCAGGCCAGGCGGCGGGGCGCGTACCAGGGACGCGCCGTCGCTTTTGCCGCAGCGTCCCTCGCCCCCCCCCCCCTCCCGGCCCACGCTTTGGTGCGCCTGCCGTCTGATATCGTTTCCCGCCTGTCGCCCACGCTGCTGCTCCTGTCGCCTGCGTGGCCGCAGCTACCTTTGCTACTTCACAATCGTCGGGCTCATGTTTCTCGGCAGCTCCATGTACGCCTTCCTCGTGTCCAGGGCTGCATCCGACTGCCCGGTGGGGTGTCCGGTGTCGCTGCTTACCGAGCCATTCGTGTGCAGCGACACTCCGGAGAAAGGGGATGCGGCCGCGATGACAGACGCGTACAACAACCGCTGCTTCGCATGCAGCGACAAGAACGCCGCGCTCTGGCCGTGCTCGCCGGACATTGGCCGCCAGGACTGCCGCGATGCTGGAGGCGTCATGCTTCAGGCTGACGCATGCAGCGGGCTCGCAGGCTCCAAGCCGGCGCTCGTGAACGAGCTCAAGGCGCTGCCAGATTTCGCAGACGCAAAAGGCGCCTGCATCGAGTTCCTCGCCACGGACATCGACTTCAACCCGAGCATCGCGCCGACCCTGGACCCGAGCGGGTCGGGGGCGCTCGTTCGCCCGTCCTACGCGTCCGTGAACTCGGGCCCGGGCATCCAGGTGGTTGTGAACGAAAGCCGGTACGCAGGCACCACTCTGAACCCTGCGTGCACCGCCGAGGCGCTGGCCTCCAGCGCAGTGCTGGGGCGGCTGAACCTTTGCTATTCTGTGCCGGCGCGCTTCACGCTGCGCGGACTCCTCATCCCGGGGCTGCTGGCGTTCGTGGTCGCGATGCTCGCCCAGGCAGCCTGCTCTTGCGCTGCTGGGTTCAGCCTCTGCGCATTCTCAAGGTGAGGGCTGGATGGCAGACGCTGCTGCCGGGCGCATTCGCGTGCCCGGCCGGCAGTCCGCCGTCGGTCGCCACGCTGCCGCCCGCCGTGCCTGCCTGGGTCCTCACCGAGCCACCCTCGCCACCGCAGCCACTGCTTGCCGCGAGAGACGCGCGACACCCCCCAGCCCCCCCCTTCACCCCCCACCGCCCCGGTCGCCCGCGCTCCGCCCGCCCCCCGCAGGGTCCGCAACGAGGGGTGGGCCCGCCTCTCCCGCCCGATGCGGTACATTGGCCTGTGCGTCAAGCTGATGCCGCAGGTGCTCTGCTTCTTCCACGTGCTCACCGGCGTGGTGGTGTTTGCGTCGCTCTCGTTCATCCAGGCGGGCGTGTGCCGCAACGCTCAGAACAGCGCAGGCGATTTCACGTTTTTCCAGTCGGGAGCCAACCTTGTGTACTTTGCCGTTGTGCTGTGGAGCGTGGCCAGCTGCGGCGGCTTCTACCGCAAGACGTGCTTGCCGGACGCCGGACTGGCCTCTCCCCAGTCGGCGAGTGACGTTGACCCCCCGGAGAGCAAGCTGTCCTTTGAGGCGTGCTGGCAGGCGCTGTGCTGTGTGTGGACCACGTTCCGGCCTTGACGTCCGCGAAGCGGGCGCCGAGGCGGGGCGGCCGGCCACGCCTGCCATCCTCGCTCTCGGGTCGACATTCTTGTGCTGTGCTTTTCATGAGTGTGCATGTGTCAGTGCGCTTGCGGCCGACGGGTCAATCGCATCTGGCCGAGCAAAGCTTCCGGCTCTGCTGTGCGCCTGGCGACGATGGATGGCGTGGTTGCCCACAGCGACTCGCCCGCACACGCGTTCCGGGAGCCGATTTCGGGTGGAATCGCCTGGGCAGGCTGCAGCGGCTCGTGGGCGCCTGTACTGTGTGCGTTGGAGGCGTGGCGGGCGGGCCACCAGCTGCTTCGCTGTCAGCGCTGGTCGCCGCCGAGCACGCCTCGCTGGGCGCACGCTTGCAAGAACGGCGGCAGCCCGGTGCCGGTGGATTGGCCCGCTGCTCGCCCCCAATTTGCCCCTTTTCCACGTGGCGCATGCTGCCTTGGAATCGCAGGACCGCCCGTTGGCCTGTTGGCACCGCCCGCCGCCGGCGCCGAAGCGCTCCGAGACGGGACAATGATCTCCTCGGCTGTGGCAGTGGCGCTGGACGGATTTGCGTGGGTGAGTACTGGCGTCTGCGGCCGCCCGTGGCTCAGGGTGGTCGGCTCCCCGCAGGCCACAAGCTGATGTCGTGCTCGGTCGCTTTGCGCTCCCGCCACCCGCTCCTTCCCTCCCCCAACCCAACTTGGGCGCAGGTCCAAGGCGTTCCGCCTGACCTGGGCCACGAATTGGTCGCAGACCTGGGGTCGCCAGCCGGCGGCGGCCGCCGCCTGCGCGAGCTTACAGCCCGGCCCGGCGTGCACGGCTGCATCGGCAAGGCCTACACCGTTGACAACCGCACGGTGGTGGCCTCGGCGCGCGCCATCGAGCGCCTCATTCTGGCTGCCGCAGGGCCTGCTGTGCTGGACGGTGCCCCCGCGTGCCTGGCCGTGAGCGTGGGTGGCACGCCAGTCCTTGCGTCCCCCGACGAGGTCGGGCACGACTCTCCGCCGGGGGCCAGCAGCGCCAGGCCGGGGCCGCTCCCCCACGACGACGCGCCGCTTCGCGCGCCGCTTGCAGCCTCGTACTCGGTCGCAGTGCGCGGTGCAGCGCCCCCCGGCCAGCCGTACGGGGCGGGCCTGGCAGGGGTCACGAAGCGCGCTGTCGGCGGCACGCGCCTGCTCGTCGTCGGAGCAGTGGACTTTGTGTCGCCAAGGGTCGCGGGGGCAGTGGAGGCCGCTGCCGCCCGCGGGTCGCTCGCGGCAGCGGCAGAGCTAGGCCGGGTCCCCATCGGCTTCTGGCGGTGTCTCTTCGTCACGCAGGCCCACGCGCCGGGCGATGGCGCCGGCTCCAGCGCCGCTCCAGCCCCCACACCAGCGGCGGCAGCAGCGGCAGCAGCAGCAAAAGCAACGACTGCTGCAAGCCTGCCGTGGGCCCAAGCCGCCGCGGCCGTGGCCAGGGCGCAGGCGCTCGGGCTCGCGTCCGTGGAGGTCGCCGCAGCCACGGCCACTGAGGGCGGGGAGGGGCCCCGCCCCCCGGCACGGCTCTCCCAACACGCCCAGCGGCAACCAGTCAACTCGGACGCCGCCGCGGGACCGTGGCGCTGGAGCGAGGCGGTGGCCCTGTTGGACGGCGCGCTCGCTGCGGTGAGAAGCGCGGCAACGGCTGGGAGCCTGGACTCGCCGCGACCAGTGCATGTGGCCGCAGCTGCGGAGGAAGCCGGTGGCAAGCCCCGGTTCCGCGCCGTCGTTGGGGAGCCTGTGGGCGCTGTGTCGGCGCCGCTCTCCGTGGCCAACTTCGTGGCGGAAGAGTTCAGCCAGGCACTTCTGGCCGCCCAAGCCGCGGCCGCTGCGCGCCCTGCGAAGCGGCCGCGGCAGGACCTCGCAAGCGGTGGCTTGGCTGGAGGAGCCGAGGCAGCAGCAGCAGCAGCAGCCGCAGCCGCCACAACAGCCGCCGCGGCGGCATCGGCAGGACCAGCCGGCGCAACGATCCGGTCCGCGTTGGAGGCCTCGATTCTGGAGCTTGTGCCCGAAGGCCACGATGCCAGGCGGCGCCAGCGAGCGGAGCAGGGCGGAGGCGCGCCGTCCGCGGCGGCCAAGCCCGTTCGCCACCGCATTCCCGACCCCGGTCCGTGGCAGGGGCTGTCGATGGACCCGTGGGCCGATCCCCTCAGCGAGCCGCGTGTGCAGCGGCTGGTCGGCCAGGACCGCGCGTGGGCAGCGGCAGCGAGGGCGAGCGGTCCGCCTTCGGTCGCCATCGTCGTCCCCTTCCGCGGGCAGACGCAGCAGAATCGCGCGCAGCAGCTGGAGCGCTTCGCGGCGCAGTTCCCTGACTGGTTTGCCACGCTGCGGCCCGCCCCGCGCCGCTGGCACGTGGTTGTGGTGGAGCAGACCGAGGACGGCTTCAAGTTTAACCGGGGCAAGCTGCTCAACATCGGCTTCGACCTGGTGAGCAAGGACCGCGGGCCCGACGGCGGAGGCTTCGGCAGCTCCGGCCCAACAGCAGAGACTGCCGGGCCCGAGGGCGGGGCGCGCAAGGACGCGTTTGACATCGTGGTCATGCACGACGTGGACCTCATCCCGACCCACCCGGGGTTCGCGGACCTGTACCTCCGGCCGCGACCGGGCCCGGTGCCCATCGCCAAAGTGTGGGAGAAGTACCGCTACCCGAACTACATCGGGGGCATCACCGGCTTCTCGGCGCCGCTGTTCCGCAAGATCAACGGGTACCCAAACAACTTCTGGGGCTGGGGCGGCGAGGACGACGACCTCCGCAGGAGGCTCGAGGCTGTGGGGCACCCGCCGTCGACGTGGGAGCAGCCCCCCGCGGCGCTGAACGGCCGCATCCGCGACCTCGAGGAGGAGCTCATTGCGGAGCGGGGCGGCCAGCGCGCCAGCGTGAAGCTCAAGGAGGGTGGGTCGGCCGAGACGCTCAACATGGTGCGCACAGAGAGGCTCAAGGAGACGTACCGGTCGTGGTGGCGCAACGGCCTGAGCTCGCTCAACTACCGCGTGCTGGGCTACCGCTCGCTTGGCCCCCGCGTGACCGTGGTCACTGTCGACCTGCTTGCAGCGGCCGACAAGGACTCTGTGCGCCTCACGGACTTGCCAGAGTGGGCCAGGGCCAAGGGCCCAAAGCGTGCGCGGCGCTAGATGCCTTCCGGCCCCTCCACCCCCGCGCTCTCCAACGCTTCCATTGCGCGGCCGCCCCAGGCTCGGCCAGCCCGGCAAGCTCGGAGCGAGACTTGAACGCTGCGCCAGCGATCAGGCGCCTGGGCACACGAAGCAGCGCCGATACTGTTCATTGGCCCTGCGCGCGGGGGCGCAGCCCGTGCGCGGCTGGAGTGCACCACCGCCCACGGCGCTCACTCACCCGCTTACACACGCACACAAGCGCAGACACATGGGCGCGCTCAAAAACATGCGCAAGTGCATGCAAGGGGGTTCGCTCAGGCCAGCCGCCCCAGCTCCTCTGCGAACAGGTCGGGCGCCACACGCTGCGCGCGCACCAGCAGGGGCTCCCCGCACACGCCCTCAATGGCCGCGCGGGGAATTTCCAGCAGGATGCAATCCAGCGACGCAGAGCCTGCGCCCACGGGCAGCTGGCTCTCCCGGATCGGCCCTGGGACGCCTCCCCCCTCAACCGCGCCCGTGATCGCGTCCCGCGGCGCCGACAGGGCGCCGGCGGACGCTTCCGCGGCCGCGTCCAGCTCCTCTGGCCAGGCAAGGACGTCTGCCAGCCAGCCGCGGGGCCTGAGGGCCGCGTCCATGCCCACGACCGCCCCGGCCCGAAGCGTGGCCAGGCGCACCCGCTCCGGCCGAATGCCAACGTTGCCCTCGAAGGCAAGCGCCCTGTCCACCACGAGCGCGACCGCCCCGCGCATCACAACCATGGGCCCGAGCGCGGGCCTCCCCTGCGCCGCAGCGAGAGCCCCTGGCCGCACACGCCGCTCAACGCAGCCGTCAGCGAGACTGGCTATCTCGCCAGGCTGAAGCAGCTTCCGGAGTAGGCCCACCGCTCCGAGAACGGCGATGCGCCTCTCCAGCCGCCGCCGCCACGCCAGCCCAAGCGCGGTGCCCAGCGAGTCTCCACGCGCCTCCACAGTGCGCGATGGCTCCGTCGCCACCAGCGGCGGCAGGCACCGCGACTCCACCAACGGGGCTGCGGCGGGCGGTTTGGCTGGCACCGCGCCCGCGCCCGCGACCGCGCCCGCGCCCTCGCCCGCGACCGCGCTCGCAGGCCGCAGGCACAGGGCGGCTATGGAGAGGCAGCTCCCCGCCTCCAGCGCGGTGGGGCTGGCGGTCGGAGGTGTGTTTTCCCCGGCCGAGGGCTCCTCGCGCCGCTCCAGCCGCCCGCTGAGCACCGCCACCAGGGTCAAGGGGCCCTCGAGCGGAGTACCGCCTCCCGCGGCCGCCGCTGCGCCGACAGTCTCGCCTGCTGCGTAGGTTTCGAGGGTCGCTCCGGAGGCAGCCGCCGCGGCCTCAAAAGGCCACTCCGAGCCCGACAGGGCCCCCGCTCGCTCGAGAGCCAGCGCTCGCTCGAGCAAGTCGCCGGAGCCTTGGTTGCGCAAGCCTCCCGACGGCGCCAGCGCCTCCACGGAGGCAGAGAGGGCGCTGCCTGGCGTTCCCGGCCGGCCGGCGGTGGCGGCGCCGGTGCCGCCACGGCCGCTGCTTCCGACCGCGGCCCGCCCGCCGGTGCGGCGGCCCGCCTCCAGGTCCAGCAGAGCGTCCCCGAGGCGGTCGTCCGCGGCAGCCGCGCCGTCGGCCAGCAGGCGGCCCAGCTGCCCGACAGGACGGCCCAGCGCGGCGGCGGCCAGCGCCGGGCCGTCGAGGTCGAAGCCCACGGGGCGGGGAGGCCCGCTGACTGCGTGCCTCCGGGCTTTTCGCCGCCTTGCCCCGCGCGCGAAAAAGCTGGCCGGCGGCACCGGGTACCGTGCCGAGCCTCCCGCCGAGGCGTCACTGTCGCTGCTGTCCCCTCGATCCGGGGCGGGGATGCCGTGCGCTGGCGGGTCCAGCCCCAGGAGCGACGGCGCAACCGCCACGGCAAAATGGTCCTGGACGAACCTGGCAATGAAGGCCGGGGCGTTGCGCGGCCGGGCTGCCTCCAGCGCGCGCATGGTGCTGGACAGGACGTCCTCAGCCCCCGACGAGCGAAGGTACTCCTCGACGTCCCGCCGCACTCGCAGGGCGTGCTCGTCGGCGGTGCTCGGCACGGCTCCCGACGCGGCGCGGGCAGCCGGGGCGGGCCAGGCAGCCATGGCGTTTCGGAGCCGCGCGCGCAGCTCGCGCAGAGGTAGCCGTGGCCACGCGTCGGCGCGGTGGGGCCCACGCGCGCAAGGCCTTGGAGGCACGGGGCGCGCCTGGGAGGCCCACCAGACGAGCCGAACCAGGGGGGCGGCGGTGAGCGAGCCCGCGGCCTGTCCGAGCTGGAGGGCGCGCGTGCGGCTCTGCCGCTTGTCGCCCAGCGACGGGCGTGAAAGGAACCTCGCCACCGCCCCCGCCCGGCGGCCTCGCGCGCGAGGGCCAGCGCTCGCGGGCCGCGCCATGGACGATCCCCGACTGCCGGGCCTCGGCCTGGCGTCGTCGGAGGACCGGTTTCCGCTGCTGCCGCGGCAGCTCTGGGACCGGCGACGCCTCCACACGGTGTGCGTGGCGCCGAGGCTGCCTGTCGTCTTGCTGGGCAACTCAGGGCTGACCCGCGCTTGCCGGCGAGCCAGCGATGCCTCCAGCGAGCCCCAGTCTCTCCATGGAGTGATGAGCGCTCGAGCAGGCCGAATCGAGGGTGAGGAACTTGTCCGTCCGCCGTGGCCGGCTTTTTTGGTTGCGCGCGCCTGAGTCGCCCGGGTCCCCGCGCCCGCACGCCCGCTTCACAGCCGCAAGGCCCTGTGCCTTCACCTGCGGAGGCGCTGCTCCAACCGCCGTGCGCCGCTGCCGTGTGGGCTTCGCGTGGCTCGCAGTCGATGCGCGACTGTCTGCGGCTGCAGCTGCCGGTCGAGCTCCCGAAGCGACCAAAGCCCTTCCAGTTCGAAGCTGGCCAGGCTGCGCCCAGAGCGAAAGCCCGGCGCCGCCCTTGCGCGTCCCTGCCTCCGCCGCCTACGACATCCGCGAGGTGGACCTTCTCTCTCCGTCGGTGCGCGTGGCGCTGCCCGCCGAGTCGCTGGCGGGCGTTCCCTCGGGAGCTGCTCACCACGCCAGCCGCTGCTGGAACACCGCAAGCGCACGCGTGGTCGCTGCAGCCCCAGCCGTGGCATTGCGAGCCCACCACATTCCCCGGGCCCAGCTCAGGCCTTGCTCTCTCGCCTTCAAGCTTCTGAGCGGGGCGGGGGTGGCAGACGGCGCGGCATCTACGGGACAAGACGGCGCGAGCGAGCTTGATGGAGTCCAGACGGGCGGGGTGTCCCTGGACGCTGCACGTCAACTTGTTGTGCTGACTCAGCACGAATGCGCAACAAGCTCACGGCCACTCGTCGGCGTGTGGCTTCGCTGCCCGGGATCCTGGGCTGCAAGCTGCGATGCGTCGAGCGGACCGGCTTCTCCGAAGGGTCCTCGAGCAATGCCGCCGTGGGCAATCCGCGCGCTCGCGTCCCCCTGCGCCTTGGCGGCAGCGATCCGCCTCATGGCATGCCCTGCCTACCCCTCGGTGGTGACCACGCCCACCTCGGCCGCGTTCCTATGCGTAGTCTTCCCGCCCGTCGCGGCCGGATCCGGAAACGCCCACGGGCATGACGTCTCCGCCGGGCACATGACCTTCGAGTGCCAGCTCGTCGCCCCCGAGGCCCCAGCCGAGCCGGCTGCGCGGGGCGCTTCCCGGTCCTCGAACAGCTTTGATAGGCCCGCCGCGGAGGCCCGCGCAGGCGATGAATTGCAGGCTGCTTGCACGCCTGCCGTGCGCGTTGTCGGGCGCGAGATGGTGAAAGACGGCGTGCCCCGCACCTTTGTGCACGCGGATGTGACCCTTACGGCTCGCGCATCCCCCCGGGCCAAGAAGGCAGGTCTTGCTCCCCTCGCTGGGGGCGCGGGGCTGCCAGCGGCTTCCGCTGCCGAGGCTGCGGAGGGAGATCACGATTGGGAGGTCAGCGTGCCTGCAACGTACCGCGCGGGCGAATCTCTTCACGCCGCCGGGACGCCGCAGTCGACCTCCACTGCTCCGTGGAGCCGCGGGGACTCTGGCGTTCTGGGCCACCCCTGGTCATCTCGGTCGCGCGACCACGCCGACGGGCCGACGCACGCGGTGCATGCAACTGACATTTCCGTCACCAGCATTGACAGCGACGACGCGGCGGCCGTCCCAGCACCGCGCGAGCAAGCGGGCAGCGCGCCCCACGTCGCTGTGGTGCTGCGAGGGGACGCCTTCAGCTCGCTGGCTCGCAGGCTGTTCCGGCTCACAAGTCTCGGCAGGCTGCGCGACGCTGAAGCGCAAGATCGCCCCGTGGGACGGCGAGCTTCGCACCACGGCCAAGGCTCCGGACGGGCCGCCCTCTGGCCTCCCCAGCCGTCGTTGCTGCCGCCGCCGCCGCCGCCGCCGCCGCCGCCGCCGGCGGCGCCCCACCCAGCCCCGCAAAGCCCCGGCCCGCCGAGGAGGGCCTCGCCAGACGCGCCGCGTGCGCGCTCGGACACAGCCGAGGAGGATTCGGCATCTCCCGTCCTCCCGAGCGATGACCTCTCGCTGCCCGCCTCCGACTGCCCCGCGGACCCCGCGCCGGCGCTGGACGGCCTCTCCTCCGCCGCGTGCTCGGGAGAGCCCGCAGCCTGCCCCATCGGCGCGTCGCTCCAGCTGTCGCCGCGCCTGGCGGACCCGCCTGCGAGGCGAACCCGCCACCCTGTCGCCCTGGCAGTGCTCGACGAAGGTGGCTCCCGCCCCCCTCCCGGCATCACTGTCGAGATGCTGTGGCGCCAGAACCAGAGCCTGCAAGCCCAGCTCGACGCAGTCCGCCGGACCCTCGAGGCCCTCACGCGGCAGCCGCAGCAAGACCGGCCCGCCGGCGCCTTGGCCGCCCAGGCCGGCTCGCGCAGCCCGCCCTCGCGCACTGCCGTCCCGACGCCGCTTCCTCGGCCCAGCCTGGCCTGCGAGCCCTTCCCCCAGCCCGGCTCGGCGCTCGGGCCCACGCGCGGCCGATACAGCAGCAGCGTGGCAGGCGGTCGCTGGGCAGCGCCAGAGCCCCAGGATGAGGCAAGCGGCCTGGCCCTCGGACCTCGCGGCAGCAGGGCCGGCGGCGGCCGCCCCCCCTCCCACTCGCGCACTCGCAGCGGCGGCCCGGTGCTCAGCTCCGGCTCCTTCCCAGGGGCGGACGACCCGCGCCGCAGCCCCCACAGCTTCGCCTCGTCGCCGTCGCCGTCGCCTGCGCGCCTTGAGCCGGCGGGCCCGGCGCTCGCCGGCGGCGGGGCGGCAGCCCCGGCCCAGAGCGGCGCGGAGCGTCACGGCACCACCCCTGCGTCCAGCGACCACGACAGCGACGACGTGCGCGAGGTGTCGCTCCGCCTCGGCGCTCTGGACGCTGCTCCCGGGCTCTGGCGCTCTGCTGCGGCAGGCCCTTCCAGGTTCACCGGCGGTATCGCGTCGGCCCACCGGACCGCCTTCGCCTCCCGAAGCCACCAGGGCACGCCCTCGTCCGGCACTGCGGCCGCCGCCCCCTCACCGCCGTCGCTCCACTCGGAGGCAGCGCTGCCCTCCGTGGACGACCCCTCCCCCTCAGAGGGCATGTCCCACGGCACAAGCACGGCGTTCCACCCCCTCTCCCTCCGCCGCCGCTCGGCCACCGGGGCAGCGCTCTCCGTTCAGCGGGCCGACGCCCGCGCGAGGCCGCCGCTCACCTCCAAGCTGTCCCCGCTCAACCCCAGCGACGACCGAGGCAGCTCCATGTCCCCGACGTCAACCCAATCCCGCCCCGCCGGCTTCCGCCGCCCGGCGCCGGCCTCCGCAACGACGCCCCCTGCTGCGCAGCCTCCCTCCCACGAACGCGACCGAGGCGCGGATCCGCACCGCGCGCCAGCGCAGCAGCACAGCCCCCAGTCCCCGCCCGTGCTACTGGGTGGCTTCTCCTCCTCCTCCTCCCCCACCTCCGCCGCATGGCGCGCTGGGCCGTCCTCTGGGCCAGTCGTGCCCCATCCCCTGCCCTCCGCTGGGCCCCTCGCTGCAAGGCCGAGCGCTTCCCACGCAGCCCAAAGCGCGTCTCGCCCGCCCAGCCCGGCGCAGGCACCGCCCTTCCCAGCCCCGCGCTCGCAGCGGGCGTCCCCTGTTGAAACGGGCTCGGGGGCGGGCTCGGGGCCGTCGACCAGGGCGTCCGGGCCTCCCCAACACCAGCCCCGCGGAGATGCGGCTGCAGATGCAGAGACAGCGCGCGCCCATGCAGCCGGCCGGGCGCTCACAGGGACAGGGAGCGGGGCACCAGACAGCGAACGCTCGTCGGGCACCGGATCAGAGGCCGCGCAGCTGCCAAACGTCGGCTACCGCGGCCGCCTCGCCTCGGCCAACCGCATCCTGCACGACTCTCCCGACCGCAAGCTTCCGAGCCCCGCGAGAGGCACCTCAGACTCGATGGCTCTCTCGAGGGTGGCCTCAGATCGCGGCCCCTCGCCCAGCTCGGGCCTGGCCAGCGCTGCTCTGAGCCCGTTCAGCGCTCAGCCCGGCTGGGCCGCCGAGGGCAGCGACGTCCTTCGAGCGGCTGTGGCTGCTGCTCGGGCAGCCGGCCTCTGGACCGACCGCGGGGCCAACGCTCTCACGCGGGCGGCCGGCGAGCAGGGCGCGGGGCGCGCCTACCCCCCAGTTGACGTGTTCCCGTTTCCCACCGTCAGGGAGCGGGAGGGCGGTGCAGACCCTGAAGCGGACTCGGACAGCGACAACGACGACGGCAGGGGCGGCGGCAACCGCCCTCGCGGCCGGGGTCGTGCTGCTCCGCAGCAGCACCTCCCGCCATCGCGCACCTCGACCGTGGCAACAGCTGGCCGGCCCGCCGCGCCTCCCGCGCCGGCACCGTCCCATGCACCGGCGCCTGGCCCCCCTCCTGCGGCCCAGCCCCCTGCGAGCGGCGGCTTTGTCGTGCCCGTGCTGTCCCCCATCGCTCGCGCTGGCCCGGGCGGTGCTGCAGGGAGGCCCGTCTTCGTGGTTCCGCCGGGCAGCGGGGGCGACGTCGGCTTCGCCCCGAGCTCTGCCCCGCCTGCGCGGATCGAGCCGGAGTTCTTGTGGCCCAGCAGCGCCCAGCCGCGCGCCGCGGGCAACATCGACTCCGTCGACGATGACCGCCGCCCGGCCACCCGCGGCAGCGGCCGCGACCGTCACGGCCACTCGGCGTCGAATGGGAGCACCCCCTTGCCGCCCGGTGCGCTGCGCGACACAGACCTCAGTCGGCTGGCGCGCGGCAGCGGCCACCGCCACCCGAACCGGTCGCAACCCGGGGCATCTGCCTTGGCTGAGGGCTCTCCGGCCGCGGCGTCCGAGGCGGCGGCGCAGGCGCCGGCGGCCGCGCGCAGATCGTGCCAGGCAGGCAGGCACAGCAGCATCGCGCAGCCGTCCCCCGACGACAGGCTGGTGGCGCTGCCGCCGTTCCCGGTCCCATCGCAGACCGCGCAAGCGGCCGCTGCGCCGCGCGGCGCAGCGGCCCATGAGTTCCTGCTGAACGGGTTCCCGGCTCCAGTCGCCGTTGGTGACGCGAACAGGCTCTCGCCCGACAGCGGGGGGGCGGCCTCCGAAGGCGACTTCGAGGGGGCCACGAGCATCGGCGGCGCAGTGGCGGACGAAAGGCGCCCTTCGCCCGACACCGTGTACCGCGCGGGCCGCCGCAGCCGAGGCATGACCGGCTCCAGCCTGGGGATGCGCATGAGCCCTCCCGCGGCCTACTCCGGCCAGTCCGTCCAGGGGGCCGCCCACGAGCACCCTGTCCCGCTGCGGGGCCGGGACGAGGCCGCCGGCTGCCCCCCCTCTCTCGCCCCAGCATCCACCGCTCTCTCCGGGCGCGCCGCGCCCCACGGGCCAGACATTGGCAGCGCCTGGCCGACGCTCGCCCGCGGCAACGCAGCGGCAGCGACTGCCGCGGAGCGACGGGCCTCGAGCAGCATTGCCGAGGCCGTCGAGCGCCGCCGAATGCTCCTGGCGGCAGGCCGCGCCCGAGCTGGGAGCGCCTCAGGCACTGCCCACCTGTTCCGCCGCAGGGCGTCCGAGCAGCCTGCCTCGCGTCCCCGCGACCGCCCCGCGTCTTCTACCGACGCGCCGATCCAAGGCCTCCTGGCCGCCCGCTCCTCGCCCTTGGGCGCTGACGACGAGCGCAGCGCTAGCCGCCAGCGCGGCCTTCTGGCAAGCTCTTCGGGCGAGGCCAATCGGTCCCAGCACGCCGCCCGGCCCGACCACGAGCCTCTCATCGCCCCCAGCGGGAGCACGGGCGAGCTCGCCGCGAGCGGCTCTGCCTGCCTGGAGGGGTCGCCCCCAGCGGCAGCCACTGAGCAGGCAAGCATCCGAGGGCCCGCCACCGCGCGGCCCCCGCGCCTCCTCCGTGCCGAGCCGCCGACTGGCGTCGCCGTGCCCCGGCCCCGGATGCACAGCAGTGCAACCGCATCGCCGCCCAGCGTGGGCCAAACCACGCCCAGCGCTGCTGCCCACAGCCTCGCTCTCTCTGCCGCGGCGAGGAGCCACGCCGCCTCTGGGCATGCGCAGTCGGTTGGCAGCGATGCCAGCGCGAGCCGAGACGTCACAGCCTCGTCCCCGTTTCCCGGCCTTCATGGCGAAGCAGACAGTCACGGTGTGGAGCAACCCCTGTCCGGAGACGAATGCGGGCCGATTGGCGCGGCCCGGCCTGGCGACGAGGAAGACACTTTTGACTTTGAAGTTCCAACTGCATACGTGCCGCAGGGCTACGAGAGCTTTCATCTCGCCAGGGACCGGCATTAGGTTCCGACTTTTCCCAGCGCCCCCCGACCCGTTCCTTGCGTTCTGCTAGGCTTCCTGACACGCATTTGCTCTGGACCCGTTGTTCCGTGCCTTGGCCCCTCGGAAGCCCCTGTTTCCTGTCACTGTGTCCTCGCTACCCTTGTCGACTGCCGTCTTTGATTCTCTGCCGCTGGGCACTGGAGTCCTCGGTGCGTGCCAAGCGCGCCAGAGCTGGCCCTGGACGCGCTGTTTGACTTTGACAAGATTGTTATTGCGCCTTCCCCGTCCCGCCCGTTTCTCTGGGACCCGACAGTGCGTGTGCTGGGCATTTGTCACGGCCCGCTTCGTCCTGCATGTTACTTCGGATCCGGGTTCCCGGGAGCGCGCACGCCAGCTGGGCGCACCCAGCACACGAACGAACCGAGTCCCACTGACTCACCCACACGCACACACACGCACAGAGCTTGGGCGATAGAGGGAGACGCACACAGAAACTGTGCGCTGCTGCCCCGTCTAGCACTCGACAGTCTTGGCTGCATTGCGGCGCACGCGGCGCTTGTACTGCTTCATGTCGGAACGGTACAGCCGCGCGGCTTCCACGTTGGCGGGCGAGTCGATGTTCGGGTCTGTCAGCAATGACTGGATGGAGGTCAGGAGCATGTCCACGGTGTATATGGGCTTCCACAGGTCCTGGATGATGTCCAGGCAAATGGACCCGTCGGGGTACACGTTCGGGTGGAACATGTCGCACGTGAAGCGAATGCGCGGCGGCTTCTCCGGGTACTGGTCCGGGAAAGTGAGGCGGAGCGAGAAAATCCCACCTGCGGGCACGGCGAGGCGGGGCGGGCGGCTGTGGCCTTGGGGCGCGGCAACGGCAGCGGCACTCGGCGCGAATCGCGGGCACTTGCCCGCCGCGCGCACCGCCGGCGCTCTCACCCTCCCACGGAGACTCGTCTGGCCCCACCACGGTGGCGTTCCACTGGAAAATGTTGTCCTCGGACACTGGCGACGCGCTCACTCCCTGCGGGCGCGGGAGAGCAACAGGGATCGGCCGAGCAGCCAGAACCCAGTCGACCTGCTGCCGCCTCGGGCCAGCGCGGCGACCCGGCACGCCGCCCCCGTCCCCGCCCCCACAGGCCGCAGCGAACTCACTGGCGCAGCGTCGTCTGCCATCCTCCGCAGGTCGCTGGCGAGGCGAAGCATGGCCACCTTTCTGCGAGCCACGCTGGCGCCAGTGGCGGCTGCTCCCGTGCCGGAGCCCGTGCCCCCTGACGAGCCATCAGAGGAAGCAGCCGCTGCTGCTGCCGGGCGGGGCACTACCGGCGCGTCGTCTGCCATGGATAGCGCTTCGCGCACCGGACTTGAGTGCAATCTGCTGCCGGCGAGTAGCGCAACAGAGCCAAGCCGAGAAATTCAGTGTGCATGACGAGGCAGGCGCGCAGGGAGACACGGAGCGGCTGCATCAGTGGAGTGCGTTGAGAGCTGGGCAGTCCTGCCGGCTGGCAGACACGCAAAAACGACAATGAGACGAAAAGGTGAACGAGCAGCCTGTGAAGCCCGGACATGCAGAAGCAGAGAGAGAGGGCGCTGCTGCCTGTGCCAAGCGGCGCAGGCAACGATCCCCTCCTTGATGGCAGCGCTGGAGCCGCTGGCGGGAGTCACGAGCGGGTCAGAAGCTAGCCGCGCCGGAGCGCCATCCCCGCAGGGAAGGCTGCGTCGCTCTCCACGCTCTCCTTGACTGGCTTCAGGTACCCGCCTGCAAGGTGCTCGTCAAAGACCAGATCCCCGTCAGCGCCCAGAGTGGCGTTTCCCGGGGTGCCCCCGAAGCCAGAGCTTCCTTGTGCCCGCCCAGGCACTGCCACCGGCTCGGACGCGCCACCGCCGCCTGGGGACCGGGAAGAGCTCGGCACGCTCAAGCCGTGCCCGTCATCCCCGCGACGGCTGCGCCCGTACGCCGCTCCGGCCGCACCGGCCGCAACTGGCGCCGGCGGTGCGGTGGGCGTGGTAGCCAGGACCAGGCTGTAGTCGCCTCCCTCGTCGGCCCACCCGGGCTCCTCGTCCATTGCAAAGTCCGAGCCGCGCCGCTGGGCGTGGCCAAAGCCGCCGTGGTCGCCCATCAGCCCGTCGTCGGGGGGCGTGTTCCCGAAGTCAGCGTTGCCGTCGTCGGCTGCCCACGCGATCTCGCCCTGTGAGTCGGCACGGCCCCTGCCGCCAGCGTCCATTCCAGCGTACGCAGCTGAAGCAGCAGTCGCGGCCCCGGAGGACGACGCCAGCGACCCGCGGCCCCGGTTTCCCCCGTCCGCCCCAGTTGGCGCGCCCTGGAAGCCGGCAGGCGCGCTGGGCGAAGACACAACCGTCACTGTCGAGCCAGTGGCCACCCGGCTCCTGCCACCGCTGCCGGGCTGGTGGGGCGCGGCCGAGCCCGACGGCGGCGCCCCCGTGGAGAGGAGGCGACGCCGGGGGAGAGGCTCCGCAGCGGGCGCCGGCTTGGAGGGCTTGCGGAGGACGAGGAGCACTGCGGCGAAGGCGAACGCCTCCGTCAAGGTATAGTCGACGATGATGACCACCCACCAGGCCTTGGGGAACGCGAGGTGGCCCCCCGAGAGCAGCACGCACTGGTAAATCATGACGCAGCCGCGGAAGACGTTTGCAAAGGCGCAGACCGACGCCACGAGCTGGATTTTGGTCATTTTGCGCTCCCGCTCAGCATCCGCCTCCGAGGTCGCGGGGGGCTCGCGGGGGGCGTCCTGGGCACCAATGCTGCCGTACCCGGTGCTGGACAGGCGGGTCGTGCCCATGAGCGACGACCCGCCCGCCTCGGAGCGCGCGTAGTCAGCGCCCTGGCTCTGCTGCGGCTTGATCAGCGAGGCCGACTCGGCAGGGCCCAGCGCGGACCGGAGCTGCCAGAACAGGGTGACGAAGAAGATTGCGATGCCTAGCGAGCAGATGCACTGGAGGGCGGAGTGGACGAGGGCGACGGTGAAGAACGGCACGCCAAAGTACACGCCGCACAGGACGAGCTCCGCGAGGGCGTACACGGCCACCGCGATGGCGTACAGCTGCTCGGGCCTTCCCATCTGATGCGGCTTCCGGGAGCGCAGCGCGTTGTACGCGGCCAACCAGAAGTAGAGGATGACCCCCTGCTGCGCAAAGAAGCACACGTTGCCGACCGTGTACACGAGCCACTGGAGGAAGGTGGTCCACCTGCGAACGGGCAAGAAGTGGGAGTCGCGCAGCAAGGGCCGGTGCGGTAGGCCAGCGCGCCGCGAAGCGCGCGAGGCGGTCCGAGGCAGTCGTGCGTGCGCCCCGGGCCACATCGGCAGCGGCGACAAGTGCAGCACCGAAGCTGCAACCGGCGCTCTAGGCGGACTCACCAGGGCAGCGAGAAGCGCTCGTTGGGCTCCTCGGGCACGACAGGCTGGCCCCACACGTAGTCAGGGATCGCAAAGTACATCATGCGCGCAAAGCTGCCCGCCAGGCCGATGGCGACGAACCGCCGGATCATCCTCGTCTTGGCTGCGCTCACCAGCGGGAGGGCCACGACGCGAGGCAGGTGGGAGCGGGGGCGACAGTCCAGCGGCCGGCCTGAGCCTCATGGCGCAGCGGCAGGCCCACGGCGCCCGGCCTCACGCGCCGCTGGGCGCCGGGGGCACAGATAGGGCTGAGCTGTGCCGTTCAACAAGCTCAAGCTGCCCGCCGCCAGCGGCTCAGCGCCGCAATCCCGCAACGGCCAGCACCGCCGGGGCATCGCGCGTTGCGACCCGCCGCAGCAGCAACGGTGCGTGTTGTTGGCACGCCGGGACCGGAAGATTCAGGTGGGGGCGGGGCGCGCGCGCGGGGGCAGCCAACCCTTGCGCTCACGGTGAGACCCAGAGAACAGCGCGAGCAAGCCCGCGATCACGAGGGCGCCGAACATAACAGCCAGAGTCACCGACGAGATGACGCCGTCGTCTTGGGAGGACCCCATTCTCCTGCCCCCCCCCCCGGCTAGGGACAGAGTTGTGGTCGCATCGCAGCTGGGCCTCTTGCAGAACGCCGGCCGGGAGTTGTTGAGGCTTGGAGCTCTGTCAAGCCGGGCTTTTCGAGGCCCAGCTCCGTTCGGCCGCGCCGACGCCCCACCCTCGGCGCTGCTCGCGCCCTCGGTCGAGCTCGCGGGGCGTGCGTACTTCGGCGTCGCCATGGACGGTGAGCGCTAGCCCCCAGTCCCTGCATTGTCGGGCCTCTCGAGAACGCGCCGAAGGCGCGCGTTTCTCTGGCACCCGCTGTCTCGCTCGCTCGCTCGCCTTGCCGCCTGACGGGCGCCACCAACTGCATGCTCGGGCCGCTAGGTGCGTTGGCCCTGGCGACGCGCGCTGGACCTCGCCCGGTGCGACCTTCTCTCGCAGACGATGTGGCAGCGCAATTGGCCGCCATTCAAGACACGCTTGCCTCGGGCAGCGACAGCGAAGGCGCCCCGGCAGCCAAGCCAAAGCGCGCGCGCAAGCGCAAGCTCACGGTGAGTCCCTCCTCGTCCGCTTGCCAGGGGGGCGAAGGGCGCGCTCCGCGGCGTGGGCTCCGCCGCTGCGAGAGTGCTGCGGCGTTCTAGCCGGGCCTCCGGCTGACCTTGCCCCGCCTCCTCTCCTGCCCCACGGCTCCTTTGCCTTCGCAGCGGCCGGCCGCAGCGCCCAAGAGCGGCAAGAGCGGCGGAAAGCGGCTGAAGAAGGCCGCTGCCGCCGCCGCAGCAGCCGGTGCCGCCGCGGGCGACGACAGCGACGAGGATGACTTCGGCGACGACGCCGCGGGTGGCATGGCCGCCGAATTGGCGAGCCTGCGCCAGGACGCTGGCGACGCCCTCCAGCTGGAAGGTCGCAGGAGGCGTGTGGCGGCTGCTGGCGACGGCGACGACAGCGACGGCGAGGGCGGCGGGAGCGTGCCCCCCGAAGACGCGGAGCCAGAGGGCGAGGTGGCGGAGGCCGGGCGGAACGGCAGGGGGACCAAGGGGGGCACCGGGGCCCGCGCCAGCCGCGGCAAGCTGAGCGACGACGACAAGGAGGCCCTCTCCCGAGCCATCCTCGAGAAGATGGCGCTCGCGGCGCAGGAGGACAAGCAAGCCAGAGCCAAGGGCCTTCCGGCCGTCAGGAAGCTCGCGCTCCTTCCGGAGGTGCGGCTCTGCCTCAACAACCCGGCGCTCCATGCGGCTCTGCTGGAAGGCGTCTCGGACGACACGAGCCACAGCGCGCGGGGCACGGGCGGCCACACGTCCATCCTGGCTGTGCTCCACGAGTGGCTCCGGCCTCTGCGCGGCAGCCGCCTCCCTGAGCTCACCGTGCGCTCCACGGTGTACAAGCTTCTGTTCGGCCTGCCGGTGACTGATTTCCACCTCCGCTCGTCCAAGATCGCGCCCGTCCTGCTCGCACTGCGCATCCACCCCGAGGAGACGTCCGCGAACAAGCTCTTCCTGCAGCGAATCCTCGACTCGTGGGCGCGCGTGGTGCTCAACCGCTCCTCCAGCCTGCGCAACGCCATGGGCTACGTGCTCCGGGCGGAGCAGGAGTCCTACGCCCGCTCGGGCATCGACGTGTCCAAGGCCAGCCAGCACGACCCCATCCCGGGCATGGCAGCCGCCGGGCCCAAGCAGGGGGAGGCGGCGCGGGACGCGGACCTCCTCTTCGGCGACAACCGCACATCGGCCGCTGGCGCCGCCGCGGCCGCCGCCGAGCCCACCTCGCTGCTCGCGCGCCGCCCCGTCGCCGTCGGACTCAACTTCCTTCACCGCGTCGAGCGCCCCATGGGCGTGGAGGTGGATGGCGCAGCGGTCGCGCAGGGCGAAGGGTCCGGGGCAGGCATGGCCCGTGGCACTGCCGACAAGGACGGAAACCGCGCCAAGCTCAAGCGCCAGCGGCAGGCGCTGCGCCGCGCCAAAATCTCCAAGACTACCTCTGACCACAAGATCAGCATCGAGGGCCGCCGGGTCTGACCTCCATGACGCCCTGCTCCAGGAGTTGCTGCAGAGGCGCGCGGCGAGCGCGGACTTGCATCGTGTGAGCGCTGCGTGTGTGAGCAATGTCGCCTTGCGAACAAGGCGTGCTTGTGAGGCGCGCGGCGGCTCGACGCTGGCTATTGGCCGCAAGCGGCAGCGGTGCCGTGCAACACATCGTCGCGCGGCTCCGGCTCACTCCAGGCTTGGAAGCGCAATCTGGCGCAGGCCAACAGCCCCCCCCCTCACCCACACACACACACACACACGGCAAGCGTTGCTCATTGACGCCGATAGCCAGCAGCGATCGCCCGGCCAGCCATCCCAATCGCGGCATCACATCGCTCCGCCCAGACGCTCAGCGCCGCACGCGCGCGATCTCGTCGCCACCGCAGCTCCGAGAGTGTGACGCCGCCCCCCAGCCGTCCAGCCGCCCACCTGACAGCCGCAACGTCGTCCTCCGCTGGCCCTTGCGTCCTCCCACAGCGGTGCATAGCGCTGCCCCTGACCGCGACGAGCAGGTCGGCCACAGCCGCGCCGCCCGCCTGGGCCGCCTGTGCCACAGGGTCAAGCGCTCCAACGTCGAGTGCATCGATCTCTGCAAGCAGCTCCAGCACCGCTGGCAGGGCTCGCCGGACCAGCTCCTTGCGCGCCCCCACCAACTCGAGGAGCACCACGTCAGCGCCCTCCGCAGCTTGCCTCACCGCGGCGTCCTCGGGCATCTCTGGGGGCGGAGGGGCGCGCGGCGTGGCGTGTCCGCGGCCGCTTGCCCCGGGGGGACTGTCGCTCCGGCCTGCACCCATGACCTGCCCGCTCTCGTCATCGCTTGGCCGGCTGCCAGACTCGGCACCGCGCATCAGGTCCAAAAAGTCAGCCGCTGCGGCCCGCTCAGCCGCCTCGGCGTCCCGGGAGCGGGCCGCTGCTCGGCGCGCCTCCTCCGTTGCATCGCCCCCCTCAGCTGCCCAGCTCTGGCAGACCACGCCAGCACCCGCGCCAGCAGAGCGGACGTCATCGCCGCCGCCGTCATCGCCCTCGCCCTCGTCCTCGTCCTCGTCCTCGTCCTCGTCGGCTGACTCCCAGTCGTCGCCCGACATGCCGTCGCATGCCTGCCCTGCCTCAAGACCTCCGCCTGTCCCACCCTCCAGCCACCTGCACGCTGTGTCCACGGCCAGCACGCAACCCGCCAACCACTCAGTGTCTGCTCCGCGGCCCGAGTACGCAGTCGCGTGCGCCTCCTCTGCCTGCCCGCCGGCCCACGCGTCGTCAGCCTCCCCGCCTTCGGCTCCGTCGCCCACGCCAGGCGCAGCTGCGCCGCTGGCTGAGCCACCGGTCGACGCAGCCTCGCCCGATGAGGTGGCGCTCGGGCGGCTCAGCGAGACGAGCACACGGTCCAGCCGAAGCCAAGCCGTGCAAGCTTGCGCTGCACGCGCCGCTCCAGCAGCACGGGCCACGACAGAGGCGCTCGGCGCGCAGGCAGCGCTTCCCCGTCCCTCCGCGGCGGAGGTCCCGCGCTGCTCTGGTCCCGGCCTCTCGCGCGTCTCTTGGGCTCCGGCAGGCACGACGGCGATGCCCCGCAGCGCCAAGCCCGGCCACGCTGTGCGCCACTTTGCGGCCAGCCCTTGCAGCACCTCGGCAAACACCCCTCGGTCCGCCCGAACTGAGCCAGCGGGCACCGCACGGCGCCCGCTGCTTGTGGGGGTGCGCGCCCCACCGCTGCCGCGGGCTGTATTGGCCAGGCGCATCGACAGAGCGTCAATGGCAGCCCTGAATGACGCCGAGAACTCCATCAGCTCCCCAGCAACGCGCAGCGTCCGAATGCGGCGCGCCCAGTCTCCCTTTTCTGTTGCTCCCACCAGCAGGTCCGCCAGTCGCGCCGGGGGCATTCGCTGCGCGCGAACCACGACCCGAAACGCTCCGATCACCACTCGGTCGAGCTGCAGGGACTGGGTGCCGTCCGCCCCCGCCATGGTGAGCTCCCTCAGCGCGTCGTCGATGGCTGGCAGCCGCTTAGGCGCAGCTGCTGCCCGTTTTGCGGCTGGCTCGGGTCCAGCTTGCCTGGGCCGCTTCGGCGCCATGTGCCCAAGCGAGGACAACGAGCCCCCGGGCCTCAGCAGCCGATGGGGCGCAATGCAGGAGCCCTTTTAGTCCGTGCGCGTGGATTTGGGCGTTGGGGAGAGGGGCCCGGGGGTGCGTCGGACGAGTGTGCTCGCGACTGCGCGGGGGAGTGGGGAACGCGTCCAGAAAACCGGGAGAAAAACTCATCGTTGTTTGGGTATTGGCTACGCTCTGCACTCAAATCACTGCACAACCCTCAACCAAGTACCTATGAGGGTTGACCGCATGGCGAAAGCCGGAGCACTCGTCGACGCGCCAGAAGTATAGCCCGAAAGCACATGTGTGAGTCCCAAACCCCCAAACTAGGCAAATCATTTCGCATGCATTGTTGGTTTGTCTTGTGGCTGGTTTGTTCACTTGCGACGTCTGGTCGCCCATGCAAAGTTGCCTTCTCTCTCGATTCACAATCCCTGCCTTCCTTCCTTCCCACGCCCGCTGGCGGGTGTTCCGTGGTTGATGATCGCAATGTGAGGCTGTGCATGCAGCCACCTCAGCGAATCATGCGTCGCAAGCAACGTTTTCCCCACTGTCGCACAGGATGAGTGAACATTGTTGGGGGGGGATGAGCAGTTGATGTACGACCGACAATACACGGTTTCAAGGCTTAGCTTGATAGCAGTCAACAGTTTGGACGGGAACGCTACACTACGGCAGCGGCAACGAGGACACGCTGCAATTGGAGCGAGTGATCCAGCCGGAAGCCCATTCCGGAACTTGCGAGGCCCCCGGCAAAAGACTGGCAGCTGCCAGAGGACGCGCAATTGCGCGGCACGATGGTCTGGACACAGTGGCTTTGGTCGCGTTGCACAATATCCGAAATGGGTTGGCGGCCAGGCAGAGCCATGGCCGCTTGTGTGCGCCAAAATTGGCTGCTACGCCACCCTGCGGCCCAGCGCTCGAAGGGAGCGCCAGCCCAGCAGGCCAAGCGGCTAGAGCGCACCCTGCCGTCTGTGCCATAGTGCCGTGGCGTGGCTGCGGCGACTCAGGCTTCGGGGAGGTAGCTAGAGAGGCGCACGACCGGGGCGACCAACAGTCGCGGCAGGCAGCAACTCTGGCACCGCCAGGCTCTCCCCTCCAAGGCCGGCCGCCGCCCACCGGGAATGTTTGGCAGACGCGGGGACGTGACCCCGGTTCGCTCGCAAGGCAGGCAGCGCGCGGGAGCTCGTGACCCGCTGAGCAGCCCGGTGCCCATGTACCGCGGCCCCTCGCCCGCGGCCGCTGCACCCCGCCGCGCCTCGCCCGCAGCGTACGGTGCGGTGCCCTCGCCGGAGCAGCGGGCGGCCGCGCCAGGCAGCGGGTTGTTCTCGTCGTACTGGTCGCCGGGCAGTCCGGCAGCGCAGCGAGCACTGGCCAGCCATGGCCTGCAGAGCGCCTCGCTGGCCGAGTCCATAAGCGTGGCTGCCTCCGAGGCGCGGGCCCGCAGCCGCGCGGAGCGCGAGGCCAGCAACTCCGCGGCCGAGGCGGAGTCGTTGCGGCGGCGGCTCGACCGGTCGCTGGCGGCGAAGGAGCGGCCGGCGGCCGAGTGGCGAGCGATGGAGGCGCGGTGCAACGCCCTGGAGCGGCGCTGCGCGGACGAGGAGCGCCTCCGCGCTGCGGCGGAGGCCGACGTCAAGCAGCTGGAGGAGTCGCTGGAGGAGGCCGTCCGCACACTGGAGCGAATGCAGACCCGGATCGAGACGCTGGCCCAGGCGGCTGCCAGCGCGAGGCAGGCGGAGAAGGCTGCCCGAGCGCGCGAGGAGGACGCTGCGGCCGCCGCCACAAGGGCTGTTCAGGACCGTGACTCGCGCGTGATGGAGGCCAGGGAGGCCGAGTCGCAGCGCTGGAGGGGCCTGCTGGGCGAGGCGGACGCTCGCGCCAGGGCGGCCCTGGAGGAGGCAGAGCGCGCGGCGGGGCGGCGGGCGGAGCAAGAGGGCGCTGCGGCAGCTGCCAGACAGGACGCGGCGGTGAGGCGCGTGGAAACGGCCTGGGCGCAGCGGACGCGCGAGGCCGAGGAGGAGGCGCGCGCGGCCAAGGAGGCCGCCAGCAGAGCTGCGGCAGAGCTCGACGGCGCGCGCGCTCGGGAGGCCACTGCAGCGAAGAGAGCCGTTGAGGCTGTTGAAGAAGGGCGGTCTGGCAGAGCCGACGCTGAGGCGCGCGCAGCGGCGGCTGAGCGCAAGACCGAGTCGCTTGAGCGACGGGCGGCAGAGGCGACCGCTGCGGCGACGGAGACGGCTCGCCGAGCCGAAACCGCGGAGGCGGCAGCGGCGGAGGCCAAGGAGGCCGCCGCTGCGGCGGCGAGGGCGGAGCGAAGCGGCGTGGCCGCAGCCCAGAGGCGATGCCGGGAGGCCGAGGAGGCAGCGGCAGCGGTCCGCAACGACCTCGCCGAGGCTAGGCGCGAGCTCAAGGAGGCGGCGCGGCGAGCGGAGGCGGCGGAGCGGTCTGCCGAGGAGGCCGTGAGCATGCGCGCCGCCGACGCGGAGCGGATTGCCTCCCTGGAGCGGCGCGGCGCAGAGCTGGAGGCCACGCTTCGTCGATCGCAGGAGGAGGCCGAGGCTTCCGGGCGGGCCAAGGTGGAGGCGGAGGGCAAGGAGGCGGAGGCAAGGCGGCGGGCCGAGGAGGCGGTTGCGAGGCAGCGCGCGGCGGAGCGAGCGGCGGAGGAGGCCAAGAGAGCGGAGGAGGCGGCGGCCGCAGGGGCGGCAGAGGCGGCGGCGGAGGTTCGGCGGCTGACTCGGCTGAACGACGAGGCGAGGCTCGCGCTTCGCGAGGCAGAGGCGAACGCGGCAGAGCGGCTGCGGCAAGCTGCCTCAGAGACCGCATCCAAGGTGCGACTCGCAGAGGCCGCTGCAGCCGACGCCGCAACGGAGGCGGCAGCGCAGCGGTCGTCTGCAGACGCGCTTCGGGCTCAGCTGGAGGAGGCCAGGGGGCGGGTGGCCGCCTCGGAGGAGGCCAAGGAGGCCAGCGAAGCCAGGGCAGCCAAGGCCGAGCACGAGGCGTCGGCGGCGCAGGCCGCCCGCTCGAGGGCTGAGCGCGCGGAGCAGACGGCCAAGCAGGAGGCCGAGCGGTCGACGGAGGCGGAACAACGATTGACCGGCATTCTGGCAGCGGCCAGGGCAGAGCTGGCGGAGAGGTCGAGGGCGTTGCTCGAGCGCCCCGCCCCGCCACAGGAGGCGCTTCGCGACGGGGAGGACCGCAGTGCGGAGGAGCAGCGCCGCCCCCGCAGAAGCCCCCGCGGCAGCGGCCGTCGTCGCAACCGCACCCGTGCGCCAAGCCCCAGTTCCAGCAGGAGCAGGAGCAGGAGCAGGAGCAGCAGCGGCGGAGGCGGTGGCGGAGGCGGTGGGGGTGGCGGTGGCGGTGGCGGCAGCGAGGGCACCAGAAGCAGCCGGGGCCGAGGGCGCGGCCGCAGTCCCTCGCCAGAGCTGCCAGCTCAGTCTCGGGATCACCCCAGGCGCAGGGGTCGCAGCGGTTTGGTCGGCACACGGCAGAGCTCGAGGCGCGACGGCCGCGTAAGCGCGTCCCCTCCCCGGACCGCCCAGCGCAGTCGGCGAGGACGAACGCCTCGCTCCGCCAGCGCCTCGCCCCAGCAGCACCGGCGGCGCCACCGCCGCCCGTCCCGGTCAGGCGCCGACTCCCCGGGCGGGCTCAGCGAGAGCGCGGGGACGATGGCGGCTGCTGCCGCTGCTGCGGCCGCAGCCTCCGCGGTATCCGCCGCGCTGGCCTCACAGGGCATGGCCTCCCCGTCGCAGCCCGCACCCCGGGCGTGGGAGGCGCCCACAACGGCCTTGGCTCCCTTCTCCGCGCCAGTGTCTGCTCCGGCCTCTGCCCGCTCGGACAGCGGCTCCTCCTCCTCAGAGCTGGGATACTCGCCGCCGCCCCGCGCCGCCCTCCGGGGCAGAGGGGCCGCGGCCAGCGCGGGCCTGCGGTCCGCCGCAGAGAGCGACGGCCGTCTCTGGGGCGGGGACGGACCCTCCATCGGTCTCTCCGGCACCGGCCTCGCTTCTGGCGAGCGAGCGACCCGGCCGTCGCCGCAGCGCCACCCGACCGACCCCTACGGAAGCGGAGTCGGTCGGCGCAGCGCCCTTGCGGACAGCAGCCCAGACGCCAGCAGGACGAGCTGGGCGGGGCCCGGGGACCTGTCCGGGCGCCTGAGCGCCGCTGACCTGCCTTCGGCGGACCGGCGTCCTCTGACGCTGGACGGACGGCCCCCCGCGAGCCCCAGCGCCTCAGAGCGCCTCGCTCGTGCCCGGCTCCGCGCCTCGTCCGCCTCCTCTCCCGGCGCAGGGGGCACCCCCCCCTCGTCGGCTCGGCTCCTCCCTCCTGCCGTTCAGCCCTTGGACAGCGGGCCCTCGAGCCTGCGCGGAGGCATTGCCTCCCCTGTCGAGGCACAGCCCTCCCCGGCCGCCGTCCCGGCGGCTAGCGCCCCTAGCGCCGTTTCGGCTCCGGTCTTCACCCGGCAGAGCCTTGCGCGGGCCTCTGCCGAAGTGGCCCGCCTGCGCGAGCGGCTCGCTAGGGTGGCACAAGAGGGCGCACCACGGCTGGACAGGACGGCGCTCGCCGCCCGCACCGCCGTGGCGGCGGCGGATGCCCTGGTTAAGCGAGCGGCGGCGGCCCAAGCGCGTGTTGGAGACGCTTCTCCGGGGCGCGTGGCCGAAGGCTCTGCCTCGTCCCCTCCGCAGCGCCTCCGCGGCGTGCAGCGCGCCCTCGACCGGGCGGCGGAGGCCGTCAGGGCGTTCCTGTCACAGATCGACGGCGACCTCCGCGACCGTGACGGTGGACACGCACCTCCCCACCGGAGCGGCGAGCGAGGCGCCGGCGGCACACCGGAGCGACCCGCTCCCCCATCCGCCGCCGGCGGGCTGGCTTCCAGCCGCGGCAGGCACGCGACCCCTCCCGTCTCCGGGAGGGCCCAGGCAGAGCGCGGAGCGGAAGATGCGTCGCCAGCGTCGGTGGCGTTCTCAGTGAGCCCTGTGACCCCGTGGGCGGGTTCGAACGCGCGCTCGTCCTTGCTGGAAGCCTCGCCGTCTGCCTCGCCCTTTGCGGGCCTTGCCACTCCCGAGGAGCAGCGCGAGCCGGCTCGAGCGGCGGCACCGAGAGGCCGCCAGGGCGCCGCCCCGCCCGTCAGTCCCGCCCGGCGGTCCGCACGCGCGCACGCGGAGCAGGCCATCAAGGCCCTCGCTTCAAGGGGCGCCTCCGAGGAGGCCAGGCGCCGGCAAGAGGCCACCCGTAGAACGGCCGGCGGGGCAGGCGCTCCTGCCGCGGAGCGGCAAGGTCTCGAGGGCGGTCGCAGGGGCAGCCTTGCGTCAGACGAGTCCCCAGGCCGACGGCCGAGGCGGCTGCCGGGCTCGCCGCCGCGCTCATCCCGCCACGGCGCAGGCACCGCGTACTCGGGCACGGACGACGGCGCGGAGTCCAGCGTGCTGACCATGACCTCCGTTGGAAGTGGGTCACGGCAGTCGGGCTCGAATCTGGGCACCGTCGCCGAGGCATCGGTCGAGACTGACCGCGTGAGGCCAAGCCGCAGCCGGCACAGCGAGGGGAGGGAGCAGCGGCGCCGGCACCGAGGGCGCGCGTGGGAGCCCGAAGTGCCGGCAGCGGCGGAGCTGCCCGTGTCCGGCCTGGCCGCAGCTCTGGACGAGTCTTCCATTGGAGCCGGGGATGCGTTCGACTGATGCCAGGGCGCGCGTGGGGGTTGCCGTCGCGGTTCGAAGGACGCCCACGGGGCAACGAGTGGACTAGCGACGGCGGTGCGCGTGTGTTGCAAGCTCCCTTTGGGCTTGACTCTGCACGGCTTTCCAACAATCTCTTGTTGCCCGGGTCGCCGCCACCTTGAGTGCCGGGCCACAACCTCACGCACAAGGGGCACACGCATCGCTGTTGAGTTGGCACCTGCAGCGCGACGAGCTCACACGATGTTGAGCGCCTTGGCGAGCGCGTCGCGGCGAATGATGATGTCAGGGTCAGTGAGCAGCTCGTCGTCGCCGTCCTCCTTGGCCGCAGCCTCAAGGGCCCTGACGAACTCGTGGTACTGCTCGATGGCCTCCACCACGCGGCCGCAGTTGCACAGCGAGATGCAGTAGTTGAGGCGAAGCTGGAACCCACTGCGGATCGCGGGCGGCACCAGTCACCGGGAGGCGAGCGCGGGTCAAGTGGGGAGGGGGGGAGGTTGAAACAGGCGCGAGAGAGAGAGACCGAGAGGCAGTGATGAGGGGAGGGGGGGGAAATGGCGGCAACGGGAGGACTCGCTTGGGAGCAAGGGCACGGGCCCGCAGCGACGGAAAGCGGCCTTAAAGCACCACGCGCGCCAGGTCTCACTCGTCCAGCTTGAGCGCGCGCTCGAACATGGAGATGGCGTTATCCGGGTCGCCAAGGCGGCCAAGCGCGACGGCGAGGTAGTGGAAGCCGTTGCCAAGGCGCCGGTTCAGCTGCACGGCGGCGGACAGGTGGTGGAAGGCAGACGCGTTCTGGCCCGTGCGGAGGTGGACGATGCCGAGGTTGTACTGGACGATCCACTCGAAGGGGGCCAGGTAGGCGGCCCGCTTGAGGCAGGCCACTGAGGCGATGAACTTGTCCAGCCCGAAGAAACACATGCCGATGTTGTTCCACATGTGGGGGTTGTGCGGGGTGCGCGCGGCGGCCACGCGATACTTGCTCAGGGCCACCTCCCAGTCGCGGTGGTCTTGGATGATGGACCCCGCCGCCAGAATCGTCTTGGGGTCCCGCGGGTCGTGGGTCAGCGAGTTGCCCAGGAACTCAAAGGCCTTGTCGGTGTCTCGCTTGCGCATGTACAGCAGGCCCACGGTGGTGAGGAGCTCGGTGGAGTCCGGCGAGGACTCCAGCGCCTCCATATACGTTTCCAGGGCGGAGGTTAGGTCGCCCTTGAGCTCGTGGGCCTTCCTGCGGCGGGGGGCTTTCGCAAGGAAGCAGCCGGCAGCGGTTGCGACACAGCCATGGCGGCGAGGAGGCTGTCCGGTGGAGGAGGCAAAGCCCTGGCGGGAAAGGCACGGGGTGCTCCCTCGGGCTGCATCCACCCACTTCGCCCCTTCTCGCCCCTCTCCCTGGGTCTGTCCCTCCCAAAGCATAGACAGGCACACCAACGAACACGCATGGACAAAGGAATGACACGCCGAGGGAGCGCATGCCGATCGCAGCTGCTCCGCCGAGACACGGGTCGCGGCCACGGCGCAGCCGGCGGGCCTGCGGGCTGCGGCCCACCGGGGCGTTCACTGCGCGCGCAGCGCCTCACCCCAGCTGCAGGTATGTGCTCTCGTGCGGGTGGCACGAGTTGGCCTCCTCAAACGCGTTGATGGCGTCGTCCAGGTCGCGCCGGAACAGGTAGCACACGCCCTTGGCGTGGTGCACCTCCCAGTCCTCAGAGGCCCCGCAGACGACGGCCTGCTCCAGGACGCTCAGCGCGTTCCTGTGCTTGCCCAGCAGCTGCAGCGAGCGAGCCACTTGCTTGAGGATGCGCACGTTGCGTGGCGACAAGCACAGCGCCGCCTGAAACAGCTGCAACGACTCCGTGATTCGGCCCTGCTGGCGCCTGATCATGCCTGCGCGGGGCCGCCAGCACCCAGCGGGGGGCGGGGGGGGCGTTGGCAACCGCAACGTTCGCGGCGAGCAGGCTCAGCCGCATTGGCACGAGGGCGAGGCGCGTCGCTGCTGCTTGCCGCGCCACTCACCCTTGACGTAGAGTGCGTACTCGCTCAGCCCGCCCGAGGCGTCCAGCTGCTCGTCGATGAGTCGCAGGCACGCTCCGAAATCGCGCCGCACGTACAGCTCGTGGACGAGCCAGTTCTTGCGCTCGCGCAGGATGCTGCGCGCAGCCGCGGACATCGCCGCGAGATGCACCCCCCTTCCCGGGACGCAAGCGGCCGCAGTCCGGCGGTGCCCGCCCGAGTGCGGGGCTGTGCAAGGCCCCGAGCTTGCGCGCAAGCCCCGATATTTGCACTCGGCTCGTATATATCCCACCCGTTGCGGACGCGGGGGCAACTCCGGCGCCCACAGCGGGGCCGAGCCCGAGGCGCCTGCCGAGAGCCCCCCGGCGCGCCATGCCCCCCAAGAAGCCCCCCAAGAAGGGCGCGGCGGCTGCCGCGTCGGACGCGGATGCGGCGGCCAGCGACAAGGCGGGCGAGCAGCAGCAGGCGTTCATCCGGCAGTCGCTTCAGGCCACAGTCGCCGCGCTCAAGGACCGGGTGCGCGACCTCGAGGAGTCCAACCAGTTGCTCCGCCGGACGAGGACGAGGCTGGGGACGGAGACGAAGGACTTTGTGTCGTACTTTCAGGGCGAGCTGGAGCAGCGCGACGCCAAAATCGACGAGCTGCGGGAGAAGCTTCGCACGTCCGAGTTTGAGGGCGCCAAGGCCGTGCGGCGCTTGCAGGCGCAGCTGGACGAGCAGCGGGCGGGGCTGGAGGCCTCGGCGGAGCGGCAGCAGGCGGCGCTGCAGGCCAAGATCGACGAGCTGCAGGAGGGCCTCGACGCGCTCGACCACTACAAGTCCAACAAGCAGAGCATCGACGCGCAGGTGGCGGGCCTGACGGAGGCGCTGGGCAAGGAGAAGCTCGCGCGGCGAGAGGAGGTCGCGGAGGTGGAGCGCCGGTGGATGCTGGACAAGCGAGCCGGCATCGACGAGCGCAAGGAGGAGTACGTCGCGATGAAGCGGCGCGCGCGGCAGGAGGCCCAGGCGAGGCTGGACGATGACGTGAAGCGCATCGTGATCCAGAGCAAGAAGGCCACGGGGGAGCTGCGCTTCCTGAGGGAGCAGACGCGGGTGCTGAAGCGAGAGGCCGCGGCCCTGACGGAGCAGAACCAGGTGCTCGCCAGGGAGGTGGAGATCGCGGCAGACAAGGAGCGCGAGTACGCGCTTCAGGCCGCGAGGCGGGAGGGAGAGCGCAGGGAGATGGTTGCGCGCATCCAGGGGCTGGAGAGCAGCGTCGGGTCCATGGCGCGGGAGTACGAGCGCCGGAGGGCGGACGACGTGGAGGCCGCCGGCCGGGACGCGGAGGACCTCGCGACGGAGGTGCAGGGCCTGCGAACGCTGGTCCGGATGAAGAACGACGAGCTGCGGACCGTGCGGAGGCTCGCCCAGGCCATCCTCGGGCAGCGCACGGAGGTGGAGCAGTTCCTTGTGGAGGCGCTCTCCGAGGTCAAGGCGGAGGTCAGGGCCAGGCGGGCCGAGAGGCGCAAGGCGCAGGCACGGGCGGCGACGGTCGGGGCGGGGGGACTCTCGCTGCCGGCGCTAGTTGGCCGGCCTGGTGCTGGCGCCGGGGGGGCTGTTGGGGGCCGGGCCCCGACGTCCCCGCTCCGCGCCCGAGCAGCCCCCAAGGCCGAGGCAGACGTTGGGCTGCGCGAGCTCGACCCCGAGGACCGCGAGCGGGTGCTGTCGCTGCTCTTCGCAAAGATCAACCAGTCGGAGGCCGCCGCCGCTGCGGGGGCCGGCGGGGGCGCGGAAACAGTCGCGTCGATGCGCACGGGGCGCGTCTCCAAGCTGTCGGTCGGGAGGGGGTTCTCCGCAGATGGTGGGATCGGGAGGCCGTTCGGGCTGACCGGCGACGTGCCCGCGAGCCTGCCCGGGGACGGGGGTGCCACCAGCGCCGCAAGCGGGGCGGATCGGGGCTCGTCGGCGGGGGGAACGGCGGGGACGCGCGGCAGGGGCGGGGGAGCGCGCGAGGCCGGTACCAGGGAGGACGCAAAGGCGGACGAGGGCGGGTCCGATGCCCCCCTCGGCCCGCTTGCCAGCGCGCTGCTTGCAGAGTCGGAGCGGATGGGCTCTGGCTTCGGTGGCTCTGTTGAGGCCGCGGGGCTCGCTTGACCGTTGCGCCCGGTGCCTGTGATGCAGTGGACGCAAAACTGCCGCAACTGCTGGGCCGCTCGACAGCAATGGCAAGTGCTTTCTTGCGTGGTTGCGGCAGGAGCGCTGCAAGCCAAGGCAGGCGGTGTGATGCCGGCTTTTTGCGATCCACCGCACGCGTTCACTGGCAGTGGCGGGAACGGACGGGGTGGTGGGGGGCGGGGTGTTGCTGTCGCACAAACACGCACACTCGCACTTGCGCTCGAGGGGGACTCGGAGGAAGGGAGGGAGAGCTAGGCTGCATCGGGGACAACCCGCGAAATGCTGGGACTCGTTGAATTGCAATAGCGAAGGCATGCCGGAGAAGGCTCCGGGGGAAAGGGCGCGAGGTCGAGCAGAGGGTCGCTGGACATGCAAGAAAGGGTGCATCGGAGACGAAAGGCCACGTGCAGAGGGGGAGACGCGATGGCGAAGAAGGTCACGCATAGAGCATTGCCTCGTCGCTCGAGACGGCAAGGCCAAGCAAGGCTGCATGCGGATAGTTTAAGGAGCGGGGGGGGGGGGTGGGGGGGGGTCCATCGCCTTCGAGGGCCAGGGCTCAGCGGAAGGGCTCCACTTGACGACGGGGCCGCTTGCTGGCGTTGTGCGCGACCTCAGCGGCGACGAGCAGCTGGTGCATGCCGCCCTGGGGCGCGGCGGTGGCGGTCGAGCCCGCTGTGGACGACGACAGCGTGGGGCCCAACGGAGCCGCCGACGCCATTGCCGTGGTCCCAGACGTGACTGCCGAGGGCCGCATGCTGGGGGCGACGATGGACGACGCCGAGTGCGCGTACGGCGTCAGGATGGCGCTGCGCGGAGACCGGCCCGCGACGGAAGCCGTCGCTGCCGCGTCGGAGCAGGCCACGGCGGCCGCCTGGGCTGCCGCCGAAACTGGCTGCGAGCCCCGCACCACTCCAGCGCCAAAGATGTCCGGGGCCGAGGTGAGCAGGGAGACGTCCGACGCGGCCGAGTTGATCGAGGAGTCCGTTCCCTCCCGGCGGTAGCGGGCCTGGCCCGGCGTGCCGGGGCGCTGGGAGGCCTCGCCCTCGGGAGCGGGCGGCACGCCCACGCCCGCGCCCGCGCCCACGGCATAGTCGTGGGCGCCGTGGGGCGGCGGCGCGAACATACGTGGGCGGTACGTCTGGATGCCGAGGCGGCTCATGATGGCCATCTGGTTGCTCAGGATCGTCGCCATCATCTGCGACTGCTGGCGCTGCTCCGCCAGGACAGTGCGCAGAAGGCCGTCGTCGGCGCCCGGGCGCTGGGAGGGCGCGGTCAAAGAGGGAGGCACCACCAGCGGGCCTGCCGTCGCGGTCTCGGAGCCGGTGCCGCCCGTGACCGAGGAGTCGTCGCCCGCGCCCCGCCCGGAGGTGCGCCTGCGCTTGGACTTGACCAGGATGGGGAACGTGCGCACGCTCCGCAGCTGCTGCTCGGGGGGCGGGACGACGGCCGCCTTCTCGTAGTCGGGCGAGATTTCCAGAACAAACCGAGAGTTGTCGAAATTCCTCGACACCTGCGAAAGTTCGACCGGGAAACGCACGGCGGGAATGGAGTGACTGCCCGCCGACTGTTTCGAGCCGGTTTAGACTAGGCAAGCCCCGCATCCCGGCCCGGCTCCAGCCTCCCCACCGAGCGCGCCCGCGGGCTGGCGCGCGGCTCGGGGCCGGCGCCCGATGGCGCGATGGCGGGCAACCGCGGCGGAGCACCCAACGAAAACCCCACCCGGTCGCCTCTTCGCCCGCCGCCCGCCTCGCCAAGCGACCCCGCGGCCGCACCCCCCGAGACCGGGCGGGAGGCCGAGGCATGCACGCCTGCACGCCTGCCCTGCAGGGGGGCCTCGGCGGCGCGGGAGCTCCGCCGCCCGCGCACGTGTCCCCACCAACGCGGAGAAAACTTGCGGACGTCTCCAAAGCCGGCAAAAAACGACGAGCACGCGCCGAAGCGCGGCCGTCCGGGCTCGGACTCACCTTGGCGATGCGGAACGAGACGGTGATCTCGGACGCGCTGGGTCCCAGGGCGAGCATGTCCGTCTTGGAGAGGCCCTCGATCTGCAGGAGCGAGGCTGCGTCGGGCGGAGGCGAGCCGCTTTCCAGGAGCAGTCGGCACTGAAGCGGGACAACGTGCGTCAGCTTCACCGAGGCGCCCACGACCGTGGAGAGGAGGGCCTTCTTGCCGCCTTGGTCCTTGTACCACACGCTGAGGGGCTGCTCCTTGATGGAGAGGCCAGGGCCCTCGTCCGATGCGCCGGGCGCAGATGACGCCAGGTGGAGACGTGCGCTTCCGCCGTCGAATGCCATTGCTGCAGCTGTCGCGCTCGGGCCGGTTCGAGGACTGGAAATGAAGTCGAGGAGCCTGCTTTCGCCGGGCTCTTGCGTGTCCGGGCGCTCTCGGGGCGGGCCGGAGTGGACGACGTTGCCGTGGCGAACGAGTGCTGGTGCCGGGCCCGAGTTTTTACTCCATTGCGATCGATGAGGCAGGTTCTTTGCAGGTTCTCGGCAGCACCCGAAGAGACGCGCGGGACATGTCCGGGCAAGACGAGCGGGTGAGTTGGCAACTTCCGCGGCCCGATCCAGGCGATAGTTTACCCGCGAGCGCGAGGCGGAAGGCGGCCGAACACGCGCGGTTGCCGCCCCTCCCGCGGGCGGCAGCGGCGACTCGCGCTTCCGCGCGCGAACAACCGCAGCGCCCGGCCCCTATGCATGCGACTTGCTCATTTGCGGCCGCAACAGCCCCGCGGGTGCGTGCGCGCTCTCCACTCCTCGCCCGCTACGGCGCGTCCCGCCTCCGCAGGCGCTTGAGATCACGCAAGAGCCGGAGGCCAACTTTTGGAAGGTGAGCGCGCGCAGCGGGGCACTGCAGCGGCGGGGAGCGGGAAAGCCATGCGGCTGCGCCGCCAGGCCGTTGCTGCCCCCCACCCCCGCGCTTTGCCTCGCCCGTTTGCGCGCCTGCAGGATGAGGGCGGCCGCTCAAACAAGCTGGTCATGGTGGTCGCGCACCCGGACGCGCGCGACCTCAGCGTGGACGTGCCGTTGCGGTTCGTGCTGTACTACGAGAGCGGCCGCGAGGTGGAGCAGCGGGACCAGGCCATCCTGAACCTGTGCAAGCCGGACTACGACCCCTGGGTCATCCCGGCCGGAAAGGGGGAGGTCGAGGTGGAGTTCCGGCTTGAAAAGGTGTCCAGGCGCAAGGACGGCCAGCGCTTCCGCGTCTTCGTGGCCCCGGCCGACCCCGGCGACGCCACCCCCAGCGACGCCGAAGCAGCCGCGGCGGCCATGGCTGTGCGCGGCGTGCAGTCGATCCCCATCTGCGTGATGAGCAAGCGCCGGACTGGCGAGCGCATCGTTTCGCGCCGCGCGCCTGCGCGGGTCGCCTCCTCGGGGAGCGTCGGCGCCGGCGCTGATGACATCGAGGCCCTGCACTCGGAGGTGCAGGAGCTGCAGACCAGCGTCGCCAACCTGCGCTCCACCATGGAGCGCAACTTCCAGTCCGTCATGTCCATGCTGCAGGGCATCGCTGCCCAGAGCAGCAGCGCGGCGGCAGCAGCAGCGGGACGGGCGCACGGGTACGCACCACAGGGAGCCACGGGACCGCAGGTCGCCCACTCCAGCGCCGCCACGCACGGGCACGGCTACAGCAGCTACCATCGCGCCGGCCCGCCCGGCAGCCAGCCGGAGCTGCTCTTCGCCCGGAGCTCCCTCGGCAGCCACGTCGGCGGCCGGCTCACCGTCCAGCCCAGCGGCCACGTTCAGGCGCAGCAGAGCAACGGGCACCCTGTGATGGCCGCCCACCTGAGCGCGCCACTCAGCGCCATGGAGTCCATGCCCGTTACGTCTAGCGCGGCGTACGGAGCCGCCCCGCCCTTGCAAGGCTTCCTCTCCTCAATGCACTCGGGCCCCATCCCCGCCGACCGATCGGCCCCCGCCGTGGATCCACCGTCTCTCGGCATCCACCCGGCCCAGCACGGCCCGACCCAGGGGCCGCCTGGCATGGACGGCGCGAGCGCCATCAGCATCGCCGCGGCGCAGCTCTCTGCCGCAGCCAGCACAACAGCAGCCGCAACAGCGGCAGCCTCAGCGGCAGCACGGGCGGCAGCGGCTAGTTCCGCGACTGCCGACGCCGCCGCCGGGCCGCGCCGCTCCGGCCGGAACTCGATCAAGCGCGAGCGCTCAGCTGGCGTCATGTCAACCGGCTCCATCGAGCACAGGGCCCCAACTCGCAGAGACGAAGGCTTTGGCACGCGCAAACCAGGCGAGGCGGTCGGCGGGGCAGCAGCAGCAGCCGCTGCAGCAGCCGCGGAGCAAGACGAGGAAGACGAGGACGACCCGGCGGCCGTGCTGAGCGCGGCACAGTCCCGAGCGTTCGCTCCCGTGAGCGGGGGCGCGCCCTCTGACTTGGCGCGTGTGCCGTCACTTTCGTCGCAGCAGATCGACCACTTGCCGTCTGGTGCGTGGGATACCCTGCAGTCTCACGCGCCGCCGGGCAAGCGGACGCGCAGAGGATGACTGCCGGGGGCCTCCTGCGCTCCGGCTGCCTCTCGCTCTCGCACCGTCGCCCCGCTTCTGCGTTCCATGGGACCCGCTCTCGGAGACGTTTTGCCCTGTGCTTGCATAGTTTTTGTGCCACCGTTCGTTTGCAGCTTGAGTGCTGCTGGGGGGGGGGGGGAAGGGGGAACGTGCGTGTTTTTTCATGCTGCAAATTGCCTCGACTATGGTCGCCTCCTGCCCCAGGGCTCGCCGGCGATTTCAAAATAGCCCCGTTTGAACTCCAGCCTCGCCGAGCAGGCGCCTCGCACTGAACAGCCACTCGAATACAGGCGCTCATTCGCACAGCAAGGGCACTGGGAGCCTCGGGAATAGCTACTGGCGGCTGGTTGCGAGTCAAGGCGGGACGGCCCCTCGCTGCCTCCCCCCCCCCCCCCCTGGCCAGACACATCACCCGCGCGGGTGAGCGGCGGCCTCTTCCCCCGCCGCCGGCTCCGCGTGCCTCTCCAGCGGGGGCTGTTGGCCATGCGACACCAGGTGGCTCTCTAGGAAGGTCACAATGTGCCCGTGGCCGCACCGCGACGCCTCCGCGAACGGCGTCTGCCCCCAGCGGTCGCGCACCAGCGGGTCGGCGCCCTGTCGCGTGAGCTCGGCCACGATGTCCAGGTGGCCCTCGCAGCACGAGATGTGCAGCGCCGTGCGTGCGTCGTAGTCGGAGGAGGAGACGTCGGCGCCCATCTTGATGAGGGACATGACCTTGTCGAGGTCACCGGCCCCCGACGCGGAGATGAGCTCGAAGGAGAGAAGTGTCGCGGACAGGTCCCCCCGGCGCGCGGCCGCAGACGCAGCGGTGGCCTTGGCCTCGCTTGCGTTGGTGATCTGCTGGCCGGAGTCGCCGCTGCCGGAGGAGGCCACGATGAGGGCGTCGAACATGTTGACGCGGAACTGGCGGACGAGCATCTCGCAGAACTTGAGAGAGCGGGCGGGCATGGGGCGCGACGGGTCCAGCCGCGCCTTGGTGCCGTCGAGCAGGGCCAGGCCTCCGAGGCCCGGGATGACTACGAGGGTGACGCCCATGCAGCCGACGGTCGCAGGCAGCGCGATGTTGAAGGTCCACGTTCCGGAGATGGGGCCCATGCCGCAGGTGTAGGTCATGGACAGGGTGTTCTTCACCGTCGAGGGCCGCATGCAGCGTCGGTCCGTGGTCGGGCAGGCGCCCGCGCGGGCGAACGTGGCTGCCAGCGTGGCGAGCTGCCGCACGGTGGCCTCCACGCTCATGCACTGCACCAGCGCCTGGGCAATGTCCGTTGGGTCGCACCTCGGCGGGAGCGCCTCCATGCCCTTGAGGTAGTGCGCCATCGCGAGGCAGCGGAGGAACCGCTGCTTGAGCAGGAGGCACGCAGCGTTGTTGAACCCGAGGCGGGTGTCTCCTGCCCACTCCTGCAAGCGCGTCACGACGTGCGTGAAGCGGCTGCCAGAGTCCTTGAACAGCTGCTCGCGCTTGCGCAGGTGGCCCCTGCCCACGCACGACATGACTGTCAGGGCGCCAGCCAGCGTGCACGCGTTGTACGGACGGTGCGCTCCCGGCTTTGGCATGGCCTTGTGGTCCCGGCTCGGGTCCACGCCGCCCATGGCAGCAGCGTCGTGAAGCACAGCCGATCCCGTCCCGGCTACCCCGCGAAACCGCCGCGCTGGCGGCTGCATTGGCGGCAGGCCGCTGACAGTCGTAGCCAGGGTGCCCGCCCTTCCCGCCATCCCGGCCCCAGTGGCAGCCACCGGCACGCCAAGCCCGCCGATTCCAGCGCCGGCCCGGGCTCCCCTTGCTTGCGTGCCCAAGATGGGAGCGAGGCCCGACTTGGCAGGCGCGGCGCGGCGCTTGGCGCCCAGATCCAGCGCCAGGCCCGCGCCTCCGCTGGGGAAGGCTGCCTGCGCGGTGGGAGCGAGAGGCGCCACCTGCGTGATGCGCTGTCCCCGCTGGGGGCGCAGGCTTTCCGCAGCTTCGTCGTCAGTCCCAGAGTCCTCCTTACCGTCGCGCTCCCGAGCGGCAGCGGCAGCGGTAGCAGCAGAAGCGGCAGGGCCAGCGCCTGCGGCCTCGCTCTCGTCTCCAGCGCTGTCCGAGTCCGTCGTCTCCGAGTCGGTCGCAGCAGCCTCCTCTTGCTCGGCGATGAGAGCCTCCCTGCCCCCCCTCGACCGCATCTCTCTCCAGCGCCTGCGCTGCTGCCGCCGCCGCCTTCTCCTCTCCCGGCGCACCCTCGTTCGCCTCCTCAGGCCGCGAACCTCCAGCCGCAGGCGCACGTCCTCGGGCAGCGCCTCCCACTCCGCGGTGCCCATCGCGGCCGCTTCGCCGTCAGCGCCCTCGTCATCGTCCTTGGTGTCCTCGCCCCCGCCGCCGTGACCGCCGCCCGTCGGGTCCCGCAGCGTGAAGCTGTCCGGGGGATGCGAGGACGGCTCGGTGCCCGCCCACGCGTTCACGGCGTCGGCCCCCGAGTCCTCCATCGCCATGGCGTAGAGCAGCGGGAACGCGATCTCCATGATGGGCACCCGCTTCGTGGAGTCCCCCATGCACGCGTACTGCCCGTCGCAGGTGCAAAGGGCCACGCCGAACGTGTCGGGGGTCACGCCGCACACGGACTTGAGCTCCTCGTCCAGGGCGTCGCGGTGCTCGTCGACCTTGGAGCGGCGAGTATCGGACATATACCGCCCGGCCGCGGAGCCCGCCCCGCCGGCACCGTCCTCGCCGGTGCCGGTGCCGGCGCCGGCACCGGCACCGCTGCCAGCCCCCCCGCCAGCGCCCCCTGCCCCGCCGGCGCCTGCAGCGCCGTGGCTGCCCATCTGCTCCTTGAGGTCGTGCAGCGGGTCCGCCGCCGACTTGATGGCGGCAGCCTCCCGGAGCGCGTCCGCGCTGTCCTCCTCCTGCTCCGACGCGAGCGTGGCCGCGTCGCCAGTCACGCCTGCCCCGGAGTCGTGCCCGTGGCTGACCTGGCGGCGGCGCTGCGGCGCAGGGGCGGAGAGCGCCGCGGCAAAGGCGTCGCCGGCGTCGCTGCGTCCGCCCGTGCTCCCCCCCCGGTGCGACAGCGCTGAGGCCGCAGCGGCCGCCGCCGCCATCCCGTCCGCCTGGTGAAGCCGCTGCCTCTCGTTAAACTCTGCCACGGCCGAGGGAGGCACCGTCCCGTCGCGCCTGATCGGCACCGGCGGCACGAACCGCAGCACGGCCGTGGCCATGTCCCGAATGGACTGCCGAACGCCCTGGAAGTCATCCACCACGAGCTTCCCAAGCAGCGCGCGAAGCAGCAGCGCGTCCGCCGCCGCCACCGGGGAGAGGACCAGGTCCTGGAAGCGGATGACTCCCGTGTCGCGCGCCAGCGTGACCAGCAGGAAGGTCACTCGCGGGTTGTTCGCGTGCGTGCAAGCCATCCCCTTGGACGCCAGGAACGACGCGAAGCGCCACGCCTCGATGCCGGCCGAAGGCACCACCGACACGTCGGGGAAGAGCTCTGCGGCGGAGCCGGTGGAGTCGACGCTGGCACCCGTCACGGTCTTTCGCACGGACGAGGCCGACGTGGAGGCTGCCATCGCAGTTGCGGCACTGATGGAAGAGCCGCGCGCCGCCGAGCTTGCTGGGCCGGTGCTGCCAGCAGCCGGAGCAGCGGACGCAGGCGAGGCCTTGGGGACGTCAGAGCCGGCGCGGCCGTGGGTCGAGGCCAGGCTCGGAGGGCCGACGGAGCCCGGACCGCTTCGGGCCGCAGAGCCCGGCTGGCGATCGGAGGCCGGAGCGCTGCGCGCAGTGCCCTTGGCCCAGCTCCCCCGCCCGTCACGCAGGCGCACGTCGTGGCGGCCCGGCGCCCAGTCCCTCAGGGCGCGGAATGCGGCCCAGAGTCTGCCGAGCTTTCGGATGACGTGTCGGACACCCAAGCGCGCGTGAAGGTGACGAATCGCCTCGCTCGTGAAGCCCACGGGCTGGCGGGCGGAGTCGCGGCCCGACTGGCGAGTCGCTGACGCCTCGGAGGCCGCGCTGCCCAGTCCAGCGCCGGGAGTTCCCGGGCCAGAGGCCGCCCCCTCGCGCCGCCCGGCGGAGCCGGTGCCTCGGCCGGCGCCAACGCCCCCGCCAGCGGCCGACCCCGCGCCGGCGCTAGGCACAGGCGTCCCGCTGGTGTGCGAGTGCGCGGCTGCAAGACTGTGGCTGAGGAGGAGGGCGGGCGCCACGGGAGCCAGCGACACAGCCTCGTCCTCGCCTCCGCCGTCGGCGTCGGCCTCCTTGTCCGGGTCGAGCGCCGGCTCCTGCAGCAGCCTGAACGCAGAAGAGTAGTCGATGCCGTAGTCCACGTCGATCCCAAGCTGCTGGGCGCGGAACACCGCCGCCTCCGCCCAGGCGGTCTCGTCGTCAGAGTCCTCGGACTCGTTCCCTGCGTCCGTGGTGCCCACGGCAGAGCGGAGCGTGCTGCGGGAGAGGGAGGCGCTGAAGGCGGGCCCGAAGCCAGCCCTCGCAGCCGCGGCCGCAGAGGCTGCGGCCATCGAGGCCGCTCCCCCGTACTTGGCTGCGTTCTTGGCCGCCTTGCGGAGGCGGTTGCGCACCGCCTCCATGACAGCGCGGGCGCGGCGGAGGTGCGGCGGAAGGTAGAGCATGTGCGGGTCGATGGGCGGCGAGAGCTCGGAGAGGACGTCGGACACGGCCTTGTCGAAGAGGCCGAAGGGAAACGTGCGCACGAGCCGCTCGCAGAAGGCCACGGCGCGCACGGAGTTGCCGTGCTCGTCCAGGGGGGGCGAGAAGACGGCCACGCCCGCCACGCCGGGGATGATCACGTAGATGAGGCCGGCAACGCCGGACTTGGCGGGCAGGCCAACGTTGACGGCCCAGGTCCCCGACCCGTCGTACAGGCCGCAGCTGAAGCACAGGGTGAGCGCCGCCTTGACCGCGGCCGTGGACAGGACGCGCTTTCCCGTGATTGGCTGCACGCCGCCGTTGGCGAAGGTGGCCGCGATCATGGCGGCAGTTTCGGTGTTGATCTCGGTGGCGCAAGCCTGGATGTAAAGGTCGAGCGTGGTGTACGGGTGAGTCCGCTTGTTGAACACGCCGGCCTCGGAGAGCGTGTACAGGATGGCGTTGTTCCGCCAGGCGGTCTCCAGCTCGCACAGGTACGTCGCCTGGCTGAAGCCCACCTCCGTATCGCCGGCCACCTCCCTGTAGCGCCCCATCAGGTAGGCAAAGCGGGAGCTCAGGTCGGGGCAGTGCCTGCCCACGAGGCCCACGGAGGCGATGGCGCCCGCGTTGACCATGGGGTTGTGGGGAAGCCCTGCGTCGTTGACGGAGATGGAGTTGAACGCCAGGCCGCTGGCCTCGCTGCCAACGTGACTGTGCACGAACGGCAGGCCGCGGGCGCCGCCGGCCTCGTCCACCGCGATCGCGTACGTGAGGGGCTTGGAGCACGACTGCATGCTGTACGTGTGCGAGAAGTCGCCGTAGTTGTACCGCTGCCCGTCCACAGTCACCACGGACACTGCAAACTTGGTCGGGTCAGCGTCCCGGAGCACCTGGATGTAGTCCGCGTTGGCGCCCCCGGTCACGTCGCGGCGCACGCTGTCCGCAATGTCCGTGATGACCCCCGCGAACTCGTTCCACGCCGGAATGGCCAGCCTTCCCTGGGTTGCGCGGGTGAAGATGTGGCTGCGGGACAGAGGCAGGCTTACCTGGCCGTCCGCCCGCGTCAGCTGCTCAATCTCCCTGGCAACGTAGCCGGAAGTGGTGCGGATGCCAAGGCCCTCGAGCAAGTTCACGAGGTCCTCGCGGGGCATCGCATCGCGCCTGCGAACCGCAGAGGAACGAGACATTTCACGCGCGCAGCGATTGCCTCTGCGCCCCGCGCACCCGCCAGGGAGGGGGCGGGAGCGATGCAGCGCTGCCTGAAAGGGCTGCACTGTTGGGCTTGAAGCGCGAAGGGCTTTGCCGCCCGGCGGCCGGGTGTCGCGAGGGTTGGGGGGGGGGGAGCCGGCGCCGCAGGGAATGCAGCTCTGTTTCGACAGCGACCCCAGGCCGCCTTGACGGTTGCGGCCCAACAGGGGCAAGGACACACGCGGGGAAGGCACCGCGGCGATAAACGGCACGTGCTGCTGCGCTTCGCGCGCTCCGTGCGGCACTCGTTTCCGGGCCCGGCCGGGCCAAAACTCAACGCCCAATTCACGGTCCCGGCACCAGCCAGCCCCTTGGAGCGACGCCTCCGTCGCCCGCAGGCCCGAACTCCGCCTCAAGCCCGCGTACAATGCTCACTTCGACCTGCGGAACTGGTCCACCCCGAGGGGCATGCCAGATTTGGTGCGGCCCAGCAGGGAACGGGAAGGAGATCTGGCCACCGCCGGTGTGCTGATGGGTGGAGGCGCCTTGTCGCTGGCACCCGACGCCATTTGTCCCGCAGCGCGTCTGCGGCGCGCCCTGGTCCAGCTGCGCGTCTGTGTTCGTGGCCCGCCGCTGCCGCAGGCGCCGCCGCAAGCTTCCAACCCGCAACGCCAGCACCCGGCTCTGCAGGCGAACGTCACGCCAGCAAAAGGCTCCTCAACGCCGGATGGAATCTGCGGAGCGGTGGCCCCCCTTTGACTGATTGTACCTGCCAGCGTCGTGCCTTGGGCCGCGCGCCGCAGTCCGGCCTCCAGGGGCGGCCAGGGGAACTTGTGTGGCGCCGATGCAGTGGGGCCCGCAGTATGTTTTGAGCTGCCCAATCGTGCGCCCTCCCCGCACACACACACACACACACACACACACACCTCCGCGCCGTGGTTGTGCCTCGTGGGAGCAACGGTTGCGCCTTGCGCGCCGCCAGACCTTGCTGGCGTTGACGCGCCCGGGCTGCAGCAGCAACCCGGTCGGGCAGAGCCAGCGGCCGGCCTGCCAGTCAATTCCGGGACACTCCCTCGCGCAACGTCCCGACGCGGTGAGCCCGGCGGTGCCGCGCCTTGCTGCCCGTGCGAGGGGCGTCCGTGCCGCATGGACCCACTGGCGCTTGCGCTGCGCGGGTGCGGGGGAGCGGCGGGCCGCTTGCTTCGCTGGGCGCCCGAGGCTTCCTGCGCTTGATCGCCCCTGCAATCTGCCGCCTGGGCGCTCGCCGCGCAGATGGACGGGGCCGCCATCGCCGGCGCGGTCATCGGGGTGGTGCTTGGACTGGTGCTGCTTTACAACATCTACTGGGCCATCATTCTGGTCCTGGAGCGCGTGAGCGGCGGGCACGTCGTGGCGCCGCGAGCGGCCTGCCTGCTTTGCCTGCTCGCCCTCTAGTGCGCGCGCCGCGCCGGGCCGAGCCGCGCGCCGGCGGCGCCGAGCCCGCGCGCCGCCCGCTGGCCGCCGCTCGCCCCGTGACGCGCCGCCGCTCCTGCTCCTGCCACCGCCCTCGCGTTGCCTCCCTCTCGCGCAGCAAGAGGTGGTCGTTGAGCGCTGCGGCAAGTTCCACACGCTGCTCCAGGCCGGGTGCCACTGCCTGGTTCCCTTCATCGACCGCCCCAAGGTCTTCAAGCGCGACTTCCACCGCCTGGTGAACAACCGCCTGGACCACGTGTCCGAGCGCACGTACCGCGTCGTGCTCAAGGACGAGGTCATCGACACCCCGCGCCTGGCCGTGATCACCCGGGACAACTGCCTCGTGCTGCTCGACGCCCTGCTGTCCTTCCGCGTCTCCTCGTCCAAGGGCATGCTGTACTCCACCCAGAACGTCCCCGACATGCTCTCCAAGCTGCTGCAGGCTCAGGTGCGCAACGTGGCCGGCCAGCTCGACGTCGACCAGCTCATCGAGTCCACGGCGGCCTCCCGCGCCGCCTCCCGCGTGTCCTCCGAGATGTCGGGCATCGCCACCCGCTGGGGCGTGCAGATCAAGTTCGTCAAGTTCCAGTCGGTCGACGTGGGATCGCTCCACGACGCCCTGGCCCGCGCCAAGAACGCCTCGCTCAACAACAACGCGCTCCTGCTCAAGGCCCGCGCCACCCGCCAGACGTCCATCATCGACGCGGAGGGCGACCAGGTCCGGATCCTCCGCGAGGCGGAGGGCACGGCCGCCCAGACCCTTGCCGCTGCCAAGGGTAATGCTCGCGCCACCGTGAACGAGGCACGCGGTGAGGCCGAAACGGCCCGCGTCGTGGGCTCCGTCGTCTTCAAGCACGGCGGCCCCGGCAGCGTCACCAAGTACCTGCTCGCAACCAAGTACGTTGAGGTGCTCCGGGAGGTGGCTAGCTGCGCGAACACGACTGTGCGCTTCCTGCCGCGCGAGACGAGCCTGCTCCAGACGGTGGCCGGCCTTGGCCTCAACGTCATCGCTCCCCGCGGCACCGCAGCCGGCGCCCCGTGAGAGTGCGTGTGTGCGCGATTGCAAAGAGCTCGATTGTTTGCGGGCATACCGGCACACGCGCGCTGACCCCACCACACGCGAGCGACCAAGTGGGCTAGGCAGCACAGTCGCTTCTCCCGTCAGCCGTGGCCCAGCAGGGTCTGCGCTGCCCTGCGCGAGAGCTCCTCGAGCACCGGAGCCTGCAGAGCCAAGCGCGCCCCAGCGACACCCGTCGGCGCAGTGCTGCGCGCACCTGGGCGAGAGGCGCAGCCGGCGATGCTCTCCAGGGCGATTGCGAGGGCGGCGAATGCGAGCAGGCAGGGCGTGCTGGCCCTTGGGGCCCGAGCGGCGGCGGACCGCAGGGCGTTTGCTGCCAAGGCTGCCGGCAAGGAGCAGCCGCCAGCTGGCGATGACGCGACAGCCGCGGACGAGCCGGCCTACAAGCGCGAGCGGCGCATCATCATCTCCCGCTTCTCGGGCTCCAAGGTCGCGGACGCGATGCGGGCCGACCGCGACAAGCGGTTCGAGGCCGCCCCGGTTCTGCTCGACGAGACCTCGGGCGCGTTCCCGTTCCCGGAGCTGGAGGTGGAGCACTTGTTCGAGCAGCGCACTGAGTCCATCAGGTCGCTTGCAGGGCGCAACACGGCGACGCTGGTGACGGTCTCCATGACGCAGCACGCCCGAAAGCAGCTGGAGCCCGTGCACGCCGCGTTTCTCGACACATACCGCCTGGACTCGTTGTCGCCGGCCGACAAGGTCCCGGGAGTGGGGCTGATCGATTGCTCCTACGCGAACGGGTGGGTGTTTGCGCTTATGCGCTCCATGATGCTGCCGGGGCTGCGCGGCTCAGTGTCCGCCGCCATGCGGCCACACTCCTACTCCCGCTTTGAGGCAAGCGAGCGCAAGACGGAGGTGAGGGCCGGAGCGGCAGCTTGCCTGCGGCTGCATGGCGGGCGCGCGTGGCGGACCGGCAGACTGGGCAGCGCGAAGGACGCGGTGCTGCCCGCCTCGATCGCCGGCCATTTGCATGTGCTGCTGCGAACTGCGACCGCTGCCCACTGCCGTACGCTGCCCTCTTTCCCCCCGCCTCTCCCTCCCACCACACCCCATCGGCGCGCAGGGATTTTGCTTCGACGCCAAGGTTCACAACCGCACGTTGCAGTGCTCGTACTTGTTGGACCGCTCAGGAACGGTCCGGTGGTGGTGAGCTGGTTGATGTTGCGGCGCCGCTCTCGTCTCGGCACGCCTTGCGGCAGGCGAGCGACCAGCGACTTCGCGCCCGAAGCTCTCCCCGACCGTGCACCCCACCATGCGCTGCAGGATGCACTCGGACGTGTCGGACAACGAGCTGGAGGCCATGATTCAGGCAACCAACGCGCTGCTCGAGGAGCAGTCGCAAGACTGATGGACGATTGCTGCCCGGGCGCGCCCTCACAACCCGCTTGCACCGGCGAGCGAATGAAGCCTAGTTGCGCCAACAGGTGTTTCCCACGCGTGCCGCTCGAGCGCGACCGGGAGCCGCCGCACTCGCAGCCGCACACGCCGTTGCCACACGCGAACAGCTTCAACAAGCGACCGCCTCTGCCAGCGCTGCCGCAGCAGCCGCCCCGCGCCGCCGCCCCCCGGCCCGCACTTGGCTGCCGGACCCGGCTCCCTGGGCGCAGACCCGGTCCTGCGTGCGGCTCCTGCCGATGGTGAGCCCCGCGCTGCGGCCCCGCGGCTTGCGAGCGCCCGCTTCGGCGCCGCGGCGCCGCGCTCTTGGCCTGGCGGGCGCTCAGCCGACAGGGCGAGCCTGCCCTGGCGCCCCAGCGGGGCACCCCGCGCGCACAAGGTGGCTGTCATCGCGCGCAACTGGCGGCCGTGTCGTGCTGCTGCGCTCCCATCGCAGGCCTCGACGACCAAAGCGGCCCAGGCGGATCATGTGCAGCACGCCGCGCGCCGCGTTGACAAGCACGCTGGGCTCATGCGCACCTCCATCGTGAGCGCTCATGAGCTGCCCCGCGGGTACTGCCACATGCCGCGGCTCCAACGTGCCGCGGGGCGCGTTGTTTTGCGTCTCTCGGGCGGCGCGGGGCCACGCTTGCTGCGTTCCCTGGACCCGAGTTGACTGATTTGGCTTGCAGGACGGAGGCAACCTGAAGGAGGCGCTGAAGCACGCGCTGGCGATGCTCCACGAGCTCAGGACCAAGCACCTGTCGCCCAAGCCTTACTACGAGCTCTGTGAGGCCGGTGCAACAGAGTCGCCGCGCGTGCGGCGGCGTTGCGGTCGGCCAACCTTGGGCGCTTGAACCACGCGCGTTTCGACGCTCCGCCCCTCCGCCCCCCCGCCCGCCCTCGTGCCTCGCGCTCCGCTGGCCGCAGACATGACCGTGTTCTCGCAGCTGGACTCCCTCGAGGCATACTTCCACCACACGGCCTCCAGTGGCAAGCGTACGGCGCGCGAGCTGTACGAGATGGTTCAGCACGCCGGAAACGTGCTGCCCCGGCTGTACCTCATGGTGACCGCGGGGCCCCTGGTGATCCGCTCGCGGCGCATGCCTGCGAACAAGGTCCTCAAGGACATGTGCGAGATGTGCCGCGGCGTGCAGCACCCCACCCGCGGCCTCTTCCTGCGCTACTTCCTCCTGCAAAAGACGGGCACGCTGCTCCCGGAGGAGGGGTCCCCGTACCACGGGGAGGGCGGCACGGTGGAGGACGCCGTCATGTTCGTGCTTGAGAACGCCGTGGAGATGATCCGCCTGTGGGTTCGCATGCAGGCCGCCGCCGACGGCAAGAGCAAGAAGCGCCGCTCCCGCGAGCGCCTGGAGATCCGCCAGGTCATCGGCACGGCCATCGACAAGCTCGCCAACGTGGAGGGCGTCACCGAGGCCCTCTACTCGGAGGCGGTGCTCCCGGCTCTGCTCACCGAAATCGGAAACTCCGGCGACGCGCTCGCCCAGGAGTTCATTTTCGACTGCCTGCTGCAGGCCTTCCCCGTCAGCTTCCATCTGGCAACGCTGGAGCCGCTCGTGGCCGCCGCGGCGTCGGTCGTGGACGGCGTGAGCGTTCGGGACCTGATGACTGGGATCCTCCGCCGCATCTCCACGGAGGCGGGGGCGGCGGCGGGCAGCGGGGCGGAAGTGCTCGACGCGCTGCTCACCGCCACCCGGGAGGCCCTCGCGGGCCGCGGGGCGCGCATCGGCGGTGCCGCCGTCGCCGACATCTTCGGCGCCATCGTCGGGTTCGCCGCCTCGGCCTACCCGGGGGATCTCGCCAAGGTGGACGTCGTGCTGAAGCAGTGCGCCGAGACCGTGTTCGAGGGACGCGAGGCCAACGCGGCGGGCCAGGACGCGGTGGCGCAGCTCATCTGCAAGGTGTGGGAGCCGCGCGAGGGCGACTCGCAGTCGAGCTCCTCCGGGGCCATGTCCGCGGCGGGCGCCGCAGCCGGGTCGGCGTCTCTCCGTGATCGGTCGACGGGCGCCGGCGCCGCCGGCCTCGACGCCAAGCAGGCCGCCCTCCTCCCGGGCACGGCCGGCCTGCTCGCTTGTCTGGGCCACGAGCAGCGCCGCCGCGTGGCTGCCAGCCTCGCCGACGCCCTCGCCACCCAGCGCTGCGAGATCTCCACCGTGTCGGAGTGCGATGCCATCCTCCGCACCTTGTCGCCGCTGCTCCGGGATGAGGACGACGCCCCGGCCCCCACGAGCGCCGACTCGGCAGCCTTCGCCGCCGAGCAGCGCAACGTTGCGCGCGTGGTGCACTGTATCGGCCGCGGCGCCCCCACCCTCGCGGACCAGTACGCTGTCGTCTGCGCGGCTCGCAAGGCCTTCGGCTTCGGCCGCACCCACCGCATCGTGTACACCTTGCAGCCCGTGGTGGTGCGCCTCCTGGAGATCTACGCAGCCGGCGTGGATGCCGACCGGGCCCGCGCGACGGCGGACAGCAAGGCCTCGCCCGCTCCAGCGGCAGCTGCTGCGGCGGCGTCGTCCGGGGCCGGCGCCGACGAGGAGGCTGAGGCGGAGGGGGAGGACGAGGAGGAGGAGGATGAGGAGGACGGCGCCGACGAAGGTGCAGAGGACGGCGCCGAGACCGCCAAGGGCGAGAGCGGCTCGGCGAAGGGAAAGGGGAGGAACGGCAAGAAGGGAGCAAAGGGAGGAAAGGGAGGAAAGAAGGGAGGAAAAAAGGGAGGAAAGAAGGGAGGAAAGGCCGCAAGCACTGCGGCCCCTGCCCCTGCCCCTGCGGCGGCGGCGGCAACGGCGGCATCGGCTCCTGCGCCGGGAAGCGTCCCGGCCAAGACGGTTCTCCGGACCGCGCACGAGACCTGCGCTGCCCTCAGCTCCGCCCACCCGCACGCCGCCCTCCGCCTGTTCCTCCTCTGCGCGTCGGCCACCCGCGACACCCGCTTCTGCTACAACTTCCTCACGGAGGCGCTCGTGCTGCACGAGGAGGTGCCGGAGTCGGCGCTCCAGCGCAGCAGCCTGCTTGCCACCATCGGCACCATCCGCACCTGCGGCCCGGCTGGCATGGGCGAGGAGGGCTACACCACCCTCGCTACCCGCTCCACCAAGTTCGCGGCAAAGCTGCTTCGCAAGGCGCACGCCGTGGAGTGCGTGCTCGCTTGCGCCCGCCTCTTCTGGGCCGTGCCCCAGGCTGGCGTGGCGGAGGCCCGCCCTGGCTTCCAGCGCGCCCCCGAGACCCTCAAGTGCCTCACCAAGGCGCTGGACCTTGCCGACGACGCCATTCCCAGGGACCCGGCGGCGTTCGTGGACATCCTCGCCTCGTACGTGTACTTCTTCGGGCTTGGCTGCCCCACGGTCAAGCCGGACCTGGTGTTGAACATGGTGACCGTCGCCAAGGAGCGCATCAGCGAGGCGATGACCGACACGGACGAGGCGAACGCGCATCTTGGCGCCATCATCGACCACATCAACTTTTGCCGCGAGCAAGCCGCTTCCGTGCCCGCGTATGCCGCCTGGGCGAGCGTGAAGCTCTGAAGTAGCTTCGCAGCGGCTGCTAGTGTGAGTGCGTGTGGTTGTGCTCTCGTTGACGCACCCGACCGAGCAAGCTCCATCTCCTCGAACGCCTCCCAAGCGCGTTCACACACGCCCCGCCGTCGGAGCGGGCAGCCAGCGGCAGGGAAACACCGTCCCGCGCCGGAATCCCTCGCTGGGTGCCACCGCAGGAGGCGCCCGCCAGTCGCTCCTGCAGCCGCGAGGCAGCAGAGCCCGGGCGTGCTCCACGCATCGCGTTCCGGCGCCGAGGCGCGACAACGCCCACCCGCGCCCCCGCTGCCAGGGAACGATGATCAAGGGCATCTTCGTGATCAACAACCATGGCAAGCCCCGCCTGATCAAGGACTTCCAGCGCATGGTGAGGCCCCCGGCGGCGGCAGCCCGCCACGGCGGCAGCCCGCAGCGCGCCGCAGAGAGGGATCCGCCTCGGCGCCCGGCGCGCTTCCCGGGCCCCACGGATGGTCGCCTGCGCCCCCAGCCCCCCCTGCCCCGACCGCAGACCCAGCCCGAGCAGCAGCAGACGGTCCGCGAGATCTTCGGTCTGCTCTCGAAGCGGTCTGACAACGTTTGCAATTTCCTCGAGGGCGGCAGGTGAGGCGCATGTTGAACCGCGGCCTCGGTCCCAGCCTCGGCGGCCGCCTGGCGCGCAGCCCGCCCCCACGTGCGCAAGGGGCGGTTTGCGGCCGCGCGCATCCGCGCCCCGCGGGGTCGCGGCGCTCACGCAAGCGGCGTCGCGGCGGCATTGCTGAACTCGCTGGGGTCCCAATGTCCCCCTCCCCGCCGCGCCTCGCTGCCCGCTTCGCCATGCAGCGTGACCACCTTCTCCAAGGACACGAAGCTCATCTACAGGCACTTCGCGACCCTGTACTTTGTAGTCGCCGCGGACGGCAACGAGTCGGACCTGGGCCTGCTCGACCTCGTGCAGGTGTTCGTGGAGACTCTGGACAAGAAGTTCGAGAACGTGTGCGAGCTTGACCTCATCTTCCGCTCCGACATGGTTCACCACATTCTCGACGAGGTCGTGATGGGCGGCATGGTGCTGGAGACGAGCGGCAAGGAGATCATGGACGCTGTGACCGCCATGGAGCGGCTCGAGCTCGAGACGCGCAGCGCAGCCATTAAGGCATGATGCAGCAGCGCTGCCCCAGTCCTGCTGGGCCCCCCATGTGCGGCCCGCAGAGTGCGCGCCCCTTCGTCTGTGTGTATGTGTGTGTGTGGTGCTATTGCGCTCGGATCCAGTCCAGCCCTCCTCGTTCGCGCAGCAAGCACGCCGCGCGCCCCGCGAAACACCCACTGGCGAGCCTCAGCGCGCCCAGCAGGCCGGGCTAGCGGGGCGCGGCGCACGTCACGTCACGTCTCACTGTGGCCCTGCCGCGAAGGAGAAGGCCGCCGCCGCCTTGGACATGTCGTCGGCGGCCCTGTCCGGCGAGCACATGGCGTCCAGCGCGGCTCCAAATGGGTCCGCAGCGGCGCTCGCGGCGGCGCCGACTGCCTGCGTCTGCGCTTCGCCCGCCGTCCTCAGCGCCGCAGCCGCGGCCTCGTCCAACTCCTTGGCGCCCAGCATCGAGGCGGCGCCAGCCCTGGCCATTCCCGCTCCAGACGAGAACGCGGCCAGGCGCGCCAGCTCCGCCCGCAGCTTGGAGGCCCCGAGCGGCCCCCCGAAGAGCGTGGACACGCTCTGCATGGCGCTCTCAAAGTGCGAGTGGCCCACCACAGGCCTCGCGTCCGCGGTTTGGTCGATCGCAGCCGCCGCCCCGGCCGCGCCGGCAGCCGGGCCATCCCTGGCGGAGAGGCGCGCGGCACGCTCGGCCCGCGTGGCCGCGAGCCGGCAGAGCGCCTCCACCTCTGCGCCGGTGAAGCGCGCGCACCGATCCGCCAGCTCGTCCAGGCTGACGTCCTCTCCGAGGCGCAGCGCCCTTGTGTGCACCTGAAGGATGGATAGCCGGCCCGCCCTGTTGGGGGGCCCCACGGGAAGTCGCAGCTCCAGCCGGCCGGGGCGCAGGAGGGCCGCGTCCAGGTCCTCGGGCTTGTTCGTTGCCGCCACCACCACCACGCCGGGAGTGCTGTCGATGCCGTCCATCTCCGTCAGGAGCGTGGCCAGCACGCCGGCGGAGGCCCCGCCGTCGCTCTCCGCCGACACCGCCCCGCGCGATCCCACCAAGGCGTCGATCTCGTCGAGGAAGATCACGGCGGGCCTGGCGGCGCGGGCGCGGCGGAAGGCCTCCCGGAGGTTGCGCTCCGCCTCGCCGACGTAGCGGCTGTAGACGTCCGCGCCAGAGAGGGCAAAGAAGGAGGCGCGGGTGGTGGTGGCCAGGGCGCGCACGAGGAGCGTCTTGGAGCAGCCGGGCGGCCCGAAGAGGAGCACGCCGGGGGGGGGACCCACGCCCGCCGCCTCGTACACTTCGCGGTGCTCCACCGGCCACTGGAGCCGCTCAATGAGCTGCTGCTTGACGTCTTCCAGGCCGCCGACGTCGTCCCACGTTGCGGGGAGAGCCGATGTCTGCAGGCCGCTGAGGGCAGACGCAGGCACGTCCCTGAGCGCGCGCTCCAGCAGCCCGAGGGTCAGCACCGGGGTCTGGTCCGGCCTGGCGGCGGCGGGTGGCCCTGCGCGCACGGCGTCGCCGGAAGCGGCGGGGGTGGCCTGGTCGGCGGCGGCCGCTGTGGCCTCGCCAGCATCGTCGCGAGCGGTCAGAGCCGTGTCCAGGTCTGCGAGCGCAGAGAGGAGGGAGCTGGAGATGTCCTCCTCGCCGGCCAGCGCTGCGGCCTCCCTTCCCGCCTCGTCGGCGCGCCACAGCGCCACTGCGGCCCGGACCAGCGCCACGGTGTCGCGGGGCACGTAGCCGATGAGTCCCTCCGCGAAACCGCGCAGGGCTCTGGGCAGCGGCTCGGCATCGTCGGCAGGGTCGAAGACGTGCGAGAACTGGGGCTCTGCACAGTCGGCAGAGCCACCACCAGCTGCTCCGGCAAGCGCGGACTGCGACGGAATTCCCACGACGGCGCGCGCGCGCAGCAGGGCCTGGCGCAAGACGCTCCCGCGGTCAGCCACCGCAGGCGCGTCCACAGGAGCGTCGAGCTGCAGCAGCCCGGGCGCGAGCAGGGACGCGTCGACGGCGTCGCGGGCTGCTGCAGTCCCCACCACGACGAGCCGGCGAGGCGCGACGAGGCGCCTGCGGCCAAGCGCCCCTGCGGGCAGCGAGTCGCGGCGCCACGGCGCGCCGGTGCCGGGCAGCCACTTGCCCCTGGCGACCGCGCCACCAGCCGGTCCAGCGCCGCCCCAGCCGTCTCCGGGGGCCGCCGCCCAGCCGCCCTGCTCCTCGCCCTCGTCCTGGTCGTGGTCGTGGTCCTCCTCGTCCTCGTCGGGGCTGCTCTCCTCGAGCTCGATCGCACCCTCGGCGGCGGCATCGCCCAGGCCGGCTCTCCAGCGGCCGCCCCCGCCCGACACGCGGGCCCCCGGCGGGGCCTGCCTGCCCTCCGCGTCGTGCGCCCAGCAGTGCGCCTCAAGCAGCCCCACCAGCTGCGCCCGCATCAGCAGCTCCGCGTCGCTCAGCTGCAGCCCCGGACCGTCGTCTCCCCCCCCGCCGCCCGGCGCGTCCTCGGTGTCCTCCGCCCCGCCCCCCGCGCCATGCAGGGCGCCCGCCATCCTGTCCAGTCCGTCCAGAACGACTATGCATACCCGCGCCTCCGACTCGTCGTCCCATCCGGGAACACCGTCCGCGCCGCCCCTGCGCCGAGAGCTGAACAGGGGAAGCCCGTCGTCGGCCACGGCGCTGCTGGCCTGCTCGGCTGCAGCGCCAGCGGCGCCCCCGCTGGCTGCCACAGCACAGTCGTCAGTGGTGCCGGCGCCGGCACGGGCAGCCTCGCCGGCTGACTGCTCTGCCGTCCCGCGGTAGTCTGCCACTTCGCCCACTCGGGCCCGCCTTCCGACTCGCGCGTTGCCTCCCCCAACAGCAGCCAGCGCGGCCGCCTCCCGACCGGCCACCGCGCTGGCCGCGCTGCCCAGCAGCCCCTCCCCCCAGTCCGGGGCCTGCGCTCCTCCGTCGTACGCGTCGCCTTGGGCGAGCCAGCGGCGCGCCGCCCGGAACACGCGGCGCAGCCTCCCCTCCGCCTCGTCCTCGTCCCCGGTCACAAGGTCCTCCTCTCTCACGGTGACCACCCGAACTGCCGTCCCGGGCAGCGCCGCGGCCTCGCGCGCCACGGCCTCCACGGCCGCGCTCTTGCCAGTGCCTGGGAGACCGTGCAGCAAGACGCCGCGGGGCGCGTCGACGTCGGGCCACTCCAGCGGCGAGGCTGCAGCCCCGGCGCCGTCGGAGGCGGCGAGGCGCGAGCCCCAGCCCACCAGGTCGGGGCGCCGCAACGGAAGGACGACGGCCTGCCGCAGCGCCAGCGCGGCCGAGGAAAGGCCGGCGCCCGGCAGACCGTCGAGCGGGGCGCTCAGGTCGAGAGGGGCGCAGTCGAGCGCCGAGGGGTGCCAGGGCGACGTCCTGGCCGGGGGCCGCGGCGGAGCCGCGGGGGAGGGCGTTCCGGCAGCAGCGTCCGCCGGCGAGCCGGCGAGGGGGCTGGGTGCGGCCGCTGGCTGAGAGCGCGGCGGCGTCACGAGGCTGCGGAAGGAGAAGGGGGCAGAGCCCGCGGCAGGGGAGGACGCCGCCGTCGCCGCCCGTGCACCAGCAGCAGCAGCACCAAAAGCAGCAGCGGCGGCGGCGGCGGCCGCTGGTGAGGGGCTGGTCGCGGCGCCAGGTCCAGCAGACGCCCGTGAGAGAGAAGCCTTTGCTGCCGGGGTCGACGGGCCCGCGGGGGACTGGGACACGGAGGCGATGGAGGCGGGCACGGAGGGGCTGGGCACGCCTGCCACTGCAGCCGCTGCGTCTGCGACCACGACTCGGGGCAGGATCACATTGGTGGCAGGTCCGACTTCAACGACGGTGGCCTCTCCGGGGGTGACTCCCTCCACGAAGGCCCAGCGCCCGGGGCCGGCCAGCTCCGGGGCGAGGCGCACCGCGCAGCCGGGCGCCACCACCGCCCCCAGAAGAGCCGGTCCGAGGAGCGACGTCGCCCCGTCCGAGCCCCCGCCCGCAGCGGCAACCGCGGCCTCGGCAGCTGGGTCAACCTCCAGCTCGTCCCCGCCCGGCGTGGCCCGGCACAGTCGCACATGCACCGTCACTGCAAGCCTGGGAGGGCCGGTCATGCCCGGGGCTGCGGCAACGAGCGCGGCATGGCCGTCGGCGTCGTGGTCGTCTGCTGCGTCGCGCTGGCCTGCGACGGCCTCCGCCCACCCGGACCGGGCCGACCGCAGCACGGCGCCCAGCCTGTTCGAGTCCCGCGGCTCAACACTGCCGGCCGGCCGGGCCCAGAACAGGCGCACTCGGGTGGGACCGCGAGCGGGAAGGCGGGCGGCCACCTCGCTGGCCAGGCCAGTGCCAGCGGCAGCGTCCAGAGCGCACAGGCCCAGCCACACGCGGCCCGGGTCCCGCGCAGTGCACCAAAGCGCGGGCACGCCGGATGCCAGACCCGTTGTGGCCAGCCATTGGGGGCCGGCGAGCAGCCTGTTCGCGGGCTGGCCGTCCGCCTCAATTGCGGCCGCGCCAACGCGAAGCGCTGCCGGCCTTGCCAGCATCTGCGGGAGGCTCTCCCGCCTGCTCATCCTGGCGCACCCTGGTGGCCCGGCGAGTGCCCAGGCGCCCGCGCCTCGCCAGGCCGCGCGCCGCGAGGACTTGCCGGCAGAGCTTGCGCGTCGTGTGGCGGTGTTTGCTGCAGGCAAGCGCCCCGCAGGCCGTCGACGGCTCGTTCCAATCAACAAGGCTCACGCAGCACGCTGTCGCCACTTCGACCGAGCCGGTGTCGAGCGGTGGCAACCTCACAAGCGCCCTTTCTCCGCCGCCTCGCGTCGCGACACACGGAGGCGCGCTCCCACGGCTTCACTTGGAGCTGCGGTTGCGGATGGTCGACTGCTTGGCGCTGCGCACGCGCTCCATGCGCTGCTGCTGCTCCAGCTCGCGCTTCACGTTCTGGTACCGCTGCAGCAAGCGCTCAAGCTCGCCCTGGCGCTGGCGCGTCATCTCCGCCTTGCCCTGCTGAATGCGCTTCTTCAGCGCATGCAGCTCGAGCCGCAGCTTCTGCTTGAACCGCATCTCCTTCTGGTACATCTCGGCCTGCCGCTCGTTGTTCCACTTCTCCTCCTCGAATGCCATCTGCGGCCAGCGGGGCAAGGCTCGCGACACGAGCAACGCCGAGGGTCGGGCGGGGGGGCAGCGGCAGCGGCAGGCGGCGGCCGGGCAAGCCGCCGAGCGAGCTCCGCGCGCTGGGCCGCCACCGCGAGCAGCGCGGGGAAGCGACGGGTCTCACAAGCTCGTCGGCCTTTTGCTTGATCTTGGCCGCCTCCGCGTAGTTCTTCTGCTTCGCCAGAACGTCCTGGATTCGCCTCAGGTTGAGGTACTCCTTGGAGTGGCGCGGGATGGTCGCGCGGGCAATGAGCTTCTGCTGGAACTCCCGCAGCTCCGCCACATGCCGCTCTTTCATAGCCAGGATGAGCCGGGCTGCGTTCTCCTCGTAGTCGGCCATGCGGCGGTCCCACTCCACGTTGAACTGCTGGAACTCGAGCATGTGCGCCTCCTCCACGCCCAAGCGCTCCGCCAGCTGCCGCGCGCGCATGGCCTCGCGGCGACGGTTCTCTTCGTGCACGCGCAGCTCGTCCAGGCGCGCGCGCGCGATGTCTGCCTCCACGTACTTGCCCTGGCGCTCGCAGTTGAGCCGGTGCTCCTCCAAAATCGCGATGAAGTCCTGCAGTCGGCAACCCAGGCGTGGCGCACATGCAAGAAGAGCCAGCGTGAGAATGCCGCACTACGACGCGCAGGCTAGGCGTCGCGCTCATGCCGGGGCGCGCGCAGCGGGGCCCGCGAGCCAGCCGGGTGCAACCCCGAGCGCAACTACTACTGTTGGCAGAATTGCCGAGCCTGCCCGGTGCCCTCCCTCTCGCGCGGGCGGCAGCCTGGCCTCGCGCCAACTGCACCCCGGAGCCAGGGGCAGCTGCGCGGCCCGCTCACCTTGACCGCTTCGTCCTCAAAGGCCAGGTCCTCGTGCACGGCCACCATTGCCGAGTCCGCCATTTCGGCCGCTCGCTGGGCGAGAGCTCGCTCTCAAGGCGGCCACGGACCGCGGCAGGCGCCGAGCGCTTGGAAACGCACCCCGACGGGAGCCCAGCCAGCGCCCGGGGTGCAGGGCCGCCGCGAATCGCCGGCCTCGGGGGCCTCGGGCTGTGCCGGAACGCCTGAGCGTTGCGCGCCCGAGTCGCAGGGGTCTGCCGCTCACCTCTGCCAGAATGGTCTTCGAATATGCTTTTTAAATATGAATTCGAAACGCTCCTTTCATATTCAGCACATGCTTGCGTCCGAATATTGACTCAGCAGAGCTGGCGGCCGCGGGTTCGCTGCAGCACTCAACCGCCCCAAGCGGGCCACCGGGTGCGGCTTGACCCCCAGGAACAACGCTGCCCGACTGAAGCAAGTGATCCCCAGTCTCCATGGCTGTAGCACAGTCTGAGTCACACTCCATGGCGCATGGCGCCGAGGCATCTCACGCAGGTCAGCATTCGTCGCGGCGGCACGCCTGCCAAGGCGAAGGAATCAGGCGCCATGGCTTACGCAGGGGTTGTGCGTTGTGCTTTTCGTTTGACCCGGCGCGCAGGGGGCGCCCGGACGGCCTTTATGGACGCGGAACAGTTCTTTGACATTTTGCGCTCGTTCAAGGACCGCCTTCCCGGGCTGATTGCCACAGCCAACCACACCCTGAGAAAGGGCACTCACGTGCGACGGCCAGGCAAGGTGAAAGAGTCTACCATGCGGCTCAGGGTGACGTCTCATCTCAGGCATCAGGTTTGGTCGTACGTGGCAGACCATGTCAAGCTTTCCTCACGTGACTGCGGAGTACCTTGATCTGCGATTCAAGCGTCACTTCAATGCTGCAAATGCTACATGGAAGGTCGCGCAGCAGCAAGCCTCCGAAACTTCAACGGCGACTCAGGCTCGCCGCGCTGCTGGCAAGCCTGACGTGATCATGACCGTGAACGAAGAGCTGCTGATTTTCTACGCGACGGAGTTCGGTGTCGTTTGCCACCTGGAACTATCCGAATCTATCCGGAAGCGGGTTGAAGCCACCGCGCAGCCTCCGCTTCGGGGCCCAGCATCTCATCAGCAGGACTTGGTGGCCGCTGCTTCAGGTTCCGGGCCCTGGTCATTGCCCGAAGCCGCAACCGACTCTTCGCTCGACTCGAGTGCTGATTCCGACGACGGCGAACTTGTGCCGCCACGCTCGTCCACTGGGGCTTCGGCTGGACGGCCAAGCCAGACCAGCGGCTCCTGGGTGGGCAGTGATCGTGCTGCGCATGCGGCGGCTGGACAATCTGCCATTGAAGCAGCTCGCTTGGCCAGACAGCGGGAGAAGAAGCGTGCTCGTGAAGAGGAGCGCCTCCGGCAGCTGGAAGGATTACGCTCAAAACGGCCGAACACTGCGCTGCTGGCTTCGATGATCGGAGGCGACCACGAGCCGCGGGACACAGACCCGCGGCAAATGGCAGTCGAAATGGCTCTCAAAGCGGACGTTTTCCAGGCTATCACTGTGCTTGAAATGTTCCAGGCCCTTCACCCCGACGGGTGCGCGCTGCATGGCGTGGCGCTCTCCGCCATCGCCAAGGCTCTCCTGTTCCATCTGTCCGCGGACGACCGCACGCGGCTGGGATTTTTTTCTCATACCCCACCCGGACGCCCAGAAAGCCGTAGTGACCAGACGGCCTCTCTGTCCAACGGACGCACATGCAGTGCTTGACCAGTATCGCACAAGCTTGGAGTTGTTTGCATCTCTCAGCCCCGCAGCCAGAGTTGTCCTGGAACGGATGGCAGAACGTTCCACCCTGACAAGTATGTCTCCCCACACCTCGGGACAGAGCTTCGGCACGGCCGTGGGAGCTGGATCGGAAGCCGCTGCCGCTGCGGCTTCATCGGGGCCTGGAACAGCCACCTCATTGCCTTCCTCTTCCGCAGGTTGGCAGTCTCGCCTAGACGGCGCCGATCCCAGAACCAACTGAGTCAGAGCAAGCGAACGCGATCTGCGACCCAAGTGCACGTTCGTGGCGGCTGGACGCGTTTGCGGGCGCTTTGGTCCAAGTCCTGCCTGTCGCCTGCGGCTTTGAGAGCCCGCAGCCAACCTCGGTTGCTTAAAGGTTGAGTGTGGCATTCCCTCGACGTGTAAAGCCATGCGTGGGTGCACTTGTGTTGGCTAGCCCTAAGCTCTCTGGCATTGCTTGTATTTGGGGTACTTTCGCTCCAAGCAATCCCTTCGCAGCTCAAACGCTTACGGCTGGTGCAAACACTGTCGTTCGGGGCTCAGTGCACTTCAAACTCGGCATAGCGCCTTGGGCGTGCTCTCGTTCGGCTCGACCGAGAAGGCGCGACGCCAGGAGGGGTGCTTGTGCGGGCTGCCGCGAAGTGGAGATCGCAAGCAGCGACTCCTTCTGTGGACTCAGCCGCAGCTGTGTGCTGAGCCTCCTCGGTGCCCACCTCGGACCCTGGCAGGTCCACGTCCAATACGGCGACGACGGGGGCAGACGCTGCAGCCGGGGCTGACGCTTCCGATGCTGTCGGCACACTGTTCTCGACAGGGCTATCATCCGGGCACGTGGCAAGCACGAACCCGGCTGCGGTGGCAGCTTGCTCGGCCGCCAAAGAGGTGGCCGCCACGACCGCACTGGGGCTGCTCCCTCGCGCCGGCACGTGGGAAAGGTTCCCAGCAGACGATGCCAGGCCAGAGAAGCTGGCGTATTTGGGCGGCAAGCCCATTGCAGCCCGCTGCGCCACAACAGCGTCAATCAAGAAGCCGTCTGTTGGCTGTGCAAGCACCATGTTGAACCAAAACAGGTGAAACTTTCTGTCAGGGCCCATCCGGACAACGACAGACCTGCCTTTGGCAGCAACCCACGCCGTGGCCAGACGGCGGCGGTTGGTCTTGCCTGCCTCTTTGGCCTCAAGGTCGCCAACTGGACCCTGAGAGCGGTCTAGGCGAACCAGACGAGGTCCTTCCGGAGCAAATCTTCCAGAAGACCTGCACGCGTGCACGCTCCTGCCCAGGCGGCCAGTTCGGTTTATGGTGTCATGTTGGATGCCAAAGCTCATGAGACCAACGCATGTCCGAGCCAGCCTCACAGCCATGTCGGGTCCACGCTGCTGGCCGCGGTCCCGAATCGGCGCGCACATCTGTGTCAGCCTGCCGTTGAAGTGCTCAACCTTTTGGCGAGCAGCGCTGAGAAAGAAGTTGAATGCAAGCATCTCCAGAGGGCAGAGCTCACGCTCCACGGAGTGCTCCAAAAATGGAGTCATAAGCCAGTCCCGAATCATGTACGCGGAGTCGGCAATGACCACCCTGTCCTTGGGTACTTTGGGAGACTCATGGTTGTAGGACTCCGGGTCCTCCATGGCCTTCCACAGAGTGCTTGAGCGAAGGGCCGTCACATCGTTCGTGCTGCCTGGAAAGCCGCCCATGACAAACCTCGGCGTTTGGGCGTCGTCGACAGCATATCCCATTGTAATGAACGGGCCCTTGGTACCACAGTAGTAGGCACTGCGCTCGCTTGGCGCCACAGGTGCTTTGCAACCCACCTTGTGGCCGTCGACGGCAAGAATAATGCACTTCACCCCCACATACTTCGCGAAGCCAAACGCTGCGAGTGTCCTCCAGTCCTCGCCACCGGGAGGGACGTAGTCAAATGGCATGACCGGATGCGAGAAAAGCAGGACCTCAGCATCCCGCAAGCAGCGGCGCACAGTGTCCGGGCTAACGCCACACGCCATTCCCAACAGACGGTACCGCCCTCCTGCACAGGGGCACAGGGGGCGCAGGCAGCGGCGAGGGGGGTCGCCGGAGGAAGAGCGGCGCGAACGGAGGTGCTCCGAGTTTGCACTGGCTCACCGTTGTGCAGATGAAGCAGCGCGATGAGAAGACGCTCTCGTGCGCTTAGTGCCAAGGAGTTTGCAGTCCGCCCTCGTTGCAGGCGCGCTTCAGAGAGCTGCACGAGCAGCTCAACGGCAGGCTCGCTGAGGCCAAACATGTCCTTGAAGATTTCTGCCGAAAAACGGCGCGCCTGGACGAGGAGACCAACAGAACGGAAGGTGGCATTTTCCTTCAGGGAATGGACACGCTGAGCTTGAGCTGCCGCCTTCCTGAACTCTGAGGCGAAGGCGTCCTTGTGGCCGACACTGGCAAGCGCTCTGATAATGACGCTCCTTGCGAACGCCCCCCACTCTTGCTCCAGGAAAAACTCCATAGACATTTTCCGGTCATGCTGGGCGACGAGCAGCGAGGCTTGCTGATGGACAGCGGTCAGGAGCGCGCGGTCAAGTGGGGACGTAAAAGCCTCTGCGTCTCCTTCGACAGCCAAGACAGCCAGATCGTCGAAGAGTTGGCGAAGAGCCTGCTCTAGATCCTCAGAGCGGTCATGCTGGTCCTCGCGGGGCCATTGGGCTCCTTCTGCGGGTGCGGCGGCCATTTCAAGTGGCGACCATTTTCTGGCAAGCGGCTGGTTTCTGGGTATGGTTTATCAAAATCAGGCGTCAAATCCTGACTAGAATTTGCGACTCAGAATTTGGGGTTAAAATGGTGCTCTGCCAGTCGAAATGCTGAATTTGGGTGTATTTGCCATTTTCAAAGAGGTGAGCGGCAGACCCCAGGTGCTTTGGCCGGCAGAGCCGGGCAGCGGGCTCCGCTGGCGACACTCGACTCCCGCCCGCTCACACCCGGCCGGCCCAGGCGCGCCGACGCGCCATGGCTGCTTCCGCCGTCGAACGCCGCGGCCCCACCTGCTGCGAGCGGATCCTCCCCGGGCCCAACACCGTGAAGTTCGTCGTTGCGTCCGAGGTGAGGACTCCCGCGGCCGATTGCAGTGCGCCGCGGCAGCGAATTGTTGCTGTGATGAACTGACGCCGCCGGCACCCCCGCCCCCGCGCTTCCTGCCGCCCCCACCGCTTCGCCGCAGGTGTCGGAGCGGTTCACGTATTACGGGAACAAGGCAATCCTCACGCTGTTCTTGACCGTGAGCGCTGGCGCGCCCCACGTGCCTTCGTCAACTTGCTGCTACGGCAACAACCGCCGCCGCGAATCGAGTGCCAGCTTGAACATCGCCCTGCGGCGCTGAATTGCGCCCTTGCCCCGGCGAGTGCGCAGCCCCCCTCGACGAGTGCCGTCCGCCCCCTGAGTACACACACCGATTCCCGCTGCTGCTGGTGCCTGTGCGCAGGATGTCTTCCTGTTTTCGGACCCCGACGCGACGTCCATCTTCTTTTGGTACTCCGCCGGCACGTACCTGGCCCCGCTGCTGGGCGGCTACATCAGCGATGCATACCTGGGCAAGATGTTCACCATCATTGACTTTTCCATCGTGTACATCATCGGCGCGGCGGCCCTGACCTTGTCTGCCATCAGCGAGCAAATGTGGCTGGCGTTCATCGGCCTGGTGCTCATCGCGATTGGCACCGGCGGCATCAAGCCCTGCGTGGCCGCCTTCGGCGCGCAGCAGCTCATGGACCCGAGCTATAACCCGCCCACGGGGTGGACGACGCAGCACCTCGTCTCCATTTTTTTCTCGTCGTTTTACCTCAGCATCAACCTCGGCTCCCTGTTCGCCTACTTGCTGTTGCCGCTTGCGCGCCGCTACGGCGGCTTCGAGGCCGCCTTTGGCGCGGCAACAATCGTTCTGACGCTCTCGCTCGTGGTGTTTGTGCTGCCTTGCCGCAAGTACCTGCGCGAGCGCCCCAAGGGCAGCATTTTGGCCTCCATCCTGGCGGTGATCGCCGCCGGCTGCAGCGAGCAGTGCCGCACGCGCGGGACCTTTTGGTGGCTGAGCTGCTGCTCGTCGTCGGGTTCCTCTGTCGTCCATGGTGACGAGCCCGACGGGCTCATGAGCGCAGTGAAGCGCACGGTGGCAGGCGAGGAGCCGCCGACCCCGAGCGCCCTGCTCGATGACGGGGAAGACCACGCTTCGGCCCTTGATCGGTCGGAGGCGCTCACCGGTGGCTCGGAGGATGCCGAGTCGGCGTCCATGGTTGCGTCGCCCGCGTCCGCCAAGCCCTCCCCCCGCGCTGGGGGCAGCGCCGCCGCGCACGGGGAGCCGGAGAAGGACGAGGCGGCTGCCGTGGCCGAGGCCGCGCGGGTGCGCAGCATGGCGCTGCGCGAGCGCGCAGGCTGCCTCAACGCCGTGCGCGGCAAGTTCTCTGACGAAATGGTGGACGGGGCCGCGAGCATCACGGCGATCCTCCCCGTATTCAGCATCATCGCGCTCTTCTGGGCGCTCTACGACCAGCAGGGCAACACGTGGGTGCTGCAGGCCAAGCGCATGGACCTGGGGCCGTTCGAGCCGGACCAGCTGGGGGCCATCAACCCCCTCCTTGTCATGGTCATGCTGCCCGTGTACCGCGCCGCGATCCTTCCGTGCCTCGAGTGCCTTGGCAGGCGCTGCCCCATCCTGGAGCCCACCCCCCTCAAGCGCATGGGCGTCGGGATGCTGCTGGCTTCCTTCACGTTCCTCCTCAGCGCCGCCGTGGAGTTCGTCATCGACTCCTCCCCGCCCAAGTCCGTCTCAGTCCTCCTCCAGCTCCCCCAGTGGGTCCTCATCACCATCGCGGAGATCTTCCTGTCTGTGACCGGCCTCGAGTGGGCGTACACCCAGGCGGACCGCAACCTCCAGGGCGTGTGCATGGCTGCCTGGTTCTTCAGCAACGGCCTCGGCGACATCATCGGCGGCCTGCTGTACCAGGCCACCAAGAGCCTCAGCCAGACGGCCATCTACCTCATGTTCGCTGCGCTCATGGTGGTCGCGTTCGGCGTGTACGCAGTCATCGCGATTGGCTACAAGTCCGTCCCTCCCGAGCCAGTGGCCCGGCGAGCCCTCGGGGGAGACGAGGAGGCGCAGGCGCTGGTCGAGGACGGCCCCTACGACGCCCTGGCGGGCATCCCGCGCGAGGACAGCAGGCCAGCCTCGAGGGGGTCGCTCGGCACCAAGTACGGTGCAGCTGCAGACGATGCCAGCGTCGGGGACGTCTCGCTCGCGCCCGCGCTGGGGAGGCGAGAGGAGTGATCCCGCCTCTCAGGCACGGGGGCGGGGGAAAGGGCGTCAGCCCCGGCAGGCAGTCCCCGCTGTCGCGCTGGGGCCAGGCCAGAAGGGGCCCGTTTGAGAGAGGTGCCCCCAACCTTGCGCTGGCTCGGAGCCGAGAGGCCGCCGGGCCGGCGGCGAAACCGCTGCTGTTTTTTCACTGTGTCGTTTGCGCTGGCAGACGCTACGTAAGCTCGTGTGAACCGTTGCTTTCTGCCGCGATGCCCTCACTCGTCCACACGCCCACCGCATCAGTGGACCAACTCGCGCAGCTTGCCACGATGCTTCTGGCACAGCGAGGACAGAGCAGCGGCCGGGCCGGGGTGGCCTCGCCCCTGGCGTGCCGGGGCCGAGCCCGAGCAGCGCCACCCCTGCGCCGCCCCAATGTGCCGGTAAAGAAACAAGGCCCCGTCATTCCCCCCCCTTCAAACGGAGCGCACGTCCACACTCGAACAAATGGCCGGGCCTCAGCGGCGCCCGGCCGCGGCTGATGCCTTGCCCTCGTAAATGGCCGAGAGCCGGTTGTCGGCGCGGAAGGTGGCCATGAGCTCCTGCAGTTTCTCCATCATGACCTGCTCCTGCCTCGTGGCGCGCGCCCGCAGCACGCCGATGCGGAACATGTGGTCGGAGATGGCCTTTTGGAACTCCGCCTCCGCCTCCTCACTCCCGTCGCCACGCGTGCGGCTGAACTCGCGCTGGCGCCGCTGCAGGGCCTCCTGCTCGGCCTGGAGGTGCCTCTGGATGATGTCCATGCGATCGATATGCCGGCGCCGCAGAGCCTTCTCGCACTTCATCTGGACCTTGAGGGCTGTCTGCTCGTCCATGTTGTACGGGTCGGGAACGTCCACGAGGAAGGGGGCCAGGTAGTCCACGCGGCGGGTGGCGCTGCCGTCGTCGCCGTCGTCCTTGTCCTCGAGCGCGACTCCTTCACGCACGCGCCGCGAGGCCTCGGCGAAGGCATCCTCCACCAGCCTGGGCGCCGCCTCCTCGGCCTCCCGGGTGCCCATGAGGACCTCGGTGCAGCCCTTGTAGGTCTGCTTGAGCATCTCGAAGCACCGCTTCTGCTCCAGCACCGCGTTGCGGAAGTCCACCTCCTTTTCGTAGGGCGTGGCCACGGGCGAGAAGGAGTCCTCCGTCAGCATCGTCACGTCCAGGTGGCCCTCCGCGGAGGCCTCGGACACGTCCGTGGTGGCAGCGCGGCGGCTCTTGTACAGCCGCGTGTTGGGCACGACGCGGCCCTCGGCGGTGTGGTACCGGGCCTCGATCTCCTGCGTCAGCAAGAGGAACTTGAGCTTGGCCACGTCGCGGTGGGCCGGCAGAGCCGGGTTGCGGGCGAACTTCTCCGCCATCTTGCGGATGACGTAGACCCCGCCAGTGGCGGCCAGCGTGGGCGTGACAGAGGTGACCATGAGGTCCGCAGGCACAGGGTCGCCCGTCGTGATGGCCGCGGTCGGGTCCGCGGGGAAGAGCCCAGCCTGGCGCACCACCGACTCCTTGCCAAGGAAGGTGACTGACCGGAACTCCAGCCTGTCGGGCGTGGCCTCGCCGTCGTACCACTCGGAGATCTTCCGGCCGAAGACCTCGAGACGGCGCACAAGGGCGTCGGTGCGCGCCGAAGCGAAGAATCGCGTGTCGCGCTCCAGGCCAAACGTCTCCACCAGCGAGCGAAGGCCGTCCTCCCGCCCTGGCAGGAAGTGCTCCTCGGTCACGCCCTCCGCCGGGCGGCGCACCCGCAGGAACAGGCCGTCCTCCCGGTCGGCGAAGTGCTCCACCACCTCCTCCTCGCACAGCCGGGCATCGTCGGCATACCTGACCACGCGGCACACCACGCCCCTGGGGTGCGCCCTGGGCGCCCAGCGCGTCTCCGTGCAGAGGGAGCGGATCTCCCGCTGGCCGAACGAGTCATCCTCGTCCAGGCCGAGCCCGTCGCGGATGGCGTACCTGGGCAGCCGCAGCGGCTTCACCCACGCTGCGGGGAGGTCGAGGATGTGCTCTCCGTCCTCCTCCAGCTGCAGCTCCGACGCAGCGGCGGCCGCTTCGGCGGCAGCGGCGGACCCGTCCGCGCCGTCCGCGGCGGAGCCGTCGGCTGGCTTGGCGCCCTGCCTCGACTGCGCCCCGGTCGCGCCCGAAGCAGACTCGTCGTCGCGAGAGGCCGCGCTGGTCGTGGCGCCGTCGTCGCCCCGGCCGCTCGCCGCGCTGCCAAAGGCAGCCATGGCGGCGTCGTCGGCCGCGGCTTCGCCCTCGCCCTCCGCCTCCGCCGTCTGCGGGTCCGGGTCCAGGAAGACGTTCTCCCAGTCGTGCTGGTCGTCCACCTGGAAGGAGATGAGGCCGATGGGGGCAGACGGCTCTGGCACGGACCCTGCTCCGGCCGCAGCATCCCCGGCGTCGCCCTCGTCGGCATCCTTGCCCTCGGAGTCGGCTCCTCCTGCTCCGCCTCCACCGCCCCCGGCTGTCGCCGAGGCTGCTGCGGCAGTGGCGCCGCCGATGAACGCGGCCGCCTCCCTGTCCTCCGCCTCTGCCTCGGCCCGCATCGCCTCAATGGCGCTGGGCGCACCCGCGGCGCCCTCTGCGCCGGGCTTGGCCGCCGCGGTGTCCTGGGACGCGAGGCGTTCGAGTAGCGCTGCGGCCGCCGAGGCGGCGGCAAGGGCTCGCGGCTTGGTCGGGGCCTTGGCAAGAATCGCCAGAACACGCCGCTTCGCCGCCTCGATGGGGTCGGCGGCCTCGCCGTCGTCCTCGTCGTCGTCGCCGTCGTGGTCGCCGGCATGGCCGTCGTCGGCCTCCTTGCCCCCGCCGTGGGGCCCGTCGCCGTGCGGGTCGAGGATGACGCGCCCCGTGGGGTCGTACCGCAGCGGGGGCACCCCCATGTCGCCGTCCAGCGCCTCCCTGCGCCCTGCCAGTCCGCGCTCCACGGCCTCGGCGTCGGACAGGAGGCCGTCGCCCTCCTCCGGCTGCGCCGCCCCCTCGAGCGCGTCCGGGGGCAGGGCGCCCTCTGGTGGCTCCTGCATGTTCACCCACAGGTTCTTGTGGTTGAAGACGACGTCGCAGTGAAGGTACGGCGCCTCCTCCGGCGAGTAGGCGCGCCCTGTGGAGGGCTCGATGTGGAGCAGGCCGCCCACGCCGCGCGGGCCCGGGCGCACCACGACCCAGCAGTGCACGCGGCGGGCACGAAGCGGGTCCTCCTCCTCGCTCGTCGGGGCCACGCCGCTCGCGGCGCCACGGCGGCCATCGGCGACCCAAGACACGTCGCGGCGCTGGCCCCGAGGGACGGCTTCGTCTTCGCTGGCGTACTCGGCGTCCTCCTTGGCCGCGGCTGCGGCCGACTCGGCCGCGCGAGCAAGCATCTCCTCGTCAAAGGCTGACTTGAGGCTGGGAGGCTCCTGCGCAGCGTAGGCGGACGGCTCCGCACCTCCGCCGGCGCCAGAGGCGGCTGCTGCGGTTGCTGCTGCTGCGGAGCCTGCCGTCTGGCCTGCTGCTGCGCCTGCGGACAGGCCCTTGGTGAAGTCGCGTTTGTACCCGGTGGCCGGCTCGGGCAGCTCCGGGGGCTCCCAGGTGCTCCGCAGGCGGTGCGTGTCGCGCAAGGTGACCTCAGCAGGGGCAGTGCCCACCGCACACATGGCGTCGAAGCCCGCGCCGAGGAGCAACGTGACAAGCGTGACGGCCATGTCGAAGCAGTCCCCGGCGCGGCGCTGCACGGTGGAGGCCGGGGAGAGGAGGTACTCGGGCGGCGAGCACGGGTCCGCCAGCGGCTCGTAGCGGATGTACTTGGCGACAAAGTCGGTGCACTGCTCGAGGTCGTACAGCGCCTTGGCCGGCAGCAGGGCGGGGCGCAGCGTGGTGCACACGAACTTGGGCACGCCCGCCTCGTTGAGGGCTGTCAGAAAGAGGGGCGGCCGCTCCGGAAAGGCCTCCTGGAACTGGGTGCGGAAGTTGTCCACATACTCAAGGCACAGCTGCTCCTTGGTCGTGTTGCCGCGGTAGGACAGGGGCAGTCGCGCCCGGTCCACGGTGCTGAGCCATTCGGGTTTGCTGTTGGCAACGCCAGCGGCAGTGAACACCGGCAGCTCCCGGGCCAGGGGGATGGCGACCTCAGCGTCAGAGTCGGAGTCCATGGGTCCGTATCAGGAGCAGGGCCGGCCTCGGCCCGCAATGCCGCGGCGTGGCAGCAGCGCGGCCGGACAACGCCGCGGGACAAGCGCAAGCGGCTCGGGCGGGCGCGGGCGCGGGGCACCACAGGCACCGGCGTCAAACGCTGCGCGCTGGGCTTCCGGGCCGCTCGAAGCCTCGCGGCTCAGCGCGCAGTGGGCGCGCGCAGCACCGGCGCGGGCAGGGGGCGTTCATCCTTGCACCCGTTGCCGAGGCCCGAACGGGCTGCTGCTCTGCAACCGCTTGCTGCAGCAGAGCCAGCGATCGAGGCCACGACGTCATCCTCTGCCTTGCCGACGTGACGGCGGCGCCTCGTCACCTTCCAAAGCTGAGGCTGGCGCACCTGCCTTAAATCAAGGCTTCAGTTCAGTTGTACCATGGCTTTCGCTAACATCGTCAAGAACGACGCCCAGAAGGAGGACATGGCCGTGTCTCTGGCCGTGCTGCTGCTCAAGGACAGCGAGAAGGAGATCACCGTGAGCTGCGCATCTCGCGTCCGTCTGACGCCTGGACGCCCACCCATCGCGAGTCAGGGCAAGGAGGGCCAGTGGGCGTGTGATTCTGGCCCTTCTGGTCGAATGGGGGCCGGGCAGACTGCGCGGGGGCTGGGAAGGGGCTTGGCGGGCAGGCGCATGACTGACAACTTTGATTGCTGCCGGAACCGAAAGCGCGGCCGGTCGTTGAACAGACGAGTCTTCCCCAGCGCGCCGATCGCGTCGAGTCGGTGACCAGACTGGTCTCCACACTGCGGCAGCCTGTGCTGTGCACGGGCCCGTGAGCTGCCATGACTGCCAGCCTTTGAGCCACACCTCGTATTTTGTGTGTATTCGACTTTCATCCCTTCGCTTCGCAGAAGGAGGCCCTCGACGCCGTTGTCGGCGCCGCCGGCATCAAGGTGCAGGCCTACTGGTCCTCCCTCTTCTCCAAGCTCCTCGCCGAGAAGGACATCGACGAGATCCTGCTCAAGCCCGGCATGGGCGCCCCCGCCGCCGCTGCCGGTGCCGCCGACGCTGGCGCTGCCGCCGCCGTGGAGGAGGAGGAGGAAGAGGAGGAGGAGGAGGAGGAGTCCGTGGCTGCCGGCGGCATGTTCGGCGGCTCCGACGACTCTTCTTCTTGAGCACCCAGCAGCACAGCCTAGTGCCTGTGCGGATCTGCACCGTTGGGCGCAAGCTCGCCGGCGCATGATCCCGGGCGGCACCTGGCAAGTACAGGCAGGAAGGTGACCGAGATGGGGATTGGGCTGGGCCTGACGCACCCCGCAGCGGGCCCAGGGGATGTGTTCTGACCGCGTGAGGCCGGCAGTCTTGCTGTTGGCTGAGTGATGTGTGAGGTGCACGCTCTCTCCCTTTCCCAATCCGTCCCCACTCGCAACTGTGGGCTTTCCCCGTTAGCCCTCGACACTCGGGACACGCAATCGTTGGCCACAGCGAAGCTTCTCTCGCTCAAGCTGCGCGCGACTCGTCCGTCGTCGCGAACACCGAGGCCTCCCACGCAAGCCACCGGTGCTGCCCAACGGCCCGCGCAGCCACCACAGCGGCCCACGGCTTGGAGCCGCCAGCGGAGGCCGCGCTGCCTGCCGCGGGTGCGCTCTTGGGCGCTGGGAGAGCTGGCATCGCCAGGCTGGCCCTGCTCGTGCGGCCGCTGTGCTCCAGCACCACAGCCGCCGCCGTGTCGCCGCGCGACACCACGGCTCGGAAACGCACGGCAGCCACGCCATCCTCGCCGAACCGAAGTGGCTTGCACTGCATGGATCCCACGGCCTCCCACTGCGCAACAAACGCGCGCAGGGCCTCGTCCTCCTCGTCGAGAACTCTCTCATCCTCGGGTGCGACATCGGCGCCGCCCTCGCCGCCGGCGCCTTGCCTTGGCTGCCCCGCATTGCCCGTTGCGGCGGCGCCGGCCACAGGGCCCGCAGCCTCTTGCCGGGGCAGCGGAAGCAAGCCCTCGACCGCGTCGGCCGGCTGCTCTGGGGCAGTCAGCTTCGCCGCTCCCGCCTGCGCTGTGCCCCCCGCAGACGCGAGCATGATGTCCGGTTCGCCTTGGCGGGGCAAGGCAGCTGCGGCGTCGCCAGCAGACTGCGACGTGGCCGCTGGCGCGCCGGGCGGCGGGCCCGCCGGGTTGGGCAAGCGCGCCCTCAGTAGCAGCAAGCACGCCTCGACGCTGTGCGGATGGGGGGCGGCCACCTCGCTGCCCTCTTGCTCGCCACTGCTACCCAACACTTCGTGCCGGGGTGCAGGCGGCGCGGACTCGCTCTCCGGGCCGGCAGGAGGCGGAGCCGCGACCTCTGCATCCTCCTCCGGTCCGTGGCCAGCGCCGTCAGTGGGCGCCTCAAGCGGGCACTGCCCGTCTCCGACAGCTTTCGCCTCCCCGGCTAGGCCCCTCCACTGCCGCAGCTCTCGCCCCCTGGCCGACGCGGAGCTGTGAACCTCTGCCTTGATCGCCACAAACTGCGCAGTGCCCAGCATGTGGGTCATGGCTCTCAGCCGCGCCCGCCCACCGTGCTCGGGCTGCAAAATCACAACTGACGCCACCGAGGAGGGGTCGCCTCCCCCGCACCGACCGCCCCCGCATCCGTGCTGCCGGCCAGAGTGCGCAGCCAGGTGCAGGAGCGACGCGATCCCCCCCGCGTCGCTCATGTCGCCCTCCGCTGTGGGCTGCAAGGAGGACTGCCACCCGACTTGCTGCCTGACGCGCCTGCTGAGGGTGCGGCTCCTCGAGCCCGGCGCCGTGGCTGCTTCGGTCGCGCTCTCGCCCGCGGCGCGAGAGAGCATCGCCAGGCTTGCGGACGCCCTCAGGGCCTGCAGCGCCTCCTCGGATCCGCCTAGCGTCGAGGCAGGAGGCGGGGCAAGCCGGGCTGGCATCTGGCTGCCCGAGGGCAGGGGCGCTTCGCCTTGGGGCGAAGCCGCCGGAGCGCTTGCGACAGCACCGTCGGGCGTCTGCTCCTGCGCGGGCGGCTGCTCCTGCACGGGCGGGTGCTCCTGCGCAGGCGGCTGCTCCTGCGCGGGAGTCTGCTCCTGCGCGGGCGGGTGCTCCTGCGCGGGCGGCTGCTCCTGCGCGGGCGGCTGCTCCTGCGCGGGCGGCTGCTCCTGCACGGGCGGGTGCTCCTGCGCGGGCGGCTGCTCCTGCGCGGGCGGCTGCTCCTGCGCGGGCGGCTGCTCCTGCGCGGGCGGCTGCTCCTTGCTGGCCGTGCCATCAAGGGGGGAAAAGTCGGTGAGGATCGAGCGCTCTGTTTCGACCCCTGCTGGCTTCCCGGGTGCGGCTGCGTCTGCTGCCTGGCCGGTTGGCGCCGCTTCAGCGCCCGCATCCGGGAACGCGCCGTCGGCCGTGCGCTCGGCGTCGCTGACGGGTCCCGGGGCAGCCTCGAGCGGCTCGCCCTGCTGAGCGCGCAGCGGGAGGCCCGTCTCGCCGCTGAGCGGGGCCGGGAGGGGCTCGCCCTTGCCCGGCCGGAACTCGGCCTTGTGCCCGACCCACGGCAACGGCTCGCACTCCAGGCGGTACGCGGGATCGCACGCGTGGGTGATGGCCGGGCGGATGCCGGCATCGTCCATGGCAGCTGCAGATGACTCCTCGCCGCCGATGCGACGGCCGTCCTGGAGGGTGGCAACCTGGTCCCCCACCTTGCTGGAGCAGTGTGCCAGCGACCACTCTGCGGGCCGCAACCCGGAGAGGGAGAGCACTCCGACGCCGTCGTGAGCCAGGCCAAGGCCGGGGATTCCGCTGGCCGACACGAACGTGGTGACCGACCCGTCTCCTCCCCAGTGGGGCGCCCACCCCCCGTTGCGGCGCATCTTGGAGAGACAGTCCCCGGATATGGGGGAGTCGTGGTGCTGGTGGGCGCGCACAACGGCCGCGACGCCCGAGTCCTCCAGCCAGTGCCGCGTGAGCGCCTTCCCGAACACCGGGCCTCGGCCAGGGGTCCACCCCATCACCCGCTCCTCATCGTCCACGAAGAAGTCAGACCACAGGAAGCCGAGGCCGGGATGCACCGCCGACGGCGGCGTCGGGTAGGAGAGGGGCCCCAGGGCGGCAGGGCTGGCGCCCCAAGCAGCCACCGGCGCAGCCTGCGCGGAGGCAGCGTCGGACAAGTGGCCCTCGGGAATGTGCGGCCGCGTCCATCCGGCCCGCTCCGCCAGCCACTGCGCGCGGAACAGCCCCGTGATCGGCCAGAAGAGGGACCGCAGGCCCGGCGCCGCCTCGTGCGACCGCTCCGACGGGTGCAGGAGGAGGGGCCGCGCGTTGAACCCCAGCTCGATTCCGCCGTGGCACCCCATCACGTAGGCGCCGTGCGCGGCCGACGCGTCTCCGCACCAGCCCTTTTCCAGCGCCTTGCGGGAACAGGCCCCATACACCGGCGGCGTCCCGTCCTCCTGCTCCGCGTGCGTCCCCAGCGACGCCGCCAGCGTGTCCGCCCCCTGCACGCCCAGGAAGAGAGCCACGGGCAGCATCTCATAGAGGCGGCCCACCGCTCCAAGCAGCTGGTCGGCCGCCGTGCCAGGCGAGCCTCGCGGAACGTCCCAGCTTGCAGCCGCGGCCAGCATCGCTCCGTCCAGGCCAGCAAGCTCCGCCGCAGCCCCTGAGTCCTTCCCACCGTACTTGCGTAGGAGCTCCCCGCGGAAGCTGCCGTGGACGTTCATCCGGGGATCCTCGTGATTGCCCCGCAGCAGCCAGATGCTGCCGAGCCCTCCACCGCCGTCGCTCGTCCCGCCCGAGCGCCCAGGCCCCGCGTTGGCGCGGTGGAGGCGCAGCAGCGTGGCCATGACCTCCGCGCCGTACGCTCCCCGGTCCACAAAGTCGCCCAGAAACGCAATGACGAGCTTGCCTCCCCTGAACGCCGGAGCGATGCTCAGGTCCTCGGAGAGCATTCCGCGCTCCCGAAGGCCTGACAGGATTCGAAGCAGCGAGTGAAGCGAGCCGTGAAGGTCCCCGAACATCACCACGGTCGTGTCGCGACGCACAAGCAGCCGAGACACGAAAGGCATGTACCGGGCGCGCGGCCGCCCGTCGTGCGACGTGGCCCCGCCCCACTCCCCGGGCTCGTCCGTGCTGGGAGCAGGCGCGTTCAAGTCAAACAAGCGCAGCCGCTCGGCAGTCTCAGCCGCGTCGAAAGCGAGACCCTGCCACGTTGTGTTGGAGGGCTCCGACCCCGAGCCGGCCGCGGCCTCAGGCCATCTCCCGAACGAGGCATGCGCCCCAGTGTTGGAAGCATACTGGCGCATCTCGTACAGAAGGGCTGCAGCGCTGACTCCTGCGTTGGCATTTTCAATGCCGCCCTGCAGCACCAGCTTGCCATAGTTGAGATGCAGCGCGCCCGGCCCGGGCATCACGTTGTCAAAGCATGGCATGTGCTCCACCGCAGCCCGGAGCGCGCTCGTCAGATGATACGGCGTGTCTGGGCCCGGCCACAGCGGGTCTAGCGCCTCGTCGACCGACCAGCTGGCAGGCTCGGCAGCCCTCGAGTCGCAAAGCAACGCAAGCCCGACTGCAAGCGCCGCCCAGCTGGGCCAGCCTCGCCTCCTCCTCCCGAGCATGGCAGCCTGCGGCATCCACTGCCGCCCGGGTCTCGGCGCAGGCTCACAGGGAAAGGCACCGCCGATGTGCCGCCTGCCGAATGCCCACGGCTGCGGCGCGGGCTTGCCGGCGTGCAGGGCTCTGCATTCTGCTCCGAGAGCGCGGGGGTGGGCAAAGTTGCCCCAGACGAGCCCCTGGCGGCTCGTCCCGTCAGCACAGGCGTTCGAGCTCGCACTTCCTTTGCCGGAGTCGGTGGCCCAGGCCGGGGCTCACGTGGGCGCTGTTGTCATCCGCACAACAGCAGAGCTGGTGCCGGCGCTGGGTTGCCGTCGCAGTCACGCGGCCAGCACTCGAGGCACCGGTGGAATGGCTGGCCCGGCGGCGCTCGTGACCATTGACTTTGCGCTTGACGGGCGGCCGACGCATCGCATCGCGGTGGCCAGGGACAGCGCGACAGACGCTCCGGAAGCTGCGGACACCACGCCCCACTCGTTTGCCTGGACTGGGACCCACGACGGCGGGCCCATGTCCACCGGGCCGAGCACGGGGCACTACGCGAATCTTGTTCTCGCCCTGGCAGAGGCCAAGGACCAGTGCGAGGGGTACTTGAAGCCGATCGTGCAGGCTCGCAAGCAGGGCGCGGCTGCTGCCGCCACCAGTGCAGCCAAGAGGCCCAAGCTGGCCACAGAGGGCGAAGAGGAGTGAAAACTGTTTTCGAGGGGAGGGGCAGGCCAGTATGGGGGCGTGCGGTTTCCACCTTGGCCGTGCCGCCGTGCGTGCTTTCGTGGGTTCGAACGCTCGTGTGTGTGAGAAGGGGCAGCACCCCTTCACGTGCAATGATGGAGGCATTTGCTCGCAGCCGGCAAGCCTGCCGAGCACCGCAGCTGCAAACCACTCGTTCATGCACGTGACTGCAATCGTACAAAACCACGCAATCGAGAGCGCCCCCCCCCCTTCGACATGGAGACAGCGAGGCCCCGAGCAGCTGCGGCCCCCCCGCCTGCTACCGGCGCAGCCCCAAGCCGTGGTTCCCGCCTCAGAGCTGTCGCGCACCTTCGCCCCCAAGGGCGACATCGCCTCCCCCGTGGTCCCCCCGATCGAAGCCGAGACTGTGGTGTTCCGAGTCCACGTCGTCCCAGTCGATTCCCCCATGCTCGCTGGCCCCAGGGGACCACTGCCCGGGGTCGGAGGGGCTGGGAGCACCGCGCCCCGCGGCCTGAGGGCGCGGTGCCCCGTGAGCGGGCCCCGACTGCGCGCCTGGCTGCTGCGCGTCGCCGGTCGCAGGACGGCGCTGCGTCCCAGCGCCTGACATGCTTCGCGGCTCCCGCCAGCGATGGGCCTGATCAAGCGACGCGAACGCTTCGGAGTCACGAGCAGGGCTTCCCGGTGCGGCGTCTCCCGAGCTGATGGGGCTGCGGGGAGGCTGCCGGCCGGGAGAGGCGGAGGGCGAGGCTGCTCCGGCCGCAGCCGCGGCGGCGGCAGCTGGAGCCGCCGCATCGCCGCTGCTAGTGACCTCCCTCCTCGCCGGGAGCATGCCCGCCGCGCCGGGCAAGCCAGACCCTGCCGTCGCTCGAGACGACGGCTGGCCAGGAGGCCACCCCTGTAGCTCGGCTGCGGCACCGCCAGCACGGCCGCCCCCCCTCGGGTCGGGGCGCCAGGCTGCGGCCTGTTCATCCCCTGCGGGCACGCCGCCGCCGGCCTCGCCGCCGATGGCGCTGCCGCTACCCCCCCGACGCGGAGCGGCCGCCAGACGGTCCGGCATCCAAAGGTGACCGGGGGAGCCGGCGCCTTGACGGGTTCCAGCAGCGCCAGATGCGCCGGAGGCGATGCCCGGGCCGCCGGGACTGCCAGCTGGGCCGACACCGCGGCTGGAGAAGCTATGGCCTTGCGAGAGGGGGCTTTGGATTCCATCGCCCACGGGGCCGCCAGCAGCCTCCGCCGATGTCCCGGGCTCACAGAGCGCGCCCTCTCTGCCGCCGCTGTCTCGTGCGCCGCTGAGCCGTGCCGAGAGAGCAGCGGACCTGACAGCCTCCTGCAGGGCAGCGGCGCGCTCTGCCGCAGTGGTCGGCGACGCTGCCGCGCTGCCGACGAGCATGGGGCTGCTGATGCTCCCGTCGGGAAGCTGCAGCGCGCCCACTCGCCCGCCTGCCAGCGCAGGGGCGAGCCAGTCGCCCGCTGCGCCCCCGCGGCTCCCCGCCGGCGCGCTCTCGCCACCCCGCGACTCCGCGTGCCACCGGGGACCGGGAGCACCGGCCTGGTGCTGGGCATGGCGCGTGGCTGCAGCAAAGGGGCTGCGCCGAACGCCGCCCGCAGCTGCTGCAGGGGGGCGCGCTCCAGCGCCAGCCACAGCCTGATCCGCGTCGGATGCTGGCCACCGCGGGTCTGGGTGGGGCCTTGAGGCCGATGGAGGAGCAGCTGCCTGCTGCGTCGACACGCGAGCCGCGTTTGCGGCTGGCTGCAGAGGCCTTGGCTGAGGCCCTTGCGTGTCCATCGGCGGGCCGGAGGGCAGTGATCGCGGGGCTGGCGCCGGTGCGGCGGCGCCCCAGCGTGCGGCTGCTCTGCGGCTTGGAATGCTGCTCCCGTCCGTTTCGTAGTCGTCGCGGTCACTGTCCTGGTCGCCCTCGACCGCCCCTGCCGGGTCCAAGTCGCTGTCGTCCTCCCGGCCGTCGGATCCGCGTGCCCTGACGGAGCTGAGCCCGGTTGCGCCCGCCGACGCGGAAGCCCCAGTTCCCGCGGCAGCTGCAGCGGCCGCCATGCCCTCGTCCGGCTGCTCGTCGTCGCTGTCCTCGCCACCGCCTCCTCCACCACCACCACCACCACCATCTCCTGTTGTGTGGGTGGCAGCAGCGGCGGCTGCTTCGGCAGCGGGTTGTGCCGCAGCGTGGTGCGCGCCGACCCCACGCCCGCCGTCCGCATTCACAGCCTCACTCGACGACGGGCGGCCATGCCCTCCGCGCCAAGGAGGCGACTCCGCAGCGGCTGCGCTGTCGTCCCCGCTGCCGCCCGACGCACTCGCAGCCGGCCATGGTACCTGCGACCACGACCTCTGAGCCGCGGTGCCGCCCACGCCGCCCTCGAGTCCCGCCCTCCGGCGCCCACCGTCGAAGCCAGACCCCGCTCCGGCCTGGCCCGGCGGCAGGACAGTGGCCGGCCCCGACCCAGGCGCAGCCAGCTGTCCTAAGCAGGCCTCCTCCACCGGGGCGGTCACGTCGCCGGGAGGGTCGCCCCTTCCTTCTGCTCCCTGACCACGAGCGGCGGCAGCGGCTGCCGCTGCCTCCTGGCCAGAGCCCGCATCCGCGGCCTCGTGGCTGCTCCCCGCCGCGCCCCTGGCCGCTGCGGCATCGGCAGGTCTGCGTGCCCCTGCGTGCAGCGCCTCAGCGGCGGCCAGGTATGCCGTCGGAGCGTGACCGGAGCGTGGCGACGAAGCTGAAAGCGACGTCGCACCGCGCGATGGGGAAACTACCCAGGCCTGTGCGCCCACTGGGCTGGCTGGCCTCCCAGGCCTGTTGTTCGCACCTTGGTGCATGTCACCCCCGGTTCTGAGCGCGCGGGTGCCAGCGGGGTCGACGCCACCCTGCAGCGCCGGCGGTTGTTGTTGTTGCTGCAGCTGCTGCTGCTGCTGCTGGAGCAACTGCTGCCTGTTGAGGATTCGCGTCCGGGGAGGCCACGCCGCGGCAGGGCTCTCGCTTGCGTGGGCAGTGCCGCCCGCCGCCCACCGCTCCTCCCGCGGAGGGGATTGCATCAGCCCTGTCCCCTCGCGGGGCGAGGAGCCCCGCAGCGCTCCCGCAGCGACCCCCTCTGCCATGCGGGGCGCGGTGGCGTCGGCGCTGCCGCCCACCCCGCCGCTGGAGTTGCCGCGGGACACTGTCGCAGCGGGGCCGAACCTGCCGGCGACGGAGTCTGCTGGCACGTCTGGAGTCCCAGCTCCGCCACTGGCGCCCGCTGAGGCGCCGCCCCATGTTCGCGGCGCTGCGGATCGTCCCGAGCCAGCGGCCCCGCTGCCGGCCTCTGCACCGTCCCCGACGTCGAGCTCGCCGTCGTCGTCAAACGCCCCAACGCCCCCGGCTGCGCCCCCCCCTCCGCTGCTCCCCCCACCGGTGGCCGGGAGGGGGCCGTCGTAGTTTCGTGCCGCCCACTGCCCGCCAGTGGCAGCCCGGGAGCCCCCGTCGTCTTGAGGGCGGCCTTGCTCCAAGCCGCCTCCCAGTCCCGACGCCCCCACATTTGAAACGGGGGGGGGCATCGCAGCCACGTCTGCCGCCTGAGGGAAGGATCCCGGGAAGGATGGGGCGAGACCTCTGCCTGTCCGCTGCACGTCCGAGGGGAGCGAGGCGGCTGCGAGCCTCGCCGCGGCCACAGGCAGCTGCTCGTCGCGCGCAGGGCGCTGGGCGCTGGTCGGAGAGGCAAGGACGTCGTCGTGGCTGAATGGCGAGGGCCCGCCCGCCCCAGCGTGTCGCCGGGCGCCCAGCGGCGGCGAGCGAGAGCCTCGCCAGGACGTGCCAGAGTCGTCGGACCCGCTGGACGTCATCGACTCGGGAGCGGATGCCCGGTGCCAGCGGCCGCCACCATCGGCGCGCGGTGCTGCAGTGACACCGCCACTGGTGAGGGTGCCGCTAGCAGGGCTTGTCCCGCCGGGAACGCGGCCGGGGGGAGACTGCGGGGCGGTTGCAAGCCCCGCGCGTCCCGGCGACGTCGTCGCTGCTGTGCCATCACCAGACCCTGCTGCTGGGACCAGGGCCTGCTCTGCCGGGGGCTGGCGCTCCAGTGCGGGGCCTCCTGCCTGCGTCGCGGCGTCGGGGAGCTGCGGCGGAGGTGGGGCGGGCTTGGGGGTGAGGGATGCCCGGTGCAGGGCCGCAAGCAGCTGGGACGCCCGCCCCGGAGTGCCTCGCCTGCCCGCTGCTGGAGAGCCGTGGGCGACGCCGCCAGCAGCGATTCTGGAGGCGACTGCCGACGACGCTCCGCCATTCGCCTGGGGCCGGGGAGGCGTTGCGGGCGGTGGGGCCGCCGCTGCACTAGCAGTCGAGCCAGCGAGGGACGCGTCGGCCGCTGGCCGGGCGCGAGGCGTATCCCTTGGGGGAGAAGCTGTGCCTGCTGACGTCGGTGCGTGTCCGGTGCCTGTGGCGCCCGGGGCTGCCGGCGGGCTCTGGCTAGGACCGCCTGTCGCCGCCGCGCACGCGGGAGCCGCTCCGCCCCAGTTGGGCGCTGGTGCGTCCTCTGCGGCGGTCATCTTGGCTCCCGCTCGCTCCGTCGCTTCAGGGTCGCAGCCCCCTGGTGCTCCCAGCGTGCTGTCCACGGCGAACCGCCCTGCCCGGGAGGGCGGGCCTGCAACAGGCGCGCGCTCCACGCGCTGAGAAGCCGGCGGGAGCGCGGACACTGGGCCCGGGGTGGGCTGGGCAGGGAGGGCGCCGGCGGAGGGCGCAAATGGCGCCGCCGAGCCGGCTTCCGCTTGAGGCGGGTCCGGGTGCGGCTTGCCAGCGGCTGTTGCTGGCGAGCCGATCGCAGCGGGGACGTCGGCTTGCGGCCAGCGGTTGGCAGGGGGCGATGCCCGGAGGCGAGGCGCCCCCTCCCCTCTCCCATCCTCCTCTTCCGCCGCCTCCTCGCGCAACGACCCCTCCCTGGGCTCAGGGGACTGGCTGCGCTGGATCGCGTGGACGAGCTGGCTGGCTCGCTGCTCCATGGCCTGGACGGCGGCCTCCTGGGCAGCCAGCCGCTGCTCGAGCCACTCCACCGCCTCCACGTCGCTGGACGATACCGCGGCTTGGCGGCTGCCGCCGCTGGGCCCCGCAGCCGGAGAAGCCCTGTGGCTTGGCTCTCGCTGCCGACGGAGCGGGGACCCCTCTTTGCTCTGCCACGTGCCGGCCGGCAAGGGCTGGCCCGGAACGGGCGTGGGCGGTGCAGGGGAGGCGGGCGGCTGGCCAAGCGCCGCGCTGTCCGGCGAGAAAGCCGTTCCCGACGAAAACTCCGCAGAGGCGGTCGGCCACCCGTGAGGGAGGAGGTGCTGGGCGGCCTTGTCGCCTCGCCGGCCCCCGCTGCCTGGACCCGGGTAGGCGGGCGCAGGGGAGGGGGCCACCATGGCGGGGTCGCCAGCCGGCCACGGGGACGTCCTTGCCCCGGCCGCGGCGTGGGCCCCTGGCGGTGGGCTCTGCCCCTGCCACTCGCCGCCAGCCAGCCCTTGGGGCGCTGCGCGCCTGGCTTGCGCGGGAACGCGATCCGCTGCAGCTCTGTGCCAGGCTTCGCTCGCGGGGGGCGCGTCGGCCCCGGCGCCGCCCCACAGGCGCGCAGCTGCCGAGGCGGACCCGGGCAGCGGAGCAGTGGGCGCCGGCCCGCCGTGCGGCGTGGCCAGCGCCGACGGCCGCAGCGGCTCGGGCGACCCTGCGGCGTCGAAGCGGGCGGATGCGTCCCAGGCCGGGGCGGGAGAGGCGGCCGGGCCGACCGGGCCAGGGTGCGAGCCGTTTCCGGGGCCCGGCGCGCCCCCTCTGCCGCCCCTGCTGCGCCCCGGCGTGCCGGAAGGCGTCGACGCCCTGCTGCGGCCGGCACGCCCCGCCGACGCCCCCCTCCCCCTCAGCTTTCCGGACCGAGAGGGCGATCCCTCCATGGCCGCGGCGTGCGCCGCCATGCCGCTGAGCCGGCCCTGCAGGCCGGCCGCTGTCTCCTTGAGCGAGGCCACGAGCTCCTCCAGGCCCCGCATGCCCCTCCCCTGCGTCTCTGCCGCGCTCTCGGCCTCGCGGGCCCGCTGCGCCTCCTCCGCCAGCCTAACCCGCGTGGCCAGCAGGGCTCCCACTGCCTCCGCCAGAGCCGTCTCCGCCTCCGTGCGCTGTGCGTGGGCGTCTTCGAGCTGAGCTGCGAGGCGCTGGTGCTGCTGCCGCACCTCCCCGGTGCAGGCCGCCTCTTGCCTCGCGGCCTCCAGCTCGGCCCTGGCCCGCTTGAGAGAAGCCAGCACCCGCGGCAGGCGCTCCGCCGCTCTCTGGCTCGAAGCCGACGCAGCCTCCGCCGCGGCCCGCCGCTGCTCCTCCTTGGCGGCCCTCCGCTGCGCAACAGCAATCCGGCCCTTGAGATCCGCCTCGGCGCGCTCCGCCCGCTCCGCCCGCGCGACCGCCGCGTCCCGGTCCTCCTCTGCCTTGCGCGCGCGCCGCAGCGCCGCCCGTAGCTCCTTCACCGGCCCCTGGCCGCCGAGCGTCTGGCTTCGGAGGTTGGCGGCAGCGCGAGCCGTGGCGTCGAGTCGCGCCATCATCTCGGCTTCGCGCTGCCGGCCCTTGGCGATCTCGGTGGCGGCCGCATCCGCGGCCGCCTCGGCGCGCTTCAGGGCCCGGTGCGCGGCCGCCGAGTCAGCCTCCGCCGCCTCCGCCCTGGCCGTCGCCTCGGCCAGCTCGTCCGCCGCGGTGGCCTCTCCCCGCTGCCTGGCCGCGTCCGCCGCTACCGCCGCCGCTCCCAGGTCCGCCGTCACCGCCTCAAGCCGGTGCAGAAGGCGGCTGGTGAGCGAGTGCTGCCGCACAAGGGCCTCGTCCCGCGCTCGAAGGGCAGCCTTGGCGCTGGCCAGGCTCTCCGCCATCCGCTCCGCGGCGCCCTGCGAGGCGGCCGCAACGGACAGAAGGGCGGCAGCCCTGCCCCCCGACGGGTCGCTCTGCTGCGGTGAGGGGGGCACCACCCGCCCGGAGGAGGAGGAGGAGGAGGAGGCACCAGCTGGCCTGCCAGCAGCTGCGCGCTGGCCGTGGGCTGAGCTCCCGGGCGCGACGCCGCGGTGCGCTGTGCCACGCGCCGCCGCCTGCTGTTCGGGCGCTCGCCGCCCGGCCGACCGACTCCTGCTGCTCACGGTGTCCCGTGCGTGCGGGGGCGACTCTGCGCCAGGCCGGGGTCCGACGCCAGCGGCCCCGCCTCCACCTCCTCCTCCCCCTCCTCCTCCTCCGCCGCCGCCGCCGCGCCAAGAGCGGTGCCCTTCGGGCTCGCGGCGGCGGTCCCCGCCGTCGTGCGTGCCAGCAGCGCGCGCCCTGCCGTCACCGCCGTCGCTGGTGCGATAGGCGCCGCCCGCTTCAGAGCCTCCGGAAGCAGCTCTGTGCTGCTCCCTTGCAGCGGACGCCCGACCGCGCTCAAAGGCGGCCGCCTCCGCGGCCTCCGTGCGCCGCGCCATGTCGTCGAGGGTGGCGCGGGCGTGCGCAAGCTCGGCGTCGCTCGCCAAGCCCCTCGCCCGCTCCTGGCCCAGCGACTCCTCGAGGCGACGGACCCGCTCCGCGATGAGGGCCAGCTGCGCCGCGGACACCACCGTTGTGTCCTCATCGTCGTCGCCCGCATCTTCGAGGCTTGCGGCGGCGGCGGCGGCGCTCTCGCTGTCCTCGTGGCCAGCGGCAGGCTGGCCAGCGGCTCGCGAGCGAGGCGATGCATCTGCGCGCCCTTGCGCTGCCTCAGGGGCGCCCGCGTGGCCCATGCGCGCGCCGAGCGGCACGTCTGCATCGAGGGCCTCGAGCGACAGCGGCGCGGCGGAGCCCTCGTCTTGCGCATCGGTTGCTGGCCTCGAGCCGGGCTTGCCGAACGCCGCGGGAGCTGGCGCGGAACGGAATGCCCCAGCCGCGGCGCCCCCAGCGATTCGACTGGAAGGGAGGCCTCCCCACGCCCCACGGCTCCCACCGGGCGCCCCGGACGACCGAACTGCGGAGGACACTCGCGGGTCGCCGACAGCCGACTCGCCCAGGCCTTGCGCAACGCTGGCGTGGCCGAAGGGCGTGGCCTGCGCGCCCTCTGCTGAGCAGGAGGTGGACGTGTCCCACGCAGGCCGGCTCGGCGCGTGAGTCCACCCCGGCTGGCCGAGCGATTGCTGCTGCAGCCCCGGGTGCGTCGGTGCTGGGCCTTGCGCCATGGCGGCGCTGGAGCTCAGCGCCCCGGGCCTCGAAAGTCCGCGAGCTGATGCGTGCGCATTCTGCGCTCGCACCGCGTGGCCGCCAGCATCTCCCCCGTGGCGCCTCTCGGGGAACGCATCGGCCATGCCGGATGCAGGCTTGTGTTTTTGCGCAACGACGGGCAAGGCCTGCCGAAGGCGCGCGGCGGGTCCCACAGCGCCGCCGAGGCTGAGCAGGCCGGTCTCGCGCCCGCGGCCGCCAGCGCCCGAGGTTCCGGGACGCTGGGGAGTGGCGCCGGCCCATGGGCACCGCACGCTTGCGCGCTGTTTGCTTCGACGGCATGCGCCGCCGAGCAGAGCTGCCGGTCGCAAACTGGGCGACAGCCAACGGGCTCCCGCGAACCGCTCCGCGCGCGGCACAGCCCGCCGCGAATCCGAGCCCCCGGTCCCGAACCAGGGGAAGAGGGCCCACGAGCGCCACGCACGCCTGCTCCAGCAGCCGTGGCGATGCGAAAGGCTGCACCGGCGCCAGGGCTGGTGCCCCCTCGACTTCCCGAGCTCGGGCGCGGCCACGGCAGCGCGACAGCCAGGCACGGCACGGCCGCTGCGCCCCGTGCGGGAGCGCAGGGCAGCGGAGCGCACCATGCCTCGCGCTCCGGTTCGGCACGGGCCTCCAAGCGCGGCCCCGACGGCGCCCGCGCAGCAGCGCCCGGTGCAGTCGCTGAGAGCGCGCTGGCGCGCCAGCCCGAGCAGCAACCGAGCAGATACCTGGCGCCCCAGGGGGGCAAGTCGTCTCCCGCCGTGTCCGTGGGCTCCATCATACTGTCGGACAGCCGCGCAGGCAGCGTGGCAGGCGACGTGCCTTCGGACTCTCCAGCGGAGGTGTACGAGCAGCGCTGCGAGATGGTCGGCGTGCGCCCGCTGGCCGACGTTGTCGCCACGCTCTCGAGCGGTGCCGTGTCGATCGCGGCCTTGCTCCCGGTGAGCCTCGCTCTGTCGTTTGCTGTCTGCGGACTCGCCTGACGAGCACGCCGCCACTGCTGCTGCGTGCGACGTGCCCCTCCATCGCCCCGCGATCGCAGGCTCCCGAGCACGTGGTCGCGCTTTGCTCGGCAGTCGCCTCGTCGCTGAGCCCCGTTGAGCACTTGGACCTCACCGGAAGTCGATTTGGCTCCCCGGGCAGCACTGAGCACGCTGCCGCTGTGCGGGCAGTTGCCTTTGCAATCGCGCGTGAGCTTCGCACCGCCTGCCGCAAGCGCGCCTCGCCCCGTCGCCGCTGCAACTCCCCGCCGTGCGCATGAGCAACCGCCCTCCGCTCCTTGCGACTGTTTGACTCTGGCCGGCGCAGAGGCCCCGGAGCTGCGCGCCCTGCAGCTGGGCAGCTGCAACCTTGGCGAGGCCGCAGTGGCGGTCTTGCTTGGGGGCACGCGCTCCCCCGGCTCGCGGCTCGAGGCGCTTGACGTGTCGCGCACGTGCAGCGCCGCCGCGTCCGATGCAGGCAGCAGCGGAACTGCCTTGGCAAGGCACCACGCACGCGCTCAGCCGGCTGGGTCTGCGTCGTTCGGACAGGTCGCGCAGGCAATCACGGACGCAGGGCCGCGCCTGATCCGGCTCAGCTTCAACGGCGTCCCGCTTGGCCCTGGGGCGGCAAAGGCCCTTGGCGAAGCGCTTAAGCAGCGAGCGGCGGCTGGGCGGGGCGTGGAGGCGCTGAGCGTTGGCTCCACGGGAGGTGGCGACGCCCTGTGCGAGGCCCTCAGCCCCACCATCGCGTCCGGAACGCTCCGCCTGGTCGACCTGTCCGACTGCGGCGCCGGAGACGCGGGGCTGGAGGCCGTAGCTGTCGCGCTCTCGTCCCCGGCCTGCCGCGCAGAGGACCTTCGGCTCGGCGGAAACTGCGTCAGCGCCGGCGACGGCATGCTGGGCGGACTGCGCATCGGGCGCGAGCTGGCGCTGCGCGCGTGCGCAGCGGCGGTGGAGGCGGCGGCCATCGTGGCCAGCGGGGCAGCCGAGGACGAGTCAGCCGAGGACGGCAGCGCCATCGTTGCCTCCAACGCTCGCCGGTCTCTGCCGACCGTTGTGGACCTCACCGGGCGCACGATGCGGTCCGCCCAGCAGGCGGCGCGGGAGGGCGCGGGCGAGGCCTTGGCCGAGTCGCTCGCCGGGATCGTTGCCGGCGACGTCTCTGTCGAGCTGGCCGACGAGGACGTCATCACTGCCTCCCCGGCGCTTGCCCCAGTCGTCCAGGCTGCGGCCGTGGAGGCGCTCCGCGCGATCGGAATCGACCCGGTCATGCAGCCGCTCCCGCCTGCCACGCACGAGGCGGTGGCTTCCCGCGCCTCAGCGGCACCCAGGCCAGCACTGGACGCTGCAAATCTGCGCGGGGCGGAGAGGCAGGCGCCTCCTCAGCGCGCGGCCGGGGCGGGCAGCGGGGCCCGGGCCCACGTTCCCGCAGATGTGCAATCAACAGGCTCCCACGTGGAGCAGCAGGTGCCGCAGCCCCGTCCGGGCGCGGCCAGCGCGGCCGAGGCGCTGCCCGACCGTCCAGCGCAGCAGCCGCTGGCAGCGCCTCCAGGCGCATCCCAGCTCTGGACTGCTCCGGGCGGCCGGCAGAGCCACGGCGAGCCCCACGTTCCTCGCGCTGGCAGAGCTGCGCAACCGGCGGGAGCGGGAGACCAAGTCCAGCCCATGCCTGCTTTGGACGCCCTGCCGCCCGGAATGCGGGGCCCCGGGCGGCGCCTTGCGGCCCCCATGCGCCACCAGCCGCCCGCGCCCGCTGCTCCAATGGGAGCGGCTGCGCCGGGTCCCGCAGTCGTGGCTGCCTCTGCGACTGAGTCGACCCCTGTGTCCGGTGGCGCAGCCGGTTCCGGCGAGCCCGCCGCGGCCTCAAGCCCCTCGCCCGGCCCTGCCCCGCAGGCGCACCAGGCGCTGCCCGCCCCATCCGCTCGGCCACAAAGCCAGCACGGCCCGCCGCTCGCAGCCGGCTGCGGCGCAGCCGACGGCAGTCGTGTCCCCGCTCCTTCTGCCCCCGCTTCTTCGTCAGCATCGGCTCCTCCTGCCGCCCCCGCCGCAGGAGCAGCGACAGCAGCACCGGCAGGGCCAGCAGCAGCCACACATGCGCCTGTTCCTGCTCCTGCGCCTGCTTCCGCGCCTGCCGGTGGCGTCACGGCTGTGGAGGACCGTCGGGTGCACGCGCTCCTCATGGCATTGGAGAGCCGCACTGCTGAGGCAGAACGACGCGCAGCGGCCGCGGTGGAGCGTGCCGAGCGTGCCGAAGCGATAGCCGAAGCCTCGGCAGCCGCGGCAAAGGAGGCAGCGACGCAGGCTGCGGAGGACAGAGCAGAGGCTGAAAAGTCCCAGGCCCAGGTGCGCTCCCTGGCCAGCACCGTCGAGCGCCTGGCCGCGCGGCTGGATTCGATCGACGCGCAGACAGCGACGGCGGTGGCTGCCGCCAAGGCAGCCGAAGCCACTGCGGCCAGGGCAGCCGTCGCGGCTGCAGTTTCGAGCGACGCATCCTCGCCGAGCAACGCTGCTGGCGCGGAAGCCAGGCCGGACCCGCAGCTGGCAACGGCGCTAGCTCGCACCTCCGAAGCGGCTGAGCGAGCTGGGGCCTTGGCAGAAAGCTCGCAGGCCCAAGTGGCCGAACTTACAACTCGTCTGGGCACCTTGGAGGAGGCTGTACTGCGTGAGCAGGCGGACACGATTGCGGCGCTCGAGGCAATTTTGGCGTCGCAAACGGGCGTGGCGCAGTGAGGACAGCGAGTCGCCGGCGAGGCGCAAGCGGACAGGGCGTGCGCAGTGTGGGGGCAGCCTCGCCGTGCGTGGGGCAAACTTGAATAAGTGGAAGCATTGTGCTGCGCTGTCGCAGCAGATCTCGAAGCGACCCGCGCAGCACGCGGGCGCACCCACAGGCAGTCACAACCACACCCACTCACGCGCATGCACGCACGCACACCCACGTGTGTGCAAGCTCCACAAAAGCCCCTCACGTCGCCTCAAAGCAGACACGGCACCCGTTCCTCCGCGACGCAATCGCCCTAGAGCGGCAAGCGCGCCAGCCTCACGTTGCAAGAGCGCAGTCCGACATGGAGCCCCCGACTGCGTCGGCAAGCAATCGCAACGCGGCCTCGGCGCCCCCAGGTCCGGATGCCGTCAGCAGGTAGCCGAACACGCTGTCTGCCCTGTAGTGCAGCCCGACCACTGCCAGGGCCACAGCGGTGCTGGACCCGTCGCCGGGCCGCAGCGAAAAGCGCGTTGTGTCGGTGGACACTCTGGATCGTTCCGCGACAGCCATGGCGCTCGGGCCGGCAGTCTGGCCTGCCGCAACCTGCTGCTCGAAGTGCGCCGCCCACTGATCGGCGAGCGCCCGCGTGCCGTCGACCCTCACTGCAAGGGGCGTGAGGTCCACACACACCAGCCGCACGCTGCATCCTCCCCAGTGGGCGCTCGACATGGGCGCTTGCAGCGTCAGGTCCACCCGCGGGCCGGCCGAGGCGGCAGACGCCGTCGGGGACACTGCCGACGAGGCCGTCCACGACGCCGGCAAGGACACGGACATGCCAGCCTTGCCCAGCTCTGTCCGCTCGAGGCGGGGCAGAGCCAGGGGCGCCGGCTGTGCGTGGGCCGGCCGCCTGCTGAGCGGCAGCGCCCGCTGGGCCGCTGTGCTGCCAGAGGCGTCGTCTGCCCGGCCGAAGACGCCTCCGCGCACCATGGGCGGCATGGACACTGCTGCCGCGGCCCAAGAGCCGGCTGCGTCGTCCGTGGACGACTGCCTCCGGCCGCCACCGAACCCCGACGCGGCTGAGCCCTCGCGCTGCGCCCTGCGGACCGGAATCGCGACGGCGGCGCTGGTGGCCCGTGCTCCAGCCGACGCGGCCATACCCCGCGCCTTGGCCGCGGCGGCTGCAGCCAGCTCTGCCGGCGTCGTGCCGCGCGCTGGCCCAGGTGCGGAGTGTCCTGACTGCTCCGCGAACGCCGTGGGAAGGTACCCCGAGTCCACACAGGGCGACTCCGGAGGGGTGTCCGCCAGGGAAGACGTCCCCCCCTCTATCCACGCCTCGGCGTCGAGGTGGTGGGCGGCGTCCTCGACCACGAAGGAGTCGATGAGCGCTGACATGAGCTGCTCAGAGCCCTTGAATGCCGGCGCGTCCGTCGCGAAGGACAGCGAGAAGGCGCGCGCCCACGACTGGGCCCTGCTGGCCCTGGCTCTGCCGCGCCCGGCCATGAGGATCACTGTCAGCAGCCTGAGGCCAGCCCCCGCGCCGGCGCCGGCGGTGGGGTCGGGGCCGGGAGCGGGTGCGGCTGTGGCCGGCGGGCCGCGAGAGTGCGGCGAAGCGCTCTGCTGCACCGTGTACTCGACCAGCCACGCTCCCGACGGCGATGTCCTGGCCGCCACGCCGGTGTAGGGGGCCACGCGCTGGACGGAGGCCCCCGGCAAGTCCCGCCGCAGCTCCGCTGCCAGGGAGCGAGCGAACTTCTCGGGCCGCGTCGCCGCCCAAGAGACGTCCTCCCACGTGACGGTGAACCGCTGGTAGACTGGTGCCCTCCGCGGCGTCGCGAAACGCACCACCACGCTCTCCGTGGAGGCGGCCGTTTCGAGCTGCCAGCCGCGAGGCTTGGCCACACTAAAGCGGTGGAGGTCGCTCGAAAACGTGTCGAACCCTGCGACAGCTTGGCGATCCAGCTGCTGCTGCGCCTGCCTCTGCGGCGCAGCCGAGGGAGCATCGTCGATGCCGGGCAGAGCTGGGGCCAGCCGAGAGGCGCCAGCCTCGCTCTCGGGGTGGGTCCCTTGCCGACTCGCGCCCCCGTCGCCGGACGCAGCAAGTGCGTCGATGCCCTTGCGGCACGCTGCTGGGAGCGACGCAGTGCCCTCGGTCAAGCGGGCGTACTTGCCAAAGCGCCGGAGTCGCCAGCCGCTCGCTCCCGCACGCCGCCCAGCGTCAACAAGAGCGTCGCCCCCTGGCCCCGCGTAGGTGCCACTGTCCCCATCGGCCCCGGCCTCGTCTGCCTCACTGTCAAAGTCCAGCACGCTGCCGTGGAGCAGGACATGTCTCCGCCTCAGCATGCGCCAACGACGGTACAAAAAGCATGCCAGGGCCACCGTCACGACGCCCACGACCACCAGGACCGTCAGCGTCACAATGGTCACAAACTCTTGGCTCTGGTGGCGACGCAGCATGAGCATACGTCGCCGCGACCGGGCCTAGCGCTGCAGGAATATGCGCCGCCTCGCTTGGTTGAGGTCCAGGGCTCTTCCGCCAGGCCGGTCGCGGGCGGCCTGCCAAGAGCCACCGGACCGGGGCAACGTGAGGACTGCTCCCGGCTACTGCGCCGCGCGTCGCAGCGACCACGCGCGTGCGCTGCTGCGGCGGGCAGGTTCTGGCCTGCTCCCAAGCGCTGGCAGAGCACGCGCGACACTCGACGACCGTCGGCAGTCCGCTCACCTCTCAGCGGCGCGCTCGGCGCCTGGTGGTGCATGTTTGGAAGCGCCTCCGTCGGTGCCTCGTGGCAGACCCTCGGCTTGGGCAGCGCCCGGGGCGCGCTGGGCCTTCGCTAGAGGGCTGCCGCGGCGAGGCGTGGTCCCGAGAATTTCCTCAGCCTGCCAGGATCGTGCCGCGGGTGGGAAGGCAGCCGCCGGCCATCCCCCGGCCGTGCTGCTTGGCGGATTCGGGGCCAAAACGGCTGCCCCACGGTGCTGTCGCGACAAAGCTGCTGACGCGCCGTTGATGACGGGCGCTCAGCAAGTCGCGTGGCTCTGCGATCCGCAAGCGATATGCGATCGGCTGCTCGCGTCCGCCCAGTCCGCCTTCCCCCCGTATGCCTGCGGCATTCCAAGCGGGGCGGATGCAGCGGCACGCCCCGCCAGCCGTCTGAGCCTCCAAGGGAGCTGCAGCACGCAGCCCATGCTGGCGCAGCGCTGCGATGATCCGGCCCTCAACCACCGCTCGAGCCCGGGCCTGTCTGTGGGGGGCACCGCAGAGGGCATCAGGGCGGTGACGAGTACCGGCTGGAAGGGCGTGCCGGGGCGAGCGTGGCATTGCTGCGCTGTTTCGGCAGGGCACCGTTCCGCCAGCGTCGCCGCGAAATTTCCGGGAAGCGATGCCAGGTCATTGGCCTCGTGGGACCCGGCCCGCCTTCCGCTAGCTTGGCTGGGCATATTCGGCTGTGATACGCTTGGAACAAGCTGCTCAGGGCGCGGCGGAGCGCTGCGGCCTGCCAGGGCCTCCAGGCGCTGGCAAATCTGCCGGACACTATGTCAGCCGACTTCCGGGATGCAGCTCTCTTCGGGGGGCTGCCACGCCTTTGCAGGCCCCGCAAGGCCAAGCCGGCGGCGCCACATCACGTGGGGCGCACATCGACACAGGGGGGGCCTGGCTGCTGGCGCCGTCGCTGCAGGGAGCGCGCCAGCCACGGGGCCAGAGACATCCAACGTGCTTGAACCTGCGAGCAGAGTTGGGCCGGTGTTTTCGCCAATCAACCGAGCGACAGTCGCCACACTCTCTCGCGCCGCGCACGCCCCGATCCCGACTTCCAGGGCTGGCGGACACGCGAGCGTGTGTGCCAGGTGCATCGCGCGATGGCTGCCCGCCCCGAGCGCGACATCCCCGCTGTCGTGGCTGAGATCAGGCAGCACCTAGCATCCATCGAGCAAATCGGCCGCCTCGTCGACAGGTACGACACGGACAAGGGCCGGCTGCTTGGCGAGGGCACGTACGGGTCGGTTTACGACGCCCACATCCGGGACGGACCGCAGGGCGCGCTCGGGACGCACGTGGCGCTCAAGGTGGTCCGCCTGGCGTCGCTTGCGCTCCGCCCGCCGGAAGAGTGCCTGTGCGTGCTGCGCGAGATTGCCGTGCTGCGGAGCCTCGCGCTGGGGCTTCCGGCCGAGTATCGGCGCCGCATGGTGGGGTTTGTGGAGACCCGGCGCACTGCGAGGCACATTCTCATTGCGACCCAGCTGTGCAGCAGCAAAGACTTGTTTTTCCGCATCACCGAGGCCAGGACGCAGCTCACGGAGCCGCACGTCGCGTGGATTGTGCGCGAGCTTGCGCTCATCCTCGCCGGCATGCATGCCGCTGGGTGCGTTCATCGCGACATCAAGCCCGAGAACATTCTCACGGTCGAGGGACCCGACCCGACAGCGGCAGAGCATCCGGTGACAGATGCAACCTCGACCGGTCAGCCATCCCCGCTGGGCGTGCGGGCCGACGAGCCCGCTGGCGAGACGCAGCACGGTCCCCCGCTGGGGCGGCAAGACACGTCGCAGCCCGAGTACCCGGGCTTCGCCGTCGTGCTCGCTGATTTCGGGTACGCCCACTCGACACACATGTTTCCGAGTGACGTCTTTGCAGGTCGCTTCCTCGGCACGCCCCAGTACGCAGCCCCAGAGGTCTTGCGCGACGGGCAGCACGGAGCCCCAGCTGATGTGTGGTCGCTGGGCGTGGTGATGCACGCGCTGTGCGTGGGAGGCGTTCCCTTCCCTTCCCGCACGCGAGAGGCAGCGCTGACCGCTGTGGCCGACCTTTCCGGCCCGGTCAAGCTCGTGGGCGCTGCCTGGGCGACCCGCTCGCCGAAATGCATCGACCTTGTGAGGCGCATGCTCGAGCCCCGACCGGATCGCAGGATCACGGCCGCCGAGGTGGCCTTGCACCCGTTTGTGCGCGGCGAGGCAAGCCTCAGCGGGCTCGGAACTGCCGCCGCGCTCGAGCGGCTGCGCAAGTTCAACGTGTCACGCCGCTGGCGGCGCGCCGGCAACGCCTGCCTCGTGGGCAGCCTTCTGGCGCGGGTGCGGCTGGCGGCAGTGCGCAGCGTCGCCGACTCAGAAGCGTCGAAAGCTGCCGAGGGCGCTGAGGACCACCCCGGAACTGGCGAGCCGCTTTCCCCGGCAGAGTCCACCACCAGCGTGGCCCGTGTGCTCGGCGTTGGGTGGGTGGCTCCCGCCCAGCACGGCTCCCCGGCCCGGCCCCCGGCGTCTGCGGCCGCAGCGCCAGCTCCGGCGCCGGCAGCTGCACCACCAGCAGCGGCAGCTGCACCACCAGCAGCGGCAGCGGCAGCGGCAGCGGCAGCGGATCGCCACTCCTCCTCCATGGCCCACCCCCCGGCAGCCGCAGCTCGCGAAGCCGTGGCACAGTGCGCCCCGACCAGCGCGGCTGCGAGGCCCTCCATGGCGATCGGCCAGTCTCCCCACAGCACTGCAGCCCGGCCCGCCGACGAGTCGGCCGAACGCCCCTCCTCCTCCTCCTCCTCCTCGATGGCGGGGCCCCCCGTTTACGCCGCCATCTCAAGGGGGAGCGAGCCCGCGCTGCCGTCCCCGGCCACGGTGCACAGCCTCGGCGGGTTCCCCAGCTCCGCGAGCTCCGCTCGCACAGACGGCGCGGCCAACGGCACTGTTGCGCCGGCGCGATCGGCGGCGAGCTTTCCCGCCGAAGGAGACGGTGACGCGGCCTCCGGGGCCGCCGGAAGCTCTGCCAGCCAGGCTGGCGAGGTGTTTGGCGGGGCCGACAGAGCCGCCTCGCTCGCCGGAACCAACTCCGCCGTGGGTAGCAGCAATTCGCGGGCAGGCTCCGAGGCAGCGTCTGTCGCAGGGAGCGTGTTCTCTGTCTCCAGCCCGGCGGTGAGAGCGGCCCGCGCCCGACAGGTGGCCCGTTGGCGCTACCTGGTGAAGAGCGACGCGCTAGTGAATGCCTTCAGGGAGAAGGCGGCGGAGAGCCGGCTCGCGGCGGCGGCACCGGCAGCGGCCTCGTCCGGCACTGCTGTAGCTGCTGCAGATGCTGCTGCCGCAGCAGCTGCAGCTGGTGGTGGTGCCGCTGCCGCTGCCCCATCTGATGCTGGCGGCAGCTCTGCGCTGCTGGGCCCTGCTGGCGTCGCTGGAGGCGGCTCCCTGCCGCATCAAACGTCGTTGTTCATGCGGCGCCACGAGTTTGTGGCATTCCTCGGAAAGCTTCTCTCGGAAACAGCAGTGGCCTCGCCTCCCGGAAAGGCAGACGGCTCCGGCAACGCGGGTCCGCCCGCAGCGGCTCTGCCGGCCCACTGCACGACTGCCGACGGAGCCGACTCCGGATCCGGGACGGGCTGCGGTGGGACTGGGCCGGAAGCGGACCGCGCAGCGCACGCAGCCTCAGCCTCCCTGAATGCGCCGCCGCCCCGCCCCCGCCTGCCCAGCACCAGCGACTCCTCGAGCTCAAACGTGGCGTCCTCCGGTCCGGCGCTCTCTGCCCTCGCGAGCGACGCAAGCGACGCTGGGGTCGGCGACGCCGTGAACGCAGCGGCCCTGAGCCGCCTCTTCGACGCGTTTGACCAGGACGGCGACGGCATGGTTGACATGGCGGAGTTCTGCGCCGGCGTCGCTCAGCTGCACGGGCAGCGCGCCACCGCCCTCGGCATGCTCTTCGAGTTCGCCGACCTCAACGGCGACGGCCGGCTGTCGGCAGAGGAGCTGGCTGCCATGCTTGCCAGGCAAGCGACCGCCGACGAGGCTACCGAGGCGCGCAAGGCATCTGCAGCCGCGGAGTTCCTGGAGCGGGTCGACGCTGACGGGGACGGCTTCGTGACGCTCCGCGAGCTGCGCGACGCCCTGGCGGCGGACACGCACGTTGCACGCGTCTTTGGCGCGGTGGGCGGCCAGGAGGCCACCGACGAAGCTGGGGACGACGTCGACCCCACGTCCACGGTTGCAGATGGCCGCCGCAAGCGAGCTCTGCCCGCGTCGCGTTCTGCTGCGCCGGCCAAGCGCGCTCGTCCCGCTGCGGATGGCCTCCCCGGGTGTATAACCATGTGAACTCTGCGCGAACGAGGCGCGCTGCGGCCCAGGGAGAGGGCGCTTTGCGAGAGTATGCGCACGCCCAATATTGGAAATCTGAGGCGCAGAGCACTGGCGCGCGGCGAGGCATGCACACTCTCCCCCACAACTGAACCGCAGCCGCGTGGCTCGCCCGCGGCATCGCCCACTCGCCAACAAAGCACGGGCGGGCAGGCTGGGGGCGTGACGGCTTCGCCAGCCGGTGGGCCGTCGCCGTCGGGGGGATATGCGCGTGGCTGCCGTGGCTGCTCTGGCCGCCCTGGTCCCGTGCCTGGCCACGCAAGCCCGCGCCGACCCAACGAGCGCAGTGGGGAGTGCAGTGGCGGCCATCGCCCCAGCGCTTGCCGCCCCGTGGCAGACTCGCCTGCGCCCGCGGGGCCAGCGCTCTGATGGCGAGGCAGAGGGGTGGGCCGCCGAGGCAATGCAACTGCGGCTGCTGGAAGCAGGCCTCGCGGAGCTGGGCGCTGTCACTCTCCCAGACTGGTCGCGCTTGGCAGCTGCTGCGGCGGACAGCGTGCTGGACCGGGCTACGGCGGCCGAGCGAGTCGCCGGCGCTGAGCGGGCCGGGCTGCTTGCGGAGACGCTGGAAGCATGTCGCGCCGTCCTTCGCGGCTGGCGCGCAGTGGCACCCGGGGCCGAATTTCCAGCCGCTGGGCATGCCCTTGCGGTGCGCTCGCTGCTCCTGACGGGAGCCAGCGCCGCGCACGCCGCTGCCGCGGCCACTGGGCAAAGCGACTTGGTGTCAGAGTCCGTCACTCTCGTCGCTGTGCTCACCAACGCGGCGCACTACCTCGACGGTGCCGCAAGGCTCCTGCGGGGGCTGCCCGGGGACGCCGCAGCCGGCTGGGACGTGGCCGGCACACTCGGCAGCGCTGGGGTGTGCCTGGGCACGGCACCGACGCCACAGCCCGGGGTCGGCCCCGGCCGGGGTCGGGACTCGGCCTACCTGACGGCTTTCGCCGTGGTTCCGGCAGCGTCCACCCAGTGCATGACGGCCACTGCGGCAAGGCGGTCACAGCTGCTGTTGGCCGCCTCCGCGCAGCTGGCCACGCGCGCAGGCCTGATCGGCTGCTCCGTCGCCCTCGGAGCGCGCAGCGAGCCACCGCACCGCGAGTGGGGCCGCAACACGGGAGCGCTCGAGCGCTTGCTGCGACAGGCGAGCCCCCTGCCGGAGTGGCGGCGGCACTCCGCGTCCGCTGCGCTGGCGGCAGAATCCGCTCTGGCGCTCAGCAACGCGGCGCGAGCGAACATGGAGCTCGGGGGGGTGCCGGGGGCGTGGGGGGCCGTGCTCCTGGCGGTGCAAGTCGGCTCTGACTCGGTGTCGACGTCGACGCTCTCGCTCGAGGTGCACCTGCGGGTGGCGATGCGCGTGCAGCCTCGGCCCACCGCGAACCGCGTCATTGGGCTGTCAGAGGCCCTGCTCGGGCCGCTGTCGCCCAGCGCTCTGGCAGGCTCAGCGCCTTGGCCCGGCGTGTGTGACGCGATCGCAGGAGACGGCAGGCTGGAGCAGCTGCAGCAGGCCATGGCGTCGGAGCCAGCCCTGCTGCAGCTGCTGAACACTCGGTTCCAGCTGGGCGCCTCGTGGTCGCACTCGCTGAATCGGACTGACGCACTGGCGACGAAGCGGGTGCTGGTGTGCCTCTCACCGCGCTCGGCCTCCCGCCTGGGCAAGCTTGCGGAGGTGGCGCAGGAGCAGGGCAGCCTGGTGGAAGCCAGCGCATCGGCCGCAGCTCTGGCTCGGCTGCTGCTCGAGGGGAGCGCGGCTGGGAAGCCGCCGCCCGCCGGCGAGCATCGCCCCGACGACGCGGAGAGCGCCAAGGCCCTGTGCATGGCAGCCCTGTCCCTCGGCCAAACTGAGCAGGCAAGGCTGCTGGGGCCCCTGGTCTTGTCCAGGCGCGTCATGGCGGAGTGCGGCGCCTGGGTGCGCGGCGCCGCAGGGACTCTGCGGGGAGCGTCGCAGCCCCGCCCGGGCGGTCGGGCGCCTGCGCGCCCCAGCCTGCCCCTTCATGTGGGCTACGTGACGCGCGACATCGCATCGCCCACTGCGCTGCAGCAGCACCCTGTGGCGCCAATCCTCCTGGGCCTGCTTCGCTCCCACGGAGACGCCGCCGTCCCCTCGGTCCACTACACTGGCCTCGCAAGCAGCCTCACAATCGCAGACCTGGCCGCCACCCACGAGACGCGGCGGCCGCACTCCATCGTGGAGCGCTTGTGCGCTCAAGGCTCCGGCGCGTGCTGCCCTCCTGGCAGTACGCTGGCCTCGTGCATGCCCGCCGAAGCCCTCGGGCAGCTGTGCTCCGCTGCCGGGCTCGTCGGCACGTTTGGCGATATTGCCTGCCAGGCAAGAACGCTGATCCACGCCCCTGCGGAGCCCGCTAGCGGCTCGCTGTACGGAGACGTGTGCGGAGCGGGCCCGCTGGACGTTGCTGTGGACTTGCAAGGCCTCACGATGGGCATGGAGCCCGCCCTGCTCCGCAGCTTGGGGCGAGGCTGCCCCGCACCTGCGCCACGAGAGGCGCCGCGCCGGCTGGCGCCCGTCGTCGTGGAGTCGGTGGGGTACGTGGGCTCCACGGGGCTCAGCAACGTGCACTACGTCACGGCTGACACGCTCACCATCGCTGTGGAGCGGGCTTGGGCAGGCTCGCACCTTTGGTTCACGGAGTCTGCGCTCCTGCTGCCGCGCGCCCAACAGCCGCCGGGCCCGGCATACCGCAGGCCGCGGGCGGGAACGCAAGATGTCACGGCGCCGGGGCGTCCCATCGTCGTCGCCTCGCTCGCGTCGGCCAGAAAGTCGCTCGAATCGGTGACGGTTGCCTGGGGCAGGGCCCTGGCGCTGCTGGCCCTCACGGACAACGGCCAGAGGCGGCGCCCAGGCTCCGGGGCCCGGCCAGGCCCGCTGTGCCCTGTCGAGCTGTGGGTCCGCCGGTGGCCCAGCCGTGGTGGCAGAGTCGCTGACTGCGCCGGGTGCGCCGGCAAGCCGAGCATTGTCGGCACGGTTGCGGCAGCGAGCGGCTTTCCTCCGTGGTGCATCCGTGGGGTGGGTCACGCCCCATCCCACGCAGAGTACTTGGGCATGCTTCGGCGCGTGGACGTGTTTTTGGACTCGCCGGTGTACGGAAGCCACACAACAGCGATCGACGCGCTCTCGCAGGGGGCCACCGTGCTCGCGTGGCAGGGCGCCGTGCCCCAGGGGCGGCTACCGGCGAGCATCGCCGCCCAGTCGTCCCGCGAGGCCGGAAGGTCCATGATCGTGCGCTCGGCCAAGGAGCTCGCGCTTGTGCTGCGGCGCATGGCCAACCCGGCTGTGGCGTCTGGCTTGCGGAGGCTTCTCCTGAGCGGCGGCGGCGGCGACGGTACCCTGTTCGACCTCGCCGAGCACGGCAGGGCGTGGCAGCGGGCGCTGGCTCTGGTCAAAGAGGTGCAAGCCGGCCAGGCTGGCGTGCAGTGGTGGCGCCCGCGTCGCCATCGGCCTGGCTACGGCTTCTGTGAAGGCAGTAGGCGCTTCATCGGGTTGGAATCGGGCGGCGTGCGCAACTGTGAGGCCGGGGATGAGCCGCGCGCCGCGTCGAGCGAGCCATCGTGGCGTCCGCTGCACGTCGTCGTGGACCCGCTGAGCGACTGGCGGCGACGGGCGTAGAGAGAGCGGCATGGCAGGTCGCGTGCAGGGAATCGAGGCGCACGCAGTGCTGGTTCGAGCGTGAGCGCGAGCTCTCGTGCCGGCCTTGCGGGGGAGAGGGACTCCGCGCGGTCGCAGTGGTTGGGGGGTGCCGTTCCGTGTGAGAAACAGCTGATTCGTCGCGCTGGCGGACACACACGCACCTCGCCCGGGGAGGCTATGCTTGCCATGCAAAGGGACTCCCCCCGCAGCGAAGCAGCGGACGCCCGCAACCATCGCGCGTGGCTCCGCTTGCACGCACGCTGCTGCGTACCGGTTGGCCGGGCGACCTCAGGCAAGGCCGCCGCCTTACCCCCAACACACCTTCACGCGCGCCCGGCGCAGCGCACCCGGCACCGCCCCGCCGCTTCATCCTCCCACGCACAAACCCCACGCGAGCGCTTGGCAGGCTCCCAGTGCGCTCACTTGCGGACCATCTTGGTGCGCTTGCGGATCATCTTGGTCTCGAGGCGCTTGCGCTCCTTGAGGTAGGCGGCGCGGTCGGTCTTCTTGAGCGTTTCGAGGTGGGCGCGCTTGGCCAGGATGTTCTCGTCGATCTGGACCTTGCCCTCCTCGGCGTCGCGCTCCTCGGTCTCGATCTGCTCCAGGCGGGCGCGCATGTCCTTGTTGCGCTTGAGCGCCTCCTTGGAGATCTTGATCGAGGCTGCGCGGTCCGCCACGTCCAGCGCAAGGCGCATCAACTCCTCGAGCTCGCCCATGCGCGAGGCGGTGGGCAGCTTGAACTTGAAGCGCACGGCCTGGTTGGAGAGGAGCTCCACCCCGCGGTCGTAGCTGGGGACGCGGTCGGTGATGTGCAGCAGGCGGAACAGCGGGTCGGCCGCGCGCTCCACGTCCGTGTCGTCGGGGAGAACGGCCGAAGCGCCCGAGGACGATGCGGCGGAGTCGGCGTCCCCGGCGTAGCGGTTGGTGGGGAGGGCGGGGGAGTGGCGGCCCAGGATGGCCACGACGCTGGAGGAGAGGCAGTTGAGGGCGTCCTTGGTGTCCGTGAGGATGGAGAGGCCAGCGAGGCCGCGGTCCACCTTGCGGGGGTCCACCACAGAGGCAAAGGCCATCAGGTCACGGGCCTCCTTCTGGATGCGGCGGCGGTCCCGCCTGGGAGCGGCAGCGAGCACGAAGGGGTCCACGGCAGACGGGTCCATGAACACCTCAACGGTGATGGTGTCCTCGTCGCCAGAGAGGGCGGCCAGCACCCACGACAGGAGGTCCTGGCGCGGGAGCAGGTCGAGGCTCACGACGAGGCCCCGCGTGCGGGCGCGGCCGGTGGCGTAGTAGCGGAAGGCACTCGGGGTCTCCTTGTTGAAGGGGGAGCCGGGGTCGGAGCAGATCTGGGTGGTGGAGAATGAGGCGGGGAGCAGCTTTCCGGCGTCCCCGAACTCGTTGAACCAGGCAGCGGCCAGGGAGCTGTTCACGGAGGAGCCGAGGAAGAACGCGCCCACGTACGCAAGGACCACGGTCAGCGCGAGGATCTCCCACTCCCACGTCTGGGGCAGATTGTTGCGGGCCGCCGGCGCGCCAGCTGCAGCGGACTTGCTGGCCGGCTTGGCCTTGTCGCCGGACTGGGAGGCTTGCGCTTCGGCGGGCGCATTAAACTCGAACTCGTCAGCCGCCTCGTCCTCCTCCTCCTCCGCTTCCTCCTGCGCGTCGAGAGCGTCGGCCGCCGACGAAGCAAACTCGTCCGCCGCCTCGGCCCGGCCAGACTTGCCAAGATCGCTGCCCTCCATTGCCGCGCCAGCGGCGGGTGGCTGCGCCACCGTGTCGGCGTTCGCGGCAACCTCCGCCTCGTCAAACTCGTCTGCACGTGGCACAAGGCGCGAGGCAACCAGGGTCGAGAGGCCGAGGGATGCGCCGGCACGCACGGGCGCCGCCACGGGGCGGACTGGCAACGCGGAGAGGCAGCCACGCAGTCGGGGCCCAGCAGCGCCAGCCGCCGCGGGGCGCAATCGAGCAGCGCAGGCTGCAGGCTGTGGCATCCGCTGGCTTTGCTCACCCGCGAGCACGCCGCCTGCAAGGCACGCGAGGGCCGCGAGGGCCGCGACTGCAACGAGGCGCATGTCCGCACTCGCCTCGGGCCTCGGCACGAGTGGGCCGGGCCCGGGCTGCAGCCCTGCGGGCTGCCGGGCGCCGCTGCAGCGCGACGAGGGCCGGCAGAGGCGGGACGCCGGCATGCTTGCGGCCGCACCAATACTCCGCGCCGGCCAGCGCGCCCTCCCGCCGGCTCGGGTGTTCTGCCCCCCGGCCCGCCGCACTCCCGCGGGCGCTTGGCGTGGCCGCCTCCGGCCCCTTTTTGTTCCAGACCCCCTGGTCTGGAGCAGGCACAGCGGCCGGCGAGCCTGCCAGGTGCCGCAGCTAGGATGGCGGATGCTTCTCACGAGACGGTGATCCATGCTGCAGTGGCTGCACTCGAGGAGGCAACCGAGGCCATGCGCGAGAAGAGGCTCGACGACGCGGAGAGCATCCTCTTTGTGGTGCTAGCAAACGTCGACAAGGCCGCCGTGGCCTGCGAGGGCGGCGAGGACGAAGCGCCCGTCGAGATCAAGCTGCTCAAGGCCCGCGTGGTGAGCTTGCCGGCTTCTGCCGCGCGCCGAGGGGGCAGCCGCATGGGAGCGACGGACTTTGCGCCCATGCACCGCCGCCAAGGGTCGTGGCGGCCGCCCAGCAGCTGGAGCGGCCGGCTGCTCCCTCGAATCGGCGGCTGCCGCTGCTCCTGGCCGGCGCACGGCCGCGGCTGTCCTCACGGTTGCAGCCGGGGCCTGTGCTTGGGGACGGGAGCGCGTGCCTGCGTTGCTGGCAGCCGGTGCGCGGCGCCTCGCGGGCAGCGCTCGGCTCGCGGCCCCGGCGAGCGCAAGGCCGCTCCGCGACCGCCCCATTGTGCGCCTGGCTGTCCCGGCGGCTTGGCTGCTCGCAGATCGGCAACCTGGGCAACGTGCTGTACCGCAAGGGGGGCGATCATCTGGAGCAGGCGCTGGAGCACTTTCGCGACGCGCGACGCATGTTTCACGAGCTCGGCGACGGCGTGAGGGAGGGCAGCATCTGCATCTCCACCGCCAACGCGCTCGACCGCCTGGGCATGCACGTGGAGGCTGTCGCCATGATGAGGGACTTCCTCCGGCTTGCAGAGCAGTACGGCGCCCCCGCCAAGCGCCGCGAGTTCGCTGAGGTGTGGATCGCGCGACGGACTGGCACCGCCAAGGACAGCGCCGCCATCGGCACCTCGCACTCGAGCGCAGACGCCCCCTCGCCGACGGCGAGGCCGCCCCCGTCGGTGCGACTCACCCCCATGCAGGCGCTCGAGGCGGCCGCGGAGGCCGCCGACACCCCGCTCTCGGACCTGGTCAACCCGGCGTCCGCGAGCATGGTCACCCCCATGCTCGAGTTCGGCTTCGAGAACCTTGCCTTCTCCGATGTGCTGGCCCGGTCGCAGCGCTCGCTGCGCATGCTCTCCGCCGTGTCCAGCATGCTGCGCGCGCGCGCCGCGGCCGAGGAGCGCTTCGCCGAGGCCCTGGCCGCCTCCAAGGCCGAGGAGGCCGCAGCCGGGGTCGTCGGCGAGGTCACGGCCGGGATTTGGTCGGCCCTGGGCTCGGTTGTGGGCGCTGGCACCGTGGCCCTGGGTATGGACGACCCGCTCGGCGTCTCGGGCGCCGTGTCCGCGGACGCGGCGGACGCGCTGTCGCCTCCCGGCGCCGAACTCGATACCAGCGACGGCCGGCCTGGCGACCCCTCCGCCGCTGCCGGCAAGTGGGACAACGGAAGCATCGCCGCCGCCGTGGCTGCCATCGAGCGCCATGCCAGCTCGGAGGCGGGCCGACGCCGCCGCCTCGCCGCCGCCTGGAACCAGGGCGTCGCCCAGCTCTCCGCCCTCAAGGCGCACCACGACCGCGTGCACAAGGAGGGCGCTGCCGCCGCCGAGACGCTGGTGCGCAACGTGTCCGCGGCCCGCCGCAAGCTCTCCAAGGCCCACGTGCGCCTCCGCAAGGCGCAGCGCGCCGAGGCAGAGGCCAAGGCGGGGCTGCGCCGCGCCCACGAGGCGCTCTCCGCCATCGTTGACAAGGCTGGCGGGGACGTGGACGCGGCCGCCAAGCTGGACGGTGGCAGGGCCATGCGGGAGGTGCAGGCCGAGGCCGGCCGCCGGTCCAAGCAGGTGGAGCGGGCCACCACCGAGGCCGGCTCGGCGGAGGCGGCCATGCAGGCTGCGGTTGTGGAGCACCTCACGGCAAGGCGCACGCGCGACAGCCAGCTGGCCCAGATCGCCCGGCGCTTCCAGGCGGCGGAGGAGGCCAGGCTGGAGGGCATGGCCGGCGCGCTGCGGCTGGCTGGAGAGCGCTGGCAGCTGGTGCAGACGGCAAGCGCCGAGGCGGGAGACCGCCTCGCGCGCGCGGTGGACCGCGTGGACCCCAGCAGCGACCTGCGCATGTTCGTGCACCAGCGGCGCGTCGTGCGCCGCGTCCGGGAGCAAAAGGCAGAGTTGCAGCGCTGGGAGGGCAACAGGGAGGAGGCGGAGAGGCGCCGGACGCGCCGTATCCAGGCAACGGCCGAGGCCGCGCAGGCGCAAGCGGCAGACGGGGCGGCTGCCGAGGGCGCGGAGGCCGCAGACGAGGCGACTGATCCGGACGACGGCGCGAGCAAGGACGGCTCTGCCGAGGGGGGCGCCGCCGGCGGGGGCGGGCCCTCGCCCGCCTCGTCTGGCGCTGGCGCTGGCAGCGCTGACGACGCCACTGCTGTGGCAGTTGCGGCGGCGGCGGTCCGCGCTGGGGCCGACGGAGCGGCCGCTGACGGGGCTGGGTCCAAGGCGGGGGCGCGCTCGGGCTGGCTCTCCGGCCTGCGCGGCGGGCCGGGGCGCCGCAGCCGCGGGACGTCTGCCGAGACGGGCGGTCTCACGGTCGCGTCTGCCCTGAGCTCGAAGCAGGCCAGCACGGACGCTGACGACTCCGGCGAGGGGCTCGAGGGTCTGCGCGAGGAGGACGACGAGGGCCTGGCGGTGGTGCCGGTGTCCGTGTCGCGCGAGCGGGCGCTCACGTTCGCCAGCGACTCGATGCGCGCGGAGGCGGAGCTGGCTCCCGTGGCCCGCGCCTGGGTGGCCTCGCTCTTTGAGCACGCCTCCCACGGGTCGTACGACGGGCCGCGCGACCACGGCCAGGCTGCGGCCGCCGTCGCCGCGGCGGCAGGTGCCGCCGAGCCGGGGGCTGCCGTCGCGAGGCCGCCGGCCCGGACCGCTGGCCAGACCGCCGCCGACGCCACCGCCGCCTTCCTGGAGCTGGTAGACCTGCCCGAGGACAAGGAGGCCATCGCTGAGCGGCGCGACGCCGTGCTCTCCTCCCGTGTCTTCGCCCACCCCTCCGGCAGAGCTCTCTTCCTCTCCGAGCTCAACTGGTGGCGGGCGCACGGCAGGCGCCTGCGCAAGGGCTTGCCGCGGCTTGGCGCGGCCCTGCGCCGGTGCCTCGACGCCTGCGCCGTCCACGACGACGTTGCGGCCGCCAAGCTGCTTATGATCATGAGCCAGACCTTTTACGCGCTGCGGGACGAGGACGAGGCCACGGACGCGCCCGGGGCGGGGGAGGCGGCGCCAGAGCACGCCCCTGCTGCCGCTGGCTCAGACAACGTGGCGCGGGCCGCCATCGAGGCGGCCGCGGCCGCCACAGCGGCCCAGGCGGCCCCCGGCGCGGAGGACGGCGGCAAGAAGCGCTTCGCCTCCGACTGGCTCTACGGCCACGACATCTGGGCCCGGCCCGAGTTCTGGGAGGAAGCCCTCTACCGCTCGGTGCGTGAGGAGGCGGAGCGGCCGTTCGCCCCCTTCCTGCGGGGGTCAGAGGCGGGCGTCTTCGCTGACAGGCTGGTGCTCACGTCCTCCCGAGCGGGGAAGGGCCGGGAGCGCGCCTCGACATCGTCAAAGCCCGCCGTGGACGGCGCCATGACTGTGGACTCGGTGGCTGAGGCCGAGGGGCTCTCCGCCGCGTCGAGGGCCCGCGCGGCCACCGCCTCCCCGCCCCCGATGGCGAGCGACGGGCGGGGCGACACCCCCGCCGCCCCCCCGTTCCAGCCGGGGTCGCGCGAGTGGTCGTACGCCTACCGGCAAGCCCTGTTCGGACAGCTGGGCTCCTACGCAATGAACATGCGTGCGTTTGGCATGCCCGAGGAGCAGGCCACGCTCGTCGTCGCCCGGATCGCGAGAGGGAACGGCCTGCCTGCGGAGATGCTCCAGGCGCTGCTCGTGTCGATGGACCCCACCGCAGCGACCGAGCGGCGGCAGGCCCGAGAGAGGCGCGCCGCCGACGCTGCCCTCGCCAAGCCCAAGCCCGTCAAGGCAAGCGCGCCGGCGGACGCGCCGAAGCCGCCTGCGCCGCAGCCGGACGCCGCTGTGGACGCCGAAGCGCCCTCGCCAGCCGCTGGAGCTACCGAGGCCGAGGCCGGGGCCGAGGCCGCTGGTGGTGCCGCTGGTGCTGCGGCGTCGCAGCCAGAGCAGCTCGCCGAGGCGGCCGTGGACGAAAAGGAGCCCGTTTCGAGCCCAGTCCCAGCGACCGCGGACGCGGACGCGCCGAGGGATGACGCCTCGGCCGACGCTGGCTCGGAGGGCGACGCGTCCGAGGATGAAGGCCCCATGTTCGACGATGACTGAGAATCGCCGCCCTGCTCCCCGCACGAACAGCGCTGCCCGTATGCAGGTGGCGCGCGCTGGGCGTGCACTCCCACTCTTTCCACGCGCCTGTGGCCTCTCGAGGGCGCTGCGCGGCACAGACGCGGCGTCGTTTTTGCACGAATCTGTAGGGGGTGCATTGGACTCGTAGTTGGAGCTCTGTCCGTGAACCTGGCTCGGACGAGAGTTGCAGCACCGGCGACTGGGGCTGGGCGATCGCACCGAACTCGCTGGCTTGTGCGTGCGCATGGCCGCAGCTGCGCTGTGGGCCTCTGCAGACAGGCGCGCATGGTCCCGGGCGCTCGATCAGTACGGCTCCGCCCTCCGCGCAGTTCGGGATGCGGTGAGCCTTGCGCGTTTGAACTTGAGCGGGCGCGCACCATAAAGCTGGCGCACGGCCGCGCCCAAACTAGCTGCGCCTCCCATAAAGCAGCCGGCTGTCGCAGTCCAAAACCGGAAAGAAGGCTGACCTGGAGGCGCTGGACGAGGCCGTGCGCGAGAGCCTGCCGGCAGCGATTGCTGCACGGCATCCCCCGCACGCGACGCAGCCTGAGCTGTCGACGCTGGTGCGGTGGAAGCTGATGCGAGGCAAGTTCCGCCCGCGGCTGCAGGGCTTTGCGGACGCGGCCGACCATGCCGAGGTCGTGGAGGCCACGACAGCAGCATTTGAAGCCGCCTCGCGAGTGACCCGAGCACTGCTCACCGACCCGAAGCGGCGACCGGCGGCCAAGGCCGCCGTGGTGGCTGCCCTGGAGGCCCTCACGTCCCTCAAGGGCGTTGGCCCTGCGACGGCAAGCGCCTTCTTGGCGGCCTTTTCGCCGGAGTTCCCCTTCATGGCTGATGAGGCGCTGGTGCTCGTCGGCGAGCGCAAGTACACGGCGACAGTGTACGCGGACCTGGTCGTCAGCCTGGCGGCCAAGGCAGAGAGTATCGCCCCCTGTCGCGCAGCGGTCGCTGCGGCCGCTGCAGCGGCATCGAGCGACGCAGCCGAGCAGCAGGCAGCAATTTCCCCCCGCGACATCGCCGACGCACTGTGGGCAGTGGCCCATGCCCCGCCAGCCGCTGCCACTGCCGCTGCCGCTGCCGCTGCGGAGCGGGCACCCAAGCGGCCTGCTGCTGGTGCGGACGAGAGCGAGCCTAGCCCGGCCGAGGAGGGCGCCAAGCGCAGGCGGCCGGCCAGGCGCTGACCGCGGCTTGGCTGCCCTGGACTCACCGGCGGGGCCTTGCTCGCCTCGTTTTATAGGCCGGCCGACTCTTGGGCTGGTTGTTTGGCTGACCTGGAAGCAACCTGGACGTGCGTTGCGTGCGCTGTATCTTCCGCGCCGGATTCACCCTCCCTCGTCTCGATTGCAACAGACGGCGCGCTTCCGTTGGGTGGGGGGCAGCCTGCTCACACCCATGCACGCACAGATATCATAGCCACGCAACGACCATTGCCAACTCTGCGACCGGCGTGGCCGGGCAACGCTAGCCTTGCCAGCGATCCCTCGCCCCGGGGCGCTCGTCCCCGCTGCCGCTGTCCGCGCCGGGGCCAAGCGCCGTACCGCCGAAAACCGTGGTCCGCGCGAAACCGCTCGGCGCTGCCACGTGGAAGCCCGATCCCGCGGCGCCGGCCGCAGTCCTGTGGGCGGCCTCGGCCTTGGCGTCGCCCGCGGACGCCTCTGCGCGCGCCAGCGCCGTTTGCTCCTCCCTGACGAAGGCTCGCCTGTTTTCAGAGTTTAGGACGTTGAAAAAGCGCAGCAGGGCCACGGCCAGGTCCTCGTACACTTCGCGGCTCCACCGCGCCTCGGAGAAGCTCGCTGCTTCGATCAGGAGAGTAACCTCCTCGGCGGAGCGAGCGCCCGACGGGCGGGGCGCGATCTTCGCCACGGTGCTGCGGGAAGGGGCGGGGGTGAGGGCGGGGGCGGTGGCCTGCGAGGCCATCGCCGCGCGCCCTCCGGGGGTCATCACGCTGCGGGAGCGGAGAAGCGGCATGGGGGTGGTGCCGGGAGTCGCAAGAGGCGGCCTGGGCGGGTCTCCTCCCCTGCCGCCGTCGCCGCTGCTCCCGGGCTGCCCCGGGGCCGCCGTCCCGCCGCCGGCGCCCCCGCCGCTGCCTCCGGGCGCAGCGGCCCCCATGAACGACCTCCTCCCCGACACGCCCGTGAGCTGGATCGGCCGGCGGTGTGCCCCGGTGGCCACCTCGGCCGGCCTCGCGACCGCCGCACCTGGGGACGCGCCTCGCCCCACGGCGCCCGCAGCTGCCGCCGCGAGGGCCTCGGCGGCGTCGCCCCCCGATGACGTCATGCCTGGCAGTGTCCCCATCACGCTGCCCGCGCGGCCTGCCGTTGTCGGCATGGACAGCGGGCGGGCGCGTGAGGCGCCGGAGTCGGCGGAGGGAAGGCCTATGTCACCCAACGGGTCGGCAAAGTCCGACTCCAGGCGCTGGAGGTAGGCACGGACGGATTCGGCGGGGCGACGGCGCGCGGGCCCTGGGGTGCTTGCGGCCTCGTTGAGGAAGAGGACCACGAGCCGAGCCGCGGCGTCACGCCAGCGCATCGGACCCATGGACGAGGACTTGTGAACGTCCACCCTGACGTCCGGCTCCGGGTACGTCTTGGAGTCCGCAACCAGGGAATAGAGCGCGCGCAGCGAGGATTGCATCCCCTGCGGCGCCAGTCGAGGCGGGCAGGGTCACAGCGGGACAGTGGCATTGGGGGGCGCCTGCTGCCGAACGCAAACGCCGACACGTCGCGCCCCGCGCGCGCCCGTCGCTGCCGCACCGGCTTGGACTCACGCGATCAAGAATGTTCGGCACGCGCGCAATGCCCAGCGCCACAAAGCCCCCAACGCGTGGAAGAAGCGCGTCCCGGGAGGACCTGGACCAGCGGTCGGACCCGCACGCTCGAAGCCACCAGCAGCACGCGCGCAGCCAGGTGATGCTGGCCCCCCATGCCAGGACGCTCGGCATGTAAAAGAGCAAAGCCTGCGAACCGGCCAGACACGGGCGCGGGCTGCCGAACGCGGCGATGGCGCTGCGCAGAAGCAACCAAGGCGGACCGACGAGCGCGCGCCCCCAGCACTCACCGCCATGCCTACACCCAACAGGAGCATCGCCAGGTGGGTTGCGGTCAGCACGTCCCTCGTGGGGTCCCCCTCCGCGCTGCACTGGTAGATGAAAATGCTCTGAATGGCATTCTCCGCTGTGAGCGCGGAGCAGTTGGTGATGGTCTCCTTGATGAAGCTGCCCGCCATCCCGCCAACGCGGTGGTGGCGACGGGAGCTCCCTGCGCCGTGTCAGGGCGGGGGCGGGGGTCGGCCGCCGCGCCTCCTCGCAGGCCCCAGCAGCGCGCCGGGCACGGCGCGGGTGGCTCAGTGTCGGCCTATTTGGGGGCCACGACTCTGGCTGAGCCGGTGCTGACTCTCGGGGCAGAGACCGGCCTGCTTCCGCGATGGTTCAACAACACTGCTGCGCAGGCCGAGAGCCATGGCGGCCGCGGACCATGGCTTCACCGGTGACTGGGGGCATTTGGGGGATGATGCCGTCTTTGAGCCGATCCGCACGCTTCCGGCAACCATCATCCAGGTGGCCGTGGTGGTGAGCGCGAGCCAGGTCTTTTTGGCGGCGCCGCTGCACCCGCTGCCACCAGCCGCCAGCTGCTCCCGGGGGTCACGCGAGCCCGCTGATTGCCCCTTCGAGTGGCATTGTCGCAGATAGCATACTTGGTGCTGACCGTGGTGCTCCCGATGGGCGACGACTTCTTCAAGACGGTGCGAAGACGCAGCAACGGTGGCTGCACGGAGGGTGCTTGCTTGCCGCTTGTGCGGCGCTCACCGCGGCGGCGCCTCTCCTTCTCCCCCGCCCAAACCGCAGAGCAATCACATCACGGTGCTTCACGCGGGGAGCTGGCTGCTCATCGGCCTGTGCACCGTGTACATTGAGCTCGAGGTGCGCAAGCTCGTGCGGCGAGGCTACGTCATGATTTACCAGAAGACGCTGCTCCTGGCGCATTCGCCGTTCATCATCGCGACACTGTGTAAGCTTGGGTCCGGAAGCGCGCTCGGAGGCAGCGGTGCGACGGCCCTGGCTGCAATGCAAAAGGGGTCGGCGACGAGCGAAGAACGCCTCGCCCCTCCACCCCCGCGCTCGGCCCCCGACTCGTCTCTCGCGGGCGCAGTGAACTTCGCGTTGCTGGCGCTGCTTGGCCTGGACACATGGATCGAGACTGAGACCGGCGACGACCCCATCAGCGTGCGGGTGCTGCAGGTTGCAGCGGGTGTGGAGCTGCTCGCAGTCATCATCTGCAGCTCCTGGTACCTCTGTGAGCCACCCCCCCTGCCTGGACCCCGCCCCGTCCCGCCCCGTGCGCGCTGCAGCGCTGTGGCCCCTTGGGTCCACCTGCGTCGCATGGCGCTTCGCCGTCTCCCCTCGCCTCGCCTCCTCGCCTCGCCTCGCCTCGCCTTAGTACTCAGTCCCAACCGACCGAGCAGATGCGCGCGACGAGGCGGCGTCAGGGCGGAGCCCACTGCGCTGACGGCCCCACCCAGGCGCTCGGCGCGTGCTGCTGCCACGGCCCTCTCTGCTCCCCGCTCGGCCCCCCTGACTCGGCACGCGCAGACCTGGTCCACGACCACAACAAGACTCGCGGCCCGCCCGACATGCAGCTGCTGGCCGAGCACGCGAGGCGCTCCACCTCCATGGACGAGAGCTACAGGCGCGACGGCATCGCCCCCGAGTCCATCGCAGACAGCCTCCTCCCCGACGGGGGGCCCGGCTCGGCCACAGCGTCGGACCAGATGCGCTCCGAGTCCACGATGCACGCCCTCATCGCCCACAGCACGCAGCTGAACAACGAGAACGAGCGGCTGCGCCGCGACCTCGCGGCTGCCCTCATGGGGAAGCCAACCCAGGCGGAGAGCCACGCCGAGCTGGCTGCCGAGAACGCCCGCCTCAGGGAGCAGAACAGGCAGGGCATCCTGGACCTCAGCGCCACGGAGCGGGAGCTCTCCAACCTGCGAACGGAGGAGCGCCGCCTCAGGCTCGAGGTGCACAACCTCAGCCATCTCCTCAAGCAGGAGCAGGACCGCTGCGAGAAGCTCACCATCACCATGAACATCGAGCGGTCCTCCACGATGAAGGTGCAGGATACCATCAATGAGCTCCGGTACATGTCGGCCACGGAGGTCGACACCTCGATGGGCGCGGCCATGGCCGGCCTGCTCGGCGCGGGCAGCACCAGGGGCAGCGGCGCGGGCGCGCCGCCCGCCGCAGCGTCAGCGGACGCAGCCGCGGGCCCGGTGGCCGGGCCGGGGGCGTGGAGGTCGCCCTCGCGCGAGCCCCGCCGCCCCAGCCGCAGCCTCAACGCTCCTCCGCCTGAGGACCCATTCGACATGACGTCGGGCGACGAGTTCCCCGACCGGCTGCTGCGCAGCATCGTCACCCGCAAACCCCCGGCCCGGGGCAAGAAGGCCGGGGGGGGCGCAGCGGCCGCGGGGCCAGCGCCCGGCGACGACGGGGCTGGCGGCGGAGGGACGGGCGGCGGCGCGGCGTGATGGCCGCTGGCAGCAGGGGGGGGGGGGGGGTTGGCTTCTGCCCTCTGGGCAGTCCGAGCGACGCGCCAGGGGGCCGCGGCAAGATAGTCTTGGTCGTTACGCAAACGGACTGCCCCTCTTCAGAGCGCCCCTGGACAAGCTGGCGCCTCGCTGGCGCCGGCGCCGGCTCTGCAGCCTTGCATAGTATTCGAGTGAGCGGTGCCGCGCCAGCCCCGCTGGCTGGTCAGCACGTTGGCAACCCGTCGCTTGAAGGGACGTTCAGCGCATTCCAGACGCCACACAGCCCACGCAGACATTCCCCCGCTCGCGCGGCAGCCGAATGATCCTTCCAGCCACACGCACTCGCGCGCTCGCGCACGCCCATTCACGAAAGCTGCCGGCAGCGGCTTGAGCGGCACATCACAGGCCAGCCCTGTGCGTGGCGCGGCGCGGCGCGGCGCCGCGCGGCGCGCGTTCAGGCGTCGGTTCCGCCCGTGATGTCGAAGTCATCGGTGGGCTCGAAGATGCCGCCCTCGCCGTCGTCGAAGCCCATTGCCGCCCCCGGGTCCATGCCGGGCCCCTGCGTGCCCTTGCGGAAGCGGCGGAGCTTCTCCTCCTCGTCCTCGCGCAGCTTGTTGTTGACCCACCCGGTGAGAGCGCCGGCGAGCACGCCGATCGGGTAGCAGAAGTAGAGCTCCTCGGCAAGCAGCACGTGGCGCAGCTCGGCCCCTCGCTTGTCCTCGATGTCCAGGAGACCAAAGACGAAGCCGAAGACGCACCCCAGGAACGCCGAGACGAAGAGGAGGAGGTTGATCTGGCCCGCGGTCTCAACCAGCCCCACCTGGCCGCGCGACGCCCGCGACATGCAGCAGCTGAGCGCCGCCGGACACGAGCCGCCGAACGCCGAGGTGATCACGTTCATGAGGTCGACGATGCTGAACGCAAACGCAAACGTCACTGACGTGCCCAGCATCACGTACAGCGGAATCTTCACGATGGGGCTGAAGCGGAACAGGTGCTCGTCGAGCAGGAAGCACGACAGCCCCGACGCCACGACGAGGCCGCCAAACACATACAGCTGCGTCGCAGAGGACGACGACGTGGCGCGCAAGACGCTCCCCACGCGCCACAGCAGGGCGCCGCCGATGAACAGGAACAGGAAGCCAAAGTCTGCGGTGGCCGGAAAGCGGAGGAGTGGACGGGCAGCCGTGGCAGGGGCCGGGGCGCGTGCCGGCCCGGAGACTGGCCCCGGCGGACCCAGAGTCGTCGCTAAGGCGCACGTGCCCGGCTTGTGTGCAGCCGCCGGCAGCCGCGCTCACAGAAGGCAAAGAACGAGTTGATGCTGATCTCCATGAGCGTGCTGTTGGTGATCCACGAGATCAGAGCACCCACTAGCGCCCCGGCAGCGGTGCTCGGCCACTTCCCGCGGATGCACATGTCCGCGCGAGGGTCGCCAGTCGGCCGTGGAGTGGCAGCCGAGGCGGCCTTGCGGATGCGGCACCGCGCCGGCAGAGCCAACCTGTCCGTCGCAGCGGCGCCTGTTTGTCGTTGCTGCGTGCCCCGCTCGCCAGCCCCTCCCCCCCTTGCCGCCCCGGACGGGCCGACAATCGGGTGCGCTGCGAAGCTCCAGTGCTCGGCGCGAGAGAATTGCGAGGGCGGGCAAACCCGCCCGTGCGCGCTGCACGATTTGGCTGCGGCGCGGGAGCGCGGCCCAATCAAATCGATGTGCGGCTCTGCGAGAGCCAGGCGGCAATCAAACCGCCGTGGCCACAGGCCCAAGCCATGGCCAGCAACCATGTGCGGTGGCTGGACGAGGCGAAGGGCATTCCCCTGGTGGGGAGACCCGGCGCCGGCGAGGGCGACGCGGAACATCGCGCCGGCACGGTTGACCCCGCGACCTCGGTGCTACGCGCCGCCCGAATGCACCTGCTGCGAAAGCTCGCGCAGTTCACCCTGCACTCCAACGAAGGCTGGTCGTTCACCCCTGAGGAGGTCGAGGAGGCGAAAGCCGCGGCGTTGGACATTGCAACGCTGATTGACGAAATTGATTCTCCGGCGGACGTTGGTGGCCCGAGCAGCGCGTCCACTCCCCCGTCAGCTTCGACTGTCGTGGCCGAGGACTTTTCGGAGGAGCCCGGAGCGATGGGACCCGGGTGGGCGTCCCCGGACGCTGCCGAGAGCAAGCGGGTGTCGGTGGGAACCGCTGCGACTACCGCCTCGGCAGCGGCCGCCGCGGCCGCAGCGCATGACAAAACTGACATGGGCCCCGACGGTGGCGCGGATGACACACTCGATGCAGAAGAGCCCACGTCTGTGCACGGGTCCATGGCGTCTCTGCGGCAGGTCGCGCGCCGCATCGACTTCGCCAGCGTCCCGTCCCACCCGGCTCCGCCCCGTGCTGCGGGCGCCGGACAGACCGCCGCGCCGCCGTCTCCGCCGAGCAGGTACGCGTCTCCTGCGCCCTCTAGCGGGAAGCGCCGCTTTGCGGTTTCGCCAGAGACGGCAAGGGCAGTGGAGGAGATGCTGACCCCACCGCGCTCGGCGCCCGCTCCAGGCGGGTGGGCGGCCCTTCTCCGGGCCCCCCTTGGCCTCGCCGCGTCGCCCTCGACAGCCCGACAGGTAGCGTCGCCCTCCACACCGCTGCGGTCGGGATCACGCGGCGCAACAACAACCCGCGCGCGGCGTGAAGCCGCTCCCGGCCCCGGCCCTGCAGATGCTGATGTGACCAAGGATGAGGACGAGGACGAGGACGAGGACGAGGACGAGGACGAGGAGCGCGCCGCCGTTGAGGACGATGAGACTGAGCCAGCCTCCTCTCGGGCCGGCTCGGGCCCGCAGCAGCCTCCTCCCGCCGCCCCGCGGCACGGACTTGCCGGCCGCACTGGCCACGCCCAGCGCGCTGCGGAGGCGCCCGGGCCCAGCCCCCGCGAGGCCCCCGCAGCCGGCGAGGCGGCCACGGCCCCAGTTGCCCCGCCTGCAGCTGCCGGCCGCGGAGCGGTGCCCCACCGGTCCGCAGCTCCCGGCCGCAACCGCGCGCTTGCAACGGCAGGCGCGGCCGCCAACCTGCCAGACGACCCCGCCCCTCCGCAGGCCGCGGTGGCCCCGACGCAAGGCCCCCCCGGACCCGAGAACGCGGATTTGCCGACCCGCCGAGCAGCGCCAGACGCCGTCGAAGGCCGACCACAGGCGCAGCCAGGCGCAGCCATCTCGGCCGGCGCGCGTCCCCGCATGCAATCCCGCCGCGGCCGCGCCTCGGTGCTCCCGTGGCAGAGCCCATCGCGCGTGTCCCTCACCCGCCAGGGCCTGATCCGTATGGTGGCCATGCCGCCCACGGTGCTGGCGGCCCCTCCCACCAGCGAGGGGTCTGAGGCGAGGCTGGAACCCCCCTCGCTGCAGCAGTCGCTGACAGGCGTGACGGCCCGCGGCAGTGCCGGGGCCGGGGCGGGGGCCGCATCGGGCGCGGGGGGCGCGTCGGTGCCTGGGGCCGGTGCCGAAGCCGGGGCCGTGTCCGGGGGCCGGGCCGGGAAGCACGACGACCCCTGGTCCCGCGCAGCCGTGGTGGCAACCAGGCCGCCCGCCATTGCAGTCAGCGTCGCCAGCCCGCTCACCCCGGACAGGGCGCTCGGCAGAGCATCCCCCACAACGCCTCCGAGCCACGCCGCGTCCGGGTCCCTCACTGCCGGCGGCTGGGGGCGTGGCGCGCCCGGCGAGCAACGGAGCGGCAGCCCGAGCAGCGCGGCAGCGAGGGACCCAGCCCTGCGCGCAGGCACGGCTGCAGCCGCCGAGCGGCGGCCGGCCCTCTGGGGTGCCTCGCCCCGTCGCGGCGGCGGCGAGATTCGGCCCCCGCCCTCCCCGCACCTCACGCCCGTCTTCAGTCGGCGCTCTCTGCCGCGGCCGCCGCAGCGCAGCGCCTCGCTCCCCGCCCCTGCCCCGGCCAGCCCCGGCACGCCGGTGGGAGGCGCCGCCTTGCCCCCGGCTCTGCCGCCTGCCAACGCTGCGCCCGCCTTCCCCGGCCTGGGCCGTCGCGTTTCCGTCACCCCGGCCGGGAACACCATCGCGTGGGCATCCGACCCCGGACACATGCGCCCCCTCCGGGACGCCGCCCCGTCGACCGTGCAGAGGGCGACAGGCTCCGCTCAGGCCGCCTTGCCCTCTGGCACGGCGACGGCGCGAAGCGTCGTCCCCCAGGCGCATGACCCAGCGCCGACGGCGGACCCCTCCCAGGCCGACGACTCTGCCTTCTCGGGCACGCGCCCCCCCCTGTCCCCCGCCGTGCCCCTTGCCGTGACCCGCCCAGAGATCACGAGCAGAGGCGACAGACGGCGCCGTCGCCCCCGCAGGAGGTCTCTGCCCGCCCCCTCAACCCCTTCCCGCTCGAGAAGCCCCGCGCGACGCAGTTCGGCCGGGGCAGACGCCCCCGGGCAAGCTGGCGCGGCGGCACAGCCCGGGCAGTCCCGCATCGCTCCGTCGCCAAGCCGGGCTGCCGCGTCGCCAGGCATCGCTTGCGCCAGGCCGCGCCGCGCGGCATCGCCCCTCCGCCCAGGAAGCGCGGGCATCGTGCCCTTGGCGCAGCGACTGGAGCAGGAGGCGGCGCAGGCTGCCGCTTCCCGCAGGGAGGGAATGCCCAACGGCCGGGCCGGGGTCAGAGCCTCTCTGGAGATGGCCAAGGGCCTTGCCCCAGGCAGCGTCTGGGGCCGCTGGCCGCTGCAGTGACCGGCACGCCCACAACCAACTGGCGCCTGCTCCACCCGCAGGCTGCTCCAGCGACGTCCCCGCGGGGGTGCCTGGCCGCCTGGGCCCAGCGCTCCACGCAGGCTTGGCGCCCCTGCCGTCCGCGCTCTTGTTGCCCGGAGCTCCAGGATCGAGCCTTGCGCCAACAACTCGCCCGGCCAGGCCAGAATGCCTGGCGAGCGCGTGCTTCGCAAAGAGAGGGCTCGGGCCGCGGCGGCTTGCCCCACAGAAACAGACAGCTTGACTTCGATCAGACGCTGCGGGGTCGCGCTGTGGTGCGATTGCGCGCGGTTGCTGGGTTTCGCGCCCCCCCCCTCCCCACACACACACACACACACACGGTGCCACACAGCGGCAGCAGGCAGCAAGGCCCTAATGCGCTGTCCACAGACGCCTGCATATCGCCCCTCAGACGCTGCCCCCGCCCCGCACCAGGCGGGCTGCGGCCTCGTCCTCGCCCGCGCTGGGCTGCCCCCACTCCCAGGGGAGCTTCCAGACGCGGACGCAGCCGCTGCCGTCCGCCGCGGCCAGCACCCTCCGCTGCGTCGGGCTGAACGCCAGCCCGGTGACCGACGCTCCGGGCGCGCCGGGCAGCAACAGGCCAGACTGGGCTGCCTCAGCCGCGAAGGCCGCATCGGCGGAGCCGGCCGCCGCCCGCGCGGCAGCGTCCGCCGCCACCCCGAGCCCCTCGGGAGGCGGGCCGCCCACAACCTCCATCGCTGCGGAGGCCAGCGTGATGGTGCCATTCATCACCGACACCCCGCCCCCCTGCCCGCCGCAGGCCATCACGAGCGGCCGGGCGTGGCTGAACGCCACCGCTGTGGCAGCGTCGGCGCGCATCGGCGCCAGCACCGCTTCGGCGACCGGCGTCCGCTGCAGCGTGGAGCGAGAGGCCACCGTCCCGTCCGCCGCGGCGGACGCCACCAAGCCGCGCACCAGCGGCGACGAGGCCACGGCCAAGGCAGGGCTTTCGTGGGCGAGCAGCTCCACGGGCCGAGGCCCGCCGGCTCCCGCCACGCCCATCGCGGGAAACACGGCCTCCGCCGACGGCCTGCCCCGGATGACGTGGCAGGCCAGCACGCAGGCAGAGCCGTCGTCTGAGGCCGCGCGCTCCGCCCCGCGCACCACCGATGCGCGCTCCGTGGCCACCGCACCAGCAGCCAGGGACGCGGCCGCCACGGTCCAAGGAACGGCTGCGCCGTGCGGCGCCGACCTGGCCCGGACGGCGCCCCAGTGACCGCGGGCGTCCTCCTCACCGCCCCACTCCCCCTTTTCCTCCCGCAGCCCCGCGGCAGCGGCGCCGACGCCGCCGTAGCCGGCCACCAGCGGCGCCGTCGGGACCGCCACGACCGCTCCGCTCTGCAGAGCCACGACTGCGGCAGAGCCGTCGCTCAACGAGCACAGGGACCGAACGCCGTCGGCCAGAGCGTCCGACCCTCGACCGCGCCGCCGCCGGGAGCCGCCTCTTCCCCCCGCCCTGCCGCCGCCGAGCCCGCCGTCGGCGTCGCCATCGTCGTCCAGGTCGTCCATTGCGGGCCAGTCGGCCTCCCGCATGCGCGGCCGAACCTTGCTCGGCCGCATCGTCGTGCCTGCCACCGGGGCCTCCATCCCGGCGCCAAGAGGGTCCCACACCAGCATCCGCCCCGCCTCGCACCCTGAGAGGAGCAGGTGGCGGGTGGACCCGACGGGGCGAAACCACGCCAGGCCTCGCACGGGGTGCTGGTGCAGCAGCACGTCGATTCCCGACGCGCCCAGCAGCTGGGGCGCTCGCCTCGAAGCCGGCCCCGCCGGCCCCGCGGACGCCCTCGCCGGGCGCCGTTCGGCCGGCCCGTCCACCCCGTCGCCAGCGGTTTCGCGTCCAGACCACACGAGGACCTCGCCGGTCTGCGACCCCGCCGCAATGACCTCGGGAAGCTGGGGGTGGCACGCGAGCGACACGAGCGAGGACGTCGCCGGCAGGATCACTGAGGGCCTCAGGGACTCGGATTCGGCACTGAAGCCCTGCGCAAAGACCCGCCAGAGCGCCACGCCGCAGGCAGTGGTGTCCCAGCCCGAGCGCTCCGGCCAGCCAAAAGCCGCTGCCAGCACGGTTCCAGTGGCGGTCCAGGCAACGGCGGTGCAGGGGAGCGGGGAGGGCAAGCCGGCGCCCTGCGCAGGGCCCCCCGTTCCGCCGCCGCCGTCGGCGTCGGCGTCAGCGTCGGCGTCCTCGGCGTCGGCGTCCTCGGCCAGCTGTGTGAAGCGAGGCCGGAGGGTGACTAGCAGCTGCGGGTCCGCGTTGTCGTCGTCGCGCGGAGGACGCAGGCCTGCGGCAGCGGCGGCGCTACGGGCGGGATGGGGACCAGAATCATCGTGCGTGCGCGAGGGAGGTGGCACCGCGTGAGCAAAGGAGGCGTCTGCCGGCGAAGACGGCGCGCGGGCGATGCGCGCGGAGCTGCGACTGTCCAAGCCACGCGCAGGGAGCTTGCGCCGAAGATGTTCAGCAGGGACATGGCCTGTCACGTGCGAGCAAGGCGAGCTTTACTACGCTCACCATCGAATGCCTGGCTGCGCGCGCCAAGGGCGAGAGCCTTGTCCATTGCGGAAGCCGCAGTCCGGAAGCCGTCAAGGGCGCCTCCCGCAGCACCCCAGGACCCCTCGACCCGGGATGCCTCGGTGGCTGGCTCAACTTGGGAGCTATCCGTTTGGACCTGCATCGAGGGGGGGCGCGTGACGGCCGCGTGGAGCTGGAATTGGGCCGTCAGGAGCTGGCGCAACTGCTTCAGCAGTGCGTCCGATCAGCTGGCCGCTTGGGCGGCCCCGGCAGGCCCGCCTGGAAGCCCAACCGCAAGGTGTGGGCCATACACAGGTCTCACCGCTGCATCGGCGCGTGAGCCGCACTGCGCCCCAGTCGACGCCACAGAATAAGGAACGGTTTCCGTGCCCATTTCAGCCGTTGCCTTGGCCTCTGCCGCGCTGGGCTCCACCACGGCGGTCGGGCCGTCCAGGTCTCGGAACCTCGCTGCGGAGGCCATGGCCCGCGTGGGAGTCTGCGTCAGAAGCGCGGCCTGTGGGCCACGGACCGATCCGCGGCGGGCCGTCGGGCTGGAGCAGAGCTGCGTGGTCCTCGCCCGTTGCCGGGTTTGCCGCTGCCCGCAATGTGTGTCGGCACCCGCGCTCAGGCCGAGCGAAGGGCCGCCGCGGCGCGCAGTCGCCAACGGCTCCGACCGCGCAAGCCTCGCGGAGGGTGCGATCTCGGCAGCAGCTGCCGGCACGGCGCACCCCGGCAGCCTTCGGCGCCAGTCTTCCCGCGACCAGCAGCTTCGCCCGCCAATCACGGCTGGCCCCATGGCCTCCGCTGGCGGGGCCAACCCACTACTCGTGGAATTGGACATTGAGGTCCCAGGCAGAGGCAACGAGACACTGCAGGTTCGTCTGCGCGACGATGTGCCCACGGTTGTGGACGCGTTCATTTCCGCGTGTGGCCTCGACCCAGCCACCGCTCGCCAGCCGCTGATTGAGGCGGCCCGCGTCCACAAGGCAGCAAAGGAGGCGCAGCTGGAGCAGAGGGTGCGAGAGTCCCCTAGCTCAGCGGGAGCCTCCTCGGGCGTGTATCTGGAACTCCGGGCGCCCTCCGGCTCACCCGACATGCTCCGCCGAATCGACAGCTCCCCAGGCAGCACAGACCACGAGGGCGGGCTGCACGACGAAGACTCTGGCTCCGAGAGGGCCCTGCCGGGTCCCAGGCACCACGTGACTCCGGCCGCCAACGGCCGACCTCAGGCGACGCGGCGCCGGGCCGGGGCCACGGAGCGCGCAGCCGAGCGCTTCCACCAGCATGACGAGGAGGACTACGACGACGACGACGACGACGATGAGGACGAGGACGACGAGGAGGAGGAGGACTCTGCGTCGCGCGCCCGCTTCGACCAGGCGCTGGACAGCGCGTCAGTGGCCTCTGGCCGGCGCGGTGTGGGCACCCGCCACCCGACGTCCAGGGGCCCCGCGACCGCCCCCAAGCGAGGACCGGCAGCTGTCAAGTCTGCGCGCGGCCCCGCGGGGGCATCCCGTCGCCCGTTCCAGCCCGCCGGGCGGGGGCCAGGGCTGCGCGCCGAGGCTGCCGACGCCGAAGCGGGAGCCCGCCCCGCGCCAACTCGCCGCCTCTCGGCAAAACAGGCCCGCAACGTGTCCGAGCGCCTCTACCGCGGCGTCACGAAGCAGCAGTGGGAGAGCCACGCGGCCCAGCACTCCGCCCGCACCCGTGGCAGGCCGGTCGGCGGCGACCCGCCGCCTCCCGCGCAAGTGGGCCCCGCCAGCCACCCCGGCAACGACGCTGCCCCCGGCTCCGGGGCTGGCGCGGGACGTCAGGCATCACGGCCCACCGTCGCCTCCGGCCCGCGCCGAGCCGCAAACCCGCCTCCCGCCCCCCAAGCGGGAGGGGGCAGGGCGAGGCCAGGCGGCGCCAGCGCCCCGACCAGCGCCCGCGCGTCGGCCGTGTCCACGCCGCACTCGAGCCCCGGTGGCTCCCGCGGCGGCCTGGGTGCCAAGCCCGCTGCCCCCGCGGCGGCGGAGAGCGTGGCCTCCCGGCGCAGCGTTTCAGCTCGCCACGCCGCCGACCATGCAGCCCGCCTCACGCGAGAGTACCAGGCACGCAAGACGCGCCTCGAGACGGAGGCCCGCCAGCTGGCGGAGGCGCGCGCGGCCGAGGAGGAGCAGTCCTGCCACCCAGTGGCCTTCATGACGCGCAAGAGCCGGCAGCTGATCCAGGCGGCGCAGGAGCGGCAGGAGGGGCTCCACCTCCGCCGCCAGCCGTTCGACCCCGAGGCAGCTCGGGAGGAGCTTATTCGGAAGGAGCTGGCAGAGTGCACCTTCCAGCCAGACACCGCAAAGTCGGCCAGGAGCCGCGGGCGGAGCTCGAGGCCCCCCGTCAAGGCAGCACGCGCGCCCAAGCCGAGCGGGCCAGGCGCGGTGGGCGATGGGCCGGCCGGCGGAGGTGGCGCGCTGGGGATTCGCCGGGGAATGCCGGCGCCCTCGCCCATGTGCGTGAGTCCAAGGAGCGACGGCGGCGGCGCGGCGTCGTCCGAGCCCGACGGACCGTCCCGCTCGCCGAGCGCCTCCCCGGTGTGCTCGGCCTCAGACGCTGATGGCGACGGCCCCGAGCCACAGCAGCCGGAGGACGCTGCGGCGGCGCTCGCACGCACCACCCGCGAGGCCGCTAACGCTCTGGGCAGCGAGGCAGCAACGGGAGGCGGCGCCGATCCTGTGTTCGAGCGACTGGCTAGGGACGTGTCCGAGCGGCAGGCACGGGCGGCGCAGCGCGCGCGGGCGGTGCACTCGCAGTACTCCTTCCAGCCGAAGCTCGTCGCGGCCCGGCTTGCCGAGGGCGCCGGCACTTGCCGGGAGGCCGCAGGGGCGGAGGCGGCGGCGGGGGCGGGGGCAGGGGCGGACTCTGCAGACGGCAAGCCTGCCGTGTTCGACAGGCTCTGGCAGCGGGCGCAGCGGCTGGAGGCCAGGAGGCGGGAGCGAGTCAAGGTGGCTTCGCTCGTGGACGAGGAGGGGAGGCCCCGGTTCACGCCGAATGCGCCGCCGGTGGTACCCCCGGCAAAGGTCACGGCCAAGCCCGACGCGCGGGCGGTGGAGCGCGCCGTTGCGGGTCTGGCATCGCGGCCTTCGGCGGCGCGTCTCGCAGCGGAGCGCCTTGCCAAGGACGCCACCGGCCGCCGAGAGCGCCACCGCGGCCGCGTGAGCATGGCCGACCAAGCGGCCAAGCAGCAGGCCGCTGGCACGCCCGCCAGCTCCGCCAGCATCACGCTGCTGGCCGCAGCGCGCCGCCGCACCCTTGCTCCCGTGTTCGCCCTGCTGCGCCGGTCGTGTCGCATGTCGGAGCAAGAGCGGGCCAGGCGGGCCCGCCACCTCGCCGGCGAGGAGGACGACGACGATGGCCTCGGCGGCCTGCCCCGCTGGGTCCTGGCGGGGGTCCACCCCTCTGTGCCGATGGCCGAGCCGGGCGACGCGCCAGCGGACCTCGCGTCGCGCGAAGAGGCGTTCGACGCCTCCATGGGGCAGGGCTCGTCCCCGCTCGACGCGGACGCCGCCTTTTCGGATGTGCTCCCCCCTGGTGTGGCTGGGGTGGCGCAAGCTGCCCTGGCTCGACTGCGAGCCGCAGGGTGCGAATCCGCCGCACACCCCTCGACGTCCTCGTCGCCGGAACCGTCGCCCGACTCCGCCCCGCCGCGCCCCTCGGGCGGCAAGGTCACTGCCGGCGGGTTTGTGCCCTCGGCCTCTGAGAGCGATGCTGCGCTCCCCGCCGAAGGCACCCAGGCCTCCGCCGCCGCGGGAGCCGCACCGGCCACCCAAAAGGGGGCGGCAGCCCCCAGCGGAGCCACGGCCTCCGCGGGCGGTGCCGCCGCTGCCGCCGGAAAGGCCTCGCCTGCTTCGCAATGTCTGGTCACCTTCGACGCCTTCTGCGACGCGATGGGCCGCCTGCTGGAGTCCCGGGCAACAGCAGACAAGCCGGACAGGGGCGCATGGGTGTATGGCAGAGAGCGCCGCTCTCGGCGTGCAGAGGCAACGAGGGCAGAGCTCCAGGCCCAGGACGACATCCCTGCCGCCCCCACCATCGACAAGCGCTCCGCGCGCCTTGCCGAGTCTGTGAACGGCTCCCAGCCCGTTGCTGCGCGGCTCTACCAGCACGCCGCGCAGATGCGCCAGCGGCAAGACGCAGCAGCGAGGGAGGAGCAGGCCCGGCGACGCGCGCAAGACGAGGAGGCAGCCGAGGCGGTGCGGTCGCGGCGGTTTCACGCTCGGCCGGCGCCCGGAGGGACGCGCAGAAGCAGCGGCGCAAGGAGGCCCGAGGCTGATGAGGCGCCTGGGCACGGGGAGCCTGTCAGGGGCTCGCGCCGCGCCGCGCCCCGGGCGGCCGGTGCTCGGCCCCTGCTCATCGCCGACGGATCCGCGTCGGAGTCGGAGCCCTCGCGCTCGCGCTCGCGCTCGCCTTCCCGTTCCCGGTCCCCCATCCCTGAGCAAAGGCCAGTCGGCAGAGGGGCGCAAGTCGCTTCGATGTTGCACTCCGTCGAGTCCGTCGACGTCACCGCGCCTGCAGGGGCGGCCGGACGCATTCGAGCGCCTCGCGCGGCAGCAATGCGGGGCGAGGTGGACGTCGACGAAGTCGCGGAGCGGCTAACGGAAGCCCTGCGCGCTGGCGGCGGGCGCGTCTCCGTGTCGCCGGTGCGGCAGCCTGCCGAGTGGAGCGCTCCCACTTCGCACAGCTCGTCGGGAGCGGCCAGCCCCGCCCGGCCAACGGGCGGCCTTTCTGCCATTCAGCAGCGCCTGAACGCGCTCAAAGTCTCTGCCACCCTCGCCGCCTCGCCTCCCCGGTGAAGGCAGGCTAGACTTGTGTGTGTGTGCAGGACTGACTGCGTGAGCCGTGTTGTTTGTTTCGGTGTTGCGCGCGTCGGCAACGTGCGCTTGGCCTCGCGGCTCACGGGCAACACTCGTGTTTCTGAGCCGAACTGTGCGGGCATCGAGCCGGGTGCTTTCCGCTGCGGTGCGCTGGATTGCTCGCACTGCAGTGGCTGGAGGCAAACGCGGGGGGCAATGTGTAGTGTGTAGCCTGCGGATATTTGCAACTGTGCAAAAATACTGGCGCTGGAAGCGGCGGCTTCTGCTCGTCGCTCGGCCGCGAAAGCGCGCCTGTCGAAACCTTCACTCCGTTCCCCAGCGAGCGGCAGCCGCGCCATGGCAGCAGCCGCAGCAGGTGCGTCCTCGGCCCCAGCCGCATCTCTGGATGGCGTGATTCTGCGCGCGCTTGAGAGCGCAGACATCGCCGACTCGCGCTGCTGGGCAGACGAGCAGGGCGTGTCCCACGATGACGTTGAGAGGGAGATGAACTCGCTGGAGAGCGAGGGCTACATCACCAAGACCCTGAACCAGACTCTGTTCTGGGAGCTCACGCCCGCTGGCGAGGAGGCCGTGGCGCAGGGATCGCCGGAGCTGGTCATCCTGAAGGCTCTGCCCGCCGAAGAGGCGGCTGCGCAGGCCGATGTCAAGGCCAAGGTGGGCGACGATGTGTTCAAGGGCGGCCTCGGCATCGCCAAGAAGAACGGATGGGTGGAGATCGAGAAGGGCACGGGCAACATCGTCCGCAAGGTGAGCCCATTTGCGCGCTGTTGCTTCAAGGCGTGGCGAGACGGTGCTCGCCCGCCCCACTGTCGCCCCCGTGCGGGTCTCGCGCACGCTGGGAAGCGCTGTCACGCTGTAAGTTCGCCGTCTCCGGCGCGAGCCCACGCTCCTGCCTCGGCCTTGCCTCCGCGTCGGCTCTCTCCGCAGGCTGATCCCGCAGCGGTCGAGGACAAGACTGCGTCCCTCCTCAAGGGTCTGTCCGACGCGCTCGATGCCAAGACGCTTAAGGAGCTGAAGCGCCGCAAGCTCATCGCGCAAGGGTGAGCTTGCCGCAGGCAGTGCAGGAGCGCATGGCGCCGTTCCGACTGCTGCTGCCCTCCGGGCTTGGGCCCGAGCAGCGCCTGCTCCCCGCCCCGCCCGGAAGCCCAACACCTGAAGCCTCCTTGTAAGCTTTGGCTGCCGCGTTTGTTGTTGTCTTTTTATTCGTCCGCAGAAAGCGCACGGCCTGGACCCTCGGCAAGGGCGCGTCGTACGCGGTGGAGCGGCGCCGCACCGCCGCCGATCTGACCGCTGCCATGCTTGCCGACGGCTCCTGGCGCGACACCACGTTCAAGCCGTACAACTTTGACGCCGAAGGCACGGTGCCCGCCTGCGGAGTGGAGCACACCCTCTTGAAGGTGCGGACGGAGTTCCGTCGCGTGCTGTTCGAAATGGGCTTCGCCGAGATGCCCACCTCCCGCTTCGTGGAGAGCTGCTTCTGGAACTTCGACGCCCTGTTCCAGCCCCAGTCCCACCCCGCCCGCGACGCCCACGACACCTTCTTCGTGTCCAAGCCCGGCGTGGCCAGGCACGTGCCCGAGGACTACTGCGAGCGGGTCAAGACCGTGCACCAGACTGGCGGCTATGGCTCTCGCGGCTACGGCACGGTCTGGGAGCGCTCCGAGGCGGACAAGCTCATCCTTCGCACGCACACCACGGCCGTCTCCAGCCGCATGCTGTACGAGCTCGCCAACCAGGAGGGCGGCTTCACCCCCAAGAAGTACTTCTCCATCGACCGCGTGTTCCGGAACGAGACGCTCGACGCGACTCACCTCGCAGAGTTCCACCAGGTGGAAGGCGTCGTCGCCGACTACGGCCTGGGGCTGGCGGACCTCATCGGCACGATCCGCGACTTCTTCCGCCGCATCGGCATCACCAACCTGCGCTTCAAGCCCGCCTACAACCCCTACACGGAGCCCTCGATGGAGGTGTTCGGCTACCACCCCGACCTCAAGTGCTGGACGGAGATTGGCAACAGCGGTATCTTCCGCCCCGAGATGCTGGCCCCCATGGGCCTGCCCGAGGGCGTGCGCGTCATCGCGTGGGGTCTCTCTCTTGAGCGCCCCACGATGATCAAGTACCGCTACAGCAACATCCGCGACCTTTTCGGACACAAGGTTCAGGTCGCTGCGTCCAAGTCGACCCCCATCGTGCGCTTCTGAGCGTCCCCGTCCTTGCGGGTGCTTTTTGCCCTCGCCCTCGATGCGTGTCCTGTGTCGCCCCGCACACACACAACCCAATCCTTCGCGGCACTCGCTTTCCCGTCTCCGCCCGCCCACAAGCAGCCCGAGTCGGCGCCTGGCACTCCCTGGGTCGCGTCCCGCGCCGCCTTGGGGCGCCGAGCGAAGCTCGCCCGCGCACAACCTCACTCACAATCAATCGCATGCACGCTTTTGGCCGCGCTGACGCCCAGAGCAACAGGGGCTTGCCTGCAGCCCTTCAAACCACGCCAGCAGTAGCTGCTTCCAGCCTGCTGTCACTGTCCCCGCCCCAGGGAGGCGAGCACCCGCCTTGTTGCATCGCCGAGCCCGCTTTCGTCCAGGTCGTCGCTGGAGCCCGCTGAAGCCTCCCTCGGCCTGGACCCCCCCAATGGATTGCCGTCGCCCTCCTCGAAATGGCCGCCGGTGCCGCCCGTCGGGCTCCTTGGCGACCCGAGAGGCGCAGTAGCGCGGGGGGGACGCCGCTCGCGAACAGCCTGCTGCGCCTTGGCAAGGGCTACCGCGGCGGCAGGGGGCAGCGGCGTCCCTCCGTTTCGCTGGGAGGAAGCCGCGGCGTGCGCGAACGCGCCTCTGTCGAACCGTCCCGAGCTTTGCGACGAGGGACGTGAGGCCTGCGACAGAGGTGCCGGGGCCACGCCCGCCGCTCCTGCGCGCTCGCGAGCAACTGCCGAAACGATCCTTCCAGCAACCTCAGCGCCCAGCGAGCGCGGTGTGGACGCAACTGACGCCCTGGCGCTGCCGCTGCCGCTGCCGCTGGCCCTCCCGCGGCTATCGCTGCGCGGCGGAGGGACCTCCCCACTTGCCATGGCCCCACCCCTGCCGCCCTGATCCCACCAGCCGCCTGCCGGGCTGCCGGCCTCCGCCATGCTCGCAACGGCACGAGAGAACCCGCCAGCCCCCGGCGCGTCTCCCCTCCGCGGGCCGCTTCGCCTCGCTCTCGAGGCCGCAGCGGCCACGTCCTCCCTGCCTGTGGCGGCGGCCTCTGCGCGCAGGAAGCCGGAGAGGGTGGCGAGCTCCGCCTCGGCCGCCTCGCGCGCGCGCCGCTCGCCCACGAGCCCAGCCCGCAAAGACGCCATTTGCTCCGTCAGTGCGCTCTGGAGCATGGACTTGGTCGATCGCGCGCTCGCCAGGGAGCCAGTCAGGTCCCGCACCTGGCCCTCCAGCCCGCGGCGCGCCACCACCGCCGCCCGATACTCCGCCTCGGCGTGCGCGCGGGCCGCCTCGGCCGCCTGCTGCGCCTCGACGGCTGCTTCCAGGGCCTGCACTGTTGCCGTCAGCTCGCGCCGCAGGGCCCCTTGGGACGCGGCGCCCTGCTCCTCGGCTGCCTCACGGGCCTGCCGCTCGGCTGCCAGGTCGGCCTGGGCCTGACCCAGGGCCTGCTGCGCCTCTAGCTGGGCCTCCCGTGCCTCCTCTGCCGCAGACTCCGCGCGTGCGTGCGCCTCGGTGAGCCGCTGGACGTCGTCTGAGAGGTCCTCCACCTCCTTCGCGAGCCTCTCCGCCCGCTCGGCAGCCGCCTTCTCGCCCGCCTCCCTGTCCTCCGCCTCCTTCCGCACGCTTCCCAGTGCGTCCTCGGCCTTGCCTGCCATTCGCTTGATCGCCTCGAGCTCCGCCTCCGCGCGGCGGGCTCGCTCCCGCCCCGCCGAGGCCTCCGACCGCGCCTCTGCTGCATCCTCCTTCGCGCGCACGGCCGCCTCCTCCGCCCGCTCCAGCCTTCCTGCCCTCTCCTCGACGAACCTCAGCACCTCCTCCTGCTCCCCTTTGACGCGGGAGAGCGACTGGCGAAGGCGGGCCCCCTCGGCGCGGGCCTCGTCGGCGTCCGCCATGGCGGCTGCCGCTCTGTCCGCTGCCGCGTCCCGCTGTGCCTCAGCTTCTGCAACGCGCCGCCGCAAGGCCGAGAGCTCCTCGGCGGCCGCCTCCACCTCCTCCCTGGCCTGGCGCCCGGCCTCCTCGGCGCGCCGGCAAGCCTCACGCTGCTTGCCCACCTCAAACAACACCGCGGCCCGCCGCACCCTGCCTAGGACCCTGCCGCCTCGCCCCCCCTCCCCGCCACGCCCCGCCGCGATCCGGATGGCCTCCGACACCGTGGCCTCCGCCTCCGCCTCCGCGCGCCCAGCAGCGTCCTCGCCCGCAGAGGCTGCCCCCTGCCTGTGCTGCGCCCTGCTCCTGCCCCCTCGTCCCCCGCGGTCAAGCCTCGATTTCCTGTCGCTGTCGCCGGGCGCGGCGCCGGCGGCGTCAGAGTCCTCCCCGTCGCTTCCCTGGATCAGCTCGTCAGCCCGAAGCTCGAGCGCAGCCACGAGACCCCCGAGCTCCTTCGAAGCCTCCGCCAGCTGTCCTCGCAGTGCGTCCCGCTCGTCTCGGAGCCCGTCGCAAGCCTTCCGGGAGGCAGCAAGCTCGCTTTTCAGCCTGCGGATGTGCTCCACCACGGCGGCATCTCGGCGCCCAACGCCTACCTTTGCGCGCCAGCGGCGGGCTTCCGATTTTGCCTTGTCGGCCTCGTCTTCCGCGCGGCGGCACCGCTCGCGCAGAGCAGTCACCTCGCGACCAAGCCGGGCAGCCTCTTTGGCCGAAGCAGTGGCCGCGCGCCGAGTGTCCTGCAGCGACTGGATTGCGCCGTTTGCTCGCTCCTCGGCCCTGTCGGCTGCCTCGCGCAACCGGTCCACTTGCTTTTCGGCCTCGGCCGCCTCGCGACGCAGCCGCACAGCGTCCGGAAGCGAAGGGGGGTCCATTCGCCGCTCCTTCAGGAGCCCTGGTCTGATCCCGGCTGTGTGTGGCGCGCTGTTTGGCTCGGTCTGGGCCACCAGCTGTTCGCCTTGGCGACGGCAGGGGCAACCAGTGCAGCCGCAAGCTTGCTGCCGCCCGTTTGGACGTGTATTTGCTTGTTGTGTAATATATGTGGCACGCATCGCGCGACTGGCTGACGCGGCAGCGCTCTCTTGCAAGCGCCGTTTCGACATGGGCGAGGGTGCCAGCAGCCGTTCGGCAGGCTTGCTCTTCGGACGCGTTCACTCGCCAAGCACACACCGTGCGGCTGCCACCCGCTCGGGGAAGAGGTGGGTTGCAACCCGAAGCAGCCACGCGCACAGGCGCGGTCTCCGCTGCACGCTTCGCCCAAGGTCCGAGTCCGCGGCCTCAAAGATGCAGGGCACCATGTGCGCCCACATGGAGACTTCGCTTGAGCAGGGGCGCGCCAGCCCACTCATGAAGCCGTCGGCGCCGGCCAGCCTCGCCACGGCCTCCTCCACGACATCGAGGTCTGGCTCGATGGAGGCCATAGCTTCCTTGAAGGAAAAGCGCCCGATGCCTCCCGCGGCGCTGCGGCACTGGTCCAACATCGAGCGACGAAGGTACATTTGAAAGAGAGCGCCGATGGGCCAGGGCATGGCCGACTTGGCACCCTCGTCCCAGGCTCCGGGGACCACGGCAGAGTACATGCCGACGAAATAGATGCGGTCCGTGGTCAGCCTCTTGAGCAGCCAAATCGTGCCGCGCCGCCCGGAGTTGGTGACCTCGGAATCCGCCTCAAGCATCCGACCAGGCTTGGTGCCCGCCACGCTCATGAGGTACGCGTTGATGGCATCTGAGTCGCCGACGCCGACCATACGGCCGCCCTTGCTGAAGTGCTCGATGTACGGCGCCTTGCCCCGAGGAGGAAACTTCTCGGAGAACGCGAGGCGCGATTTGTAGGGAAGGCCAAGCGCCTTCAGGTGAGCTTCCACAGCCAGGCAGAACCCCGACAGGCTGCCGACAGACCCGGGGCGGTGCTCTAGCTCGTATACGTCGACGATCTCGGTGTCCTCCGCCGCGATCGGCTCCCCCAAGGGGGGCTCAGGGTCCGGCAAAGCCGGGAATGCGATGGCTGACCGAACCGCCATCAACCCCACGCCCACTGCTCCAACCGCGACCCCAGCCCAGAAGAGGGGGTCGCCAGCGATGGCTGCCGCCATGGCCTCTGGCAACGACACCCAGGAGGGCACCGCGAGGGTCGTGTGGGGACGGAGCAGGCACCGCTGTGCGTTGAAAGGGATGCTCTGCTTCGGCGTGCCGCAGCTCGGCGGACACGGCGAGCGCTCGCGAAAACGACGAGCCCCGGCACAATTCCCAGACCCCAGGCTGCAAGGCGTCGCTGTGCGGATCTGGCCCGAGAGCGAGCGACAGCAAGGCTGGCAGCGGTAGCAACGACAACAAGCACCCAGAGGGCACCACGAAATCACAGCAAAAAAGTCATCTGACGCAGGACTCGAACCTGCAACCTCCCGATCCGTAGTCGGACGCGCTATCCAATTGCGCCAGCCAGACAGATACGAGGGAATCGGGCGAAAAGTGCATACACGTTCACCCACAATTGACAGCAAGCTCAAGCCTGGCACTCTGGCCGCCAGCGATGGCTTCCGCCCCACCGGGCTGCCGGCGCGGCCGCGCCCTTGCTGCCGCTGTCAAGGCCGGCGACGTCGGGGAGCTGAGACGGCTGCTGGACGGCGGGGCAAGCGTGGCATGGCAACACCCGGTGGTGAGAGTGTCCACTGCCTTGCTTGCCCCCGCCTGCGGCTCGGCCTGCGGCTCGGGATGGCGAGCCCCGTTCATGGTGACCTCCGGTGGGTCCCCACGCCGCTGCATGCGGGGGAGCGATGGGCTGCGCAGGATGGATTCAGCGCGCTGCTGGTCGCCGCGAAACTGAGCCGCTTGGACGCCATGCGGCTGCTGCTGGAGGACCGCGGCGCCGACATGGAGACCGAGCTGTCTATGTGGACCATAATTGCATGGCATTCTGCTGTACTTTGGCAACGAGTCCGCTTCGGAACGGGCTGGTTCGGAACGTTGGCGCCAGCATGTACGCTGACGACGAAGGGGTCGTTGTCGCAATTGTGCGGCGCCTGCCTTCCTTCGCGAGAGCCGAGGGCGCCTGCCTTCCTTCGCGAGCAAGCTACGGCTTCGCTGGCAGCATTAGGAGCAACAGGAGCAGCAGTAGCAACGACAACAAGCACCCAATGGGCACCACAAAATCACAGCAAAAAAAAAGTCATCTGACGCAGGACTCGAACCTGCAACCTCCCGATCCGTAGTCGGACGCGCTATCCAATTGCGCCAGCCAGACAGATACGAGGGAATCGGGCGAAAAGTGCATACACGTCCACACACAATTGACAACAAGTTCAACCCTGGCACTCGGGCCGCCAGCGATGGCTTCCGCCCCACCGGGCTGCCGGCGCGGCCGCGCCCTTGCTGCCGCTGTCAAGGCCGGCGACGTCGGGGAGCTGAGACGGCTGCTGGACGGCGGGGCAAGCGTGGCATGGCAAAATCCGGTGGTGAGAGTGTCCACTGCCTTGCTTGCCCCCGCCTGCGGCTCGGCCTGCGGCTCGGGATGGCGAGCCCCGTTCATGGTGACCTCCGGTGGGTCCCCACGCCGCTGCATGCGGGGGAGCGACGGGCTACGCAGGATGGATTCAGCGCGCTGCTGGTCGCCGCGAAACTGAGCCGCTTGGACGCCATGCGGCTGCTGCTGGAGGACCGCGGCGCCGATACGGAGGCCAGGACGCACGTGAGTTCCGCCCCCGTGGCATGCGCGGCTGGGCGCGTGACGAGCGTCGGGGGATTGGGTGTGGCAGGTTCAGCCGGAGGAGTGGAGGCCTTTCGGAAGGCGGCGTCGGGGCGCGTGTGGGCAACGGTTGGGCCGGGGGGAGGGGTTCGTGCGTTTTGTCCGTCAGCTGGGCGGCGGGGGAAGTGAATGGTCTGTCGGTCGGTCGGTCCGGCAGGGAAGATGCATGAGCAGTGAAATGTGAAACGCACCCTGAGTGCTGTGTGATGCGCCTACCTGTGCTGGCGACCACGGCGTGCTGTGGCTGGTTGCTCTCACGCAGGGTGGTCAAGTGGCGTTCGTGACCTGTCGCGAGGGTTGAAACTACACGATCGACCGCCAACATCTGTGTCGTTCACGCCCTGGGGGCGCCAAGCCTCGCGTGTGGAGCTGCCTCGTGCGTGGCGCCTCACTCCCAACCACGATGGCACCTTCGAGCACGGTCGCAGGAGGGGCCCAAGAATCCGTGCTCCCAGAGCAGTCGCAGCATGCGGAAAGCAAGAGCTCGCGCACTCTCATGGTTCAGCACCGCCAAGCCACCATTGCCCCCGGCATCGGTGGCGCAGCCCAACGCCCCCCACAAATGCTCCACGGCTCGAAGCACTCCCAGAACAACAGTTGACTCCTTGTCTGCACAACTGGCTAACCAAGGGGCCCTGCTCTGGCCGCTGAATCGCCGGCCACAAGCTTTGTCGCTGTCGCGGCCTCCGCGATCCCAGCGTCGGCAAGTCCCGCGCAAAACACCTCGAAGCGCCTCTCGAGGAATGCGTGGAGCGGTCGCAGCGCTTCAGAGCATGTACGAGCGTGGACAAGCAAGGCACAAGCAAGGGCGACGACGCACTCTGCGAGGCGCTTCTTGAGGGCCTCTCCCGCCTCGGCTGCAAGCCATTCACCGGCCTCGAGCGCCGCCTCCTCAAGCTCAGGGGCGGTCGCACTGCCTTTGCCAGACTCCTGCAAACGAATTGGCAGCGAGCTGCTAGCAGACCGGAAGCCAACTGCGGCAAGAGTGCGCCGGGCGTATGCGCGACTGACCTCGGGGAATGCTTGCGACCACCCTGGACGCAGGAAGACGGAGTAGCTTCGAACGCCGTGATTGACCGGTGCATCCACCACCCCTTGCAGGAGGCGCGAGAGGGAGTCAGTCGAGGAAGGGGGGGGTGCGCAGCCTGTGCGACTTCGGTGCGCGGCCAAGGGCGCTGACGCAGCCACAATCCGGGCCACTTCAGTCTCTGACAGGCCGCGGTCTGCAGCTGCCTCCCGAACCAAGCTGTCAATGTCGAGGCCGGCCCCTGCAGCAACAGCCTCGGAAGCAGCTCCAACGCGAGCAACTGCGTCGGCAATGGTTTGAACCGCCGAGTCGAGCGGCGTCAGGTCGCAGTGGGCCCACGCCATCACGCGCGTCCGAGAGCGAGGGCCAGGCAGCGCGTCCTCCGTGACGAACGCGAGGCGTCGAGACCACGCCCGAAGAGCAGGCGGTCGCGGGCTGGCACCGGCCGACCCTGTTCCCAAGAGGTCGCCTCCAGGCTGGAATGCGACCGTCGCAGTGAACACCCGGCAACGCGACGCCGCAAGAGCAGCTGCCCTCCCAGAATGCAGAGAGACGCTGGCCCTCGCAGAGCGAGAGGCCACTGCCTCGGCCTCGGCCCTTGCAATGCTCGAAGCTCGCAGCAGCTCCAGCGCTTCGCGACTTGGAATGCGATGGGCACTCCGTGCCACAGCCGGTGCTTCAGCCACAGACAACGCCGCCGCAGAGCTCGTCCGGCGCTTGTGCAGCATGGAGCGACGACGCGGCGACATCGCAAGGCCGGCGAGGTGGGGCGAAGCCGGACCCCGCAGCGCGGCTGCGCTTGTGGACGCACCGCCTTCGGCAGCCACGCCGTGAGGCTCCCACAGTCCTGCGACCGGCTCCTCGCCCAGTAAGGCAGCTGCAGCTGCCACTCGAGTCGCCCATGCACATGCGTCGAACTCTGTCTGCCCGCCTGGCCTGGCCAGCAGAGCTGCTGTGCCGGGAAGCGGGGAGCTGTCGAGGCGAGAAACCGGTGAATCCAGTGCTCCCGCCTCGCTGCCGGGCACGGGCGGGCCAGCAAAAATCGCGTCCTGCCACCACAAGGCAGCAATGGCGGCAGGGGCCAGAGCGATGGTGACCGCGCGAGAGCTGCTCGGCGGTGCCGGCGGCTTGTGATCCGGCCCTGGCTGCGCCGCTGCAGGTGGGGAGCTGTCTGAACTCCTTCCGCCCTGGCACAGCGGCGGCGCAAGCATGGCAATGTCCAAGGAGCGCCTTGCAGCCGACGGAAACGACAGTCTTTCCGCCGCCTCAACCTCTGCCACCCGAACGCTGGGCGAAGCAGCCCGGCGGATGATCGCTTGCCCACGAATCCTCGCAGGCACGCCATCGCCGGCCACCACCACAAGGTGATGGGGCATGGAGCCAACAGACGCTGCGCCGGAAGCCACGCTACCCCCCATGCCCGCGACCGATACAGAAACGGCCGCCGCCCTGGCCACAAGGTCGGCCTCCCTTCTAAGCGCATCAGCCTCCGCCACCTGGTCGCCAGTAACCAGCACAGCTCGCGCTTGCAGCGTCTTGCAAAGCCCCCGCGCCACTTCCCAGGGACCCACCGGGTCGGCCTCCAGCCTTGCAAGGCACTCGACCAGCACGCCGTGCATGCGCTGCGGAAGCTGCTCCGCCGCAAAGAGGATGTCCTGGACTGCACCCCCGCCAGGGCTGCCCGAAGCAGACACGCCGTCACCTGTTCCATCCTCCACGGCCACAAGCACCTCCCCAAGCTGCAGCGCGGGCCATTGAAGCATCCTCGGGTCGCGCCACCACTCCCAAGGGGGCAACAGGCCAGCCTGCGACCACGCGTCCGTACCCCGCCCTGGCGCCTCCGTGCCAAGGCTAGCACGAGGGCCCGGCGATCCACCTCGTGAGCTGGCGGCCTCGGGCCCGGAGCCTGCGGGCGAACCTGCAGCACTGGCGCTTGCAGGCCTGTGCGAAGCACTTGCGCTGGCCTGGCCTGCGCGGGCAAGCACCTCCGCGGCCAGCGGCAGGCAGTGGAGCAGCCGGGCAAAGGCGGCCTCCACATGCGCTCCGGCGGCAATGTGAACGGCCTCGACGGCGGAGGCGAACCGAGCGCACACGCTCCACTGCTGGCGTCGGGCAAAGTGAGAGAAGAGCCGCAGCGCAGCGTCCACGCGCTCTCCTGCCCGAGCTTGCGTCGCCGGTGTCGTTGCCAGGGCCCAGATTTGCTCGCTTACGCTGGAGAGCCCCGCAAGGCAGCGGCGAACTGCTGCCCCGAGCGGCAAGGAAGACAGCCGCGGGCACATCACCTGGAGTGACTGGGGCCCAGCAGCGGGGCCCTTCGCAAGCCTTGCGCCCGTGGAGCGGACATCAACATCCAGGAGCAGCGCTTGCACGGGGCGAAGGCCAGAGAGGGGTGCGCCGCGGCCGAGGGGCCGTGCTGGCGTTGCCTCGGGCCAGAGGGAGACGTCGACGCGCTGGCAGGCTGTAGCGAGCAGGGCAGGCCGGCCGCGCTGGGCGATGGCACGAATGCTGGCAACGGCCTGCCTCTCAGCCGCGGGGAAGGAGCCGCCCGCGGCAAACGCTTCCGCAGAGAGCAGGAGCAGGAAAAGGGAGCGGGCGCCGTCGCGCACCTCTGCGGCAGGACTGTGGGCCAGGTCTATGGCCGCGGGCAGCAAGTCGGGCAGCAAGAGCAGCAGCACGGTCGGGTGCGCCACAGTGGGCGCCCCAGCCTCGCTCGAGGAGGGCGGCTGGCCGGAGAGCGAAGCCACTGCGTAGCTCGCGCCCTCCGAGAAGCGGCGGAACGCTGCGGCAACGCGAGGGCCGTAGTGCCTCGCAGGTAGAGGGCTCGACGGACCCAGGCAGCGCAAGAGCGATGCCATTGCGAAACCACGACCGTCTCGGCCTTCACCTTGGCGTCGAAGCCACAGGGCACGGCGAGCGGCGACGGCCACGAGCGATGCACGCTGGCTCAGGAACTCTGCTCCGCTACGCCCCTTGGAGGGCTTGAACTCGCTCAGCAGCCGCACCAGGGGCGTCTCGGTGTCGAAGAAAGGCGAAGAGAGGAGCGAGAGCGAGAGCGCTGCCATTTCCCGCCACGCCGCACGCAGCTCCCCGGCCCAAGGCCCAATCCACTCGCGGGGCGCGCCACCAGGCGTGGGAGAGTCGTCCGAGTCGCTGGGAGCCGGCGCAGCGGCCTCAGCCCCACCCTGCCGCACCGCTGATGCAGCAAGGGCTACTGCGGCAGCTTCTGCCGCTGCGAGGGCTTGCCCTGCGGAGCGCGCGACGGCCTGCCCTGGCAGCGCGTCGCCGCTGCTCTCGCCTGGGGAGTGCTGGGAAGGCCCCACTTGCTGCTCAATGCGGCACCTTGCAAGGCTCGAGGCCACGGCCACGACCCCGCAAGCCCGGTCCGAGGCCGAGGCCGCCGCACACCATAGTTCGCCGTGAGAAGCCAAGCCAGGACTCGCGCTGCTCGACCCCTGTCGCCGCATTTTGGCCACCCCCTGGGCGAGGGATGCCTCTCGGCAAGGGTGCCCATGCGGCAGTAGCACGGGCCTGTGCCGCTGCGTGGAGGCCAGCAAGTCAGCAAGCCAGGCGAGAACCATGCCGGCAGCGCTGTGAAGGGCGCCATTGAGCGCAGTCCACCCTGGATCCAGAGGCTGCAGGGCCAGGAGGCGGTTCGTCGAGGCCGCCAGCCGACGCCCCAGCCGAAGCGCCCCGGCTTGCGTCGGTGCGACGGCCCGGACCAAGGCCGGAAAGCCGGACCCGTGCGGCACCAGTCGGATCGCCCCTGCCACGGCCGCGGCTGCTCGGGCGCACAGGTGCTCCGAAGCCGGGCACAGGGCGACCTCGACCACGCCGAGGGGAGGCAGCGCTTCGGCCGCGCAGGCCAGTCGCTGGCCACGAGCCTGGCCCTGCAGCGCCTCGAACGTGGATGCAGCGGCAACAGCAGCTGCCACAGCAACGGCGGTTGCCGTCTGCCCGGGGCCCACGCGAGCTGCCTCAGCGATCCACCTTGCCTCTGCTGCGGCTGCCGCGCCTGCGCCGGCGAGCTCGGAAGCTACACCCGCGTCCAGCAGGCCAGGCGCCACCAGCCCCACCACGCTGTGCTCCAGAGGGCGGAGCCACCACAAGTCGCAAGGCCTCGCTGACGCGGCCGTGGGAAGCGAAGCTTGGCTGGCTGCAGCTTGGGCCGGCTCGCGTAGCGGCGCAAGCACCCCGGCCACCTCGCTCCTGGGAACCGACGGGGGTCCCAGTGTCGACAGGCGATCGCTTGAGCCACCTGCTAGGCTGCGAGAGGCCCCAGCGCCCGCAAAGAAGCCCGGGACGGGTGCACACGCGGCTGGCGACGGCTGGTACGCCGCGCTTCGGAGCCGGCTGAGGCTTGGCGAGGGCGGCGGTGCTGCTGACGACGCGAGGGCCCCCGCTGCAGAGACGCCATCGCGGGAGGCATTTCGAGACGCGATCTGGGCCCAGCGCTCGACGGGCTGGCGCTGAGAAGCCTGGCTGGGGGCGCCAGTGCCATCCTCCGCCGACCCCCTGCGGCGAGCTAGGGCCAGCCGCTGCGCCACAGCGCGCGCCTGCAGGGACGCTGCGCCGCCCACAACCGTGGCCGCACGGCCTTGGCGGCCGAATGGGCCGGTAAGGCGTCCCCCTCCTGGTCGCGACTTGTGCGGAGACGCCGGCTGCGAGGCCCACCCCGGACCGACGGGGCTCGGCACCTGGGGGCCGGGGGTCGGAGACTCGCGTCCGCTTGCCCGCGCCTCTGGCGTTTCCGTGCCCGTTGGGGCCGAGGAGTCACTGCCATTGCCCTGATCGACCGCGCTGGCAGGGGCGTCAGGTGCTGATCCAGTAGGGATCGCTGGGCCCGGGGCCAGCGGCTGCGGCGCGGGCAGGGCCGCTTCGTCATCTGTGAGAACGTCCGCGTCGCTGTCCTCGAGGCACTGCCCTGGCCACATCCAGGCCGTGTCAGGAGGCTGCGGGCGACCGGATTGGCTGTCGATTGGATCGTCTCGGTCCCCGCCTTCTGCAATGCCCATAGCCCGTGCGGCCGCGGCATGGCGGCCTCCCGCGGCGGCCCGAGAACGGGGCGCCTGCCTCTGCTGCTCGCCCCTGTCCTTCCCGCGGCGACGCGGCTTGCGCTGGTCGATCGTGGTGCGGCCTGCCCGAGGCGCATGTTCGGCATGCTCGCCGGCACCGCGTTCGTCGCCGGAGTCAGCGCCCGAGCCGCCGTGGGCGACGGCGCCGAAGCCAGGGCTCCTGCTTCCGGAGTTGTTGGTCCCAGTACTGCTGCTGCCGCCTGAAGAACCGCTGCCGCCGTCGTCGTCTTCATCGTCTTCGCTGTCGCTGAAAGCGTCGAGGCCGGCCTGCCCTGCCCCCCGCACCGCAAGCGCCCCGTTCGTGCCGCTTCGCGCGGACCCCCCTCCGAGCAGCTGCGTGCCGTCGGCAAGCGCGGCGGCGGCCCGCGACAGCTCGGGCAGCATGAGGCACACATCCCAGCCCGCTGCATCCGCGTACGCGCGAGCCCGTCGAGCGTGCAAGCGCGAGCGAGATGCGGCCGCAGCCGCCTCCACGGCCGCATCGCGAGACGACCCCAGCGCTGCTCCAGCCGCGTCTCGGGCTCGCTGTGCCGCTTCCTCAGCGGCGTTGGCCACGGCGTGCCTCCGCTGCGCCCAGTCAACCAGCCGCGCCGCGGTGTCCGACGCGAGAACGCGGTCCGCATGCCTGGCGTTGAGATGGGTGATGCACTGAGCAACCAGCTCGCGGCAGAGCTCTCGCGGTCCGCACGGTGGCAGATCCTCGTCGGATGCGGCCGGAAGCGTCTGTGGAGTACGACGAGTACTGCCGGCGCAGGCGCTTGGCGACGCCGGGTCGTCTTCGTCTGCTCCGGGCTCCGTCGGGAGGAGCCAAGCGCTCCCAGCGGCCTCGCGAGCCAGCGAGAGCTTGCACGCTGACAGCGCAGCGCGGGCGAGCCAGACTGCCTCCGGGTTGCACTGGTTGTCCCAGGAATACGCCGAAGCCGCATCGTCCACAGGCTCGGCTGCGGGCTCTGTGCTGCGCGCTGCCGCGTCGAAGCCGGGGCCTGCCCGCCGTCGCAGCGGCGGCAGGCTCTCGGACGGCGGCGCGCAAGCAGGGAGGCCGTCAGTGGGCCCTGCCTCGCTTCCGCTGGGCCCGCTCCCGGCGTGGCGAAGGAGCGACACGACGAACGCGCGCGACTCCGCGACGCTGACCAGGCCGCGAGGCAGCGCTGCCAGCACTCCTGTTGCGGATCGGAGCACCAGGCTCTGGGGAAGGGCTAGCCAAACGGGGCCCCTGAGGGACACCACGATCCTGAGGCGGCAGAGCAGCCCAAGGGCGTTCTGGCGGCAGCGGGCCTCGAAGGCGCCGAGCCCGGCGCTGTCCGCACGTGCTGCAGCTCCTCCTGTCACAGCCGCCCGAAGGTGCCGTGCCATGAGTGTGGCGTGGTGCTGCGCCACCGAGAGCGACCAGAAGCGCACGAGCAGCGGCAGGGCGAGGAGCACAGCCGTCACGTGCGGGCGGGCGGGGCGCGGGATGCCAGCGGCCTCCTGTGAGGCACCGGCAGTAGCAGCAGCAGCAGCAGCAGTGTCCTGCCCCAGGGCCGCGCTCGAGTCCCTCAGCGCAGCGAGCGCCACGGTGTCGAGGGCGTTGCAGACCGCGGCAAGCACGACACGGTGCATTCCCGGACAGACGAGGTCGTGTCGCAGGAGGGAGTCCAGCGACGCGCACGCCTCCGCTCGCAAGGGGCCCGACGCCAGCACAGCGCAGAGGACGCGGAAGAGGAGGCAGAAGGCGGCGCGGGAGAGCGAGGGGGCGGCCAGGAGCGGCTCCACTGACGCTCCGGCAGCAGCGGCGCGAGCCTCGGCGGGATTGCGGCTCGCCACGAGGGCGGAAACCCTGTCGGCGGAGAGCGTGGATGGCACTGGAAGCGAGGCGAGGAGCTCGCTGAGGGCCGAGAGGAGCGGGTGGAGGCAGGGGAGCAGGCGGGCCGCGGGCAGGTGGCGCAGTTTGCCCAGGGCTGCGCAGAGGCGCTGCCTCTCCGCGGTTCGCCACCGCAGCAGCAGGTGCAGGGCGGGGAGGGAGGTGAGCGACTTGGAGATGACGCGGGTGTGAATGATGAAGGAGTCGTCAGGGCGGAGCTGCAGCGGGGAGCCGGACAATCCGCTGCTGCTGGGCCGGCTCGCCGCGCTGGCGCCAGCGCTGCTGCCGCGTCGGGGGTTGGACGACGACCGGACGGCGGCCGGAGAGCGCGGCGACCGCGATGCGCTCCCCGAGCGGTCGGGCTGCCGAGGCACGAAGCCGCTGGGGCGATCGCGCAGGCTGACTGCACGCCTCGCTGCAGTTGCGGCTGCCGCCGACGCTGGCACGGCGACGGGGACGACCAGATCTTGCGGCAGGTCGCCAGCTGCGAAAGAGGCAAACGCGGCAGGCATCGAAGCCGAGGCGGGCCATCGCTGCTCCAGCTCGGCCCTCGAACAAGGCACACGCGGGGCAACGTACACTGCCGCTGCGGCGCGAGCGGCGTTGTGGCCGATTGGCCGGCCGTCGGAGCCCGGCGGGCCGCTCACGCCTGCCAGCGGCCGAAAGCAGAGCAGCTCGTGCGAGCCGTCCGCCGCTGCCACGCCCTCCGCGTCCGTGAGCCTGAAGAAGGAGAAGGACACACAATGAGTCTTGGCCTCAGTCGAGGACGCGTGCCAGAAGGAGAGGAGCACGTGAGCGTCGTCCGGCGAGTGTCCCATCGCGGGGTCGAACACGAGACTCAGCTTGTCCATGAACACGGGCGCGTTTGTGTGGTAAAACACCGCCGTGCGGTACTCGTCGCACAGCACGGGGCCGAGGCTGTCTGCCTGCGGCAGCCTTGCACGGCCATTGGCCAGCATCGCGTCGCTCGGCGAAGCGCCGTTGGCTGCACGAGCGATGACGGGAAGCGGCCTCCCTGTCGAGGTCAGCACCCGGACCCTCACCTGCATGTTGCGCGCGGCCCGCTTGGCGTCCTGGGCGAACGACCCCCGGGTCAGCGTGAGCACCACGGTGCTGCGGCCCGTGTCGCCGCCCGGGGCAGCGGCGCCAAGGTGGGCAGGGCCTGCGAACCCTGCCGCCGCCGCGTGCGCCGCCGCCGCTGCTCGGAGCCGGGACGCCCGTGCAAGCTCGGCAGCCGGGCTGCGAGACCGGGCGGCCGAGCTCGCAGCCACGACGGCGTCCGCGACGATTCCGACCGCAAAGTCGCCACCCGCCTCGAGCAAGGACGCAGCAGGCCCGGAAGCCTCGGCCACCCTCATCACGTCCTGCGGATGCATGCCGTCGGCCGGCCCGGCCTCCCCGCTCTCGGCCACTGCGCGAGCGGCCTGCGGCCCCCCGGCTGGTGACCCGATGATGCCAGCTCGCAGGGCGCGCCGGACAGCCGTCCTCCCCCAAGAGCACGCCTCCAACCAGGCCCGCTCGGCGGCAAGGGCCTCACCGGTCGACGCGCCCACAGGCCCTCCGCCGCCCGAGCTGCTTGCACCCGTGGAGCCGCTGGTCCCGGCTCGCGCTGCCGCGGCTGCAGAGATGCACATGGCCCTCGCCGCCCCCGCAAGCGCGGCGGCCACGCCCGCCTTGGTGGCGCTCTCTGAGGCCCCTGCCCCCCAGCCTTCGCCGTCGCCGTCCGACGGGCCGGCACCTGCAGAGTGCTTCGCTGACGTGTGCAGGAGCAACGCGCTCGACCACTCGGCGCCGCCGTCCGCTTCGGCGCCCCAGCCCCCGTCCTCGGGCACGCCTGGCTGCGTCTGCGAAAGCCCTCGGCTGCTCATGCCAGCGGCCACCCTGCTGCCGTCGGGGGGCAGAGCCATCGCCACTGGGCCCGAGCTCGCCGCTCCCAAAGCCGCTCGGGCCCCAGGCAGGCCGCTGCCGCTGCCCGCCTTCCGGCCAGGCCCTCCCGGCTCCGGCAGCGACTCGCCCGTCTGGGCCAGGCTAATTCGGAGACCGACGCCCTGCACAGCAGTGGCGCGCTCGAGCGGGCCTAGCTTTTCAAGCAGGCGCGAGCCTGGCGGGCGCACCCTCGAGAGGGGCGAGGAACCCTCCGTCGCGGACGCCGCCGCGCTGGCTGCTTGGAGCGCGGCCGCGGTCTGGCTCGCAGACGACGCGTGCAAGTCAGTCTGGCCAGGCTTTTCAGTTCCCGCGCTGGACATGGTCGAGCCTCGCCGCACACCCTTCGCCCCGGGAGCCCGGACTCTCCCGCTGTCGGATGCTTCGCTCGTCGATCGACCGGCGAAGCCAAACGCACTCGGCGAGCCCGCGGAATGAGAGCTGCTCAGCCCGGCAGCCAGCCCCGTCCGGCTGTCGGCCGCCCTGCCTCCGCCCGGGGCCACAGACCCCTTGCGGCCCGAGGCTGCCGTCGGTCGGGTCTCTTCCCCTCGCCCCTCGCTGCCCTTGGTGCCATCTGCTGCGCCCTCCGCCTCCGCGTGCAGCTGGTGCGATTGTTGTTGCTGCTGTTGCTGTTGCTGTTGCTGTTGCTGTTGTCGCTGCTGCTGCGCCACCCGCTGCGCCTCTCGCTGCTTGGCAATGAGCGCACGGTGAAGGCCGAAGAAGCGCAAGTCCGACGCGGTGGAGCTCGACGCTCCGGACTTGGACGCCCCTGGTGCTGGCCCGGAGGCCCGTCCCCCGCCTCCGTGCGCAGCAGGGCGGTAGAGCAGCATTGGGTCTGGTGTCGCGGCTGTGCCAGGCGCTGCCCTCGAGAGAATCGATGGAAGCGCCAGTACGCCGCAGCCCACGGGCCGCCGGTAGAGCGCAATCGCGCTGGCTGCGCCTTCCTCCTTGCCTTCGGAAGCAATGGCAGAGGGCCGGCGTGATCTGCGGAGCTCCTTTGGCGCGGGGGCCTTGGCTGACCGCAAGAAGGCTGCGGCCAGGGAGGAGCGCTCTGAGCCAGCGGGCGACTCGGCTGTGCTGGCCCGAGCCCGGCGATGTCCGGTACCGACGCCGCCGAGCAGCGGCGTGTGGGGCCCGCTTGCTGCTCCGCCCGCGGTCGGCCCGTCCGCCATCGTCCCCACAGCTGCCGCTGCTGGGTCTGGGGCTCCGCCAGTTGCCGCCGCTGTCGCCACGGAGGCTGGCCGCGACGACTCCGCGGATCCTGAGCGAGAAGCGTGAGCCACCCTCCCCGGGGAAACAGACTGCGAATTGGGATTCCGGCCGTCCAGAATGGCAAGCGCAGCAGCAGCCGCGGCAGCGGCACCGTCAGCAGCATCCGCAGCACTTCCAGTCTTGCCGGCGGCACCTGGGTGCGAGGGCGGGCCTGCCAGCGCGTCCGTTTGCGCGCTTGGGGCCATGCGCTGGGCTGCGTCGCCATCAGCAGCCATGGGCGGCGCCGTGCCGGCCGCCACCCCCACCGCCGCCTCCGCGACCTCCACCGCCTCCGCCGCCTGCCGCCGCCGCCGCGCCTCCGCCGTGCCCTTGCCCTCTGCCTTGAGCGCGCCCACGCGGAACCCCCAGATGACGACGAAGGTCCGCCCGGGCTCGATGAGCGACGCAGGCACGCCCCTGAACCGCGCCTGGCACGGCGCCCGCTGCGAGCCCGGCGCGGCCGCGGATCCCAGCGGCCCGCCGTCGGCATCCCCGCCGGCCACGACCAGCCAGTCCTGCGAAACGGAGGCGTTGGCTTGCGAGTCCCACAGGCTCAGGTACAGCTCCACGGGGTCGGCCCCGGGGTCTGTGATGCCTACCCACGTGACGTCGAGCACCAGGTCGACTGTGAGCCGGCGCGAGGCGGGGAGGCCAGCGGGGGCCAGGAGGGAGCGGCCCGGGGAGCGGAGCGGCCCGGGGAGCGCGCCCGCTGCGGAGAGCACCCCTGCTGCGGCCTGCGCCCCCATGGCAGCGACGGCAGCCGCGCCCCTCGCTGCTGCGTCGGCTGCGGCAGCGGCGTGCAGGGCTCCAGTGAGGAGGTTGACGTCCACCACCCCGCCCCCCCCGGCAGCCCCGGCCAGGGGCTCAGGGGGCAGAACTCCCACCGCGGCAGCAAGGCCGGGGAGCGGCAGGATCATTCCCTCGGGTGGCGCCGCTGCGCCGCCTGCCGAGGCCGCGGTGACGGCGCGCAGCGCGTGGAGCGGCAGGCGAGCGAGCGCAGCGGCGAGCCGAGCCTGGTTTGACACGGCGCTGTGGCCGCCCCTGCGGTGCAGCGTGGCTCCGCCGCCGCCGCCGCCGCCGGCGTCGATGGACGCGGCCTCTTCGGAGCCCAAGAAGGCCAGGGCGGCGCTAACCCGCCCTGCCGCTGCCCTCGCTGCGTCCGTCACAGCTGCGATGACAAAGGCGGAGTTTTCCAGCAGCGCTCTGCGGCGCGCATCGGTGAACCGGCCGCCGTGGGCGCGGTGAGGCTCTGCCAGCCCTGCCGCCTGCGAAAACACCGCCAGCTGCGCCTGGAGGTCAGCAGCCGAGCCCGCCACGACCGCTGGCCGGCTGCCGAGGTCCGAGTGCCGCAAGGCTCGGGCCACTGCCTCTCCGCAAGGCATGTCCATCATGGACAGGTCCTCCGCCTCAGATCCTTCCGGAAGTCCTTCCAGAATGAGCTCTGCCGCCCGCTCGAGGTCCTTGCCGGAAAGCGCGGCAGTGCGGCCAGTGCGTGCGCTGTGAGGGCGGGGTGCGCCCGAGACCCCTCCCACTGCCCTGACCAGCCGGCTTGCCGACTCGGCCAGTATGCGCCCGTCGGCGCCCTTGCGCCACTCCTGCTCCAGCAGCCGGGCGGTCTCGGCCAGCTGGCCCTGGCTCAGCCCGAGCTGCCGCGCGCCGGCAGCATTTCCCGCGCGTAGCTGGGCCCTGCGCTCTGCGCTCCACGCGGCCAGGCTCGCGCTGAGCCCGTCGTCGTCCGTGCCAGACGGCGGACGTATCGCGGAGGGCTTGGGGCTGGGCCCCGTGCCCAGCGGCGCCGGTGTCCCCGCGGCAAGGCGCTGTTTGAGTTTTACAAAGCCGCTGGGCATCAGTCCCACGGCGATGGCCGGCATGTCTGGCGCGATGTTGCGACCGAGAACCCAGCCGTTGCCAATCTCCTTGAGCACCAGCACGCGGTCTCCGCGCCGCAGCCGCACTTGCTGTGCCCCAGACGGAACGAAATCGAAGTTTGCTGAGCAGCCCGGGGCGGGAGAAAGGGCGGAAATGGGCGGAGGAATGGACGAGGCAGCCCAGCAAGCACGGACACAGCAGCGAAACGCAATCCTCAGGGCTCGGGCGCAGCCTGCCGCACAGCAGCGGCGCGAACGCTGCGCCGTGGGCGCAAACGCTGCCGTCTCTGCGCGCAAGCGCCAGGCGTGGAACGCCGTCAGTGGGCCCTCAAGAATCCGCCCCCCCCTCCCCCTCTGCTGCGGCAGCTGCTACAACAACGCGAAGCAAGCGGCTCACCCACGCCAGGCACTGCATCCTGCCACGACCGTCTCCTAAGCATGTCCGCGAGCAGAAGGGCTGGCGCCCAGGCTCGCGTTGGCTCGACTCCCGCGGCCAGCTGTGCGAGAGCAATGGGTTGCTGCTGCTGCAGCGCTCGCCCGAGTCGGATGACGCCGTGCTCTGCCGCCGTTGCGCCCCAGGGGTCTGCCGCTCACCTCTGCCAGAATGGTCTTCGAATATGCTTTTTAAATATGAATTCGAAACGCTCCTTTCATATTCAGCACATGCTTGCGTCCGAATATTGACTCAGCAGAGCTGGCGGCCGCGGGTTCGCTGCAGCACTCAACCGCCCCAAGCGGGCCACCGGGTGCGGCTTGACCCCCAGGAACAACGCTGCCCGACTGAAGCAAGTGATCCCCAGTCTCCATGGCTGTAGCACAGTCTGAGTCACACTCCATGGCGCATGGCGCCGAGGCATCTCACGCAGGTCAGCATTCGTCGCGGCGGCACGCCTGCCAAGGCGAAGGAATCAGGCGCCATGGCTTACGCAGGGGTTGTGCGTTGTGCTGTTCGTTTGACCCGGCGCGCAGGGGGCGCCCGGACGGCCTTTTATGGACGCGGAACAGTTCTTTGACATTTTGCGCTCGTTCAAGGACCGCCTTCCCGGGCTGATTGCCACAGCCAACCACACCCTGAGAAAGGGCACTCACGTGCGACGGCCAGGCAAGGTGAAAGAGTCTACCATGCGGCTCAGGGTGACGTCTCATCTCAGGCATCAGGTTTGGTCGTACGTGGCAGACCATGTCAAGCTTCCTCACGTGACTGCGGAGTACCTTGATCTGCGATTCAAGCGTCACTTCAATGCTGCAAATGCTACATGGAAGGTCGCGCAGCAGCAAGCCTCCGAAACTTCAACGGCGACTCAGGCTCGCCGCGCTGCTGGCAAGCCTGACGTGATCATGACCGTGAACGAAGAGCTGCTGATTTTCTACGCGACGGAGTTCGGTGTCGTTTGCCACCTGGAAACTATCCGAATCTATCCGGAAGCGGGTTGAAGCCACCGCGCAGCCTCCGCTTCGGGGCCCAGCATCTCATCAGCAGGACTTGGTGGCCGCTGCTTCAGGTTCCGGGCCCTGGTCATTGCCCGAAGCCGCAACCGACTCTTCGCTCGACTCGAGTGCTGATTCCGACGACGGCGAACTTGTGCCGCCACGCTCGTCCACTGGGGCTTCGGCTGGACGGCCAAGCCAGACCAGCGGCTCCTGGGTGGGCAGTGATCGTGCTGCGCATGCGGCGGCTGGACAATCTGCCATTGAAGCAGCTCGCTTGGCCAGACAGCGGGAGAAGAAGCGTGCTCGTGAAGAGGAGCGCCTCCGGCAGCTGGAAGGATTACGCTCAAAACGGCCGAACACTGCGCTGCTGGCTTCGATGATCGGAGGCGACCACGAGCCGCGGGACACAGACCCGCGGCAAATGGCAGTCGAAATGGCTCTCAAAGCGGACGTTTTCCAGGCTATCACTGTGCTTGAAATGTTCCAGGCCCTTCACCCCGACGGGTGCGCGCTGCATGGCGTGGCGCTCTCCGCCATCGCCAAGGCTCTCCTGTTCCATCTGTCCGCGGACGACCGCACGCGGCTGGGATTTTTTCTCATACCCCACCCGGACGCCCAGAAAGCCGTAGTGACCAGACGGCCTCTCTGTCCAACGGACGCACATGCAGTGCTTGACCAGTATCGCACAAGCTTGGAGTTGTTTGCATCTCTCAGCCCCGCAGCCAGAGTTGTCCTGGAACGGATGGCAGAACGTTCCACCCTGACAAGTATGTCTCCCCACACCTCGGGACAGAGCTTCGGCACGGCCGTGGGAGCTGGATCGGAAGCCGCTGCCGCTGCGGCTTCATCGGGGCCTGGAACAGCCACCTCATTGCCTTCCTCTTCCGCAGGTTGGCAGTCTCGCCTAGACGGCGCCGATCCCAGAACCAACTGAGTCAGAGCAAGCGAACGCGATCTGCGACCCAAGTGCACGTTCGTGGCGGCTGGACGCGTTTGCGGGCGCTTTGGTCCAAGTCCTGCCTGTCGCCTGCGGCTTTGAGAGCCCGCAGCCAACCTCGGTTGCTTAAAGGTTGAGTGTGGCATTCCCTCGACGTGTAAAGCCATGCGTGGGTGCACTTGTGTTGGCTAGCCCTAAGCTCTCTGGCATTGCTTGTATTTGGGGTACTTTCGCTCCAAGCAATCCCTTCGCAGCTCAAACGCTTACGGCTGGTGCAAACACTGTCGTTCGGGGCTCAGTGCACTTCAAACTCGGCATAGCGCCTTGGGCGTGCTCTCGTTCGGCTCGACCGAGAAGGCGCGACGCCAGGAGGGGTGCTTGTGCGGGCTGCCGCGAAGTGGAGATCGCAAGCAGCGACTCCTTCTGTGGACTCAGCCGCAGCTGTGTGCTGAGCCTCCTCGGTGCCCACCTCGGACCCTGGCAGGTCCACGTCCAATACGGCGACGACGGGGGCAGACGCTGCAGCCGGGCTGACGCTTCCGATGCTGTCGGCACACTGTTCTCGACAGGGCTATCATCCGGGCACGTGGCAAGCACGAACCCGGCTGCGGTGGCAGCTTGCTCGGCCGCCAAAGAGGTGGCCGCCACGACCGCACTGGGGCTGCTCCCTCGCGCCGGCACGTGGGAAAGGTTCCCAGCAGACGATGCCAGGCCAGAGAAGCTGGCGTATTTGGGCGGCAAGCCCATTGCAGCCCGCTGCGCCACAACAGCGTCAATCAAGAAGCCGTCTGTTGGCTGTGCAAGCACCATGTTGAACCAAAACAGGTGAAACTTTCTGTCAGGGCCCATCCGGACAACGACAGACCTGCCTTTGGCAGCAACCCACGCCGTGGCCAGACGGCGGCGGTTGGTCTTGCCTGCCTCTTTGGCCTCAAGGTCGCCAACTGGACCCTGAGAGCGGTCTAGGCGAACCAGACGAGGTCCTTCCGGAGCAAATCTTCCAGAAGACCTGCACGCGTGCACGCTCCTGCCCAGGCGGCCAGTTCGGTTTATGGTGTCATGTTGGATGCCAAAGCTCATGAGACCAACGCATGTCCGAGCCAGCCTCACAGCCATGTCGGGTCCACGCTGCTGGCCGCGGTCCCGAATCGGCGCGCACATCTGTGTCAGCCTGCCGTTGAAGTGCTCAACCTTTTGGCGAGCAGCGCTGAGAAAGAAGTTGAATGCAAGCATCTCCAGAGGGCAGAGCTCACGCTCCACGGAGTGCTCCAAAAATGGAGTCATAAGCCAGTCCCGAATCATGTACGCGGAGTCGGCAATGACCACCCTGTCCTTGGGTACTTTGGGAGACTCATGGTTGTAGGACTCCGGGTCCTCCATGGCCTTCCACAGAGTGCTTGAGCGAAGGGCCGTCACATCGTTCGTGCTGCCTGGAAAGCCGCCCATGACAAACCTCGGCGTTTGGGCGTCGTCGACAGCATATCCCATTGTAATGAACGGGCCCTTGGTACCACAGTAGTAGGCACTGCGCTCGCTTGGCGCGCCACAGGTGCTTTGCAACCCCACCTTGTGGCCGTCGACGGCAAGAATAATGCACTTCACCCCCACATACTTCGCGAAGCCAAACGCTGCGAGTGTCCTCCAGTCCTCGCCACCGGGAGGGACGTAGTCAAATGGCATGACCGGATGCGAGAAAAGCAGGACCTCAGCATCCCGCAAGCAGCGGCGCACAGTGTCCGGGCTAACGCCACACGCCATTCCCAACAGACGGTACCGCCCTCCTGCACAGGGGCACAGGGGGCGCAGGCAGCGGCGAGGGGGGTCGCCGGAGGAAGAGCGGCGCGAACGGAGGTGCTCCGAGTTTGCACTGGCTCACCGTTGTGCAGATGAAGCAGCGCGATGAGAAGACGCTCTCGTGCGCTTAGTGCCAAGGAGTTTGCAGTCCGCCCTCGTTGCAGGCGCGCTTCAGAGAGCTGCACGAGCAGCTCAACGGCAGGCTCGCTGAGGCCAAACATGTCCTTGAAGATTTCTGCCGAAAAACGGCGCGCCTGGACGAGGAGACCAACAGAACGGAAGGTGGCATTTTCCTTCAGGGAATGGACACGCTGAGCTTGAGCTGCCGCCTTCCTGAACTCTGAGGCGAAGGCGTCCTTGTGGCCGACACTGGCAAGCGCTCTGATAATGACGCTCCTTGCGAACGCCCCCCACTCTTGCTCCAGGAAAAACTCCATAGACATTTTCCGGTCATGCTGGGCGACGAGCAGCGAGGCTTGCTGATGGACAGCGGTCAGGAGCGCGCGGTCAAGTGGGGACGTAAAAGCCTCTGCGTCTCCTTCGACAGCCAAGACAGCCAGATCGTCGAAGAGTTGGCGAAGAGCCTGCTCTAGATCCTCAGAGCGGTCATGCTGGTCCTCGCGGGGCCATTGGGCTCCTTCTGCGGGTGCGGCGGCCATTTCAAGTGGCGACCATTTTCTGGCAAGCGGCTGGTTTCTGGGTATGGTTTATCAAAATCAGGCGTCAAATCCTGACTAGAATTTGCGACTCAGAATTTGGGGTTAAAATGGTGCTCTGCCAGTCGAAATGCTGAATTTGGGTGTATTTGCCATTTTCAAAGAGGTGAGCGGCAGACCCCAGCGCGCCCCCCGCACTGCGGAGCCCCAGCGCCCAGGCGGCCTGCTCGCGCCGCACTCGCTGGGATGTGTGACGCGGTGAGCTGCCGCCGCTCGCGTTCGCGCGCTCACAGCTGCGTTTGCTGCTGCTGCCGGTGCGCACGAGAGTTCGCATTTGGTTGGCGCCGTTTGGACCCAACCAACCCGCGCCCGCCGCTGCCTCACCCCGTGAAGGCGCAGGTACACGATGCAAGAGAGCTCGCAGGTCGCATTGAGTTCCTACATCGGCATGTGTTCGGCCTCGGCGCAGACCTCAAGCAAGTGAGCCTTGCTCGCCCACGACTTGCTCCGGGCGCGCAGTGCAAGCGTGAGCTTCGCGCGTCTCCGGTTGAGGCTGCGGGCTCGCGTGGTGCTCTGTGCCTGCGCGCCGCAGGAGCTGGTTGCCGAGCTGGCCGCAGCCTTGCCCCCGCTGACAGCTGCAGCGGCTGGCGACGACCCGCGCGGCTCGGCGTGGCTCTCGTACGCGCACGGCGTGGCGGCCCTTGCATCTGGCCATAGTGCTGGCGGCAGGGCTGAGGCCCTGCTTACTGACGCTGCCAGACTGCTGCCCGACTGCGCCGCCGTGTGGCTCGGGCTTGCCGAGGCCGCCTGGCAAGCAGGCAACCACGCCTCCGCCGGCCGCCTGGCGGCCAAAGCGGCCGAGGCCGCCTCCGCCCCGCCCCCCCCCGCTTCCGGATCGCCGCCGCCGTGCCCGGCAGGAGGTAGCGCCGCGACTGGCCGCGGCGCGGCAACCCCTGACTCGGCCTGGTCGCTGCTCAACGCTCCCCATCGCCGGCTGAGCGACGCCCTCGTCCTGCAGAGCGCGGCTGCGCGCCGGGTGGAGGGCGGGGGAGCCGGCCTGGCTCTCGCAGACGCTGCTGTGAAGGCCTCCGAAGCGGGCCCAACCGGGGCGCTTGGAGCCGAGCCCGCAGCGTGGGGGTGCAAGGGCACGGCGCACCTGGCCGCGTTCTTCGCGTCCGAGGGCCCGGGCGACGGCTCAGCTCACCTGGACGAGGCTGCGCGTGCCTACGGGATGGCGGCGGCGCTGGCAGCCGCGGAGGCCAAGAGGGCTGGTGAAAGCGCGGCCGCGCTGCTGCCTGCGGCGGCTGCGGCTGCGGTGGCGGCGGCGCCAGCCTCGGTGCCTGCGGCGGCTGCGGCTGTGGCGGCGGCGGCGCCAGCCTCGGTGCCTGCGGCGGCTGCGGCGGCGGCGGCGGCGGCGCCAGCCTCGGTGCCTGCGGCGGCGGCGGGCAGCCTCGCCGGCAGCGATGCGGCGGCCAAGGGCGGTGCGGCAGGGGCGGGATCAGCGGCTGCAGACACGGCTCGCGCCGCGGCACTGCGGCGGCGTTCCCGCTTGTTTCCGGACGTGCTGGCCAACAGAGGGGCCTGTCTGGCAATGCGGCTGGAGGCGCCTGAGGCGGCGAGGTGCTTGGTCGCCGCGCATGCGCTGGACCCGACGCTGGGCGCAATGGCGTCGCTTGCGAGGCTGGGCAGGATGGCGACGTCGGTGGCGCGGGGCGTGGCGGCCAGGGGGCACCTCGACCAGCGCAAGCTTGCCCAACGCGTGTCGGCGTGGCCGTCCGAGAGCGCGATTGAGGAGTGGCGCGTCCAAGGGGACGATGCGGGCGGCGCGGGTGGGCGCGCCCTTGTTCGCGACGCAGTTGCTGCAGCAGCGTCGCTCGGCGCACCGGGCGGGGCGGGCGGTCGCGATTTGACTCTGGCAGGTCAGGCATTGCTGCTGCTCCCACTGGGTGTTGTGTCGGCCGCGGGCGAGGCTCCGTCTGTGCTTGCATGCCTCGACAGAGCGGGGAACCGAGTGGCGCTGGCGCTGTACAGGTCAGCCGGCGGCGCCACGCTGGGCAGGGTCTGCCGCCCAGGCATGTGGGTCGCAGTGACGGAGCCGCAGCTGGCCTGGGTGGCGGCCAACCCTGCGGAGCTGGCCGAGCCAGCGGCGGGGGCCAGCTTCGAGGCAACTTCCACGGCGGTGGGGTCAGCAGCGGCTGCGGCGCCATCGCGCGCCAAGGCGGCCCGCAAGGGCGGGAAGCCAGGCAAGCGAGCGCGCCACGCAGCTGCCCAAGCTGTGCAACAGACCGACGACGGCGTGCTGGTATCTGCGGAAGCCCTTCGGTTCCTCGTTGTCCGGGCCATGGGACCCAGCAACCTTCGCGTGTCTGGGATGACGGGCTTTGCGGCCGGCATCGGCTCGGGCTCGAAAGCTGTGCTGCGAGTGGGCAGCGCCTCGCACTGAACAGCAACCCGATTTTGCGCTTGCGTCCGCGCGCTCCAGGCCAGCAATCGCTGCAAATCAAGCTGCGAGTCCCGAACGACATGCCGGAGTGGCCGTTGGGCGCCTGGGGGCGCCCGCAGCCCTGGCTTGGGCCCTTCGCCGGGGCAGCTGCAACCTGGCACCCGGGGCGGCGCCGTGGCAGAACAGTCGGCGGCAGAGTCAAGCAGGTCCGGCGCTGCAGCGCGCGCGACGGGCGCGTGCACCACTTCACATCCGAACCATGGCGGCCACGCAGACGAGTTCGGCAACTGCGGCTGCTGGCGGGTCCGCCCTCCCCGCGCCTGCCCGCGCTGCGGAGCTCGCGGCGGCGGTGCCCCGCGTTGCACTCTCAGGGGCCGCACCTGAAGGCCCTTCCGCAGCCGCGCTGGAAATGCCCGTGTTGGGCTTCGGCTGCTGGAAGCTGCCCGAGGATTCGACCGCCGAGACGGTCTGCTCCGCGATCGGCAGCGGCTGGCGGCACCTCGACTGTGCCGCCGACTACGCGAACGAGAAGCAGGTCGGCGAGGGGATCCGTCTGGCGATTGAGCGCGGCCACATCGGCTCCCGGTCGGACCTGTTCATCACGTCCAAGCTGTGGAACAACTTCCACCGGCGCGAGCACGTGGGGCCTGCGCTCGCGCGCACGCTGGCAGACCTCGGCACGGACTACGTCGACTTGTACCTCGTGCACTTCCCGATCCCGCTCAAGTACGTCGACCCCGCCGTCCGGTACCCCCCTGGGTGGATCCACGACCCCGAGGCAGAGGCCCCGCGGATGGAGGAGGACAACGTCACCCTGGCGGAGACCTGGGGGGCGCTCGAGGAGGAGTGCCTCGCTGGCCGGTGCCGCCGCATCGGCCTCAGCAACCACAACGTGCAGGCCATCCGAGGCCTGCTCGCTGGGTGCAAGATCCCCCCTGCGGTGCTGCAGGTGGAGCTGCACCCGTTCCTGACCCAGGAGAAGCTCATCCGCTTCTGCAAGAGCCGCGACATTGTGGTGACGGGATTCTCGCCGCTCGGGGCCGGCTCCTACGTGGCGCTCGGCACGGCAGCGCCGGAGGAGAGCGTGCTCCGCGAGGAGGCCGTCAAGGCCATCGCTTCCAAGCACGGCGTCTCGCCCGCCCAGGTCATCCTGCGCTGGGGCCTGCAGCGAGGCACCACCCTCGTGCCCAAGACGACCAAGCCCGCGCGCATGGTCGAGAACATCGACATTTTCGGCTTTGAGCTTGCCGAGGACGAAATGGGGGCCTTGAGCGGCCTGAACAAGGGCCGCAGATTCAACGACCCAGGCGTCTTTTGCGAGCTCGCGTTCGGCAGCTTCTGCCCCATCTACGAGTAGGCGGCGCCCCCAGCCTCGCGCCCCGGTTCGCACCTGGTTCGCACGCCGGTGCGCGTGCCTTAGGCGGCCCATTGGCCGACCGGGAAAGTCGCCACCCGATTCCCCTCGCGAACGATGAGTGTTGTCCGTGCGCGCGGAGGGAAATGCGTCGCGGCCCTTGCGCGGCTGGCTCAGGCGCGCGCGCGATGATCATGGCATTCGGATTGGCTGCAGACCAGGCCTTCGTTGCGTGGGTAGGCACGGGGCACGCGCCTCGCAAGTGAAGCCGCGTTGAGCATGACGGCGACAACGACGGCACTCCTTCCCGTCCTCCTGATCTGGGCACAAACACACCATTGGCAAAGCACAAGCCAGCGCGAGCCGCAGCTGCGCGGGGATTGCGGCAGCTGCAGCCGAAGACGGCGGCGGCGCGGCCGGCGACGCCTCCACGGCAGGAAGCCAGCTCGAACTTGCGCATTGCTTGCGGGCGGCTTAATCCTCGCGCGGTGGGAGCCGGGGTGGCGGGGCCAAGGGTAGCCGGCGGAGATGCCAAGGGAAGGCGAGGGGGAGGGGAGGAGGCGGGGGGAGCCCTGGGGGGGAGCCCTGGGGGGCAGGCTCGCGCTTTGCCGGGCATGGCGCTCACATAACGCCGCTGAGCTCCTCGTCCCAGATGTCAAGATAGAGGTCGATGATGTCGGGCAGGCGCATGGGGCCGGGCAGCGTGTACGTGCGCTGCAGCTTGGCGAGCTCCTCGATCACCTCCTCGGAGTCGAGCTCGGGCGGGTAGGGTGGCATGACGAATTGCGGGGGGCGGCTGAGCCATGAGGCGCGCATCTCGTTCCAGTTGCGGAGCCCAGCGTTGAAGAAGCCGCCGCGCAGGCCGTGCGGGAACCAGGGGTCGTGAGGCACCGCGAGCATTGCCTTGACAGGAGCGAAGGGGCCCTTGATGCCAGCGGGAACCACCGTGGTGGGGCCGCCGCCGTGTGCGTACGCATCGTCTGCCGCTTCGCCCGCTGCCGCCACGACGTCGCCAGCGCCGGTGCCCTGGAAGTTGCCCCAGTCGCCGCGCATGCGGAGGTAAAAGTAGAGGGCGTCGGTGCCGGTCCCGGAGGCCTCCGCAGCGCGCTCGCCCGCGCCGGTGGTCCGGAGCAGCTGCGCGGCCGCCTGCCTGGCCTGCTCGTCGGACTCGACCAGCAGGGCCGGGGAAGCGGCAAACAGCGCCCTGGTCGCCACTGCTGGCGGAGCGCGCTGCTCGACCAGCGTGGCGCTGCCCGGAAGGCCGCCCTCGGCAGCGGACGGCTTGGCTGCCGCGGCCTTGGCCTGGCCCGCTGCCGCGGCGGCAGCGCTCTCCCTGCGCGAGCCCGCCATCACAGCAATGGCAGCGTGCAGCGGCGTGTACACGACCACGGGGCCGCTGAACCCGTCGCCGGCCAGCGTCATGTCGCAGAGCTCGTCGATCACCGTCTCCGTCAGCGTCGGGTTCTGCCGGGAGAGCTCCTCCATGTCCACGCCCAGCAGCTGCCGAAGCAGCCGCGCGCCGGCGACGGTGAGCTCCTCGCCGACGGCGGCCGAAACGTCCACCTGAGAGTCCAGCCGCTCCACCCAGGCGTGGTGGCCGCTGCCGGCAAGCGCAGACGCCAGGCGTGTGGCGCCTGGCTCCAGGTCGTCCGGATCGACCACGGAACCGTCCTTGCGAGAGCTCTGCGCCAGCCTGGCGTGGAGGTGCGCGCGGAGCCGGAACGCGCCGTGCTTCCCCGCCCTGAAGGCCACCACGGTGGCTCCAGGCGCGCAATGCGCCGTCACCACAGCAAGCACCTCTGCGGCCTCCTCTTCAGCTGGCAGCTTGGTGGTGGGCCCGTCCCAGAGCGGCAAAATGGCCAGCTCAAAGCTCCCGGCGCTGGGCTCCGCGTCGCCTGTGCCCGTCGCACCCGCTCCAGCCGTTGCTGCCCCGGCCGTCGAGCCGGTGGTGGCCCCGGCGCTCGGCACAGCCCCGTCCCAATCAGAAATTGCCGCAGGCACCACGGTGAGTGCTGGGGCCAGGTCCCTGTACTTCGCGCCCAGGCCCGTGTAGCCCTCGTGGGTGGACACGACGACGTAGCGGAGGCCGGAGCGCCGCGCAAGAAGCATACGGGCAACCTCGGCATCGAACTCGGGGTCCTCCGCGCCAGCGCTCAGGACACGCAAGGGCTCGTCCGTCTCCCTGCGCGGGACGGTGGAGCAAGCAGCAGGACGTGCGAGGGCGCGCACAGCGTTTGGCCGCAGCTCGAGGCCGCGCCGCGGCTGACCCTCACTCGTGTCCCCCCCCGCCACGCGCGCACGAGCAAGGCTCGTCCAGACCGTGTGTCGGGCCGGGGGACCGTGCGAGTCCCTGGCAGCGCATGCAGCGCTCAATGACGTTGGCTGGCGCAAGTGCGCGGGCCAGAGCCGCGGCACAGGCCCGTGGGCGGTCCAGCTGGCGCTGCCAGAGGAGGGAAGGGTGCGGGAGTACCAACTCGCCGGCTACGAGTCGTTGCCGTCGGTGCCGTCGGCCGCCGAGCGGCCAGGTGGAGGGCAAGAGGCGCGCAGTCCGTCTCACGGCATCGCGGCGATCTTGGTCCGGAGCCATTCCAGAGCCGCACTCCGGTCTGCAGGACAGCGGGCGCGGGCAGCGGACAAGGGGTTGCAAGGTGCGGCGGCGGGCGCGGGGTGGGCAGGTCTGCAGCCGCGCGGCCGAGCCGAAATGCCTCGGCCCGAGTCGATCGTGCGAGGTGCGTGCTCGCCGGCCCAACGCGGCAGCCGCGAATCGGCCCAGGAGCTCACTGGCGGCTGCCAGAGAAGTAGGCACGCCCGACGACATGGCCCCAGAACCGCACCCGCGCACGTCGCGGGCAGGGGCCGCTGAGGGTGAGAGTTTGGCGGGTCCGCCTTGCGACGAGCTGAAGCCGCCCGCTCGACACGCCAGCAGAGCTCCCGGGCGCTCGCTGCGAGAAAGGCGGGCCGATTGGAGGGCGCACCCCGACTCCTCAAGGCAGAAGAGGGGGGAGCAGGGCCCAGGATGCGGTCAGGTGTTCTGGTGGTCGCTTGCATGGCGCTGTGAGCATCTGCGTGGAGCGTGCCAAGCTGCATGGGGATTGGGAGAAGAACGGCCTCGGCGGGCGGCGAGGGGACGGCCTGCCCGCCCCAGCGGCCTGGCGTGGCGCGCAACCTGGTGACCCGCGCTTGCTTCTCGCCGACCATCGCAGTCTGTCTGTCGCGAACGCTGCCCTTCGACTGGAGCACTCCCTTGGCGACGGCGGGGCCTTTGTGGCCAAGGCAGCCGTGCAGGTGCGGGCGAACCAGACGTCTCTTCCGCTGGTGTTCGAGGGCCAGGCACCGTGGACGCACGAGCAGCAAGACAACTTGGTGGTTAGTGCGCTGCCACCGAGCGGCGAGCATGCGCGGGCTGGGTTGCGCACGCGCGGCCGAGATGGCCACCAAACTGCACTCCGCCTCTTGCCACCTGCAAGGGATTCGTCGCAGGAGCTTGCGCGGGCAGATGGCTCTTACCGGGTCCGCATTGTTTCCGACGGACGGGCGGACGTTGTGGCCTCCGTTCGGGCTGTGAGTCGCGCCCATTGATGTCGGGGGGGGGAGGGGGGCCGAGGGGAAGCGTTGTCTCGCTTCCGGCCGTGTGGCAGGCATGCCCGCTGCACGTGCCCGACCGCACGTCCACCCTGCGTACATACGCTGTCTCGGGCGTGTGGCGCTGTCGTTGGCGTTCCCGGCGCCATGGCCAGCCGTTGCCGCCTCGGCATTCGCCTCGCTTGCCGTGACGTCCTTCCGCGCAGTGCGAGCTGGCAGCGGGCGGCCTCAAGCACTGGATCGGGCTTCACATCACCCAGGCCAGCCTCGCTCGGGCCCTTGCGATGGTTGAAAGCGCGGGAGCCGGAGGCGGTGCCCACACCCACGAGACTCGCGAGAACGCTTCCGCCAACCTCCTCACGCCCGACGTTGTGGGCATGGACCTTCTGGTACGGGTGCCCTACGGCTCGGGCTGTGCGGCCACTCCGGGCGGCCGCGCTGGGCAGATGAGCTCTGCGCTCTCTGCTCTCCTGGCCGCGCAGGCGCAGCGTGCAGGAGACGCCACCCTGCAAGGCCCCACGCCCCGGGCAAGGGGCAAGGTGCTCGTGCCCGAGACGGCGCAGCAAGTTCCCGCGAGCCCTGCGACCCGCGGGTGGCCCTACCCCAACATGCGAGCCGAGGGCACGCAGGGCAGGCAGGGCGGAAAGGACGCCCCTGAGGCGCCACCGACGTTTTGGCAGCAGTACGGTGGCTATATCGTCCCCGTTCTTATCGCGTACGCGGTGATGAGCCTTCTCTCTGGCGGCGGAGGGGGCGAGGGCGAGGGCGGCGGAGGCGGAGGCGGAGGCGGCGGAGGCGGCGGCCGCGCGTGATCGCGGCGGCGCCCTCTCCGGGTCGCGTGTGCTCCAGCGTGTGGCATGACGCGCATATCCTACCGACAAGCAGCAATGACACGCATGGGCCGCCAACGGCAGGGAGACGGGTTGGACTGGGCGCTCAGCCGCGATCGACGCCCATGCACACCCAGCGCCCGCACCGACGCACAAGAAGACACGCTCCCACCCCGTGCGCACCTCGGCTGCACGGGAACGGGCTCCACACACAATCACCTCAACCGGTCACTTCTTTGCGCGACTGATTCGCACCTCGGTGAACAGGACATGCTGCCTCACAATGGGGTCGTACTGCGCACGTCTCGCGGACAGGCACGGAAAGCGTCGGGGCACGGGCGGGGATTGAGCGATGCTACTGGACCGGTTCCTCCCACGGCCGACGCCGAGCACACGAGAGCTGGGGCGCTGAACGAGTCCACGAGCGCGGGAAGAGGGAGAGCTTGCCTTACCTTGCGGAACCCAAGCTTGTGCTGGATGGACGACGGGTTCTTCCGGGCCGTGTAGAAAAAGCTGCAAGCAGCGACGGCGGAGAAAGGGGGGGAGGGGGGGGGGCAACTGAACTGGCGAGGCGTGACCAGAGCAGGGAGCGGTGCTGAAGCAGCCCGAGAGTCGCACCGTCCGCTGGCGGCGCCAGGCGCTGCTCCAGTCGGACACGGCGCGCGGACTCACCCGGTCCCGGCAGTAGACACAAGCTTGATCATGGTTGCCTTTACCTTGCCCTGAAGGCCGAGGGTGCAAGAGGGGGGGGGGAGGGGCGGGAGGGGGAGCGCGCAAGTGGCGGCACAGCCAGCGGGGAAGACTGGCGGGCTTGCAGCAAACGCTGCCGGGCAGCGATACGCGCTCTTGCCTGACCAAAGCGCGTGGGGGGCGGCGACCACAGCACCCACCTTTGCCATGATCGGTGCGCTTGTGCAAGGGGCGCGAGCCTGGGCGAGCGTGTGATGCCAGTCAGCGGCTGCTGCTGCGGGCATGGTTGCTCTGCCGGCAGCCTGGCCCTCGGAGAGGTCAGAGACGCAGCGCACGGGCCGCCTCGAGGCTGCAGCCAAAGCCTCTGACGAAGTTCAGGCAGGTGGCTTGTGAGAGAGCAGCGTGTGGGAAGAGTTCGAGACGAGGGCGACGAGTCGACATAATCCCGATGCAGCGCCTCGTCCGCCTGCAGGCGGCGGGCGGCGGCGCCACACATGCACACGCCCCTTGCAATGTAGGCTCGAGCACGAACTAGCAGCAGCCTGCTGCACCGCTCGGTCCTGCATCCCCGTCGCCACCTCCGTCAATGTCGACGTCGCCGCTCGACGGAGCCGACGCCGTGCCAGGGGCCTCCGCCGCAGATGCCGCGGGCAGCGAAGCCGTGACGAGCCCTGGGGTCTCGAGGATTCGCTCGATCACCTCCTCAAAAGCCTGGCTAATGCTGGTGTTGGTCTTGGCGCTGGTCTCCAGAAAGAGCATGCCCTGCGTCCGCGCCCAGGCCTCGCCGTCGGCAAAGGCGACAGCCCGGCGCTCGTCCAGGTCGGACTTGTTGCCGATCAGCAACTTGGCCACGTGAGCGCCGCCGTCGGCGCTGAAGCCGTCGATCTCGCCCAGCCAGTGCTCCAGCTTCTCGAACGTCTCCGGCTGCGTGACGTCGTACACGAGCAGCACTCCGTGCGCGCCCCGGTAGAAGCTTGAGGTCAGCGTCCGGAACCTCTCCTGGCCAGCCGTGTCCCAGATGGTCACTGCACAGGGGAGCGTTGCGCGCGCGAAGGCAGGCGGGTGGCGACATGCCGCTCCGCGCGGTGCAAGTGCCCCCCCAACTTGCCGCGGGCTGGAATGTCTGGCAGTGGCTGTGCAGCGCCTGATGCCCGTGCCGTGGCAGCCACTGGCTTCGCAGTCGTGGAGCGGCGCCCGGCGAGCAGCCAAGCACCGAGCCTAAGGCAGGCCTCACCCTTGACCCGCTTGCGCCCGACCGTCACGGTCTTCACCTTGAAGTCCACTCCAATTCTGCGAACAGCCGATGCGCATGCCGTCGAACGCGATAGGCCGCGGGTGGGAGTGTGAAGCAATCGCGTTCCCACTCGCTGCCAGAGGCTCAGCCGCAACCCTGAGAGGGGGTAGCCCAGCCAGCGGTGCACGCCCAACGCGGGGTAGCGCACTGGCGACCCTTCCCTCCCGCCTTAGGCCACGGTGCCCATCAGGCCTGTCCTGCACGACTCGCACGTTGCGGCTTGGCCGTCGTCGAAGGCGTCCTCAGTGAAACGCAACAGGATGGACGATTTGCCCACGCCAGCCTCCCCAACGAGCAGCAACTTGATCATGTGGTCGAAGGCATCGCTGCCGGCACGAGCCATGCTGCCTGTGTGCCCTGCGCCTGCAGCCTGCGACAAGCCAGTCCGCTGCGAGCAGAGCGGTGGAATGTCGGGAACAGCGCACAACGCCGCGGCCACTCGGCGGCGCCAGCCCTCAAACGGCGCGCCCCCCCCTCCCCCCGCGCGCGCCCGTGTATCTGTCGCTTGTGCGTCGGTGCTGCCATGCAGTCTAACCACGCTGCTGCGTGAGCGATGCCGTCATTCGAGCGGTGCGAGCTGCTCAGCTTCTCGCCAACGGCGAGTCACTTGGAGCTGATGCAGATCAAGAGGCGCGACCACCCCGGGCCGTGCGCACCTCGTCAGGGATGGCCGTGTCGGTGGCACGGTAGGAGTGGCTGCAGTCGCTGTCAAATTGTGGATCGGGATGGCTTGGAAGTCCTCCCGCCGCAAGCCAAGCTCCAAGGGAGCCGATTCGCAACTCCTCTTTCACTTGAAAACACGTCGTTGGCCATGGGGTATTGGGAACTGGAGGCGCGGCAAGCTCCGCTATCCCACAACACAAGAAGCGAACGAAGCATCGACCAGAGCAACAGCAAAAAAGTCATCTGACGCAGGACTCGAACCTGCAACCTCCCGATCCGTAGTCGGACGCGCTATCCAATTGCGCCAGCCAGACAGATACGAGGAATCCGGGCGAAAAGTGCATACACGTACATCCACAATTGACAACACGTTCAAGCCTGGCACTCGGGCCGCCAGCGATGGCCTCCGCCCCACCGGGCTGCCGGCGCGGCCGTGCCCTTGCTGCCACTGTCGAGGCCGGCGACGTCGGGGAGCTGAGACGGCTGCTGGACGGCGGGGCAAGCGTGGCATGGCAAAACCCGGTGGTGAGAGTGTCCACTGCCTTGCTTGCCCCCGCCTGCGGCTCGGCCTGCGGCTCGGGATGGCGAGCCCCGTTCGTGGTGACCTCCGGTTGGTCTATGCGTCACTGTATGCGGGGGAGCGATGAGCTGCGCAGAATGGATTCAGCGCGCTGCTGGTCGCCGCGAAACTGAGCCGCTTCGACGCTATGTGAATGCAGTGCGAACTTTGAGCCGATGGTTTGCTTTCGAGCAGCCAGAAGCAGGAAGTGTCAGACTCCTGCATCGTGACAGCGAGGAGCGGGGCGGTTCCTTCCGTGGTCCCTGGGGTGGCCCGAACAAAAATACTCTAGGTCCGCACTGGGACGCAATCGCCTGCTGCTACATGTGGAACAGGTCGATGGCATCGAACGCAAAATAGTGTGCTCGGAGCGTCTCCTAGCCGCGGTCGGCGGCTCAGCTGACAGACACAGAGAGCTGGTGCGCCCTGCTGGGGGCCAAGTGTACGGACAAGATATCGCGACACCTGCTATTGTTCAGGCACGCTTTGTCAACACACATCGAACTCGCGCATCAATCACACCCGAAACGCGCCATTGCTGCCCCGAATAGGTGTGTAGCACGGCCAAGTATAGGTACACGGGATGCATGCAGCGAAATCGGTTGATCCGTCGCTTTTCCAGCGTTCCGGACACAGCAGCGGGAACCACTCCCATGTCGGGCTGCGAAAGAGGGAGAGCGGCCCAGGAAATTGTCGCGCCCCTCCTCCCCGGACTTCGCCCTCGCAAACATGACGAGTCGTGTGACATGGGTGTGTCACGCGAGAGTCACGACCAAGCGCCCGGTCCGTATCGCCGCAATGCGAGCGCGAACGAAGGCCGCATTGGCTCTTCCGCAACGAGGGACAGACCGGTGGCTCCACAGCAAACCTCCCCAAGCCGCTTGTCACATGTATCTGTTTTATCAATATGCAAAGTATCCATCTTAACCCATCTGTCTGGCTGGCGCAATTGGATAGCGCGTCCGACTACGGATCGGGAGGTTGCAGGTTCGAGTCCTGCGTCAGGTGACTTTTTTGCTGTGATTTTTACTGCAACGATGCGGGACGCTTGCGGTCACGGACTCCCCCGCCCAGAGCGGATTGTGCCCACCATGCTGCTCCGGAGCCGAGGCCAGCGAATTGCACGCAAAACGACGACCTGTGCCCCGGCGTCAACGAATCGCGGTGGCTGCAGCTCGCTCTTGCAGGGCTGCTGCGTCCACAAGTTTTGCCCACTCGCTTGCCAGCGCGTTGGCGACCCCGGCAGCGAGCTGCTCGTGAGGGGTTAGACCTGGTTCGCCAGCACAACTTGCCGCTGCAAGGTGCTCCGCGTCTTCGAGGGCCAGCCCTGCTGCGTGATCGAGCAAGAGCGTCCTGGCTCGAGCAACAACAGCGCGCAGCGCCGTCTGGGCCGAACGGAGGCTCCCAGTCGTCGGCCCAGAGAGCGCCGTCCTGGCCCGGCGCAGTTCTGCCAGCGCCTGGAGGCCGTTGCCAGCCTCTGGCTGCAGGCGGGGTCGGCGGCCAGCGCCGGCTTCCCCGTGGCGCATTGCCGCCGCCTCATCAAGAACAGCCGCCCCCAACCGCAGCAGCCTGCGGCGACGCGCAACTTCCTCCGTCTGCGCGCGCGCGAGCGTCTCGGGGTCCACGGCCGGGCGAACGGGGACGAGAGTTCGTTGCAGAGCGGAGGGCGGGCTCGGCGGCCTCAGGACGCGGGCCGACGCTGGCGATAGCGGCCTCAGCGACTGGCAAGGTGGCGCCCCATCGCGCCGCAACGTGCTCTCCCCGGAAACTCTGGCGTTGGATGCTGAGCTGCTCGAAGGGTCGTCGACCTCGTCCAGTTTGAGGACGTACTCCTCCGCCTCGGTATCGCCCCGGCGCCAGTAGGGTGCCAGCATGCTGTTCAGGCTGGCCTCCAGACGCGCGGCCTCAGCCTCGACAATGCGGCGCTGCTTCGCCACCGCCGCGTTCAAGGCGTGAAGCCGGCGCCGCTGGGCATTCAGGGTAGCACCCTGCTCGCGCGCATTCCCGACAAGACCCCCCCCACCAGGAAGCCCACCGAACGGGACACTTCCCAGCGGATGCGTAGCACGCGTCCGGGGACTGGGAAGGCCTCCCAGCGGGCGGAGGCCGTCTCCGTCGGTTGCTGCCCGAGCCGGCTGCGCTTGCGGCCCTGTTGGGGGATCTGGCTCGCTGCTTCGCGACTTGCCAGTCACGGAAAGCTCCATGCTCTCCTCGCCAAGCCACCCGAACCTGCCGCTGAAGATGAGATCTCGTCGCCGCGGTGTGGAGAGGAGGGCTGCCGTGTGCCGGAACACGCGAGGGTCGTCCATCGTGTCGGCAAGGCTGCCGTCCACCCCCTTTCTCCTGCCACAGCGCGGTACAGCCCCCCACCCCCTCCTGGCTGCCCCTGCTGCGCAGTGGCAGCTTCTTCGGCGCTCTGGGAGCGAGCAGCGCGACCGCATGCAACGGGCGGCGGAGCTCTGCCGCGCCGGCGTTTAATGATGCAGCGATGCCGCGTCTCTTGCCGGCACCACAGGGCGCGCGCGAGCCCGTGCAAGACTGCCCACCCCCCCTGCGGAGCGGCACCGCCAGGGTCCCCGGAATGGGAGGGGCTGCTGCAGCTCGAGCCTGGGCGGCAGTCGCCCTCGCGACTGTGCTGAGCTTCCCGGCCGAGGCAACTTGCCCGTACCACTGCCATGCCCCGAGGGGGCGCTGCACGCTGGGCAGTGAAAACGTGTGCGAGTGCAGCGACCCTTGGTCCGCAGCTCCGGACTGCAGCAGACGTGAGGGCGTGACGGGTGGTTCCGGCTGGGGCCAGCGCGGCAAGCGACGCTGTTTTGCCCGCAAAGAGCGCTCGACAGCCTCCCCACTGTCCCTGTCTTACCCTGCTCGTCTGTGCTTCGAGAGGCGTGCGCCGCAGGAAGTTGCCCGCAGGGCCCCGCGTGGTTCGACTACCCTCAGCCGGATGGCTCGGCTCATCAGCTGGCCGAGTGCTCGAACGCTGGCTACTGCGACGGGTCGACAGGGGTCTGCGTGTGCCAGCCCGGGTACACGGGCGACGCATGCCAGCGTTCCGTTTGCGTGGCTGACTGCTCTGGACACGGCGAGTGCGTGTCGATTCGCGAGCGGGCCGAACGCTATGACGGAATGCAGTACAAGTACAAGGCTCGCTACAGCTCGTGGGATGCGGACATGAACTTCGGGTGCGCATGTCATGAGGGATGGACGGGCCCGGACTGCACTATGAGGCTTTGCCCCTTTGGTGACGATCCCATGACCCAAGGCACCAAGGAAATCCAGTCCGTGCGGACTTTTGCAGACCACCGCGACGAGGTGCAGTCCATCCTGCTCACCGCGGACTACGACATCGACGAGGTCCAAGTGGTGAGCGAGGCTCAGAGCACCCGCCGTGGTCCGCGCGCGGCAGCTGATGGCGTGAACACGCGACGTGCGCTTGCGCCATGGCCCCACGAATGCGGTGTTGCCCACTCGCTTGGTTCCCCTCCCCTCCCCTCCCTTTGAACGACCGCCCGTGCTCACAGGTCCGAGTGCAGGACCTGAAGCCAGCCACCGGGGACTTCCCGATCATCGGAACGTTCGCCCTCATTTTCGACACCACGGACGCGGGCGGAGCATGCAAGATCTGCGCATCCAAGGCTGTGGCCAAGACGACTGACATTGCCATGGACGCCGCTGCCACAGGGAGCGTGGGCGACAGCATGCGCGAGAAGATGCAGGACATCAGCCCGTCGGTAATCGACCAAGTCACGGTGAGCGAGCGGCAGACGTGGGTGGAGCTGGCACAGGCATGCTGTTTCGCCCCCCGTGGCGCACACACACACGCGGCGCCGCACCCCACGGCGGGGGCACGTGCTGCAGCGTGGTGGCTCTGTGGCCCTGTCCCCCGAGGTGAATGCGAATGCGGCCGCCTCTCCTTGCGAGTCCAACGCCGCCTCTCTCTCGCTCAGGTCTCGCGAGTGGATGTCACCGGGACGGACTCGGGGGGGATTCCGTACGAAGGGTTCGAGTGGCGAATCACCTTCGTAGGGGACGACATTGGCGGGAACGTGCCGCAGCTGCAAGTGACGGACTTGAACATTGCTTCTGGCAACGACGTCAAAGTAACGACGTGGACTGAGCGGGAGGGGAACGAAGTGAACGGCACCGTGTCGGTGGTGTTTGACAACACCATCTCCAGGCCTGCGGGAGGCTGCTTCTCGAAGTGCTTCGACGGAAAGTTCAACGTCACGGTGCCGTACAGCGCCCGTGCGAGCGAGCTGGACACGCTCATCGAGAGCCTGCCAAACATCAACCAGGTGTCCACCGAGGTGCGGTACATTGGGGGCCCAGGGGTGCTGTGGCTCATCACCTTCACGCGCAACTACGGGGACACGGCCGAGCTCGAGTGCCTTCACAACACGTCCTTGAGCGGCTACAACAACATCTCGAATCCCACGTGCGACGTTACGACCATCCAGGACGGCTATTTCCTCAATGGGACCTTTGCGCTCCGGCTGGGCGGCGCTGTGACCCCGGCCCTGCCGTGGAACGTGACTCGAGAGGCCATGGCCATCGCCATCGACGCCTTGGACTCGACTTTTGGGGGAATCAACGTGACCCGAGGCATTTACGTGACAGATGTTGCGGCACCATGGGAGTGGACGGGCGCGTACGAGTGGGTGGTGACGTGGATTGGTCTCAAGGAGGACTTGAAACTGGAGCTCGTGGTGGACGCGAACACGACTGAGCTCAACGGGGCCGCGAATGAGGACATTGCCGTGGGAACAGCGGCCAGACCGGTCACCTTTCTCGAGCAAGACGCGGACGAAACTGCGGAAGTGAACGAGGTGCAGATCCTGGACTGCGTGTGTGACCAGCCATGCGCTGGCAGCGTCACCCTGAGCTTGTACGGTCGCATCCTCCCTCGCCTGTCGCCCAATTCCAGCCTGCTGGACCTCAAGGCGGCGATCGAGTCCATCCCGGAGGTCGACCTCGTCAACATCACGGGCTTCTCCAACGCCTCCGGGACGCTGTGCGATGCGGACGGCGTCACTCACGCCATCACGTTTCTCGCAAACCCGGGGAACGTGCCACCCATCACCCTGAGCAACTCCGCTCCGATGAGCATTCGGTCATACCTGTCGCCCGGAAACGAGAGCTTCCTGGTTCGCCACGGCGACTTCCGCAATGGGACCCACGGGGGCATGTCGCGAGACGGCTCTAGGGTCCTCCAAGAGTGCTCGGGACGAGGATTCTGCAACCGAGTCACGGGTGAATGTGCTTGCTACTCCAGGTGGGGGGATTCCGACCGGGTGGGCGTTCACCAGGACGCCGGCTTCGGGCAACGGAAGGACTGCTCTCGCAGCACGGCCCACATCAACGACTGCCCCGCGAGCTGCCTCGGACGGGGCCTCTGCCGTGGCCCAACGTTTGTTTGCGCCTGCACATCGGGCTTCACCGGGTACGCCTGCGAGAGCCGGACATGCCCGACTGCGGCGGCTTGGTTCGACGAGGCGAGGCCGGTGCCGGACACGGGCAACACGACCAGCTTTGTGAACAGCGCCGTGCTGAGCGCCACGGACTCCGCGTCCGGCGTCACCTACTCGGCGCACCGCGAGCAGGGTCTCACAAGCAGTCACAGGCTCGCCACCTGCGGGGGCCAAGGCGTGTGCAACGGCGCTTCTGGTGTGTGCGTCTGCGCCGAAGGCTTCACAGGCTCGGACTGTGGGTCCACGACTTGCTCTGGCCAGTCCCTCGTCAAGGGGCAGGGAGGCACAGAACTCTTCGCCGAAGGGTGTTCCGGCCACGGGAGCTGCATCAGCATGGGCCAGGCCGCGAATGCTTCCCGGGACGCAATCACCAAGGAGTCTTACGTTGGCGAAGTGTTGCCGTACGACGAGTGGGACAAGGACAAGAACTTTGGCTGCTCCTGTGAGCGGGCTGCCTACACGGGACCCTACCACGATTCCCGGGGAGACTACTTTGGCCCGGATTGCAAGCGCTCCACTTGCCCTGCGGGGGCTGACCCCGAGAGAACGGAGGTGGCTGTGGACGCGGACGGCAACCGGCTGGTGCCGTACCCGTCGACGCTGCCCGTCAGCCCCATTGAGGTCTCGAGCGACGGCCGAGCATTCAATGTCCCAGGCGCGGGCACCCGCAATCTGACCCGCGAGGCCCAGGTGGCGCCTCGCTTCGCGCGCCAGCGCATCACCTGCAACGCCTCGAGCGGGTTCGTGATCATGGACTTCAAGGGCACGCCGTCCGTCTTCATCCTGTCCAACACATCGGTGACCGGACCCAAAGGGATCGAGGCAAGCCTCGAGAGCATGAACGCGATGCGCGACGTCTCCGTCCACCCGGCCACCTCCACGCGCCTCTACACGGGCTGGTTCCGCAACGTGACGACCTTCTACGACAGCAATCTCAACCAGACGAACACGTCGATCGTGCCTTTCAACTCGACGTGCACGCACAGGCTGCCCGACAGCCGCGACTACCTACCCCTCCACGGCGCCGACGGCGTGGAGGGAACGTCTTCCGAGCTGGAGTCAGCCGAGTGCTGGCCGTTCCAATCGCTTTGCGGCGTAACGTCGGATGGCGAGCCGCACGCGGTCGACGTGACTTTCGTGTCGGAGCATGGGCGGCAACCTCCCATCAAGCTTCTCAGCAGCAACCTCAAGGGAGGCTACATCTCCTTCCAAACCGTGGTGGAAGGCTCCAAGGAGAGCGTGGAGTGCTCGCGCCGAGGCGCCTGCGACCTCAATCTAGGACGTTGCGTATGCGCTCCACAGTTTGGGAGCTCAAACGGCGCCTTCGATGAAGGCCCGCTCGGGGACTGCGGCCACCGGCACGCCCTCTACGGCTTTGTCCTCCCGGACATGCCGGCCGCAGGGCGCTCCTTCCGGGACTTGTAGTGCACCCATCCCAGCTTGCTGCTTCGTTTCGCATTTCTGGACTCCTTGTGCGTGTGTTTTACAATGTGACCTGACTGGCAAGCAGTTGTTGCGTGCCCGGATGGAGGCGCGGGGGCGCGGCTGGTGCGCCCTCCCCCAAGGCGCCCGCTGCTGCTTCGCTGCGCCCAACGCAAACCACACAGCGCGGGCAGTGCGCCCCACCCCAGCGTGAGGCGCCTTGCTTCACCTCTCAGTCTTCCAAGTCAGAATCTGTGTCCTCTGCTGCCCCGACCTGCCAGTCCGCGATTGGGTGATAGGCTCCTGCGCCCTCTCCCAGCTGTGCGTCCGGCTCCGCAACGGGGCTTGGGTCGGCTGCGCGAGGCGACCCCTCCCGGCCGTCGCCGGCTCCAGCCCCGGCGCCGGGTCCGCCTGCCTGCCGCGCAAGCATGGCCTTCTTGCGGTCGCGCGCGGCCCTGCGCTCCTCGAAGCTGAGCGACTTGGGCGCGGCACGCCGGCGGTGCGCCAGGCGGGCGCTTTCCTCGATGGCAAGGCGTTTGTCAACCACCGCCTGCATGAACCCGTGAGCCTGCGAGTCGACGGCGTCCTGCGTAGCCTGCGCCACGCGGCGCTGGGCGGCGCGGATGTCGACGCCGGTTGCGCGGCTGGCCTCTGTGCCGTCGCGCAGAAGCTCAGCGTCTTCCGGCACCGGCGTGGCCCGCAGGGCGGCTGGCAGTGAGGGGCTCTGCATCTCGGAGTCCAGTACGACCCACGCGGCCCCCCGCCGGGCTTCGGGCAGCGCCCTGGCCATCTGCAGCGCAACGCGGAAGGCAAGGGGCAGGTCGGCGAGGTCACCTGCGATGCCCTCGTCAATGGCCTCCCAGCCCAGGGCGGAGAGCACTGCCCAAACCTTTGGCCGGAGGTCGGCCTGCCCCGCGAGCTCCGCCAGAGACGGCAGCCCCCCCCCACGCGTCGACACGACACCAGTGGCGACCACTGCCTCGCCGTCCTTGTCAGCACCGGCCTGCTGCCCGTCCACCGAGTCCCACATCCTGGCGGCCCGGAGCGCCTCCCGCAGCCGACCAAACGCGCCGGTGACACCGCCGTCGTCCGCCTCTGCCTCCTCGTCCTCTGGCTCGGGCTGCCCCCCGACCCCGCCAGCAGCTCCGGCGAGCGGTTCGAGAAGGTTGGCCACTTCGCCCCCAGGGCCGTGCTTCACTCCCCTCCTGGCCTCGTCCTCGCACCAGGTGCGCATCAACAGCGACGCAGCCCCTCCGCCGTCAGTCTCCGACCGCCAGGCCCTGAACTGCGCCTTGGACGCTGGTTCCGCGGCCACGTCCGCCAGCAGACCCAGGACGGCGCCCCGCTCTCGCACGGAGCACACCTCGAGCCAGTCGAGCACGGAGTCGATGGCGCCGGCCTCCACAAGCCGCGCCACCGCGCGGCGCGACCCGGACACCGATGACCACAGGCTCACGACCAGCGAGGCGCCCAGCTGGGCCTCCGAGTCGGGCGGCCCTTGCAGGGGGGACGAGGACTTCTGCATGGAGCCCGCGGCGACAGAGGCGCCTCCCCGCGCGCCCCCCCCTCCGTTCTCGCTGACGGCAAAGCCCGACGCCGTCGTGGCGCGCATCATGAGCGTGGCAGTGGCAGTGGGCTCGCGGGAGAGCCCCCCCTGCGCGGGGGCACCCTGGCCCGTGGCCCCGAGTCCCGCCAGCACGTCGTCGTCGCCTCCGCGCGCCAAGGCGGAGCGTGCTGGGAGCAGCGCAGACGCCTCGCCTCGCGCGTTCAGGTGCGAGCGACGGCCGGCGGCGGCGGAGAGACGCGGCGCTGCCGCCTCCGCCTCGGCGTCTCGAGCGCGAAGCTCTGCCCTCTGCGCTGTTGCCAGCGCCGCCAGCCATCGGAGCACGAGCCGGAATCCGCCAGACGCCCTGAACGCCTTCTGGTTGGGTCGGAATACTGCTCTGCCAGCGCCCGCAGCCCCGCCCTGGCGTGGCGCCCGTGTGTCGTGCTCGCCCTCCTGCCTGTCCACAAGCGACTGGTTCCTCGCGCTCAGCGCCCGAGCCGAGGTCGGGACGAGAGTTCCGCCCGCGCCGCCTGCCGCGGCGTCGTCCTCCCCCCCACGGGTCCCGCCCGCGGCGCTGGCCCTCCTCGCTGCCTCCTGGGCAGTGGCTTCGTCGATCGCCTCCCTCACGCCGTCCGTCTCAGCGGCACCCATCTGCTCGTCCTCGTCGAGCTCTGCCGTGGTCACTGCTCGCCTGGGAACGCCACACCCGCCACAGAGGGCGGTCAGGGCCTCGCAGGCAGCCTCGGCCAGCAGCCCCAGGGGCACCTTGCCCCCGCTCTCGGGGCCAGCCGCCCCGTCGCCAAGGCGGATTCCTCCGGGCTTGGCCGAGGCACCCATGCCCGCCTGGGCCGCCACTGACGCAAGCGCGCCTGGCGGCTGCGACAGCGCAAGTCCCATTGCTGCCGCCGCGCCGACGGAGCCAGCAGCCGCGAAAGCAGCCGAGCCGCTGGCTAGCGACGCGGCCGCCGATGCCGCAGCCTCGGCAGCACGGAGGATCTCCACGACGTCGCCAACAACACCGATGGAGCCAAGCTCTGCCGCCACAGCGGCGCCTCCTCGCGGCGCACGGCACAGCGCAGCCAGCAAGCGAAGGGTGCAGTACTGGCGAGACGCGTCATCAGCCGCAAACAGGCTGCTCGCCCCGGCTGGGGTCTCTGCGCCACGGCCAGCGGTGGAAGCGCCGATGCCGCCGGTGGCACTGGCTCCCCGCCTGCCCGTCAGGCTCGCCGCCCGAGCGGCTTCCGACGCTGCACGGGCAGCCGCCACGTCCGCGCCGTGCCTCGCTCGCAGCGCTGCGCTGTGGGCGCGCAGGTAGAGGGAGAGCACAAAGCAGCCGTCGGCGTCGACCACCGCCGGCAGGCACAGAGGGCCGATGAGGCGTAGCACGGACAGAGCGCTCAGCTCAAGCCGGCGCTTTTGGTCTGGCGACCACCGAGAGACGTACGGGTGGGGGGGCAGCGGCGGAGGGGCGGACGGGTCAGCCCCGGCCCCGGCCCCGGCCCCGGCCCCGGTGGCTGCTGCGGGCCCCGTGACTCCAGCAGCGCCGGCGAGTGTGCCCGCCCGGAATCCCGACCCCGCGCTGGAGGCCGCGTCCGCCGAGGCGTCCAGGCCGGCCAGCGCGCGCACCACGGGGTCGCCGGACCCGGCGTCGTCCACAGGATTGAGATACGTCAGCAGCGCCGGCACCAGGGCAGACGACTGAACGGCGCGCAGAGCCGGTCCCGCAGGGGCCCAGTCCACGAGCATGGCCCTCTCTTGGCCCTCGGCTGCCTGCGCCTCTTCCTCCTCCGCCAGCCGCAGTGCCTCCAGTTCCTGCTCCGCGTCCCGCGCCCGCCGCTCCGCGGCGGCAGCGGCGGCGGCGGCGCCAGGCCCTGCTCTTCTGGCGGCGGCAGCGGCGTTGGCGGCGGCGGCGTCGTCCCTGGCCTGCGCCTCGTCGCGAGCCTCCTGGATGCGCATCAGCTCTGACCGGCTCCAGAAGCGGGGCGCGCCAAACTGGCGCTTGTTCTTGACGCGGCGCAGCCTAGCGAATGCGCGCAGGCTCATGCGGTGGTCCGCCTCGGCGCGCACGGCAGAGCTCGCAAGCTCCCAGAGGAGCAGCTTGAGCTCCAAGTCGGCCTCCGTGTGGCTGCTGTACAGCCTGCGGGGCGCCGGGGTCGGCACATCCAGCTCGGCCGCGCAGGCGTAGAGCAGCCCTTCGTCGAGCATGCCGCTTCGAAGCAGGGCCGCCACAGCGGGAGTTGTTCCGGCGCGAGCGGCCTCTTGCTCGGCTGCTGCGGTGGGGTCGCGCGCCGCTAGCTCGCCGTCGCCGTCGCCGTCGCCGTCGCCGTCGGAGTCCTTGCTCTCGGACTCCTTGGGGGGCGACGGCGTCCTTGCCAGCACGGTGGCCACGACGATGGTGTCGTTGCGCAGCGCCTTTTCTGCCACAGAGCTGCCTTCCTCGGCGGCCCTGGAAAACAGCGAGCGCAGCACGCCCAGGGCCTCGCCCGTGGCGAGCACGTGCGCGGCGTTGGCCGCCCGGTGCTTCCGGATGAGCTGCGGCAGCGAGAGGGCCACCCCCTTGGTCAGCGCGATGGAGGAGTGCTCGCACAGGTTCCAAAGCGTCTCCAGGCAGGTCCCCACGATGGGCTCCTTGTGCGAAGCAACGAGGCGAAGCACCTCGAGGCACGCCAGCGGCACGCCCGCGGCGGTGAGAGCGGCGGCCCCCGACGGGTGCTCGCTCACCTCCCGCACGAGGCGCGCTGCCACGTCCAGAAACTGCTCCGACGACGTCCAGGACTCGGCTTCCTCAGCTTCGTCGTCCTCCTTGTCCTCGGCCGCGGCCGCTTCGGCCCTCTCCCGGCTTTGCTTTGCTTGGCTGCTTTCCTCCGTGCCGCTAGAGGCCCCAGACGACGCAGCGGACCGACCGGTGCCGGGCGCCCGCATGCGGAGCGCGCTCACGCTTTGGTCGTCGTCGTTAGCAGTGGTGCCGTCGTTCAGCATGCGAAACCGGTAGTACTCGGCCATGTCCACGCAGCCGTCGCCGTCCACGTCGGCCTCCTGCAGCTCCGCCACCTCGGACGCAAACGCCGCCGCAACGAGCTCCAGGGTGCCGGAGCGACGCAGCAAGTCGTGGTTGGCGTTCCACCTGGTGGGGCGCGAGTCGCCGGGGAGACGAACCTCGCCCTCCGGGGGCACGGCGTGCGCGAAGTCGAGCAGCGTCTCGGCGGCAGCCAGCTCGACGCGCGGCTCGCCCGCGCGAAGGGCCGACCCCAGCACGCGAAGGGTGCCGCGCACGGCATCGGCGAAAGCGGCCTCCTCGTGGGCCTTGGCCGCCCGCGGTTGCACGCTGAGCAAGCGAATCACGTTGACGAGCGCAGGCGCCATCGAAGCGCCGCCTCTCGCCACGCGCGCCATCGCAAGGCGCAACAGGCGCTCGACCAAGGGAAGGTCGGCGAGCCAGAACCTGCGGCCGGGCGGACACACGGAAGCACCAGTGCCTGGCAAGGAGCAGCTCGCTGCGCGCTCGCACTCGGCTCACCAGCGCGGCTTGAGTGTTGCATCGGGCACAGCGCTGGCCTGGGTTCGAAACAGTGCGCCGTGCCACATGTCGGGGGCGCAGCGCGGGCCCCTGGCGCCCCGTCGGCGGAGCGTGGGCCAGGCAAGCGCGCAGCCGCAACCGTGCGAGTGCGGTCAACTGGCCGCGGGAAGCTCCGGCGGGTGGGCGGGCGGCCGGGGCGCGCCAGAGCCCTCGCAACCGACCCCCTCTGACCGGCAGCAGCGTGCCTGCCGGCTGGGCCAGCCCCCCGGCAGCCGTTCCTCACCCGTCCTTGTTCAGGGACGCGAGCTGGCGCAGGCAAGCCCGTTGCCTCCGTGCCATGCTGGCCGCGTAGTCCTTTTCAAACAGCGCAAACGCTGCCCCAAAGTCGAGCCCGCATTGGCTCGCCACGCCCGCCATGCGATTCGGCCTCGGAGCGGCCTCCCCTGGGCGGGGTGGGCTGCCAGGGCGGCGGGGAGCACGGTGCCGTTGCCGCAGCCGCGAGCTCTGCCGGGCCCGAGCCTTGCGCGGCGGAATCTTGGACTGCCAGCAAAGACACCCGCCGAAAAGACGTCGTGCAGTCACGGAGCACTCGCCCTCGCTGTGGTCAGGGACAAGCAGCCATGTGAGCGCTGATCGCGGAGCGCAGCGCGCTTTGACCAGACCCCGCTGTTGTTTCCGGGGCGGGCCGGGCGTCCTGGGGCTCCGGGGCGGCACGGGAGGCTGGCGGGGCGGTCGTGCCTCTGCCGCGCAAGGGTGCCCCGCGCTTTGGCCGCCTTTCGGGACAGGCTCGGGCAAAGGCCGGCTCCCCTGCCGCGGCCAGAGAGGGCGGGGCTCGGGGCTGCCTGGGAGAGCAGGGCGGCCCTGCCTTGGGCGCCGCGGGGGCAGTCGGCGGCTGCACTGGCCGCTCGACTTTGTGCCGGACGAGGCTGCACGCCTGACCTCGCCGTCTCCTCGCCGAAACGCGCCGCCCGCTGTGTGATCTCGCAGGCCCAAGTCCGCCGGCAACCGCCAGCTTGCCCCTGGTGTGATGGAGAAGTCGCGCCGCACGCGCAAGTTCGTTGAGGGCGGCGTGTTCAAGCTTGCCGCCGGCAAGAGCCCGTCGATCAAGGCCTCCCCCAAGCCCGCGGCCGCCGCCTCGCGCTTCTACCCCGCCGACGACGTGAAGGTGCCGCTCAAGCGCAACTTCCGCCCGACCTCGGCCAAGCTCCGCGCCTCGATCACCCCGGGCACCGTTCTCATCGTGCTGTCCGGCCGCTTCCGCGGCCGCCGCGTGGTGTTCCTCAAGCAGCTCGAGTCCGGCCTCCTCCTGGTCACCGGTGCGTTTGTCTTGCGAGCGGCCTCGGCTGGCGGTGTGGGAGGGGGGTAGCGAGGGCTGGACTAGCGTCCAGCCATGGGGCAGTGGTTGTTGTTGTCGTGGGACGGCGCGCCAGCTTTCCTCCTTGGCGACGGGCCCTGGCTTGCGCGCGCGCGCCCGCGGCGCTTTGCGACCCCCTGCACGCGTTTTCCCCCCGCTTGATGCGCGCCTCCCGCAGGCCCGTTCAAGGTGAACGGCGTGCCCCTGCGCCGCCTCAACCAGGCTTACGTGATCGCCACCACCACCAAGGTGGACATCAGCGGCGTCGACATCCCCGCTGAGGCCAGCGAGGATTCCTTCTACACCGTGAGCAAGGCCGAGAAGAAGGCCCGCAAGGTGGCTTGGGCCAAGCGCGAGGAGTCTGACTTCTTCGACGAGGCCGGCAAGGCCAAGGTGGACTCTGTCGAGATCAGCGCGGCCAAGAAGGACGCCCAGGCCAAGCTTGACAGCCAGCTCCTTGCCCTCCCCGAGTTCAAGGACAAGGTCATGCGCTCTTACATGGCCTCGCGCTTCACCCTGACCAAGGGCCAGATGCCGCATGCCATGACCTTCTGAGTGTCCGGGCAGCAGACGTTGCGTGGGTGTGCCGCCGAGCCCGCGCTCCCTGAACCACACAGCTCGAGGCGACATCTGTCCGCACTGCTCCATCTGGCACGCGCACACGCACACCCCGAGCAAACCAAGTGAGGCCGTGACGCGCGGGCCGTGGGCGCGCTGGCTGGCGATGCAGCAGAGCCGCGTGCGCCGCGCGCACGATGCAGACCGCCGGCTTGCCGCACTCAAGGCCCAGGGCAGCTGCCGCAGGCCGGTGCACAACGCCCCCGGCACTGAGCGCGCCATGAGCCAGCCGCCTGGCGCCTGCCGCAAGACGCACGAGTACGAGCTCGGCGACCGGCTGGGAGGCGGCTCGTTTGGCGACGTTTTCGCGGCGACCCACGTGCCCTCCGGACGCCACGTGGCTGTCAAGCGAGTGTTCGAGCGCCCTGCGGAGCGGGGTGTGGAGCGGCCGGACCCTGCAAGGGAGCTGCGCGTCCTCGAGAGCCTTTCTCATCCCAACGTGATTCCGCTGCTTGACCACTACGTGGGGCGCGACGGCGCTCAGATGCTCGTGTTTCCGCTCCTCGGCGGGGGCACGCTGGCGGATGTGCTTCGAGGCGCGGGAACGGGTCTCGGCGAGGCCGCTGCGAAAGGCTTCGCAAAGCAGCTGCTTTCTGCGCTGGCGTACTTGCACGACGACGCGGGGGTCGTGCACAGGGACCTCAAGTGCTCCAACTTCTTGCTTGGCGACGGGGGCCGGCTCTACGTGTCGGACTTTGGCCAGGCCCGGTGGCTTCCCGGCGCCGCGGATGCAACTGTGGCCGGAGCAGCGGCCCCGACGGCCCCTGCGGCCGCCGCCGTCCGGGCGCGAGATGCGACGCGCCCGATGACGCCCCACACCGGGACTCGGTGGCTGCGCGCGCCGGAGGTGCTGTTTGGCTCGCGGTCGTATGCGGCCGCGGCGGACGTGTGGGCGGTGGGTTGCATCGTTGTGGAGCTGCTGGAGGGCGTGTCGCCGTTTCGCGCGGAGGCAGACATCGCACAGCTGGCGAGCCTCGCAACCAAGCTGGGCTTTCCCGACGAAGCGGAGTGGCCCGAGCTGGGCGCCCTGCCGGACGGGGACAAGGTGCTGTTTGCCCCGCGGCCGCCCCGACCCGCCGCCGAGTGGCTCCCGCGCTGCGGCGGCGCGGCCGTGCGCTTCATCATGCGCTGCCTCCAGTGGCGGGAGGGGTCCCGCCCTGGCGCGCGGGAGCTGCTGGGCGACGAGTGGCTGTCGCCGTCGCTCCCAGCCCCTCTTCTTCCCCCGCTCCTGCCCGAGTCGCCGCCGGGCCGCGCCCTGAGCATCCGGGTGGGGGCGCTGGGGGCGGCGGGGCCGGACGCCCCAAGGGCATGGGAGGCCCTCGAGGTGCTGGGCCAGAGCGACGCCCGGTCGGCTGCGGCAGCCGTGGCCCGCGACGGTGCAAGGGCGCAGCGGCACCCCGCGGACCGCGCCTCGGCGGCAGACGGGCCAAGGGGGCGCGGACGGGCGCCCAGGGGGCGGCCCGGGCGGGCGACCGGGCCCGCCGCGAGCGCCAGGAAGCGGAGCGGGCTTGAACAGGCCGCTGCGCCGTCACGAGGCGGGGCTGCGGCGGGGGCCACGCGCGAGGACGGCCCGGCCGCCACGGGCAGGACGCGCCGCCCCGGCCGCGGCCCTGCGGCCACAAGCGAGCAGGACGCGACGAGGGCGATAAGCCTGATCCAGCGGCCCGAGGCAGCGGGGGAGCTCTTCGGGTGGGACTGGGCTGAGGACGCTGTCGGGGGCGAGGACTCTGAGGACGGCGTCGACGACGCGTTCGGGGGTCAGGGGCTGTGGACGCTCCCGCTCAGCTCCGTGGCCTTGGCCGCGCTTGGATGGGACACGTGACCGCCGCTGCCTGGGGGGCAATTCAAGCGGCGGTGGCCCCTGTGCTGCGCTGGGCTCGGCGCCAGCGCGCAGCGGCGGCTGCTAGCCTGCTGCGGCTGAGCTCCGCCTCCGCCCGCTCGGCCTGCCTTTGCTGCAGGTCGTCGTAGATGTCCGTGCACGCCTTGAAGTCGTTGGCGTGCAGCCGCTTCAGCTTGGCAGGCCGCCAGCGGGACCCTCCGGACGAGGCGTCCTCGTCGTCGGCAGGTGGCGACACGCGGTGGCCGTGCGATGGCCGCCGGGACGTCGGCATCGGGGAAGGCCACACGCCATCGGTGAAGGCGGCGTCGGGCCCGTACACCCCAAGCCACTGCAGAGCCCAGTCCATCACCACCAGGGGCAGGCGGCCCACCTCGACGAGCACGTGCGACGCCATGGCAAGCACGGAGTGTTGCCCGGCTGCGGCTGCGAGCGGGGACGTCGCCTTGCTGCTCACAAAGAGCTGCGGTCCGGCGTCCAGCACCAGCATGAGCTCCAGGGCGGCGTTTTGCACGCGGATAATGCGCTCCCGGTGGACGCACAGCATCGTGGGGTCGAGGAGCCGGACCAAGTCCCCTGCCAGCGGGCCTAGCCAGTGGATCAGGGACGCCCTCCGAGCGGCGACCTCGAGGCCAGGGAGGCCCGAGGCGGCTGGCAGGGACGCTGCCGTGCGCGGCTGCTGGGCTGCTTGCACTGCGCGGGCCGTGGAGTTGTCGAGCAGCTCAAGCAGCACGCACGTTGCCCTCTGCGCTGCCGACGACGCCCTCGAAATCGACGGGAACCATGGCCCCTGCACTGGGCCGGCCTTGGGGGACGTGCTCGCTGGCGCCTCGCTTCCGAATCCGCGAGGGCCGAGCGATGGCGACGCTTGCGGGCGCAGAGGCCGCTGCGAGATCGTGCCTCTGGCCAGCGTCCGCACGTGCACTGCGGGGGGGGACTCCAGCGGGGTCACCGCTGCCCAGAGCAGCGGGTTAGGGGGCACGGTGGACACGCCGGACGCTGCTCGCTCGGCCTCTGCCTGCATGCGCTGCAGCTGCTGTTGCTTCGCCCGCCTGATGCTGGATGCGTGCACCGCGGCCTTGGCCCGAACCACGGTGCTCACTAGCCCGGGGTTTTCGTACAGTGGCGCCAGAACAGGGTACACGAGTTGCGCGAAGACGTGAAACGGCATGATGGGGGCCACGGCCAGCTGCCCCGCCCGGCGAGGGGCGCCCCGGTCCAGCAGCATGAGCTCGGCGATCGCGCGGCGCTGCCCGCTCCTGAGCATCAGTGTGCGGTCGCACGCGACGGAGCGGGTGTGCCGCGCCATGACTCGCGCTGCGCTGCACGCGGCCCGCTCCTCTGCCTCGGCCGGGCACGAGCCGTCGGCTCCGCGCGTGGCCCGAGGTCCCTTGCCCCCCGATCCGCCCGCTGCGGCGGCGCGCTGTTCGGCAGCGAGAACCTCCCACCCGCTCTCGCTAGCAGCTTCTTCGGCCTCTGCTTCGTCGAGATCCTCGTCCTCGTCGCCGGGGAAGGCGCCCTCCATCATCGCACTCCCAAGCGTTGGCTCTGCCGGCCCGGCGCCGTCTCCCACGGCCCATGCCATCCGACCGTCGTCGAGAAGGTCGTAGAGCGAGTCACCAGCGCCGTCCGCGTCGCCACTGCAATGTGACGCCCGGGAGAAACTGGGGGCTCGACACTCGCTGCCGGCCGTGCACAGCTGCGTCTCAGCACGCTCAGCGTCGGCAAGCACCGACATTGTCGCGCCTGTGTTCTCGGTCAGCATCTCGACCAGGTCTGTCGTGCACCCGCTGCTTCCGCGCGAGCCCATCGCGTTCATCGTCGCGTGGATGAGCCCGTTCACCCGCTGCCGCCTCGGCGCCAACCGGTAGGGAAAGAATCCGGACGAAGAGATTCCCAGGTCCGCATCCGGGTGCTCCATGGCGCGCTCTGCAGCCGCAATGAACCGCGCAAAGGAGTACATGGTGCCAGCAATCGCCGTGTCGATGAGCACTGGCTGTGGCGTCTCGAGCGCCTTGATCAGGAAATTTGAGGTTGCCATCGCGTAGAGGCGGCTTTGGAGCTCATAGGCAGAGCGAATGAGGGGGGCCTCCAGCTCGTTTTGGAGCATGACTTCATCGGCCGTTGGGAAGACATGGGGCAGGATCCGCGGGGCCAAAATAGGCGTGAGCGGCGTGATGATCGCCGGAATAGTCAGCAACGCCGTGAACAGCGTTCGCAGCCAAGCACCCCAGCGCGACGCCGCCAGAGAGTCGGCCACAAGACCGGCTGCAGCCATGGCACAGGCGCCCGACGAGGTTGCTCCCTTGCTTGCGACTCGGCTTGTGCTCGCGACATCCCACAGCGGGAAATCGGCTGGCCGACATGCGTGGGATTGCGCTCTGCCGGCTCCGGGCCATGCAGCCTCTCGATGCGCAGTCAGACGCGCCGGCCAGTTGCGCCAGCCCGACGAATGTGAGCCAAGCCGTTGACAAGTGCATAGGGGTCGTGGAGCAAGCGGCAACCAACCCAAACCTATCGCATCGAGCAGTCGCTTGCTACTTTGTTCGAGTGCGAGTGCTCGGCTAACAGAGCCTCTCCTCGGCCCCACGCTGCAAGGGCGTGGTGAAACGGGCGACGGCATGGTCTTGAACAGTGTCACAAGCAGGCTTCGCGCGGTGCCAATGCGAAGCGCAGCAACCCCAATAAACTAGACAACTCATGTACATATTTTCGACATCTTCCTCATCTGTCTGGCTGGCGCAATTGGATAGCGCGTCCGACTACGGATCGGGAGGTTGCAGGTTCGAGTCCTGCGTCAGATGACTTTTTTTGTTTGCTGTTGCTCTGGTCGTTATTTTCGTGGCGGTTCTCTCTTGTCGGTAGATGCGGTGGTTGCGCTTTAGTTTTCAGAGTTGTGTCAGGTGCTCGGACCCCGGGAGCACTCGCGACGCATCGCTTCATCTGCTTCTCGTCGTCTCGACGGTCCTGCCGCGCTCCCAGCCGCCCTGCCGCGCGGGAAAACCAGCTGCCGAGAAGCCGGAAGGCCACCAAGCAGCCCGACAGCGCCATGGACGCGGGCACGCACACACAAGCACAGCGGCGGCCCCGTCATGCGCGAGTGCGCGAAGCGCTGACTGCCAGGCCGAAGGCGGACTGCGATGGGGCACCGGTCGACACTTCCGGGTCGCCGGACACGAGGCCAAGGCCGGCAGCTCGCATGGCCGTCACTGCCCGCGAGTCTGCAGCCGCGGCTCCGAACTCCGCGCTCCCCTCGAGCTGGGCCGTCGCTGCGGCCGCTCGCTGGGCCCTCAGCAGCCGCATGCGCTGTCGCTCCCGCTCGACAGGGCCAACGTACCCCTTCACAGCCGCTCGCCTCCTGCCCGTAGACTTCCTGGCCGTCTCATCCAGGCGCTTCGTGAGCTGCTCACGGGTCCGGGTGCCGTCAGCCACAAGCGTGCGATCGTCCCAGGCCGGCTTGCCGGCCAGCGCCGGGTTGACCTCCATCTCGGCTGCGCGGGCTGTGCGCCGCAGGCTCGAGCCCAGGGTCCTCCCAAAGGCATCAGTGTCGACAGCCGCCTTGGAGGGCAACGCTTCGGCGCGGTAGTTGTACGCGCGGTCCCGGCGGTCGAAGGCGTGAAGCGTGGCTGCCTGGCGGTCGCACGGCTTCCTGTCGACGGCCGTGGAGCCATTCCAGGCTGCCCGGGCCTTTTCGCCAAGTGCAGCAGGGCGACGAAGCTGCTTGACTTCTTGCCGTCGGATGTGGGCGGCAGGCGGCGCGTCCGACGGGTGGAAGGCCTGCTCAGTGCGGCGGTAAGTCGTGCGCACGCTTGCTCCCCCGATTCGGGCCTGCGACACCCAGGTGCGGCGAAAGAGGGAGCAGCGCTATCCACCAGCCATTGCTGCTGAGGACAAAGTCCTGGCCCGCGTCCCAGGCCCGCCCTGGCGCAGCGCGGCCGACACGACGGGTTCGGTTGAGTTTTCTGCAGGAACGCTTACCTTGGCCTTCAGGGTCTCGCCCCTTGCCAACGGCTCCGCCATGCGACCAAAACCAGGCCCGGGAAGAGGGAAGCGCGGGGTGCTCGTGGCCGTCGATGCTGCGCCGGTTGCTGTGCCACGAGCACGCCAGTGGCGCAACTCGCTGCAGAGCTTCAAAGCGTTTTGGTCCGCAATTGTTTGCCTCCCCCCCGGCTTGGCGCAGCGGCAGTGGCTGCGGAGCTGGCGGATGGCACAGGGGCAACCTGGCTCTCCCGTGCACATCAGCGCTCTTTGCAGACAAGCCCAAACGCCGGTAGCTTCCACAGTTCGGCAGCCTGAAGTCAGAATGCTCGGGGCGGAGGCGGTCCAGCGCGCCTGCAACGCCGAACCCGAAGAACCACACACCACCATCTCGAACAGACCACACAAGCAAGCGAAGGCACGGTGTGGCACAGCCCGGAGTGAAGGGGCGCACCTTTGGCGATTTCATGGATTGTTCGGCGTTGGGCGTTGGTCAACGCAACGAAGCCCCCAATTCCCCCCCCCCTGGCACCCAGACAGCGAAAGCGCCAAAGTGGCAGCCTCGCAGACGGGACCGTAGCCCCCCCAACACGGCCTGCGTTGACCCGGGTCCGCTGAGGCCCAGCAGCGATTGGTTGCAGAGCGCGCAGGCTTCTCGCAGTGCTCGCTGCAAGCAGCCGATCGACGAGAACCGCGTTCTGCAGGCCGGCGAAGCCTCCAGGCCGAGAGCAGGCACCAAGCACCCAGAGTCTTGCGAATTTCCAACGCAATGGCGTCCACGGCAGCACCTGGATCGGCTGGCGCGGCGCCGGCAGGGGAGCAAGAGCACCCAGAGGGCGTGGCGATTTGTGGACCGTCGCTTTCGAAGGGTGCCTTTTACCCCGAGGACGGGTGCTGCCCCGTGTGCTTCAACGACCTGACTGACACCAACGCACTACAGTTCGCCTGCGGTCACGTCCAGTGCGCGGCGTGCACCCTCCAGCTGTTCGCGCAGTCCGAGCTGGATTCGTGCCCGCAGTGCTCGGCAACGTGCTCGCGCGAGCGGGCCAAGGCCATGTTCTTGGCCGCCGACCAGGCGGCGGAAGGCATGGTCCACTCGCTCTTCGATGGCCAGTCAGCGGCTGCGGTTGTGTCTGCCCTGCCTGACTTGACTGGCGCCGCGGCGAAGTACTTGAGCAACGACGGCGGCCCGGCGCTTGAGCGCGCGGACAGCAACGACCACCCGGTTGCCACCGCAGTCGGTGGGGCCACCGCCGCTGTGATGCCCGATCTCCTGGACGCGCCCCCCGATGTCAACTTCAGCGGCGACACCGGGCTCGCCGACGCGCTCAGCATGCTCGACAGCCCCGACGCTGCAACGCGCATGAACGCCGTATTCCACGTGCGCAAGGCCCTTTCGGTTGGTGAGGTCTGTGGCTTTGCTGCGTAGGGCGTACAGACGCTTGCCATTCCTGCAGCGGCGCCGAGGGCTGCCCTGCTTGCGGCTGCATTGCCTCCAGTTGCGCGACCCAACTTGCCCCCCCGCCCCACCTGGGTCCCCCTGGCGCGCTCGCAGAGGAGTCCCCCCCGCTCCAGGAGGTCGTGGAGAGCGGCCGCCTGCCCCTCCTCGTCAGCATGGCGCAGGGGTCAGGCCCGGTGCGCCTGCAGTTCGAGGCGCTGTGGGCGATCACCAACGTGGCGTCGGGCTCCTCCGAGTTCACCAACGCCGCAGTGGAGGCTGGAGCCATCGAGGCGGCCGTAGCCGCGGCAGGCAGCTCTGAGTTCAACGAGGTGCGCGAGCAGGCCATGTGGTGCATTGGGAACATCGCCGGGGACTGCGCCCGTCTGCGCGACGCATGCCTCAGCCAGGGGGCGGCCGAGGCGATGGCCAGGGGCATGTCTTCCGAGTCTGCCAGCATCGCCATGACGCGAAACGGGGTGTGGGCCGCTTCGAACCTTGTGCGTGGCAAGCCGAAGCCGAGCCTGAGCAGCATTGCGCCTTTGCTGCCATGCCTGGCTAGGTGCTTGCTCTCCGACGACGCGGAGGTGCTCGCCGACGCATCGTGGGGCTTCTCGTACATCAGCGACGGCCCCAACGACGGAATCGAAGCTGTGATCGAGTGCGGCGTCGTGCACCGCATGGTCGGGCTGCTCGAGTCTGGCCTGCCCTCGCTCACCGTCCCTGTGATCCGCACACTGGGCAACATTTCGAGCGGGGACGAGAGTCAGACACAGGAAGTCATTGACGCTGGCGGGCTCGACGCAATGGTGCCGCTCCTCGACAGCCCAAAGCGGGCGATCGTGAAGGAGACGTGCTGGACGGTCAGCAACATCGCGGCCGGGTCCCCCTCGCAGGTGGACAGCGTCATCAGCTCCGGGTTCATGCAGGCAGTCATCTCAAAAATCGCAGAGGGCAGCTTCGACGGCGACTCGACCCGAGAGGCGATGTGGGTGGTCAGCAACGCCACTGCTGGCGGGTCCCCCAGTGCGGCCCAGTCCATGGTCGGCATGGGCGCAGCCATGGCGCTGTGCAGGGGCCTTGAAATGTCCGACCCGCGCATCCAGCAGGTGGCCCTCGAAGGGCTTTCCAACCTCGCACAGTCTGACGCATTGACTCCTGAAGACCTGGCTGAGACTGGGGCCATCGACGCAGTTGCCGAGCTTCAGTCTTCGCCCAACAGCTCTGTTGCAGCCGCCGCCTCCGCATTCTGCGAGCAGTTCGCCACAAGCGACGACTGAGGCTCGCTCAAGGCCAGCCCCGGCCGGAGGGGAGCGGGCGTTCATGCCGCACTCCCTTGCAGTCGCGTCAGCTGCGAGGCCCGAGGTGTGGGCCTTGAGTGCCAGCGTCCAGAGCCAAACCGCCACACCAGCGCATGGCAGTCACAGGGCTTGAAAGCTTGGCCTGCCCGGCGCCACAAAGGATGCTGCTGAGAGCCTCAACAGCCAGCAAAATGGCACGCATCTTCGAGTCCCGCTCAATATTTGCCGTCCAGGGTCGCTGCCTCGCGGCCTGGCACTCGCGCGCGTGCGGCCGAGATGGAACCGCACACTCGGGCCATGGCTGTGTTGTGGGCCAACATAGCCATCATGTGGGTCTCACTCCTTGCTCCCACGGCCGTTCGGTGAGCTTGCAGCTGCTGCTCGCAGCTCGCGCCCCGGGTGCCGCCACGCCTGGACAGCGACAGCCGCTTTGGTCCTGGCCCACGAGCCGCCCTCGCAGGGGAATCGATCCTTTCGAATCGCCGCGCGAGCTTGTGACGATGGCGGCTGTCGTGGCCCTGGCGGGGAGCCTGTTGGTGGCGGCCAGCTGCCGAGCATGCAGAACAGCGACGCTCTCAGGCGCCTGCGGACTGGCAGCGAGTGCAGCTGTGTCGGTGCCCATATTTTCCGTCCTGGTGGTGCTCCACGGAGGCTTGGCCGACGCCCAAGCGTGAGGACAAATGCTGTCTGCTGAGGGAGCGCCGCTGTCTCGCACGGAGCCGGCAGCGCGTTCGCCCGCTCCACCCCGGGATGCAGCGCTGCGTGTGTTGGCGCTTGATCACGCAGGGTGCTGGACTCACTGGCGCTTGGATCGTTTCTGGTGGCGGTGCTGCTGGGCCCTGCCCTGGCCCTGGTGCACCCACGCGCGGCGGCCGTCGAGCGCGCAGCGCGCAGATTTTCTTGCTCGGGGAGGGACGGTGCAGTCGAGTGGGCGGCCTTCGGGGCTGTGATTCCGGCAATTCTTGGCGTGTACTTGGGCGCGCTTGCGCTGCTGCTGGACTGGGAGGAGCCCTGGCAGCGATGGCCCCTAACAGGAGCCTTCGGCGCGGCGGCCGGCGCCACTGCGGGGGCCATCGGGGCGACAGCTGCCATAGCGCGTGTGCTGTGCACAGGCAAGGCCCTTGCTCGGCCCAAGCGCGACTGACGCACCTGAGGGCGGGCGTTGGCGTGACGCTGGTCTGCAAAGCTCCCCCCCCCCCCCCCCCCCCCCCCGCCACTCTCACATCGGCCCACAAGTCTCGCAATGCTCGCGGGAAAAGGAGGACTCCCATCAGCAGCCAAAGCAGAGGCTCGTCGCCCATCCCAGCCACTCGCCCTGAAGGAGCCGCTCTGACGAGGAGGCCGCCCCAACAGGGAGCAGTCGGAGGGACGACCCAGCGAGCGCGGCGGTCAGCTCGGCGACGGCCGCAAACACGGTGGCCACCTCGCCCTCGGACAGCGACTCCACAGCGAACACGGCGCCGTCCGGGACGTCCGCCACCCGCATCGAAGTCACGCGTGGGGCCGTCGCTGGCCCCGCGCCCTCGGGCCGCAAGAGGGCCGCCACCGCAGCGGTCTCATCGGAGCTGTCGTCCCCCGCGGCGCTCCCAGCTGCACACCCAGCACTGGACTGCACCTGCCGCGCGCTCTCACGGCTGCTGCTGCTGCTGCTGCTGCTGTCGCTGTCGCTGTCACTGCTGCTGCTGCTGCCCGCACTTGAGCCCAGGCTGCGATGGGCGGGCGATCGCCTCCGCTTCCGACGTCTGCGCCTTCCAGGTGTCGACGCAACCCCGCTCGACACGACAGTCACACTGCCTGGAGTGGGGAGCCTGGCCACTCCCGCCAGGCCGTCCGGGCCGTCAGCGCAAGCAGCGACCAGAGCGGCGGCTGCCGCTGCAGCCACGGCCCGCCCCCCGAGGCCCTGAGCGTCCACGCGTGGCCCCGACCGCCTGCACAGTCGCAGCGGGCAGCCGCCGTCGCCGCGGCCATGCTGCTCGCCAGCACACGCCGTCGCTGCGGCACGGAGCGCCGCTTTGAAGCTCGGCCGCACCCCGAGGCCCCGCTGCGCAGCGGCGAGGGCGGCAGCCGTGGGCAAGGACGTGGCCCGGAGACTCCTGCCGCGGGGAGCGGGCCCGCGCCGCAGCGACTCAGCTGCCGCACTGGCCGGCCCAGCAGCGCCCAGCACGCTCCCATCCCAGTGCACAACCTGCGGCGCCCAGCGGGGTGGCAGGCACCTCCATGCCGGCAACGAGGTGCTGCTCGCCGGTGGCGCCGGGGCAGGTGCCTTGAGACTGGCGGCCGCGATTGCGCGGCCCATGGCCGCGGCTGCAACGATTCCCTCCCAGGCGCCGGGAGCGGGCTGCTCCACCGGCCTACGGTAGTGCCGCCCGACAAGGGCCTGCTTGAGGCCCCTGAAGTCCCCCCAGTGCCCCCCCGTGGCCGCCTGCAGCTCTCTGCACCAGCGCAGCACAGCCGCTCTGACTGCCTGCGAGCCCCGCACAGTGAGCGCCTGCTTCCCAGTGAGGGGCCGGCAGCTGGGGTCGCCTCCGCCGCTGCTGCCGCTGCCCGGTTCAGCGCCGCTGGCACCGCGCACGACTGCCGAGGCCCTCCTCGGAGCGTCGCTGTGGCAGCCGCTGGGTCGCTCCCCTGCAGAGCGGGGCGGCATGCGCCACCACCGGCTCGGCCGCGAGCCGTCTGTGGCAGCCAGCGCCTCAAGGCTCGCAGCAGTGCGCATGCCCGCGAGGATGTGGCGCTCGTGCGTGGTCGCAGCACGGGCGACGCGCTGTAGGGCCCGGACCGATGGCAGGGGGCCGGCCGCAGCGCCCGGGAGGGCGAGGGAGGAGGAGGCCGCCTCAACCGCCCGAACCCCCGCTTGCCCTGCGACACGGACGCAGTTCGCCCCGACATCGACGGGGACGTCGGTGGCAGCGAGCAGCGATGCCGCGGCAACGTCCGCTCCGCAAGACTTGCCGGGCAGAGCGAGGCTGGCGAGGCCGGCCGGGGCAAGCCACGGCCGAGCAGGGGAAGCGCGTTGGCGCTGGGCCTCGGCGGTTACGCCGGCCCTGCCAGGCGCAAGGCCGGTGGCGGCAGTCACGACGAGGCCAGCTGCCCTCAGCGCCTCGAGCGCACCGAGCAGCGCAGACGTCGCGGCAGCCTCCGCCACGCCCCCACCCGAAGGGTGCGACGGAGAGGCGCGAGACACGGCTTCCTGGCATGTCTGTCGCAGGCCACGCATCTCTGCAGGCCCGAGGCGGACCGGCGCTGGCCAGCGTCCCTGGTCCTGCCCCGGCTGCGTGAGCGCGAGCGTGGCAGCGGCCAGGACACCGCCCACGCGCACGGGCAGGGGGAAGACCCACTCGCTGCCTGGCGCTGGCCTGGCCGGCATGCCCTCGTGAACTGGCTCGGGAGGGCCCGGCGAGCAGTGGAGCGGCGCTGCGAGGCAAAGAGCCGCATCGGACCATGGCGGGTGGGGCCTCGAAGAAGGCGCGGTTCACCAAGACGGGCGCGCCGCATGCATGCGCTCGATTCGCAGCGTGCGCCTTGAGTGGGAGCCCCGCCTCCGCCCTCACCTAGAGCGCATGCGTAGGCGTCGCAGTACCGGATCAGCCTGCTGTGCGGGTCCGCCGCGTCGTCCAGCAACACATGCAAAAGCCGCAGTGACCGCTGCTCCCACACGCGGAGAAAGGAGCTCGCACTGAGGCTGTCGCCCTGCGCAGGACAGGACACCACATCCCAGGAAGGGGGCTGAGGGCAGGGATGAGTTCGCGCCGCCCGGCGTTTGCGGGCGCCCGTGCCGCGGTTGGCCTTGAGGCCCCGCCCCACCGGCCTCACCGATGCGTACTCGCGAATGGCGGCCGCCAGGGCGTGGTCAAGGCCGCACACGCCCGGTCTCAGGCGCCCATCGGCCCCCACGGCCATGCAGCGGGTGCAGGCTGGCCAGCGCAGAGCCGCCACGGCCAGGCAGAGCCTCGAGCTGGCAGAGCCGCCCGCAGTCACGAACCCAGCCTCGGGCCGAGGCACTCTCGCTTCTCCTCCGGGAGAGGCCGCCGACAGCCAGCTATGGCTCCGGCGTAGGATGCCTCGAGGTCCTGATGGACCGCGACACCACATCGGCGGCTGCCCTATCGGGTGCCGTCTGCAAGAGGCTCGCTCTCTGCGAAATGTGAGCCTGAAGGCCGTTTGCTCCCGATTGCCTCGCCGTCCGCTCGACATCTGCCACTGCCGCTCCGCTTGTTCCCACGCGGAAGGGCTGCCACGTCGAAGCGAAGAGTAAATGCTAGGGCGCTAAAGGAAACCGGCAACCCAATTTATGCGCCTACGGCGTTCCCCGTGGGTTGTCGGCGTCGATCGCACCCCACATTCTTCCTTGTCCTGCCAATGGCGATCCTTCCCATTGCGCACCCTGCCGCGCCTCGCCCCCGAGCATCAGCCTGCCGCCCTTGCTCCATCGCTTGCGCTCTTGCCGCTTCGTCTGTTGCTGTGTGCACTGCAGACTCGCCGCAAGCTCGCCAAGGGCCTCTCAAGGCGGCGGCTTCGGTCTTCCGGCCCCGCAACTGGCCCACCCCTCTGGCCATTCGCATCCCAGCTGTGAGCATCGGGCACCGCTCCCCCAATGACCTGCCCAAGCTGGGCGGGTCCCGGAGGCCGGGGACGATGCTTTAGTCGTGATGGCGACAGGGTAACGCCTGTCGTCAGCATAGTGATCGCCAAATGATATAATGAGCCTGAGGCCAGCGCTCATTGTCATGCACGGCACTCCAGCTTCGTACTCGTCGCGACGCCGCTGTCTCCCGTCCCATCTCGTCCATCCTCGCCCAGTCCGCGCTTACGCGGTGGCGGATGTGCCGACGACGCCCATGGCGAGGGAGCCCGACGCCAGACTCACCGTGAGCCCCAGGGCCGACGCTTCTGCTGCGTCAACGGCGCCGATTCGGCATAGGGGAAGCGGGTCCTAGTCCAACCGGGCCCGGAGTCCCCACCTGAGGGCGGCGCCAACAATAGCCTGAGTCTCGCTTTTTGCGACGATGTTGCTTGGCTTTGGTCAAGCGGGGTGCGTGCGCGCCCCCGCCGGCCGTGTCACCTCGCAACGTTTACTGGTTTGAGACCACATTTTCTGCGTCCTGCGCGCGCAGGAAGGCTCCTAGGCACGTTGTACACGGTGTTGTGTGCCGTCGCGAGTGTTGGCCGGTTTCCTGCCCAGTCCGAACCAGGAAGACTCTCGCACAGAATTGAAGCCCGCATCGCTCATACATTGCTGCGCTGTCATTCGTTCTCGCAATACTTGCCGGCCCACGCAAGCATCTCGCGCGTCCAGAGCACAAACTGCGTGGCGTCCTGCACCCAGTGGGAGGCTTCGGGCAGCACCAGCATGCGGGCCGGGACGCCCTGCCGGCGCAGCGCCGTGAAGGCGCCGAGGCCCTGCTCCTGTGGCACTCGGAAGTCCCTGCCCCCCGAGATGACGAGCATTGGGGTGCGCCAGTGCTGGACGAAGCGAGCAGGGTTGAACCGCTCGTAGGCATCCGGCCTCTCCCAGTAGGTGCCCCCAAAGTCGCGCTCCGGGAACCACAGCTCCTCCGTGGCGAAGTAGAAGGAGCGCATGTCGAACAGCCCCGCATGGCTCACGGCGCAGCGGAAGGTGCCCGGCGGCGCGTGCGACTGGAGCCAGTGCACCATGAACCCACCGAAGGAGGCCCCGCACACGGCCGCGCGCGACGCGTCGATGCAGGGGTGCGCCCGAACCGCCGCGGCAAGCCCTGCGACAACATCGGCAGCTGGCTGCCCACCCCAGTCGCCCTGGATCGCGTCCGTGAGCTCCTGGCCGAACGAGGTCGAGCCTGTGAAGTTGGTCAGCACGCACGCAAACCCCGCTGAGGCCCACACCTGGGGGTTCCAGCGGAGCCCAAAGCCGTCGTCCCAGCAGCCCTGGGGCCCTCCGTGGCTCAGCACGACCACAGGCACGCTGCCGGGTTCCGCAGTGGCCTCGTCGGTGCCGGGGGGCAGCAGCACCCACTGCTGCCGCACGCCCCGCACTGCCCCGGCTGCGGCAGCGCTGCCAGCGGCGGCCTCGCTGCTCTCTGCAACTGCTGCTGCTCCTTCCGTGACGGGAGCGTGGGCGCCAGGCCCAGACAGGGGCGCCCCTGCCGCAAAGAGCTCAAACGTTGCGGGTCGGAGGGCAGGCTGAAGGCTGCCCAGCCGGGAGCGAGCGAGCGTCGACAAGAGGGCCGCCGGGCGCCGAGGCACAAGCACGGGCAGCCCGGACACCTGCTGCTCAGGGCCCTGCACCCCAAGGGGCGAAGTAGACGGCAGAGCCGCGCTCCACGACGAAGCCGATGCCTTGGCCAGCGCCTCTTCCGTCACCTGCATCGACGCCACCTCGCTCGGCTTGGACATGGAGGACGCCACCCCAAGCACGCGGAAGCGTGCACCGTGCCCACCGTGAGCCACGGTTGCCCCAGCGCACGCCGGCTGGGAGAAGGACCCGGCGCCGTGGTCGATCACGGCTCCAGCGGCGGTCACCCGGTCCACCACCTTTCGAATGCCGGGGGTGGCGCTGCCGCCGCCGCCGAGGTACTCCGTGGAGACGAGCAGCATCGCTGCGCGCGCTCGCGCGCGGACCGTGACGCCGGCCAGGATGGTGGCCTCATCGCACCAGGCGACGGACGAGAACGAGGCGTCCATGTCCTCCGTGATGAACCAGCGGTGGGCAGCGCATGACAGCTGAGGAACGAGCGCCGCAGAGGCGGCGGCGGGGCAAGGGGAGGCGCCGGGCGGCGGGGGCGGGCGCACCGACACTGTGGCTCCAGCGGGCGACGGCTCCTTGACCCGCACCGCACCGGACGGCCCCGTCACGGTGACCACGATGCGGGCGCGATCGCTCTCGTACCCGGGCTCGCGGTGCGCCAGCCAGGCGAGCGTGCCCCCGTCCGGCGAGTAGGCCGGGGCCCAGCAGGCAGCCGGGACGTCGCCTGTGAGGCAGTCGCGGACGAGCGGGGCAGCGCTGCGGAGGGGAAGTGTGGGGCAGGGAGCCCCGTCAGGGCCCGGGAGCCCCTCCCTCTCCAGCGGGATGTCCCCGATGGAGCTCACGGTCCGCAGGCCGCGGGGAGCGGACCCGGGGGAGGGGGGGGCCGCGCTTCGCAACGGCGCGGCGGGAGAGAGGGGGGGGCTCGCGTCCCCGGCGCGGGCCGCAGCCGCAGCCGCAGCCGCAGCCGCGGACGGGAGCGGGGCGGCGGACGCGGCGTCTTCGGGCGAGAGGCGGAACGGCGTCGGAGCGGACCCTGCGGCCGCCTGGGCCTCGGCCGCGTCCCGTGCGGAGGCGACGACGTCCAGGATGGGGATGCCGCGGCACTGGTGCAGCGCCGTGCCAGTGCACACGGCGAACGCGCCCTGCCACGCGGGCGGGCGGTAGGCGAGACAGGCGGTCTCTGCCCCGGGGGCAAACGCGACAGCGTCGCTGAGTCCGTGCCAGGGCTGGTCTGGGCAGTCAGACTGCAGGCCGGCCATAAGGTCCGCGTAGCGGCCGCAGCGCCAGCGGTGGCGGGCCGCGTCCGTGGCGGGGCTGGCGCGCGGGGGAGCTTCCGGCCTAGCGACGGCCAGCAGGAAGACGTGAGCGCGGCGGCGCTTCGTGTCCCAGGAGTCCCAGTGCCGCACGGGCAGGTCGTCCACAGCAACAATGTGCTTGGCGTGCCGGCGGGAGTCAGCCGCATCTGCGTCCGCGGTGGCTGCCAGGGCCCCGCGCTCCTTGATGGCCTGCTCGTGCGCGGGCCCTGCCACGACCATGGCCGAGAAGGCCAGGGCGTTCACGAGGTGCTCGTCTCCGTCGCCCCAAGGCACGGCGCACAGCTCCATTGCGGACACAGGGAGGTTGCTGACACGGTAGGCGGCGGCTCCGCCGCGCGGCACTGCCCAGATCTGCGTCAGCCCCGAGTCGCTGCCGTGGCTTGAGAGCACAAAAATGGTCGACTCGTCGCTGCTGTACACCGGGCTGCGGCGCACGCGGCAAACGGAATAGCACGACCAGGGGCCAAGGGCGAGGAGGGGGAGGGGCAGATCGTCTGTGGGCTTTGGCTTGAGTGAGTGCGTGTGTTTTTAGATGTTGGGGGGAGGCAAGTCAATGTCGGCAACCCCGCGGGCGGCAGCCATCGATTCCGACGCCGTGCCGCAGTGATAGCGCGACAATGTCGCACCTGGACAATGACTCTCCCGGTCTGGCACGGAAAAGAGGGGCCGGGGGCTCGGACCCGTCGCTGGGGCCGTCAAACAGCGAGCGGCGGCTCTTGCCGGAGTGCGAGTCGATCTCCGTCACGACGAAGGCGAACCGCGCGCCGCTGGCCGAGACGCTGGGCCCGCCCACGCGAGGGATCCCCACAAGCGCCTCGGGGGTCAGGGACGTTGCCATCGTGCCGCCGCTGGGGCGAGTGCGCCCTCGCGCGCTGGGCTGCTGCATGCAGAGCCATGGGCCTTGCCTGGAGCTCTGGCTCAACGACGCGTCACTTGCCCTTGCGCCAGCCCCGCCGGCCCCGGGCGTGCGTGTTTCCGTCGCGCAAGCAATCTCCGACTGCTGTCCTTCCTCGCGTTGCCGGGCAAGCCATGGCCGAGAACGTGGCGTCCAGCAGCATGGAGCGCCAGCACGCGCTGCTGGCTAGCCAGGCAACCAAGGGCCTCGCGGAGACGGAGGAGCTCGCCGAAGCAGCTCTGAAAGAAGTCATGGCCCTTATGGAGGACGAGGCGCACGCGGGCGCGCACGCGCCCTACTGCCCCATCGTCTATGGCTCCATCGCGTTCAAGCTCAAGCCCGTGGCACGAAAGGCAGACGAGGCTCCCCCTGTGATCACGCCAGCCACGCACCGCTGGACACGTGAGATTTGTGCTGCACAGCTGGACCGCTTGGGCATTCCTGCAGCCCCCCGGTTCCTTTCGGCTTTGCGCGAAAGGCTTCGCGCTCTCAGCCCCTGCCGCGTTCGCTCCCTCCGCCACCGGCGGGCCGGCCTCACACGCGCGTTCGCGTGCTATCCGCGCGCGGCCTGCCCTGCCGCAGTGTTCGTGCGTGGCGTGGACGGGTCCGACATCTCGCATGCCATCAAGTCAGTGGAATTCAAGCTGCACGAGACGTTTCCCGAGCCCCTGCGTGGTGAGACGAGCGCCCGACGGTTTCGGGCCCGCGAGCGCAGCGCCGCGGCGCTGCGCTCTCGACCGGGCCTGCGTTCTGTTCGCGACAGCCCTCCTTCGCCCTTAGCTGGTGAACAAGCAGCAGCAGCGTGTGTTGCCGGCCAGCGCTCGAGCACCGCCGAAGCCAGGTGCCGGGGCCCCCTCTCCCCGCATACCACCCACCTCTACTGGTGCGTTGGCTGTCCCGTTCAGTTGCCCCCCCGCCCCGAGCACGTGCTGATCCGCTCGGTCGTGTTGCCGGCGCCGACCCGCAGTTGTGACGGAGCCTCCGTTCGAGGTGTCCGACGAGGGCTGGGGCGAGTTCGAGGCCCAGATCACCGTGCGTTTCCATGATGACGGAATGCTGCCTGTGCGCATCGCACACCACCTTCGGCTGCACCCCCAGCCCGGCCAGGCCAGCACGCACCCCCCAGATGCTCCCGTCGTCCACGAGTTCTACGACGAGGTGGTATTCAACCACCCAGAGCGGCTGCCGGACCACGTGGCGGCAGCGCTCAGAGCAGGGCCGGCGACCAAGGCGGCCCCGCACCGGTATGCCCACCACTTCAAGGCAGAGGGACACACGCCGGAGGCGGACCTCGCCCAGCTTGCGGCCGCACAGGCCTTCGTGGCCCAGGAGACCGCTCGCCTCACGGAGCGCCTGGCGCGCGCCGATGCAGAGGCAGTGTCGCTCACAAAGGACTTGGAAGCGCTGGGGTGGAGCACCGCAAAATGTACGCGCAGCACCATGGCGCCGACTTCGAGCGATGCCTCGGCGGGCGCCTCTCGGCGCTGAGCGCCCCGTGTAGCCGGGAAGGCTCGCGATTCGATTCTGTGGATGCGTGGCGTTCGTTGCGATGCGTGCTTGCAATTGGGCCAATGCAAGGTTTGGTGGTGCCTGTTTGCGCGCGGCCCAGGAGCACCGCATGTTCGAGCAATCGCGACGCAAGACCGTGCCCGCCGCACGCCTGCGCTCCCACGGCTGGCCGCAGGCAGGCTCTGTGCCAGCCTGGCCGCTCGCACGGCTCGTTGGGCGGGTGGCATGCTGTGTTGCTGCGTTTCAGAATGGCATCGGCAGAGCAAGCCTCTGCAAGCACAAACCTGCCACGCTTGCAATGGAGGCGCCGGGACAACGTGGAAGGAGAGGAAGGAGAGGCGGAGGGCAGGGCGGCGGGAGGAATTCCCGGCGAGGTGGCCGGGGCGGAGGCCGGGGCGGCGGCGGCGGCGGCGGCGGCGGCGGCGGGTTCGGTCGAGGTGGGGGCGGCGCGTTTTCGCGGCCCCGAGGCGGTGGCCGTGCTGGAAAACGGCCCCGCTCGCACGACGGCAAGGCCCCACTCTTCCAGACAGGCTTTTTGGTAAACCCCTGGGCGTCGCTTGAGGCCGCGGCGGGGCTGGAGCTCACTCCGGACGTGGCACGCCGTCCGACTGCTGCACCCGAGGCGACACCCGCGCCTGCGCCCTCGGCCTCGGTGGTCGCGCCTTCCGCAGCCGCAGCGCACGGGCCCGAGGGAAGAGGGGTCTCTGCTGCGGAGGAGGGGCAGCCAGGTGCTGCCGATGCTGCCGACCGCGAAGCCAACAGTGCCGCTCCCGCTGCAAGCACCAGCAGTGCCTGACGGGCCATGTGTTGCGGGAGGGCTCGGAATGGGGTGGCAACGCGGCCGCGTGGGGTTTGTGGCCGTTGCAGCCGCCATGCGCGGGCTGTAGGCGGCCCGGCGAGCGGGAGCTGCTGCTGCCGGCCGAGCCGCCCTCGGCCAGGCTGCGCGCCGCCCTTGCCAGGCGGCCTCTGTGTGTTTTCGTTGCGTGGCTCCGTTTGCAACTGCTGCCCGATGAATGCGTTGCGAGTGAGCGGCGCTCGCGCTTCTTGGGGAGGAGCACTCGCGATTCGGCGCCGCAGCTCCCCTCCCCGCGCTCACGACGCGCTGGGCAGGGCAGACAATAGCAGGAGCCGTTGTGCGACAGCGCCCCTCGCCCAAGCAGGCCAGCGGCGCGCCCGGAGCCGCGCTCCCACCCCGCGCGGAGCCGTTCCCAAGCGCCAGCACTTGCATCTTACGTGGTTGAACTTGGAGCTCTGCTCTCCCAGTGTCGGACCACACAACTACCCCAGCACACGCTGCCCTTGCCAGCCCTTGCCTCGCCGGGCTCGCCCCCATCCCCCCGCCTCCCGCGGCTGGACCAACCAGCAGCGAGGCTGTCGTTTGCGGACCCGCCTCGCGCGTGACTGGCATGAGCAGCGAGCTGGAGGGTCTGGAGGCCTTTTTCCCTCGCGCCACGTTGCGACACTACGAGTTCGGCAGTTCGCAGCCGGGCGGAGGGTCACCGAGTGCGGACAGCGCCACGTCTTCCGCGTCGAGCGTGTCCGAATCTTGCTCGTCGTCTGTGAGTGTCGAGGACGCGTGCCGGGTGCCAGGCATGAGCCTCCCGCCGCAAGCCGCGCGGACAGTTCGCACAAGAGATCAACATGGACCCCCGGCCGCAGCAGACGCCCGCCCTCCCGTGCCCGGGCCCCATGGGAGGAGCGATCCGCCACGGCTCCGTTCTGCGATGGCTAAGGACGGCCCGAGGCAGCAGCGGCGCAGGCAGCACCCGGTCCGTTTCGAGGAGCCAATCTCCAACCTGGCTCCCGCCTCGCCCCAGGCTGCGGCTCCGACGGGTCCCGCGCCTTCGGGCGAGCGGAAATTGGCCGCGTTGCGCCCGCCACGGAGGGACGCCCCCCGAGCGGGGCGTGCGGGCGACAGCTCAGGGTGCCGCCACGTGGGGCTCGTCGGTGGACTCGCCATGGCGTCCGCGCTGTGCATGGCCTCGGCCACGTTGCTGCTGGCCATCGCAGCCAGCGGCCGGGCTCACGACACGCGTCCTCTGCCCCCCGTTGCTGTCGACCGCTCGTTTTCCGCGGTGTGGGGCCGGCAGCGCCTCGCCCTGATGGGGTGCCTGCTGGAGCCCTGGGCTTGCGCCGACGCTGTTTGGAACGCAGCGACCCAGGGGCTGCTCGGCGGGGTGCCCCCGTGGCACGCCTCGAACAAGAGGCAGGGCGCCCCCCGTCAGCCGCAGCCGCAGCAGCAACAACATCAGACACAGCAGCAGCAACAGCAGCAGCAACGCCGCGGCAGCGTGCCCCCTGGGTTCGTCGCGGTACAGGCAAAGCGAGAGACCGCCACAACCCCGCAGCGTCAACCGCCGGCCGCCATTGGCGGCGGAGTGATTGTGGAGTGCATCGCGTCAGGCGACGAATGCCTCCGGCCGGAGCCGGCAGCCTCTGGATAGGCCCGAGCCGCTCTCACACCTGCCCGTGGGCGGTGGTACGGCGCCCGCCCAGCTGCGATGGTCAGGGCCAAGCTGGCACACCCTGGCATGGCTGCCCTGGCGCCTGTTGGTGCTCTCCAGGCTGGCTGCTACCAGCCGTGCCTCTCCAATCATGTCCCTTGATGGCTGCTCTGCCGGCCCCCCCCCCCTCCCCCTCTGCCTTTAAGTGGCGAATGGGCTTTGCGTATCACTTGCTTGTATTCACAGACCGTGAGTGGCCGTTTGCGCGCCCGTCAGAGCCCAACAGCGATCGCACAGTGCTCGGCCCTCCCTTGCTCTCCACCTCCAATCCCGTCGGCCTGCCCGTTCCACGGCCCTCTGCACTCGTCCACGACACACGCAAACAGGTGCACACCAGGCCGCGCCCCCACCTGTGGTTCACGCTGTTGCAGTGGATGGCTGGCGCAACGCCATCACGGCCACGTCGGCTCCCTCGGCAGCGGCCAGCAGTGACAGCCCCGCCGCGACGCCGGGCTCGGGCTCGAGGCTCATCGCTCGCAGATCCTCCAGCAGGACGGAGGGGGCTTCGGCGGCAGCTGCAGCCGCACGGAGCCGGCGGATAGCCGCTGCGGCAGTGCCCCTGCCGCTCGACTCGGACGAGCTGCGGCTCGGCGCAGCGCTGCTTGCTGCACTGGCAGCGGCAGCCAGCTCCCCAGTGGCCAGCCGTGGGCCTCCTGTGCCAGCTGCGCTCTCCAAACACCGCAGCACGCGGTCGATGCACGCGTCGACGCTGCAATCAGCAGCAGTTGCTGACTTGGCCCCGGCGAGCAGCGGCTGCCCCTCCGAGCCAGATGCTTGCGAGGTGGCCGGCAGCAGGCCAGCCGACGACGAGGACGACGAGGAGCCCCGCCAGCAGCCGTCGTGCCCTCCCACGGCCTCAAGGCTGGCAGCCAGAGCGTGAAGCTCCTCCAGGCTCAGCCCAGCCGCCACAGCAACTCTGCGGGCATGCACGCTCAGTCCGAGAGCAGTCAAGGCGTAGCCAGCCGCATCGCTCAGACGGCACCTCGCAGCGTCCCACGGCGCCACGGCGCTGCTGCTGTCGCTCGCAGCGGGCACTCCTTCCCAGACAAGGCCAGCGGGCGTTGCGCTGGCAAGAGCACCCGCCGCTTCCGCAACGGCTTCGGCGCTCCAGCCGCCCAGCGTCACCGTGGCCCCGCGCCGTTGGCCAGCCGCTGCCCCGCGCAGCAGAGGCACAGGCCCCTCAGCGGGGAACGCCGCACTCTCGCCGCCGAGACTGGCCGCCGCTAGGACCTGAGCAGCGACGGAGGGCACTTCAGTCCCGACGGCGTCCACAGCACCGAGCTTCGCGGTCGGGGCGCGGCGCAGCTGCAGCCGCAGTTGCACGGGCTGAGGCACTGCGAACCCGTCACCGCCTTCGCCCTCGCCCTCGCCTGCACTGCCTGCAGATGTACCGCCGTCCGTCTGCCGCCGCCGGCGGCCAAACGCAAGCACCCACCGCTCCTGGCAGCGGGCTGGGGCAGGCAGCGGGGCTGCTCGCACGCGGAGGGTGGCAGCTGCGACGCCACTTGCTGACACTCGCGCCCTCCCTGCGGCCGCGGTGGCGGGCGCAAACGCAGGCTCACAACCAACGCGCTGCGCCGCGACCGTGGCAAGCCCGCGGCCGGCTGCCCCTGGCACTGGCCCTTGCAACGCGTGGCCTGCCCGCAGCCCCGGCAGGCACGGCAAGCCCAGCGGCCCAGAGCGGGCCGCAGCCGACGCAAGAGAGACACCAGAGCGCGCTCTCAGGGCGGCAAGGCGAGAGCGCGCGGACGAAATGACCGCCGTTGCCTCGGCTGCGCGCTTCGCGTGGGCAGCGCACCGAGCTCGGCATGCGGCGAGCGCGGAGTCTGCGACCTGCCCCATCCGCGCAAGGCCTGCCGCGTCGCCACCTCCGCTCTGCGGCACGCTGGCCGGCGGAGCGGGGCACCTCAGCGACACCACCAGGCAGGGGCTGTCGTGCGGGAGCCCGGGCTCCTCCCGCGGCCGCTTTGCTCCCGCCGCGCCTCGCCCTGCGTCTGTTGCTGCCTCTGCAGCAGCGCCTAGCTGAGGCGGCGCCGAGGCGCGAGCTGCGCCTCGCAGCGGGGCGCCTGCCCAGCCCGCAGCACGAATCGCTGCCTTGGCCGCCAGCTCCTCGGCCGACCGCCCGTCGGCTGCAGCCACGTCGGCGCAGGCGGAGCGAACCGCCGAGCGCGACCGCCAGTACCCCACGCCGCCCCCGTCCCGCCTGACCGGGCTCGCAGCAAGCAACGCCACACTGCCCAAAGCGCCGGAGGCGTCGGGACCGCTGTCCGGCCCGATGGCGAGCCTCACGGCGCCGGCGCGGTCTGCTGCCCGCACGACAGGGAGGGCGAGCACAGCCCACACGGGCGGGCCCGGCGGCGGCACGGCGCTTTCCGTCGGCACGAGCCGGACCACAGCCATGGCCAGGCCGACGGCGGCGTCGTCAGGCAGCGAGACCGCGCGACCTGCGGGCTGCTGTCCGGCGGAGCGCAACAGCCCGAGATCGCACAGTCCCCCCACGCGAGCCTCGGCGACACCTCGCCCGCTGCCCGGCTCCGCAAGGTCGATCAGGCGCACGGTGTCGGGAAGAGCAGCCGCTCTGCCGTCACCTCCGCCGGCGAGGCGCCCGCAAATGGCGAGGCAGTCCCGGCCTCCAACGCTGACCTCGCCGGCGAGGAGGGTCGGGCTAGCGGGGCCGTGCGAGGCATGCGGTACCGCAACACCCGTGTGCACGCTTCGCAGCATTCGCAGCCGCTCCACGTCTGGGGCGCACTCGACCAGAATTGCCCAGCCAGCCGACGTCAGCAGCCAGAACCGAGGAGCCAGCGGGTCCACTCTGCTTGCTTCCACGGCCGCGCGCACACTGCCAAGCTCGGGGCGGATCCTCAGCGGCTGCGTCCGGCGGGCTCCCAGCCCGCGGCCAATTCCCGCCACCACGTCGCAGCCTCCCAACGCCGACCAAGGGCCGCCCGCCAGCCACACCTGCGCCGCCCCGGCCACGCAGTTGTTGCCGTTCATGGCTGCGCGGTGCAGCTCGCTCCACTCGGCCTCTGGCCCGCTGCGCGGCGGCTGCGCGGCAGGAGTTTGAAATTCGTGAGGCAGCTCAAGCGCCGCCGCGTGGCCCGAAGGGTGCCCCACCGCAACCACAACACCCGACGGGCCGCTGTGGACCACGAGCGAGGCGCACGAGCCGAGCGGGCTCGGCGGCGAGCCCATCGGCGCCCCGCCCCCCCTCGCGAGTGCCGTCGCTTGGGCGGGCACTTGCCCCAGTGCTGCTCTGTTGCAACTCACGATTGGTGCAAGGGCGCCGGACGGTGCGCCGGCCCCGGCTGGTGAGCGTTCGCACAACGGGGCTTGACACACGCAAAATCGGGAAAATACACCGGCCATTTCTGCCTCCGAGCGGCGCCGAGGCTAGCGCTGCCGCTTGCCGTCATCTCGGACTTCAATGTGTACGTCCGCCCGCACCACCTCGTGCACGAGCTCCGCCGCTCGACGCGCAGACGCCGCCACCATGCACGCGTCATGAAGCGTCTGCGAGAAGTCGCGAAGCTCGATTTCCATCTCCGCGGTGCAGCGCCGCCCGCCGGGCAAAAAGTGCAGCCGCAGGTGCGTGACACGGCGCACTGCAGGCACGGCGCGAATCACATGCGACACAATGTCGTCTTCCACCTTGCCCGGCAGCCGGCGGGGCACCTGCGAGGGCGAGGCGTGCTGCTGCCGGGCAACAGCGCCTCCCGATGGGTCACCTGCCGTGCCATCTGCCCCAGAACCACGAGCAGCGGTCCCGGCCGCGCCGTCGCAAATGTGGGGTCCCACCGCCACGCTCAGATCCGCGACGCGCGGGCACTGCCTCCGGACGTGGGCCTCGGCAACCCTGGCCAGCGCGTTGGCGGACGTCAGCGTGGTTGCCGGGTTGACGCCAATCTCGGCCTCGGCTGCCACGTAGTGACCTAGCACCCGAGTGCGGAGACGGCGGACGGACAGAATCTCCCCCGGGGCCGCGTCAAGCAGCGCTTGCTGGACGGCCGCTGTCGTGCTCGGGTCGGCTGCCTCGTCCGACAGCTCCTGCAGCGCGCCCACCCCCATGTCGACCCCCTGCTTAGCGATCATGGCTGCCACAACAAGCCCGCCCACCGGGTCCACGAGCGGCAGGCCCGCCAGCGCGCCGCCCACTCCCGCTGCCGCCACCACGGACGAAAAGGCATCGGAGCGGTGGTGCCAGGCGTTGGCCAGCAGCGTGGACGACGACACCCGCTCCGCCACCGCCGCCGTCCACCGGAACAGCCACTCCTTGGCCGCGATGCCCACCACGGCCGCGACAAAGGCGGCGCTCAATGCCGGGTCCAGCGACGCGGACCCGTCCGCGGCCGCGGCCGCCACTTCTGCCAGGGCGGCCCCAGCTGAGGAGTCGGGCGCGGCAAGGGCTGCGCCCTCGCCCCGAAGGCCCGGCAGAAGCGCCTGTGCGGCAGAGTACGCGTGGACCGCGATGCCCCCCGACGCCATCAGCAGAAGCCCCGACACGCCCAGAGTGCCAATGGCCTCCACGCGGCCGTGGCCAAAGAGATGGTTTTCGTCGGGGGGCAGGCGCGCCACGCGCATCGCGGCGAGGGTCACCACGTCCGACACAATGTCAGACACAGAGTGCACGCCATCTGCAACAAGCGCGGAGCTGCCTGCTGCCGAGCCCACGCCCACCTTCAGCGCCCCCAGCGCCACGTTCACGGCCGCGCCCCACAGGATGACCTTTCGCGCCTCCTTGGGCACCACGCCGTCGTCCTGGGTGAATGCCAGGAACCCGCCCCCGTCGCCGTGGAAGCGGGCCCAAGGCCGCAAGAACGGCGCCGCGAGCGCCTGTGCAGGCGCGGCGGCCGGCGAGACGCGCCTCGAGCGGCCGAGCCGGGCGAGCGCTCGCGCGCCAAGCATATGTCCCGCTCCGCTGCGACGGCTGCGGTGCTGCACGCGGCGCCTCCCGCACGCAGGCACGTCGACTTTGAGTTTGTGACCTTGGCAAGAGGTCGCTGCGGCTCTGCCGACTGACCCACGCAGGACAGGTTCGGTTCGATTGTGTGCGGCGGTGCAACTGGCCGGCTCTTCGGCTCGCAGGGGCGGGGGAGCTGGTGGTGGCCACGCGCCAAAGAGCGCGGGCGGATTACGGACGAGGCGGCGCGGGGAGGGCTTGACGAATCCCCGAGTCGAGCATGTGCCTCTCCAGCTCGAGGCGCACTGCGGAAGCCGCTGCGGTTGCCCCAAGGCGAAGGCCGGCCACGATGGGCCCCAGCAGCTCAACGTCGGGCTGCTTGAGACCCAGGCGCGAACTCTGCCTGGTCTTGGCGTTCGCGGCCTTTGCGACGGCCGCGCTCAAGTTGTCGATTGTCGCCTTGGCCAGCGCCGGCGACACGCCGCCCCACGGCCACGCGCCCAGGGCCCCAAGCGACAGGCCGACGTGCTTGCACCGCGGGCACTCGGCCTCGGAACCAGCGTCTGGCTCGGTGCCAGCCCCGGGCTTCCACCCCGTGGGCAGCTTCCCGTGGCCTGCACGAGCCGTGTCGCCGGCCTGCGCCAGGGCCTTGAGCCACGCGGCGCCCAGCGCCGCGCACAGCCTGACCCGGGTCTCGGCGTCAGCCGCCCCCAGCGCCGCCACGCTGGCCTTGGTCCCGTGCCTCGCGATGAGGGCGCCGATCTCCGCCGCCCTCCTCCCGGCGCAGGGAGGGCCATCAAGCCCCTCCTGCCGGCAGCACGGGGAGCCAAGCGCCCGCGCGTCGGGCTCCACGTCCAGCAGGGCTTGCTCGTCCTCCGCAGAGGCGGAGCGCGCCTGCCGGTGGCGGGCCAGCGCCAGCTTGAGCGACGGGCTGCTCGTCGCAGTGAGCACGCCGATGGCGTTCAACGCGGCAGCAGTGGCAACCCCCGCTGCGTCGGCCATGTCGAACGCCTCGTCGGACACGCTCTCTGTGAGCAAGAGCAAGGCTTCCAGGCGGCGGCGCTGGGTGGCTTCCGCCCCCGGGGGGCTGTGTCGCCGAACCAGGTCGGTCACCGACGCTGAGGCCGCGGACGGGCCGCGAACTGGCCAGGCGGCGTCCTGGTCCATCATGGCGATGCGCCGCAGCACAGCGCGCTTGAGAGCAGCGGAGGCGGCGCCGGGGTCCGGCGGCGGCGGCGGCTCCCGCCCCAGCGCGCGGTAGAGGGCCTCCTCCTCCTTCTCGCACTCGGAGAGCGTCGGGACGAGGAGCAGTGCACGCACCGCGTTGGGCATCAGGACGAGCGGGGGCGCGCCGCCGACATCCCACAAGGCGTTCGCCGCGAGCCCGTTGAGCTGCGCAAGCAAGAACAGGCTTTGCGTCCGGAACCTGCCCGCAACAAAACTCTGCATGAATCCCTCGATGGCGCATCCGTGGAGCGGCATGCGCAGCTCTGGGCCTCTCGACACGCCGCCCAGGTGCTCGGCACGCTTGGCGATGGCTGCCCCCGTCTCGAGGATGCTTGCTCCCGGCTTGGCCGGCACCGTGCCCAGCTCCGGCACCTTCCACCGCAAGCCCTCGGTTCGAGCCGCGCCACTCCCTCCCAGCACCACTTGGACAACGGCCGCGCCGGTGCTGCGCATGGAAACATCAAGGCCGGCCACCGAGATCGCCTGCACGCCGCGCAAAGCGGCGCGCATCCCGTGGGGTGTGGCAACTGTGCGCGCCGCAGCCCAAGCGCCCGCCGTGCTCCGCTCAATGCCACGGGTGGCCCGCCAGGCGCGCGTGAGGCGCTCGAGCAAGTCCTTTGGGCAGACAGAGCCACACGCAAATGCGCACAACGGCCGGATGACGTCATGCCTCGCCTCCACGCAGCCGCTTCGCCCCGCGCGACCCTCTGCGCCCCGCCTCGGCCCGGTCCTCCGCGTCCGAGCCGGCGGCGGCAGCAGGGCTCGCGGGGCCGTCGCCGGCGCGCCCGTGCGCGTGCGCTGCCTCGCCGTCGCCTTCCTCCGGCCTGGGGCGCTTTGTGGGCCGTGGTGCGGCGGCCACCCCGGAGGCAAAGTCCAACCCGGGCGGCGCCGTTGAGTCGTCGGTCTTCCTGTGGGGCAGGGCGGGCGCCTCGATGCCGTAGGCCTTGACGGCCATGCTCCACAGTTCCCGGTCCATGTCCAGGACGCACTGCTTGGTGCCGCCGAGGTTCTCCAGGTGGCCCTCCGCGTCCAGGTCCTTGGCCTCGTCGTCCAGCGCGTCCCTGCCCCCCGTGCCGCGCCTGAGCGTGCCCACGGCAATGTACGCCTCCCCGTCGCTCCCCAGCTCCACGCGGGCCTGGTGGACCGCTACGATGCCGGCGAAGTGGAACATGTGCTCTACCGTCTGCGTGAGCGACCACGGGTCCACCAGCGTCCGCAGGAGGTGCAGGCGGCGGCCCTTCTTGCCGTCCGCCAGGCGGACCTTTGGGGCCGTGGCCAGCAGCGTCGAGAGGTCGTTCATGAGGTCCTCCTGCCGCTTGGCGCTGGCGGACTCCCCGGCGGCAAGGTCCTTCACGTGGGAGTGTCTGAGCACGGGCGCGGTGGAGGCCTCGGCCGCCCGGGCCCGCGGCTGCCGCTGCGCCTGCTTCTTCGCAACCGGCGCGATGCCCAGCACGCCGCTCAGGAAGCACAGCGCGGGGGGGATCCGCGTGAAGCCGCCAAGCTCCGCGCCGAGGTCGACCCAGCTGAATCCCCCTTCGGCGCCGCCCACCAGCGGTGTGCCCTTGGTGCCCCGCGGGCCGGAGAAGCGATGCCGCAGCCCCTCGATGAAGCTCTGGTGGCTCACAACGTCCCCAAAGGACGTCCCCGCCGCAGACGCGTCAGCGCCAACTCGGCTGAGGGCGTGCATGAGACTCGCGTCCCGCGCGCTCACGTGCAGCGACCGCACGCCCGACACGCCGCCTGCGCCGTGCACGCAAAGCGGACGCACACGACAGCGCAAAGGGCTCGTCGGGAAGTGCCGAGCGGCGGCGTTTGGCGCGCAGCGTCGCGCAAGGGCGGGCCAGGTTCACGGACGGTTTACGGGCCTCGCCAGCGGCCGCCCGACCAGGTGCCCCACGTCCGCCAGCCAGCGCCACCAGCCGCCTCACGGATCTGTTTCGAACGCAGCTCCGCCTTGGCAGCCATCGCCACGGCGGCCTTGGGGTCGGCAACGAGCGCGTCGTGCCGCTCGCGAATTGCGGCCTCATCCTGGCCAATGCTCTCCTCCAGCGCGTCCAGCCCGGGGGAGTCGGTTTCCCGAGCGGCCATCGCTGGCTTCCCGCCCTAGAGCCCCTCGGGCGGCCGTGCGCGAGCGACTGCGGCCTGCCGCGGCGCCCGGAGCGAGTGCACACGCAGTCACATGGTTGAGCTTTGCCGAACAGAGCCAAGCGCAACTCACGGCCCAATTCGCGCTGCAGCGCCTCGACGCCGAAAGGGACGCAGGCAGGCTGCCCACCCAAGTTCGCACCACGCAGGAGGAAGATGCAAGTCCTCACACGCAAGCAGGCACACACAGACACAGACACGGACGCTGGCTCGGACACGCACACACTCACATCATGCACCAGCCCAGGCATGACAGGTTGTGCAGGCGGGACCACGGCGCGCCGGAGGGCGTCACGGCGCCCCCGACGGGGGACCGTCGTCGTCGAGCGCGTCGTCTTCGCTCTCGCTGTACGACGGCGACGGGCCGGCGGCGGCGGCCGCAGCCGCGGCCCCGGCCCCGGCCCCGGCCCCAGAGCGCCCAGCCGACCCTCCCCGCCCGCTGCTGCGCGCCCGGTGTCCGGCTTCCCTCTTCCCGTCCTTCTCGTCCCCCGGCAGAGCCAGCACGGCCGAGTCGGTCGCGGCGTCCAGCATTGCGCGCTCCACCTCGGCTGCCGCTCTCGACGGGTCAGCGCCAGCGATGACGGCAGAGGCGCGGGAGAAGCCCTCCAGCGCGCGGCAGTGGAAGAGCATGCGGCCACGCACGTACTCGCTGAGGATCTCCTTGAGGTCGGCCGCGCGCTGGTGCGCGGACCGCACGATGGCTGACTGGGCCATGGCGTCCGCGTTGATGGCCTGCTGGGTGGCGTCCATGGCCGCCATGCGCTTGCTCTGCACGGCGACAGCGGACCCGGTGGCCTTGGCCGCGGCAGCCTGGGCGGTCTCGGCGCGCTTCAGCAGCGACACGCGGTCGGCCAGGAGGCGCTCCGCCGGGGCAAAGTGCTCCGAGATGAGGGTGTTCAGCGGCTCGATGAGGGTCTCGGAGAACCGGTCGCACTGCGGAGCGGGGTACGCGCGCGCGACAGAGGAGGCAAAGCGACAGGTGCCTGTGAGCGGACCGGATGCTTCGGCAGTTGCCTGCTGCAGGCTCTAGACGCGGCGCTCGCGAAGCTACCTTGCACCAGTGAAAACGGCAGCAGCAGCAGCAGCAGCAGCAGCAGCAGCAGCAGCAGCAGCAGCACAGATGCGCAGCAAAAGACCTCACCAGGACCCCCTTGCGAGTCCGCTCGACCTGGCCGAGTGCGTCGGCGAGGCTCTCAAACACCTTGCGGAAGCGCGAGTCGGGCTCCACCTCGGCGAGCTCGCGAAGGCTATCCGCCGTTGTAGCGCGACGAGAGGCAGCCGCCTGCGCAAGCCATCACGGTTTGCGAGGAGACAGGCCCACGCATTCGCTGCGTCAGTGCGCGGGTCACCAGCACCGCGGCAAACCAAGCGCAAGCAAACCAAAAACCGCCTCGTGCTCGGACGTGCCCGTCCTCCGCGGCTGCTATCACATCCAACCCCCCCCCCACAAGGCATGGCCGACACGACAGAACCTCGCTACGTGGGCACAGTCCTCGGCGCTTGCCCTTGATGGTGCGGCTGCCGGGCGCAGCCCCGGCGCCAACGGGCCTCACCTTGTCGATGTTCACGTCCGACTTGACTTCCGCGAGCAGCTTCACGGCCACGTTCTTCTCCAGCTGGATGCGGTGAAGCATCACATCACTGATGGGCTGCTGCCCCGGACGCGTGCCTGAGGCCATGCTGCTCGCCGGCGCTCGCGAGAGTGCCGAGCGAGCGGCGCTGCCAACCGTCGCCGGCAGAGCCGCGGTACGAATTGTGATAGGGCAAACGACGAGCGCAATGGCTCGCGCCCTTCGGCCCGCCGGGGCGCTCTGCGCCGTGGACTGCCATGAAACTCGGCCTGGCCTGCCTTTGTGGGCGTTGCCACCGGCCCCTGGCCAAGGGCTTGAGAGCTCAGTTTCGCAGCCGCCAAGGCAATCACATCCACAACGCGCGCACAGCCGGGGAAGGCGGGTGTGCTATCGGAGGTGGAGGCACAGTAAGCAAACGCGGCCTGCCCCGTTTGCGTCGAGCCCCGCGGTCCTCCTGCGTGCGAGCGTCGGGAGTACCTTGACTTGGCGGAGTCGCTGGGCGGCAGAGCAGTGCCCAGCGCTTTTTCTGTGTCGGGCGCGGCCGATGGCCCGCACCTTGCTCCCCTTGTCGGCCCCCGAGTTCGAATCATGGCGATCCGCCGCACAGCGCAGCGCATGTTGGCCAGGTCTGCCGCATCTCCGGCCGCGCGGGCCGGGGCCCGCGGGCTTGCGTCAGCCAGCCGCAGTGACCAGGTGAGCTGGAACAATGGCTGCAGCATGCATTCCTCTGCCCGCCACGCCTCGCACGGGGTCTGCCGCCCTGCGAGCCTACAGGCGGAGTCCCATCGCGGGCCTGGGCTGGCCCACGCGGTGCGTGCTGCGTGGCGGTGGAGGCAGGGCAAACGGGGGGAGGGTGTGGGGTCGCCGGCGTCCCGAACGCTCGCAGCCACGTTCGCCCGTTCGTTTCTGCCGTGCTCGCGCTGCCCACTGGCGCCGCAGTGCATTGCGCTGGAGGAAAAGTACAACGCCCACAACTACCAGCCGCTTCCCGTGGTGCTCGAGCGCGGCATGGGGTCGTCTGTGTGGGACGTGGACGGCGTCGAGTACACCGATTTCCTCTCCGCGTACTCGTCCATGAACCAGGGCCACTGCCACCCGCGCATCATCGCAGCCCTCAAGGAGCAGGCCGACAAGCTCACGCTCGCCTCCCGCGCCTTCTACACGGAGCGCCTGGGCCGGTACGCCAAGTTTTTGACCACGACCTTTGGGTACGACCGCGTGCTGCCAATGAACACGGGAGTCGAGGGCGGCGAGACTGCGATCAAGATGGCCAGGCGCTGGGCCTACGACGTCAAGGGCGTCCCCGCGAACGAGGCGGTGGTTCTCTTCGCCAAGAACAACTTCTGGGGCCGCACGCTGGCAGCCGTCAGCTCCAGCACCGACCCGTCGTCCTCTGGCGGCTTCGGCCCGTTCATGCCCGGCTTTGACACGATCGACTACGGCAGCATCGCGGCGCTGGAGGAGGCAATCACGCGCCACGGCAGCGACCGCGTGGCCGCCTTCATGGTGGAGCCTATCCAAGGCGAGGCCGGCGTGGTGGTGCCCCCCGAGGGCTACCTGCGGGAGGCCAAGCGCGTGTGCGAGGCCCACAACGTCCTCCTCATCGCCGATGAGGTGCAGACCGGCCTGGGCCGCACCGGCCGCATGCTCTGCTCTGACTGGGATGAGGTCAAGCCCGACATCGTCATCCTCGGCAAGGCTCTGTCCGGCGGCGTGCTGCCAGCGTCGGCCGTGCTCGGCTCGGACGAGGTCGTGCTTTCCATCAAGCGCGGCCAGCACGGCTCCACGTTCGGCGGCAACCCCCTCGCCTGCGCGGTGGCGGAGGAGGCCGTCCGCGTCCTCATCGATGAGAAGCTGCCTGCCCGCGCCGACAAGCTCGGCGCCGTGTTCCGCAGCCAAATGCAGGAGATGGTGGAGCCCGAGGGCGCCGGCGGGAGCGTGGAGAGCGTGCGCGGCCGCGGCCTTCTCAACGCCGTCACCGTGCGCCCGGGCACCCACAAGGCAACGGGCAAGCCGTTCAGCGCGTGGGACGTCTGCCTCCGCCTGGCCAAGGACGCGCGCGTGCTAGCCAAGCCCACCCACCAGAACATCATCCGGTTCTCCCCGCCCCTCATGATCGCGGAGGAGACGCTGGACAGCAGCATCGCTGCCATCAAGGACGTGCTGGCTGCAGTGCGCAGCGAGTGCGAGTAAGCCTGCCACCGCCCTGCATGCTGCCCCCCCCCCCCCCCCCTGTCTTGCCGGAGGCGCGCTCGCGCGAGTGCCCCACCCTCCCCACATACGGGTGTGTGCGTGTGAGCCGCCGCTGCCGGCTCGGGGGGCCAACAGTTCAAACCAAAATAGACGAGTCGTTCAACGAGCTGTTGCTGAGGCGGCGCCGCCACACACGCTGCCCACCCGCGCTTTCGGCCGGCGCGCATCGCCTGCGAGAGCAAATCGATACGCCGCCGTCCGCTGCAGCCGCGCAGCTGTCGTGGGCGCGGGGCCCCAGCCCCTCTTCCCCCACAGGCGCTGCGCGCAGAGGCCCCGCTGCCCGGCGCGTCACTCGGCCTTGTCCGCCTCGTCGAGCACCTTGTTCAGCTTGTCCACGAGCGCGCGCGTGGCGGCCCGGCTGCGGCTGTCCGAGTTGAAGCTAGCGTCGGCCAGCGCCCGCAGCTGCCGCCGCGTGTAGCTGCCAGCGTGTTCCCGCGCCCACTGCAGCAGCTCGTCGTCCCCGTCCGGAACCATGGCGTTGACCCAGTCAAGGAGGAAGGCAGAGCTGCGGCTGCTCACCGCGGGGATGCCTTCGCGCCGCAGCTCGCCGCTGTCGGCGCCGCCGACCCTGGGCGAGCCGGAGCCGCCCATCGCTCCGCTCGAGTCCGGGCCGCCCGCTCCCCCGCCCGCGCTGCCCATGCCCAGCCCCGCAGGGCCGTGCCGTCGCAGGCGCGCCTGCAGGTCGTGGAGGTCCTTCTTGATCGGCCCAAGGGCCGCAAAGGTCTTGTGGGGCACGGCGGCGAAGCCGTCCACGACCTCGCCCCACACCCGTGCCTCGAGGGCACCCCACACTGCCAGCCGCGATCGCTCCGGCATGCGCCCCGACTCCGCCAGCGAGGCCAGCGCCGCCCCGGCCCGGCTGAGGACGCCCCCCGCCTCGGCCACGTGAGCGCTCTCCGCGGCCTCGGCCATCTCCAGCACGTCCCACCGAGCGCCCGCCATGCGCTCCGAGAGGCGGCGCAAGTTCAGCCCGAGGCCGCCCGCCGCTGCCGCGTACAGAGCCCCCCTGAGCTGGTTTGCGGCCGTCACCGCGCGGACCAGCCTGTTCTGGAAGGCCTCGCGGTGCGAGACGGGCAGCGCCGCGACCACGCGCGGGGCGGCCGCAAACAGCACCTCGAGGCAGAAGCCGAGCGACTCCACGGCCACGCAGCGGCAGGCGAGCCCGGGGGCCTCGGCGGGCGTGCGCATGTCGACGAGGTCCTCCGAGGGCTCCAGGGCTCGCTTGGGCACCCCGCAGCCCGGCTTGGGCGCCGGCTTGAGCTGCGACTCCCAGTCGGAGCCGTACACTTCCCCGGCGATGCGGCGCAGCTCCTCGCGCAGCGTCGCGAAGGGGTGCCGCCGCGAGGAGGGGATGCCGTCCATGGCCGACGGCCCGCTGCCGCCCGCCCCGTGGGCGCCTCCGGTTGCCGCCGCGCCCGCCGCGCCACGGCCGGAGAGCTCCACCGCCGCGGCGCCCGCGTCGCCCTTCCTGTGGTCCAGCCGCGTGTGCGTGGCTAGGAAGGCCGAGAGGGAGCCGGGTTCGCCGTAGACCACGGGGGGAAGGACCGCGGCGGCGCCTTGCAGCCCGGCGCCGGCAGCCGCTCCGTTGCTGCCGCCGGCGCTGCCACTGGAGCGGTCGCGCCCGCTGCGCATGGCCACGGCCGAGGGGGAGCGAAGCAGGCGCCGCGACTGCGCGCGGGAGCCGAGGGAGGGCGTGCCCTGCCTGCGGGCTCTGCGGGCGAGAACCTCCTCCTCCTTCACGCGCGCAGAGGCCACCGCCGCGCGGAAGGCCGCCTCGACCGCCGCAGGCGCCACTGGCAGGAGCACCGTGCCCCCGCCAGAGGCGGCAGAGGCGGCAGCTCCGGCCGCTGCGCCCCTACCGCCGGTAACGAAGCTCGGGCCGCGGCCGCTCCGCTTCGGAGCCCCCATCGGCGAGGAGGCTGCAGAGACAGCCCCGGGGCCCATGCCGCCGCCGGACGCCGCGCTGGCCTCCGCGGCGGCCGACGGGTCCTTCTCCGCCGCCTCGTAGGCGGCAGCCACGGCGTCGGGGCTCGCGCACACGGCTCGCAGCGCGGCCGGGGGCAGGAACGCCGTGGCCACCCCGAAGAGGTATAGGTCGAAGAGCCGGCCGAGCCCCCGCACCGCCTCGGGGGCCGCCCCGGGGAGCATCTCCATCGCCACGGCGAACTTTCCTGCCGCTCGGGCCACCCCGTTGAGGGCGGCGGCGGTCACCACAGGCCTCGCAACGCGGACTCGCACGCGCCGCGCCTCGACCTTGCTGCGCTCGCGCTCCAGCTTGTCGGCACGCTCCTCTGCGGCCTGCGAGCCGGGCTGCAGTTCCTCGTCGCTGTCCTCCTCGTCGTCGTCGTCGCCACCCCCAGCCCCGCCGTCCTCGTCGTCGTCTTCCTCCTCCTCCTCTTCGTCATCCTCGTCGTCCTCGTCGTCCGCACCGTCCTCTTCGTCCCCGCCGGCTCCCGCCGCACCACCGCGCGACTTGGTCCGCCGGAGCACCAGCGCCTCCTCCTGGGGCGGCATGAGCGCAGCCGTGGCGCGCCTGAGGGTCGACGCCATGGTTCTCCCCAGGTCTGCGTCCACTGAGCCGTCTGCAGCAGCCTCTGACGCGGCGCCCCCCCCAGCCCCGTACAGGGGGACGGCTCTGCCGCGATGGGAAGACGTTTCGCCCTGCACGGCCTCCGCCCGCACCCGCAGCAGCGACAGGGCAGCCGGCTCCGGTCCCGGCTCTGCCGCATCGTGGTGACGGGCAGCAGCCGCCGCACCCTCGTCGTGCTCTGCCGCACCGCCCGACCCCTCCGAGCCCTCGACGCTGCCCTCGCCGTCGCTGCCGCCCGCCGCTGCAGCAAGCTCAGCAGCCTGCTCCGCCGCCTCGGCGCGCGCGCGCTGGTCGGCAGACTCGCGCATGCGCTTGAGAGACGCTGCTGCCTCCGAGAGGAGCGACGCCATCGCACTTCGCGCTGCGTCGCTCGCGGCAAGGACAGCCTTGTCCGACAGAGCCGGGAGCTCGCTGGAGGCCGCAGCGGAGCCGCTCGTGCCGCGTCGCCTCCCGCCCGCAGCCCTGCCCTTCCCCTTGGCGCCCCCGCGGGGGTCCGTGGCGGGGGCGCCGCTGTGGAGCGCGATGGCCGCTCGAGTGGCTTCGGCGACGACCGCCGTCGCCTCCGCCACAGCCACGTCGTCAAACAGGGAGCCGTCCGAGAAGGGCCCGAACGGGTTGCCGCTCTCGGCGCCGCCTGCCAACGACGAGGGCAGCGTGGGGATGCGGGGCAGCCGGCTGGCGGCGACGGCCGCAGCATCCGTATGCGCGGCCGAGCCGGCCGATGCGAGCGCCCCGCTCGGCTCTGCCCAAGTGACCAGCACCCGGCCAGCTCGGCTCTGGAGGAAGCCCTGCGCGTCCAGCTCGCCGGCGGTGATGGCCGAGGCGTCCGCGGCGGCGATGGAGTCCTCCGTTTCCCCGACAGCGGCGGCCGCTCCGGTAGCGAGCGCCATCGCCGCGGCCCTGGCGGCGCGGCGTCGGCGCAGCAGCCTGCTGACGGCGGCTGAAGCAAGGCCCCGCACGAGAGGCACCGCAAGCGCGGCGGGAGCGGCGTCGGAGCCGCCTCCAGCGACGCCGCCCCCTCCTTGCCGGGAAGCCCCAGCGGCCCCTGCGGGGAGGGAGAGCGCGTGCGCGCCGGAGCCGCCGCCCATGCCCGAGGTGGCGTGCATCGCCCGCAGCCTGGCGGGCACGGTTTCGCGGCCCCTGCGGCGCACAGCCGCGAGCACGCCCCGCAGCGCCGACCGCTGGATGGGGACAAGCTGCCAGGCGTCGCGAGAGAGGAGGGACTTGAGAGACGCGTCAGCCTCCCGCAGCATGGACGAGGCTGCGCGGGCGCTGGCCACCGCGGCAGCGTCGCGCAGCACGGACCAGCCGACGGAGCCGCCGCTGGAACCAGCGTACTCCGTTCCCACGCGCGCAAAGTCGCGGCAGACGGCGAGCGCGAGGCCGAGGTAAGGCCGGGTGGCTGCCCCACCGGCGCTGGCCGCCTCAAGGAGCAGCTCGCCGACGCGCTGCTGCGCCGTCTGCCATACCACTGCCCGCGATCGCAGGAGGGCGGGGCGGAGGGAGGCCAGGCTCGCTGACAAGGCGGCCTCCTCCTCGGCGGGGAGTCGCTCCAGGAGCCCCCCGTCCGCCGCGCTGCCCGAGGAAGCGACCGTGCCCAGGCTCGCGCGAGACGCCGCCCGCGGCTTGCCGCGCTTGCCCTTGGCCTTCTTAGACGGGGCGGATGCAGATGACGGCTTCGCGTCGGCGTCGCTGCCAGCGGCGCGTGCGTCCCCCGCCGCCTCCTCCTTCTCCTCATCCTCCTCCGCCCCGTCCTCCTCGTCCAGGCCCTGCCTGAATAGGCGCGCCACCGTGACCGCGTCGGTCTCGCCTTCGTTCTCCATCCACTCGGCAACGGGGTCCCTGGCCCACTGCAGGGCGCAGGAGTGGGCAAAGAGGGCGCTCGTGGCGGCGCCGCACGCTCGCACGGTGGCGGCAACCAGCGCCTGCGGCGGAAGGCGCCGGCATGTCTCTGCGAAGGTGGACCCCGTGAGGGCCTCGCGGCGGGCAGCTAGGTACGACGTAACCGCCTCGGGGACGTCGCGGGGCCTGGCCTCCGCACGGGCCTCGTCCGGCGTGGACGCCGCCGCCGCCGACGCCGCCTCCGCCGCGGCGAGCTGCCTGGCGCGCAGGAGCGCGGCGACGGCCGAGCGGCGCTTGGGGGCGAGCCATGCGTCCACGACGGCCTCCTTGGTGAGGCGCTGCACCGCGCCCCGGGCCGACTCCTGCAGGATCGACGGCAGACGGTCCACGAGACGCTGAGGCGCAGAGCTGCCGCTGGCGCTGCCGTCGCCCCCCGCCTGAGCCGCGCGCTGGATGCGCTCCGCAGCGGTGCCTGGCTTTTCCGGGGCCGGCTTGCCGCCTGCCCTCGGGCCGGCCACGGACATGTCGAGCGCGCGCGCAACGCCCTCGGCGGACAGCTCAAAGTCCGCGTCCGCGTCCGCGTCCGCGTCGCCCCCCGCCCCCCCGCTCTCCTCGCCTGCGTCCGCCAGGCCGCCCGGCCCCAGCGCGGAGGCGGCGCGCGACCGGCCTCCCCTGCGGGAGCGAGCAGCTGCCACGGCGTCCGCCTCCAGGGCCTCGGCCTTGGCCGCCGCCTCCTCGGGGGCCCACGCCGCGACCCCTGCCGCGTCGAGGGACGCATATGCGCGCGAAACCGCGGCGAGGGTGCGGCAGAGCCGCATAACGGTCCAGGTGGCGCGGCGCGGCGCCAGGGTCGGGGGCATGGAGCCCCCGCTGCCTCCCAGCATGGCGCGCAAGGCTGCGGCCTCCTCCTCCTCGCTGGCGTGGCTGCCGGGCTGCGCTGCCCCAGTGGCGCTGGCAGGCGCCGCCTCGCCCGCGGGCTGCGGCAGGAGGAGGAGGCCAGACGCGGTCTCGTCGAGGTCCCGCGGGGCGGCGGCCATTGCGACAGCCAGCGCGTGGTCGAGGCGCAGGCGGACGGCGAGGAGGGCGGCGCCCGACCCCACCCGCTCGCGCGCTCCCTCCAGGACGGTGAGGCCGGCGACAGCGTGGGCCGAGAGGTCCGCCCGCGCGCGCAGCGCTGTTCGCACGGCCGCCACGAAGCAGTTGGCGTCGCACTGCCGGGTGAGCTCTGCCTCGACGTGGGAGAGGGTTCCGGCTCTGCCGAGGAGGAGGCGCAGGGCCGCAAGGCGCTCCCTCCGGCGGCGAAGCTTGACAAGGCTCAAGCCTGCGACGACCATGCCGCGGCGCCCGGAGGCCAGCCGTCGCGACGCGATGCCTGCCAGGCCGAGGGCTCGCTCGATGGACGCCTCCACGCCCTGGATGAGCTGCATGCCCTCGACAAAGTCTGAGTAGTTGCTCATGACGGCGCGGCTAAGGCGGCCCTGCACCGCGTCCATGGCCTGGTCCGCGCGGGACGTCTCTTCGTAGCACCAGTCGGCAACGTCGCGCGACCGCTCCTCCTCCGTGCGGCCCGCGGGCGGGCGAGCAGCGGCAGTTGCGGGACGGTCGGCGTGCTCGCGGTCGGCCTTCTCCACCGCCTCGGGGCGTGCGCCGCCCGGCACCGGCATCTCCGCCAGAAGGCGGTCGATTGGGTCGAAGTCCTTGTCGAAGAAGGGGCGGGGGAGGTCGTCCAGAGCCTTGTCGCGATCTACCTGGGCGCGCTGGACCTGCGACTCGGCGCGGGAGGACAGGGGGGGGGGGGGGGGGGGGCGCGGGCAGGGGGCGAACTCTGGTTGCGGCATCGCTGGCAGCCCTCGCCGGCTCGCCCGCTCTCACGCGGAGCGGCGCGCACACCCAGCGCCAAGCCCAGACGAGCGCGATGCCGACGGGAAGCCCGGGGGCACAAGGATCAGCGGGGGCGACGGGTGGGGAGGCGCTGGCCGCGCGGCTTGCGAAAGCACACGCGCTGGCGGGGCTGCAACCCCAGACTCGGGGCGGCTAGACCGCCGCGCTGCGCCCGTCGGCGACGCTGGCGCCTTGCCTGGGCGGAGATACTCCTCCCCCCCAAGGGGGCCACGTGCTGTGGGGGGCGCCGCCGCTTGGCTGGGGCGGCGTTCAACTTGCGCCGGCCCGGGATCCGCACTCGGAGTGTGGGCGCCGGGCGCGCAGGCACGGCGTCGGCAAGCAGCCGGGCACGGGCGCTCCCCGCCACACTTCGAGCTCGGCGCAAGCGTCCGCGCGGCGCTGGCGCTCCCAGCGCGAGCGGCTCACGTCGACATCCAGGAGGCTCGGGCCTCGTCCCCGGCTCGCTGCCGCGCCCCCGCCCTGGCCTGGGCGCGGCGCCCCGGCGGGGCTGGGGGACCCCGACGCGGCGGTCGGCGCGGAAAACAGGTTCCGAAAGAAGGCCATGCTCGCCCTTCTGCCGCGAGGCGGGCCTCCTCCGCGCTGGTGGGCTAATTCCGCCAGCGGCGCGCGCTCCGTGCAAACAGAGCCCGTCGCAATCTCGCAGCCGGCCCAATATTTGCGGCTGCAAGGATGGCTCGCCGGGCGCTGGGAGTTGCGGCACGCGCGGCGAACCGTCCGCGCTCCGGCCGGAGCGGCCCCCTTGCGGACGTTCCACCGCGGCGCGCGCGACCCGGGCGATGGCTGCAGCTGCTGCGGCCGCGTCGGCCAAGTCGCCAGCCGCCGCTGGCGGGGGGTCCCAGACAAACGTCCAGGTGGCGGTGCGTTGCCGACCATTCAACAAGCGCGAGCTCGGGCTCGGCGCGTCCTGCGTGATCGAGATCGAGGACGGGAAGAAGGTTTCCATCACCGATGCCAAGGGCGGCGAGGGCAAGGAGCCGCACATGTTCACGTTCGACCACTCGTACTTTTGGGACAGCACCCAGCTGGAGGTCTACGAGGCCCTGGGCAAGCCGATCATGGAGGGCGCCATGGCGGGCTTCAACGGCACAATCTTCGCGTACGGCCAGACTGGTTCGGGCAAGACGTTCTCGATGATGGGGGGCGAGTCGGGCGACTCTGTCGGAATCATTCCCCGGCTCAACGCGGAGCTCTTCTCGCGCCTGGACGCGACTGTCGTGGACGCGGAGGCCGCAGCCGAGAGCATGGCCGCCGACGCTGAGACAAAGGACGACGTGCCTGCCAAGGTGGAGTTCCTTGTGTCGGTGTCGTATCTGGAGATCTACAACGAGGTGATCAAGGACCTCCTAAACCCCTCCGACAAGCGCCTGGACGTTCGCGAACACCCCAAGCTCGGAATCTACGTGAAGGACCTGGCCACGCTGGTCGTGAAGGACGCCGAGTCTGTGGCGAAGCTGATCGAGCAGGGGAACTCCGTCCGCCAAGTGGCCTCCACGAACATGAACGCGCGCTCGAGCCGCTCCCACTCCTGCTTCATCATCCGCATCGAGCAGAAGAGGACGGAGAGGGTCAAGGGCCCCGACGGCGGCGACGTGGAGCGCACCACGACCACCAACGCGAAGCTCAACCTGGTCGACCTGGCAGGCTCGGAGCGGCAGTCCAAGACGGGCGCCACCGGCGCTCGCCTCAAGGAGGGGGCCGCGATCAACAAGTCGCTCACCACGCTCGGCAACGTCATCAACGCCCTGGCAAGCGCTGACGGGAAGAAGCGTCATGTGCCGTACCGCGACTCGAAGCTGACCCGGCTGCTGCAGGAGTCGCTGGGCGGCAACTCCAAGACCCTCATGATCGCCGCCATCAGCCCCGCCGACGACAACTACGAGGAGACGCTGTCCACGCTGCGGTACGCGGACCGCGCCAAACAGATCAAGAACAAGGCGGTGATCAACGAGGACGTCAACCAGGCGATGATCCGAGAGCTGCGGAGCGAGATCGAGGAGCTCCGGCGGCAGCTGCTGGAGCAGCAGGCGAAGGCCTCTGGCGCGGCGGCGGCCGGGGAGGAGGTGGACACGGAGCGAGTGACGGAGCTGGAGGACACCATCGCGGCGCTCGAGCACGCCAAGCAGCAGTCATGGGAGCAGCAGCAGGCCATCTCCAAGCTGTACGAGGAAGAGCGCAAGAAGAACCTCGCCAACACGGACAAGATCAAGTCCGTCATGCAGACGCTCAAGGAGGACAACCTCGAAACGCTGCGGCGCCTCAAGCAGCTCGACTCTGACTCGAACAAGCTGACGAAGCGGTTTCGCGCGCTCAGAGAGCAGCACAAGGACTCCCGCGAGATGCTGAAGCAGCAGATGCGGGAGTGGCAGCGGCTGCACACGCTGGACGGCGGGGTGGAGGACGGGCCTCACGCGGAGGAGATCGCCTCGGCGCTGGCCAGCGTGGAGCGGCTGCACGGCGACGTGGAGAGCGAGCAGGCTGAGCTGCTGTCGATCAAGGAGCAGCTGAAGAAGCTGGACGACGAGCGGGAGGAAGTGCGCGCGGAGGCCTCGGCCCAGCGGCGCCTGCTGGAGGAGGACGCCGGGGTGCGGGGTGCCATCGCCGAGGAGGAGCGGCGGAGGCTGGCCGCGGAGGCGCAGATCGCGCTCAAGGAGGACATGGAGAGGCAGCGCCTGGCCCTGCAAGAGGAGGCCGAGCGGGAGCGGCAGGAGCTGCTTGCGCGGCTGCACGCCTCGGAGGACGGCAGCGCGGAGGGCGGGGCCAGCGCGGCGGAGCTGGAGCGGCTGCAGCTGGAGCTGCTCGAGGTGAAGCGCGACAGGGACGTGGCTCTGCTCAACGCCAAGAGCATGCGCGCGGAACTGGAGGTCACTGTGGCCTCCATGCGGGCCGAGGCGGAGGAGCAGCTGCGCGTGTCCCGCGAGAAGGAGCTTCGCATGGTGCGGGCCATCGTGGAGGGCTACGAGGAGGAGCGGGCCACGCTCAAGCAGCAGGCGGTGGCCATGGGCAAGCACCTGCAGCACGCTGCAGAGGACGTCGCCTTCCTCGCGGAGGAGAACCGGCGGCTCAAAGCAGAGCTCATCGTGGCCCGGGCCGGCGGCGAGGCCTAGGCCCGCGCGATTCGCTGTGCCCCGCTCCTGTCCCGTGTTCCCGAGTGCGCTTGATTTCCAGTGCGTGGATGTCCCGCCAGCGAGTTGCAGAGCATGCTGCCTGTCGTCGTTGCGCTGCGGCCCAGGCCGTCACACAATCTCGAGACCAACGCCGCAGCGTCGACAGACAGCCCGGCTCTGCCGCGAAGGCGAGCGCCTCTGCCTGGGGCACCGCGCCCGCTATGCCGCCCAAGAGGGGCCGCAAGCCCGGCCGCAGGCCCCGGGACATTGCGCATGCTGGTCCCGTCGCCGCTGAGACGGCCCGTCGCGATGCGGTCCGAACCGCGGGCATGGGCTCGACTCGGGCGACGATCGAATCGACCTCGGCCCTGATTGCGGCTGGCGACGCGCTGCGCGAGAAGCTGTGCCCCGAGGACGCGATCGACAAGTACGCAAAGTGAGATTCGGCCGCGTGGCGAGCCTCTGCGCAACGAACGGGCGCGCAGCACCCTTGGCCGATTGCCAAGTTCTCCGCGGCAACCCAACTCAATGCAAGCCGCCCCCCGCCGCTCTCCGGGTGTGATCCGCCGCGTGGATGCAGGGCGCTCGCCCAGGAGCCCAAGAACCTGGCTGCCCTTGATGGCTTGTGCGAGGCGTTCATGGACGCGGGCATGACCGAGCAGGCACACATGGTCGCGAAGCGCTCCATCGAGCTCGCGCCCGACGCCGGGCCGCACAAGTGGCTGGTGCTTGCGCAAACGAGCGAGGGGAAGGAAGCCTTGAGCGCCTACGCCAAGGGCTCCGAGCTCTTGGAGGCGCAGCACGCCTCGGCCAGCGACCCTGTGTCGAGCCTGCACCTCGGTCGTCAGGTGGGCAGCGCCTACTGCGCAGTGGCAGAGCTCTTCATGACCGACCTGTGCTACGAGCCCGAGGCGGAGGCGTCCTGCGAGGCGGCCGTGCAGCGCGGCCTGGCCGCCGATCCCGAGAGCGCGGAGCTGCTGGCCGCCTTTGCGAACCTGCGGGCGTGCCAGCAGCGGCCCGCCGAGGCGCGCACGATCCTGATCAAGGCCCTGAACATCATGATCAAGGCCATGGAGGCCGAGGGCGGCGCAGGGGACGATGACGACGAGGACGTGGACGACGACGAGGACGAGGGCGCCGTGGTCGATGCCGCCGGCCCCACCGCCGCCACCGCCGGCTCGTCCTCAGCTGCTGCTGCCGGGGCCGCTTCTGCTGGGAGCTCTGCCGCCGCTGCTGCCCCCGGCGCTGCGACGCTCCCGCCCGTGCTGCCCCCCTTCGACTGCCGGTTCGCCGCGGCGCGGAACGCAATCGAGCTGGCCGGCGGGCCGGCGGGGCTCGCGTCCGGCGTGCTGGAGCCAGCAGCCCGCGTGCTCGAGGGCCTGGTGCTAGAGGACGAGGACCACATGGAGAGCTGGTTCCGACTGGCGGAGGCGCAGGCTTCCATGGGCGACACGGAGGGCGCGGTGGACAGCTTGCTCGTGGCCCAGCGGCTCATCCTCGAGCGCATGTGCAAGGCTTCCGCCCGAGATCTGGCGGTGGAGGAAGGAGGGCCCGAGGCCGCTGGCGGCCCTGCCCGCGCGGCGTCGCTCGACCGCCTCGCGGCCAAGCTCTCAGCCTTGGGCCCAGAGGTCCTGCCCGGCGCCTCTGCCGTGGGCGAGGCCGCAGCGGAGGAACTGCAGGAGCTTCACGTGGCCCTGCGCGTGATGAACACCATGGGCCGCGCCGTGGTTGAGGGCACGTGGGAGCGCGCCGGCCCGCCTGCGGGCGAGGATGGTGGCGCGACGGCGCGTGCCATGGAGGCCGAGGCGGCTGCTGCGGCGGCAGCGGCCGCTGGTGCTGGAGCTGGTGCTGGTGCTGGTGCGGCGGCGAGCAGCGCGGCGCCGTGACGGTGTTGGCCACCCGAGCCATGTGCTGGCGACTGCGTCTTGCGTGGCTGACCGCGGACCGTGCTTGCACGCAACGCTCGTGCGTTGGACCCGCCACTGCAGCGTCACGCAGCCAATCGCGCTCGAGGCAGCGACGCAATCCAAACGCTGCGCTCACCGCGTCCCGAGGCCGTTGCTCCCAGACGCGCCGCCGGGCGCTCGTCCCGTCAGTCGGCTCGCCCTCTCATCACCCGCCTCCCGCTCGCGGCAGCATCACTCGGCCGGGGCGCCCGCCTCCCGCTCGCGGCAGCATCACTCGGCCGGGGCGCCCGCCTCCCGCTCGCGGCAGCATCACTCGGCCGGGGCGCCCGCCTCCCGCTCATCGAGCCTGGCATCGACCGCCGCGGCAGTCTTGGCCCACTCCGCCCCCGTTGCCTTGAGCGCCTCCCGCAGCTCCGCGGCAGCCTCCAGCGCCGCCCGCTGCCCCTCCCTCGCCGCTGCCAGGGCCGCTTCAGTCTTCTCCGCGGCCAGCACCGCAGCGCTCGCACGCTCATGCAGCCCCGCCAGCGCCTCCAGACGAGCCACCACCAGCGGCACGGCCTCCGCCGACGCCTCCACCGCCTCGAGACGCAGCATGGCCTCACGCAGCCCGACCACGTCCATGGCCGCCCCGGCCTCGTCCGCTGACTCCCGCGCCGCCGCGGACAACGCCGCAAGCTCCACCGAGGCAGCCTTGGCCCTGGCCTCCACACGCTCCGCGCCGCCGGCTTCCAGGGCGTCCGCCACCTCTTCCAGCCGCTGGAGTCGCGCGGCGAGGCCATCCCCGCCCCCCGCCCCCTCGCCGGGGCCAACACAGCTCTCAAGCTCCGCCACGCGGGCCTCGAGCGCCCCGATGGCGGCCTCGTCCACGGCGCCAAGGTCGGCCAGCGAGCCCTCCCGCGCCTCGCCGGCGACGTCGTCCTCCTCCTCGGCGGCTGCGGCGCTCGCTGCTCGCTCTGCCGCCTCGAGCCGGGCGGTCAGGCTCCCGCCTGACGCGCGCACAGGAGCGCTCCCCAGCAGCCGCAGGCGGTCGCCCATGCCAGCCAGCGCGCCGCGCAGCGCCTCCAGACCAGCGCCGGCGCGGGCAATCGCGTCGTCCTCAGACGCGTCCTCAGAGCGCCCGGCCCTGCGCGCGTCCTCCTCCATCGCCTGGATCTCGGCCTCCAGGTCAGCCGCGCCCGCCTGCAGCGCGGCCAGGCGAGAGAGCGGCGTGTCCCGCACCCTGGGGCGCGATGCAGCTGTGACCCGTCCGCCGGCGAGTCCTGCAACCTCGCTCGCGATGGAGCGCATGGCTTCCCGGTCCGCTGCCGCAACGTCTCGCCGGCCGCCGACTCGAAGTGACCCATAAGCCGCTGCGATGTGCCCTGACGCGCGGTTGGCAGTCCTAGCTGTGGGGGCGCAAGCAGGAACACAACAGCGCAGCGGAGAGCACTCGACAAGGCCGAGTCGCAGCGGCTTCCCTCCGCCTCGCCCGCCCCGGCCCGCGTCCCCAAGCCCCGAGGTATGGGTGCCAGGGAAACTGGAGCGCCACGCAAATCGTCGCGCGCACAAGAAACGCTCCCCGCCCGTCTTCCCCCGGTGGCACGTCCTGCGGCGGGGCGGCGCCCTCACCTTCGGACGGGTCAAAGGACCGCCCCATGAACGTTTCAAACGCGGCAAGCGGGTCGATCGTCTCGCCCTCGACCGCGCTCCCTTCCTCCTCAAACGTCTCGTCCACCTGCTTCCGCAAAGCGGCGCCGCCTGCGGGCGCCATGGGCGAGCCAGGCTCATCGTCAGAGGTCTCGAAGATTTCCGCCTCCATCTCCGCCGAGGCGAGCCTCGAAGCTGCCACGGCCGCAACCTCTGCCGCACTCATGGCCAAGGCGCCGCCCGGGGAACGATGCGGGACCTCAAGTGGCGAGTCGTTCTCGCAGGTCGCCCGCGGCTCGTCCAACGGCGGCGCGCGAGCAGAGCACTTGAACCACTGCCGCACCGCCCCGCGTCTCGGCCGGACGAGAGCACAAGGCAAGGCCCCGGCGCCGAGCTCAGAGCAAGCTTGCGATGTCGCGCTCGGCCCAGGCTGCGTACCACGTCTTGGCAAGCGAGGTGGCCATCGTGGAAGACAGCGAGATGGACTCGCCTCCGGCTCCCGGCTCCCTGGCCTTTTGCTTCGATGTCCTCGTGGCGGGGGCCAAGTTTGCGGGCCTGCAGTTCCAGAATTCGGCCTGCTCCCACATCCGCATCGTGCAAGACAATGCCGGCAAGTGGGACGAGGTGCTCCCCTCGACGCCACTCCTGCTGCATGACTACGCCGACGCCCTGGAGCTCGAGGCCTGGCATTTCGTGCCTGTTTCTATGGTGAGAATGCTGGCGAGTGTTTGCACCCGCCGAGGTACCCGCGCGAGCCGGGCGCATGCCGCGGGCGCGGCCCAAGTCGTGCTTGGCCCCTCTGAGATTTACCGCCTGCAACGCGAAACGCAGCTCACCCCAGCCTGGCGCCGCGAGCCCATGTGCCACTTCCGCGTGCACGTCCAATACCGGGCGGTGGAGGGCGTTCTTGCGCACCAGCTGCGACACGTTCGCTGCCTGAAGCTGGCCCCCGCCGACGCGCTGCCACCCAGCCCGCGCTCTCACGGCGACGACGCCGGCACGCCCAACGCCGGCCGCGACATCAACCCTGCAGGCAGGCGGGACTGCGTTGCGGACGAGGCCATGCTCCTCTCTGAGTTCCTTGCGCAGCGGGCCAAGGCATAGTGTCGGCGTGCTGGGCCGCGGCTCAGGCAGGCCTGCGTTTCGCCCCCTTGCCCGCGGTTTCAGCGGCGAACCGGAGCAAAGGCGCAGCTCGGTTCGGCAGCAGGGGCAGCGGCGGCAGCAGCAGCTGGGCCCAATTCTCGGCACGCTCTCAACTGTCTCAAAAACTTCGTCGGGTTGGCTGTGGCGGCGGCTCCAGCCAGCCAAGCAAGCCCATCAAGCAAGCCAGCTAGCCCCTCACCAGAGGGACCTGCCCTTGTCGGGGAGCGGGGGCGGGGGTGACCTGAGCCGCGGCCGCCGCACTCGCAACCCGCTGCTGATGCGGAACGGGCCGCCTCGAGCTGAGCTGGCTGCGGTAACCCGTCGGGTGGGGCCAACGCCGGCCGTCGACGAGCTCTGCGCGCCAGGCCTGCGCTGCTCCGACACCTGATCAGCGCCCCTGCCGCCCTCGGGCGCCTCGGCGGCGCTGCCGCTGCCACTGCCGCTGCCACCGCCGCCGCTGGCGATGGAGCCAGCCTCCCCCTCCGGCCGAGGTGCAGCCCCGTCGCGGTCACCGGCTCTGGCTGTTGCAGACGCAGGGTCTGCCGTTTGCGCCTGGTCACCGGCTCTGCCACTTTGCTCCTCTTCGTCGTCTGTTGTGTCGTCGTCGTCCACCACGCGCGGCAGCGGGCTGGTCGCGCCCGACGCCCTGCCGTAGAGCTCGTCGCACCTGTGCTCGAAGGCGGACACCATGCGCCTCGCCACCTCGTCCTGGAAGAGCGCAGAGGCTTGCGCATAGAGCGCGGACTTGAAGGCAAAGTCCACGCGAAACTCGAGCCAGGTGGTGCCGGGCTCGGGCCCAGGGCGGAACCGCCACTCGTTGACGAGCGAGCGGAAGAGCTGCGTGTTTGCGGCCACGGCGCGCACGTGCGCGGGGTGCTGCATGGTGACCTTGCTCAAGTACCGCTCCGTAAACATCCTGAAGCCCACAGCGAGCTCGGCCTCCATGTATGTGTCGCTCTGCAACCCGCACGGAAGCCCAAATATCGAGGAAAGGCAGATGGGGACACAAAGCTGCATACACGGCCACCCAAGGGGGGGCAGGTGGACCCACGGGCAGCGCGGGGGGGGGGCATGAGTCGGCAGACAGGCGCCGCAAGGCTCACCGGGCGAGAAATGACGTCCGAACCCACGCACCACGGCACAAACTCATGATACCTGGCCACGTCCGAGACGACAGCGTACACATCCTCTGGCGAGTGCCTGCGTGGGCGGTGGGCGCTGGAGGCCGGCAAGGAGCGCGCTCTCGAGCCGGAAGCAGCGCGCGTCACCTCGCGCTGCGAACAAAGTCGGCGCCCGCAGCACGGCGCTGGAGACCCACCTCATGATCCGGCGCTCCTTGTGGCTCAGAGCTTCGGGCTCCATGCCAGTGACTAGGCCGAGCAGGTTGCCCACGGCCGAGGCGGCGCGGACTTGGGCGTGGCACAGCGGGTGAACTCGCGCCGCACCTGCCAGGAGGGCCACGCGAGCCTGGGTTGCCCTGCGCACAGCCCTCATTGCATTCGCGTGCCCGAGCTTGCCAGATTGCCAGGTCTGCGCGCCTTGCTACGCCGCTGCGGCTCCCCACAGCCGGCGAGTGCGCTCGTTGGGGCGCAACTCTGCTGCGGGGCGCTCACACGTCATCCGAGGGGCTCCCGGACCACGGAAGCCAGGAGGGCGCGCGCGCGCACCGGAGAGCGTTGCCCAGCGCACTCGGTGTCGTGCGCGCGCGTCATGACGGACTCGGCCGGCGGGCGGTGGCTGCCCGGCTTCGGCAAGACCGTTCTGCTGCTGGCCGGCGTGCGGGTAGCGCTGGCGATGATGCTGCCGATCCCCGACTGCGACGAGACGTTCAACTACTGGGAGCCCACGCACATGACTGTCTACGGGCGCGGCATGCAGACCTGGGAGTACAGGTGAGCCTCGGGGCCCGCGCTGCGGCCGGCCTCGGGTCGGATTCTCGGCGCCAGCGGTGCCAACGTGTGCCATTGCTCCCCGACTCCTGTCCTTGCGCCGCAGCCCGGACTTCATGTTCCGCTCCTACGCATACACGTGGATCCACGGCGCGCTCATGGAGCTGCTGCGCTGGTTCGCGGTGCCCAAGCCCGCGGTGTTCTTCGCCCTGCGCGCAGCGATCGGCTGCGTGAGCGCGCTCGCCGACGCCACGCTCGTGCACGGGGCGGCCACAAGGTTCGGACCCGGCACCGCCTCGTTCGCCCTGGCCGCCATCCTCACGGCCGCCGGGCCTCTGCAGGCCTCAGTCGCGTACCTGCCGTCCAGCTTCACCATGACGCTGTTCAGCCTCTGCACCGGCCTGTGGCTCGGCGGCAACGGGCCCATGGCGGTGGCAGCGGGCGCAGTCGGCGTGCTCCTCGGCTGGCCCTTTGCCGCGGTGGTCATCGTCCCGGCCGGCCTCTGCATGGTCTGGGACGAGCTGCGGCCGGTGTTTGTGGCCCCGTCGGCGCGGCCGGGCGCCAGGAAGCTTCCCTGCTCCTACGGCGTCACGGGCGTTGCAGTGCTCTGCGTCGCGGGGCTCGTCACCTCCCTCCTCGTCCTGGGCGTGTCTGTCGCCGTGGACCGCGCCTTCTACGGGAAGCTCGGGGTCGCAATCCTTGAAATCATCAAGTACAACGCGCTCGGCGTCGGGGGTGACGGCTCCGGAGCCGACCTGTACGGCACCGAGCCCTGGTGGTGGTACCTGGCCAACCTGGGCCTCAACTTCAACGGCTGGGCGGTTGCCGCCCTGCTGTCCCCCTGGGCAGTGCTGGCGGCAGCGTCAGCGGCTTTGACGCACAGCCGCACCGCCCCAGGCGACCTCCGCGGCCCCGTCGGTCGCCTGGCTGCCCTGGCCCGCACCGGGGACCTGGCCGCCTCTGCCGCCGTGAGCGCCTCCGTGGTGGGCTGGGTCCTCCTCATGTCCGGCAGAGCCCACAAGGAAGAGAGGTTCCTCTTCCCAGCGTTCCCGGCCCTCTGCGTGGCCGCGGGACTGACGCTCGAGGCACTGTCACAGGCTGCCAGCGGCCTGCTGGACGGCCCCGCGGCACCGGGGGCAGCCCCCAAGGACGCTGCCGCTGAGGCGCCCGCCGGCGTCGGCGCCGGCGCTGACGCCGATGCCGGAGCCCCGGATGCTGGCTCGCTTGCCCCGCCCATCCTGAACAAGCGGCCCGCGCTGGTGGCCGCCCTCTGCTCGGCGGCCATGGCCGCGTCGGCTGCGCTCTCTGCGTCTCGCGTGGCGGGGCAGACCATTATGTACGGGGCCCCGCTGCGGGCCTGGGCCCACGTCTGGGCCATCACCGCGGCTCCGGGCCCCGCCGCGTCGCAGGGCGTGTGGACCGTCATCGACCAGGAGCGCAGCGCCCTCGGGGGGCAGGCGGCGGCCCAGGCCGTGAACCTCACCCAGCCCGACGGCTCCCGCCTCCGCCGGTTCGGGGCGCACTCCGACGAGCCGTTTGGGCTCCGCGTTTGCGTGGGCAAGGAGTGGTACAGGTTCCCCGCCGCCTCCTTTCTCCCGGACGCGACGCGGCCCCACGCGCCCGGCAAGGCGCAGCCTGGAAGCAGCTGGGGCGCGCCCCCTGCGGACCCAGCCGCCCGCTCCGGCGGCCCTGCCGTCCTGGGCTTCCTGCGCTCCGGATTCGGCGGCCAGCTCCCGCAGCCGTTTGACGTCCTAGGAAACCGCACCTCCGCGACCCTTCCCAACTTTAACGACGTCAACGCAGAGGAGGCCGACCGCTACGTCCCCGAGGAGGCCTGCGACGTCATCGTGGACCTCGCGCTGCCTGAGGCGCACGCCGCGGCCGGAGGCCACACCGCTGAGCCGTGGATCGCCGACGCACGGGCCGGGGGGGCGCAGGCGCGCTGGGAGGTGGCGTGGAGCTCGCGCTTCGCTCACGCGGACACGACGCCGCGCATTTGGCGCCTCTTCTGGGTGCCCGGGGCGAGCAGCGCCCGGGTGAGCTGGGGGGAGTACCTGGTGCTGCGGAGGAAGCGGAGCACCGCCGTGGCGGGCGCGGGCCAGTCTGGGCAGGCTGCCGGCGGTGCGGGGCAGGCCCCTTCGAGAGCCGGTGCGCGCGCCGTCGAGGAGCGCGCCGAAGACTTGTGAGGAGGCATCCCGCTGGAAGCAGGGCGGCTGCTCGTTCGTGCGTGGGCCATTGCGTGCGAACAAGCAAGCTTGCGAGCGAACAAGCAAGCTTGCGTGCGAACAAGCAAGCTTGCGAGCGAACAAGCAAGCTTGCGAGCGAACAAGCAAGCTTGCGAGCGAACAAGCAAGCTTGCGAGCGAACAAGCAAGCTTGCGAGCGAACAAGCACGGGTGGGTGTGCAAAGGGCGAGCTTCGAATCGCCGCCGCGCCGGCCCCGCACGCCCACTCAATTCGCAAGAGGCCCCACCCGCGCCCCTGCACGCCCACACGCGGTCACGCGGACGCCTTCTTGGCCCGTGGGCGGATGTCAGCGTCGTCGAGTCGGCGCACCACCACGGCGTCGGGCGGGTGCTCAATGTCTCCGGCCTCAAACGCGTAGCTCACGGCCACGGCGAGCAGCGAGGAGTCGTGGCTGAAGGCCAGCGCCGAAACGGACGTCGGGAAGGCGGCGGAGGGCTTCCCGAGGCGCTTCTTGGCGCCTCCGTCCCAGAGGACGACAGTGCCGTCGCCGCCTCCGGTGGCGAAGGTGCCGTGCCGGCGGTTGAACGCGATGGCGTTCACGGGGTGGGCCACGGGCCCGGCGTCGCCCCCCGCGTCGCGCCTGTGGCACTTGAACGCGAAGCCCGGCGTGGCACTCGCCGCCCCCGTGACCGCTGGGCTCAGGTGCTCGAGCGACACGCGCCCCTCAATCGAGCCGATGGCGACCCCCGGCGCGCCGCTGTTGCCCCAGGCCGCCGCTCCGGCGGGCTTCCCGGGCATGGCCGCCACGCAGCGCAGCTGGTGCTTGAGCGCTGCCTCCCTGTCCTCGGCGGCAGAGCTCGTGTCCCGCAGATCCAACGTCACGAGCCGACGGCCCTCGCACGCCACGACCACGGCGTCCGCCGCCCCGGACGACACACCGTCTACGCACACGTCCATGCCAAACGCCTTGCTGGGGAGGCCCAGCTCTGCCACCTGCTTGGAGGCGCGTGGGTCCCAGACCCTGACGGTCCCATCCCACCCCGCGCTCACCGCGCAAGAGTGGCTCTGACTCCACCGAACGCACCGAACTCCGGCCCCGTGGTACCCGAGCACAGTGGCCGTGCTGGTTGCCGACCCGAAGTCCACCACTCGGACGCCGCGGTCGAGGCTCGCGGTCAGCGCAGCAGTATGGGTTTGCCAGCAGCAGTCAAGCACCGGCGCCGCGTGCGCGTGCGACACGAGCCGCGCCCCGGTGCTGCCGGTGTGCAGCGAAAGGGTCGAGTCCCAAGAGGACACAAGAAGACCGTCGCTGCCGTCCTTGGGCGCGAAGGCAACGGCGGTGACGCCATCCTTTGGCGGGTGGGCCAGCGCCACGTCGCCCGGCCTGCTGCCTGCCCCGGCTGCTGATGCGGCAGCCATCCACAGTGTCTGGCTGGGCGCCCAGCGGCCTGCGGGGCACGGAGTGCCGCGGCCGCGCCTGGCAGCCTCGGCTGGCAGAGCGCTGTGGCATTTTGTCGCCGTTCCCAATCGCCGCGGCGCCCGCAAGCGCGCCACAGCCACCCAACCAGCCGCGTGCCGCTTCCCCGGCGCAGCACTCCGCGCCCCAGTCGCAACCAAGCGCTCCTCGCAATGGCATCCTCCTCCGTGGAGCGTCCCATCGACCTGGTCCGCCTGTCCCTTGACGAGCGCGTCCTCGTCAAGTGCCGGGGAGACCGCGAGATCCGCGGCCGGCTGCACGTGAGGGTGTGCCACCCGCTCGCCGCGCCAGCAGCCGCTGCCTGCGCAGTGTCGGGGCTGCGGGACAGGTGCCGCGGGGCGGGCAAGCGAGGAATTTTGTTGCCTGCCCCCCGGCCCGCTCCGTTCCGCCCGTCCGCGCCCAGCACCGCCAGCCTCCTGTTGTCCCCGCTTCGCAGGCATTCGACGAGCACATGAACCTGATGCTCGGGGACGCAGAAGAGACCCACGTCACGACGGAGAAGGACCCCACAACAGGCGAGGAGCTCTCCAAGGTGCGTTTCAAGCGCTTGCGCGGGCGCTCGACCTCGCTGTCGCCCGTTTTCGGGCCCGCCATGCCAGGGGAGCGGATATGGCACGAAGCCCCCCTGGCATTGCGTTGCTGTCCGCGGCTGGCCGGTGTGCCGACCCGCCGCTGCCGCCCAGCTTGCCCCGATTGACTCGTGTGTGCGAGTACTTTTCCCGAACCCGGCGCCGCAGACCTCCAAGCGCACTATGGACATGCTGTTTGTGCGTGGCGACGTTGTGATCCTTGTCAGCCCGCCCCTTCGGACCGCTTGAGGAGCTTTGCGTGGCCGCCCCACTGCATGCGCTGCACTGTCAAATTTGCAAGCACGGTTTGCTCCCAGGGGCCTGCCCAGCAAACAGGCAGGGCTGGCCGCGGGCTACAAGTCCACTGACCACTCATCGTCGCCTGCCGCAGAGTCGGCCTCTGACCGCCCCCTGCCTTTTTCGTGCACGGCTTCAGCTCGCCGCTCCTTTGCCACGGCAAGCGCAGCCTCCAAGGGGTCTTCTTCGTCCTCGACCAACTCGCTGATCTCCACTTCCAACTTGGGCCGGTAGCGGCCGTCGATGTCCGGGACGATGGGCGCAGTCGGCTCGAAGGTTGGGCCCATCAGCCCGACAAACTCCTCAAAGTCGAGCTCGTCGTTCCCGTCCGTGTCCGCCCTTGCCATGATGGAGTCGAGCTGTGTCTCGATGATGGCGAGCCCGGCAGCCTTGGACTGCATGCTGCTTGCCTGCTCGTAGATGTTCCGAGTGGCCCGGCTGTTGCCCTTGTGGATTGCCCGCAGTGCTTCCAGCAGCTCGTCTCGCGAAATCGTGCCTCCGCTGTCCGTGTCATAGAGCAGAAACAGGCGTCGCAAGTCGCCTAGCGTCCTCGAACTGTACTTGGCCCGCATCACGTCCTGCTCTTCGCGGACGGTGGGGTGCCAAAAGCAGAAGGCAAGGATGTCGCGCAGCGTCGGCGCGTCGGCCATTGGGAACATGGCTCGTGCAAACTGGACAACCGTGACGTTTCCGGAGCCATCGCGGTCGAGGGAACGGTAGATGCTCTCCATCCTGGCGCCGAGTGTGTCGTCGTTCGTAACAAACGGGTCGGCCAGGAACTCCTGGCGCGTGATGACGCGGTCGCCGTCCTGGTCGATTCGCTGAATGACCTTGCGAAAGGCAGCAATGTCCATGCGCTTATAAGGGCCAAACATCTTGCGTGTCGCCAGCGACGCTCCCGATGGTGCATCTGGCCCAGGACCGGGGCCGTCCGGCGCGAACATGGCTTCTAGGGGATCGATGCGGCGCAGCCGCATCCGCAGTCGGCGCTGGTGGCCGAGCCGCAGGGCGTCGTCGTCCCCTGCCAAGTCCGTCGTGACGTCGATGAGGGCGCGACGGAGCGCATTGACGCCGCTCCGCTGGGAAATGCCCCTGCCCCCGAACCGAGAGTCGTTGGCAACGACAGCCGCATCAACTGGGCGAGGGCCTTCAGCCGCGCCTCTGGCCTGCGAGGCCAGCTCCTCTGCGCCCAGCTTGCGAAGGCCGTCCGGAATCGGCTGGCTGGGGTCTGCGGCGCTGAGAGCCGCCGAGAGTTGCCGGCTTCGCGCCCTTCGCTTCGCAGCGTCGCGAGCGAGCGACTGCTTGAACTCCTCCTGCAGCACAGCCTGCGCCGCGATCTCGCGCGTGTCCCGCACTGAAAGGGCCCTGTGTTTCTCGATTCGCATCCCAAACACTGCGTCTTGGGACGCGGCAGCCGGAGCGCCCTTGCTGGGAGACGCGCCAGGCTTCCGCCCCACGACGCCTGCGGCATAGGGCGCCTTCCTTCTCAGCCGCACGGCTTCCAGCGCCTGGCTAATGAGAGTGGCGGCCTCGGCGGAGTCGGCAAGGGGCTCACTCCCATGCGCGTCTGCGTGCGCATGTCGTGGCGAGCCAGGGTCTGCTCGTCGGTCGGAGCTGCGGGCCTTGCCGGGGGAGGGGCCAGGCGCTGCTGCGCGAGGCAGCGGCTTCAAGCGCTCGGGGCTCAGCCCCGGCGACGGGGCGAACCCAGCTTGCAGGGACTCTACGGAACCAGGCCCAAGCGATGTCGAAGGCCGAACTCCGCCCTTGGGACCTCGCCGCGTGGAGAGAGGGGGAACTGAAGATCCAGGGCGCGCGAGCGACTTGAGCTGCGCCTCATCGCCGAGGTGGCTCTTGAGGAACTCGCTCGGGGCCATTGCCATATCGAGCACCGCGTCGGCATCGAGCAAGGCCTCGCGTCGCGCCTCCATGGACGCCGCGCGGAGCTCCTCTGCAACGTCGGCGGGTGCAGTCGTCATCAGCACGTGGGCCGCAGCCGACCTGGCGGCTGCGTTGCGGCGGTTTTGCTCGTGTGTCATTGCCGGGTAGCGATGCTTGGAGCCTCGGTCGCTCCACCCGGGCACCTTGGCCATTGAGAGCTCCGTGCCCGACACGTTGAGGGTGCGCCGCACGGCTGCGGCCAGCTGCGCAGCCTTTTGCTGCGGCGATGCGGCCATGGAGTGGTTGACCACAAAGCGGGCAGGCAGCATCTGAGACTGGCTGATCGCCAAATCCTGGGCTTCCTGCTTGAGCATGCGCCGCAGGTTGGACCTGGTGAAGTCGTCGTCCGCGCCGAGCGGATCGTCGACAGTCGACCGCTTGGACAGAGAGCGGCGCATTTGCTCGTCCGACCACCAGTCCTCCGACATGTCCGTTGCATCGCTGGCCGACTGAGCGGGCATTCCGCCCAGGAATGCGAGGGAGAGCGCAGCACTCGGGTCCTCGTCTCCAGGAGGGCGCCCTCGCCAAAGCATTGTGGCCACGACGTCGTGCCGCCTGGCCCCTCGCTCGGGATCCCATGGCCCACCTTTTGCGGAGTCGTCACCTGACAGCACCGACCTCTTTGGCGGGGCGACCAGGGGACGCCTTCCGCCGGGGCTGGCTGGCGCATCAGGCCGCGACGGTGGGCGAGTGCGGCTCGCGCTCCGCGACGATCTTGTGGGAGATCGTCCCCACTTGGCCCGGGGGGTGGACAGGGAGGTCATGAGCTCTGCAGCTCGCACGGCGCCGTCTGGCCGTGACGCCGTGCTCGCCAGTGATTCTACCTGGTCTGCCGAAAGCCCCAGGCTGCCGTCCTCGAGCCCGAGCATGCGACGCAGCACCCTCATCTGGGTCTTTCGCTCCTGCATTCGCTGTGTGTGCGCCCGCCGGATGGCCAGACGCGCCTTCGAAAGGCCAGGCCCGCCTTCAGCGTCCGAGGCCGCGCTGCCGGGCCTCGACGCGTCGGGGCTTGCCGCATCCAGCTCGTGCTCCGTTGCCTGTCGGAGGACTTCTTGAGCGTGGGCTGCCCGAGACTGCGCGAACATGGCCTCCGACAGCGGAAACCGCCACTGCCCCTTGAGCGGAGCCGGCGGGGCGTTTGGCGTCGTGAGCACCAGCCCCCAGCCGGGAAGCGACTCGAGGCTGCCGTCCCGAATTCGAGGTCGTGCGCCTTGCGGCCGGTCGTCCCACGGCCAGCAGCCCACAGCAAGAGGAGCTTCCGGTCCCGTGAACACGGACATGCCTTGAGGTCGGCGGCGCCGTGCAGGCTCGCGGCTGGTGTCTGGCTTGCTCGAGTCGTGAATGCGGACTCGCTCCCCCTTGCGTGCTGCGCGTCTGTCACTGCGCATCCGCGACGGGACGGCGGTGGCGGCGCTCGCGGCGGCAGGAGCGGCGGGAGCGGCGCCGAATTTGCCCGCTCGCGAGCGAGCCACTGCAGGCAGCCTCCCTGCCCCTTGCGAAAAGAACCGGCGCTTGGCCAAAGCGGGAGCCCCTGGGCTGATCGGCTCCTTCTGGTCGCCGTCGTCCACTTCGTCGGACTCGCTGCCGTGGTCACGGGGAACGTCTGCGTCACAAACTGTCAGGTCCCACGCGCGGATTTCGCCTCGCCCTCCTCCGCTGAGGAGCGTGTCGGGCATGGCCTGAAACGACAAGCAAGTCACCGCTCCAGCCGAGTGCGCTTCGAACAGGCAGAGCAGCTTCACCTCTGTCCGCGCAATGTCCGAAGCCTCTCGAAGCTGGTGCTGCCACTGGGCCCTGAGCCGCATAGCAGGCAGACTCGCTTGCCACAATCGCGGGTCACAGTCGGGGTCGTCTCGGACGGTACCATAGGCCGAGCGACGCGGTTCAAAGGAAAGCTGCGCAGGTGGCAGCCTCTCAGTGCGAAACGCGGTGGTGCGCTGGAGCGCCTCGGAAACATCCCAGACGCAGATCTTGCCAGACTCCGTCCCTGCGACCACAATCGCTTTGCCCCTGAGCGTCTTTAATGCGAGGAGTGAGGCAATGTCGTCTCCGGAGCCCTGCTGCAGGGGGGGGAGGGCGACCTCTTCCGGCCCGTCGACTCCGAGCCTTGCAGCCGCGGGCGAGTCGGACGGGACCGCGCGCGTGCTTATCGGGCCAGTACTCATGTGGCTCCGTGCCGTGTCAAACGTGGCTCCCTGCACGTCTTCTGCAACGACGCCAACCGCTTCCCGGGGCGCAAACGGGGTGGGCTTGGGCCCTGGAGCCACAGCAGCCCGGAACGCCATCACGCACCTCAGCATGTCCGTGCCCTTCGCGAGCCGGGCATGTGTGTCCCAGACGAGAACTACGCCAGACGAGTCCCCGCTGACAAGCGCGAGCGCCTTTGGCACGAAGCTCGCGGCATGGACCTCTGCCTGGTGGCCGACTGCTCTGCCGGCGGCGTTCATCGTGTCGAACGTCCACAAGCGCAGGTTTCCCTGGGCATCACCTGTTGCGATCAGGGCAGTTTCAAGGCTAACTGCAGCGCACGTGATGGCTGCAGGCATTGCGCTCTGCACCTCCCGAAGCACCGACGGCGACGTTTCCAGAGGCCGCTCCAACGAGGTCTGAAACCGCAGCATGCTCATATCCATGGCAGCAACGTGGCAGCTGCGCGGCGCGCTTGCCTCGCAGCCAGACTCGTCCACCAGCTGCAGCCCTGTCTCTGGCGACGGAGCCCCTGCGCCTGCCGCTGCCGGGGGCTCTGCTGCACTCTGATAGGCCTGGGGCGCTGAAGCAACTGCTCCTGAAGAATCGGCAACCTGAACTGGAATGCACTGCGACGCTGCAAGCAAATCGACCACACGGAGGGTTCGGTCCCACGACGCTGTGATCGCCAGTGAGTCCGCTGGGCACGGAATGACCGCGCACACGTCGCGACGGTGCGGCGGGAGCTCCAGCAGCCGGGCGCCAGTGCCCAGATTGACGGCGTGCACCCGCCCCGAGGACATTCCAACGAAGAGCACGCGGCTGTCGACGGCCCTGGCGGCGCATGCGACGACGCCTCCCCCGACTTCCTCAAAGTAGTGTCGCAACGAGCCGTCGCCGGCCGACACCACTCGCGCGTCCCGCTCCAGCACGGCAATGATTGACCCAAGCTCCGGCGCCGCATTCACGAGCACCGGCACGGACGCCTCATCTGTGACGGCAACGGTCTCGAAGCACTTCAATCGGGAACCGGCAACTATGACGCTTCCGTGTGGGAGGGCTGCCCGCCGCGCGGCTGCGGCGATGGCTGCGGACGCCCGAGTGGCAGCAGCCATCGGCCTGCCACCCGGAGAGCCGTCGCCCGAAGTGGCAAAGCTGCCGCTCGAGGTGGAAATGCTGTCAGCCGCCTCGGTGGGAGTCCCGTCGTCTCCCGCCCCAGCGACCTGGCTCCCTGCGGCCCGCAGTGCGTCCATTTGCTCCGTGAGCTGTGCGCCTGCTGCCATGCCTCCGGCTGCTAGCGCATGGCCGATGCGGATGAGCGTCAGCCCTTCCCACGAAGTCCCCATCGTTCGAGCGGCCATCGTCGGGAGCGAGTGCACAACGTCCAGCCCTCGCGGAAGGAACGGAGAGACCGTGGCAGACGCAGGACGCACAACCTGCAGGCAGCGCTCCTCATCCAGCACGGACGCGTCTCGGCACACGTTCCACCACCGGACGAACCCGTTCTCGTCCACGCTGACCGCCTGCGCGCGGCTGGGGATGGTGGCTAGCCCCGTAATGGGCGACGTATGGCCCACGAGCTTCATCACGGCAGTGCCGTCATCGAGCGACATGTCAAAGCACTGAATGAAGTTGTCGAGGCCGGCTGTCAGAAGCATCCTCGGAAGGCGCGCGAAACGCGCAAACTGCACCGACTGCGAATGCCTCCGGCTGACCCGCACGAGGGAAATGCGATCGTTCGCGTACTTCCAAATTCGCACCGTGGTGTCCGATGACGTGCTGACAAGGAACCCAACCTTGGCCGCGGGCTCCGGCGAGAGCGCCGATGCGGCGGCGGCGTCCACGAAGGAAGGCGTTGCGTTTCCGCGTGGGTCGGGCGCAGGAGTCGTGGCCACTGGCGTGACAGGGGTGTTGCCTGCCTCTGCGTCCCCGGTGCCGACCTGCGTGGTGGATGCGGAAGTCAGGCCGTCGTCGTCCGCTTCGAGCAAGACCTCGCCGACCGGCACCTCGCCATTTGGCCCCGACGCCGCCCTTCCCGGCGGTGGTCCATGCTGGGGAATGACTAGAACGTCGTTGACCGTTGCTGTGTGGCCCGCCAGCACGCCTGTTTGCACAATGTGCGCAACTTTCGCCGTGGGGGAAGACTTAATCAGCCGGACTTTCCACACCAAGATGTGCTCGTCGAGCCCCGACGAAATCAGCTGTTCGCCTTCCCCGTGCCAAGCAAGAGTCTTCTGGACAGTGGGCGTGTGCGCGAAGCCGAGCAGCTTCATCGGCAGGTAGTCCTTGACCGCCGCGCCAGCTTGCATGCGCCGCCGCCGCAGCCTGGCCTCTTCAGCGGCCGCTTGAGCTGCCAGTGCCTCCATGAGCTCGTCCTCACCTGTGGCAACGGCATCCGCCCCGGGAGCGTCCGCCGCGTTGCCGCGCATGTAGCGCAGCTTGCGATACACGCTGGCCATCAGCCCCTTGAACCGCCGGACCGAAGGCATCAGCGGCGCGGCGTCAAAGAGCTTGATGGCAAAGTCGGCGCATGCAACGAGAAGCAGGCGCGGAGTTGGCGCAAACGCCACATCCAGAGCGTCGGCACCGCGCAGGTTCACCTCCCCGAGGAGAGGCATGCCGTCGTCCACTCGCATTACGGCCGCCTCGTGCACCTTCAGGGACTTGCTGCCCTCCTCACACACAAAGAGCTTCTGTAGCTCAGGAATGTAGCGAACGCGAGTCACGTTGGTCGTGTGCGGCGTGCTGCCTTCGAAGCCGTACCGCTCGTTCAGACGGTGCTTCAGCCGCAGCAGCGCCGGGCCCCGAGTGGACCCGTGAGCCAGGTAGTACACGGAAAACTCCTCCCAGTCCACGGTACCGTCGTGGTTGATATCAACCGCATCGAAAACGTCCACCAAAGCCGCAGCAGTGGCAAGCTCTGGGCTGGTGTTCGAGTCCCGAGGCGCGAGCGCCCTGGGCCCAATGATTTGCATCATGGCCGCCACGAAGGCCGCCTTGCTCAGTCCGCTGCTGTCCAAGAATGCCTTCCGCAGGCGGGAGAGTTGCGGCGGCGTCAGCACGCCGATTTCCTCCATTGTCAGCGGCAGCTTCTGACGAGAACTGACGCCCAACCCTCCCGTGTCTCCCCAAGTGCAAGGGGAGGGCGATCTGTGCCCACGCACCCGTCCCCTCTCGTGCCAAGCTACCGGCCGAGGGTCGTTCCGCGAGGCCGGTGGCTGCGAGTTGCCACGCGACAAACAAGAACTGCAAGGCAGAGGCGAGAATCAACGGTTTCGGAGTTGCAACGAGAACAGTCTGCCTTGCATCCCCGCCAAAGCACCAAGCTGAGCAGCAACGAGCGCTTTTGTGGGCAGTCCGCGTCGCGCGCGCACATCGGAAGCTTGAACCACGGAACCAAACGCACGAACCTTCGCAACGCAAAACACCAATCGCATCGGGCAACCAGAAGCGAAGGCAGCTCAAAGCGGGGGCGAGCCACCAGCAAACTCCTCATAGACGCATTCCAACGTGCACAGGGCGGGGCGAAGTGCAGACACGGCTTGCATGTGGACGCAGAACAGCATCCGCCGCGAGGGCTCAGCCAAAGCGCGCTGCCATTGTCGCGCCGTCCGGAAGCCTCCGCCGCCGGGCCGAGCGAGGGCGGCGAGGGCCGCGACCACACGAGGCAGGACGCGGGTGTGCCTCCTTCCCGCCGACTCGCTCGCAGACACAGAGGACCCAAACGTTGCCCAGTCTTCGTCGCGCGGAACGAGGAGCTCCACAAACTGTCCGCCAGCGGCCCTCATGGCAAGCTCGTCCTCCGCTTCGGCAAAGGCGGCAAGCGCCTTCTTCCCTCCCCTTCCAAGCTTGGTTGTGTGAAGCACAGCGCTCCTTGCCGCGGCGATGGCAAAGCGCTCCGTATCCGGGTCCTCGTAGTCGCCCACCAATAGGCTCCAGCTCTGGTCCCGGTACAGCGGGCTGTCGTCGGGCCCCGCTCCGTCGGGGGCGACGGCCTCCCCGCAGTCGCCCGCAAGCATGGAGCTATCCACGTCAGCCAAGCTTCGCAGCTCCCGCTCGGCCGCCTCTGCGATGCTCGGCTGTGGCGCGGCCGCCTTCGCCTCCTCTGCTCCGGCAGCAGACGAGGCCGTGGCGGGGGTGGGGGCTGGGGCGGCCTTGGAGCCCTTCCGAGGGCGCCCCCTGCCGCGCCTCCGGGACGGGGCCTTGGCTGCAGGTGCTGCGTCCGCTTGCACCGCGGGGGCGGCTGCAACGGCCGTTTCGGCGGCGGGCGCGGTGCCGTCAAGGATGTCCGCGGTCGCGGTCTGGGCTTCCTTGAGGGCGCGCTGGAAGGCCTTTTTGGACGCGACCCGTTTGCCCGAGCGGACACCAAGGACATCGGGCAGGCGGAACGCGCCCTTGAGCCCCTCCTCCCACGAGACCGCTCCCACGGCCCAAACCACGATGGCGACGAGCACCTTCATCACCCGCAGTTCGCGGAGTCCAGCGCCAAGGCGGGGCAGGCGCTTCCCGGTGAGGCCGGCGCGCTCCACAGCGGCTTTCACTGGGCCGGATAGCCGCGATTTCAAGTCTTGCCTGAGCGCCTCGAGCGATGAAATCTCTCCGCCAGTCACTGCGCTGGCCCACGCCGCTGCCACAGCCTCGAACTCGTCGCCCACCGTGCCAGGGCGGAAGACTTCACAGATGCCCAACTGGGATGCCGGGCCGGACACTGCCGGGGTCCACAGCCCTGTCGAGAGCAGCGCCTCTCGGGTGGCCGACCAAGGCAGCCAGCGGTCCATCAGGGAGGCGACGGCACCAAGGAACGGCAATGCCTCCTCTGGCACACTGGACTGCGCCGATGAGCGAGTGCTGCTCCGAGTTGCAGCGGCGGACGAGGACGAGGACGAGGACGACGAAGCGGGCGGAGACGGCCCGGCTGCTGCAGCCGCCGCGGCGCTGCCCGACCTGTGCCGGCGCTTGCTGGGCTTGGCCGCAGCGGGCTCGGCGTTGACGGCCTTGGGGGCGAGACCCCGGCGCTTGGAGCGCGAGCGCGTGCGCGGCCGGGCCACGACTGGTTCGCTCTCGGCTGCATCCTCATCGCCTGTCGAGGCATCTGCCTGCCCTGCTTCAGCGCGGGGGCGCTTGGCTGGCGGGGCAGCGGCATCCGCTGCTGCGCCGGCGCCCTCGCCGGCCTGGGCCTCGGCCTGCTCTGCTGCGATGAGCTGCGGGAGCACCCCACCCTCCGGGATGTCCTGCAGGCGGGGGACCGGGGTGGAGCCGAACGAGGCCGCGATGGCGGACTGAACCGCGCGGCGAAGCGCCGAGGTGACAGCCATGCTGCGCACCAACTCAACGGGGCGGGCTGCCAGAACGAAGCGCACGGACTGGCCGGGGCGAAGGCTGAGGGCAAGCCGACGCGCCCCCCGCACAGAGAACCGGGGAACGGCAGACACAGGCTGCAGCAGGAGGGGAGCGCCCGCCACGTCGCGTGCGTCCTCAGGCGGGGTGCAGCCAGAGAGCTGCGCCCAGCCCTGCAGGCGGGGGTGGCGCCTTGCCGCGGGAGCAGCAGACGAGGCCACTCCGTGCAGGCGCCGGGCCACGGCCGCGTATTCGGCGAAGGCAGCCATGGAAGCGAGCTCGCGAAGTCGCCTCACTGCCGCCCGCTGGATCGCGGCAGCCGCCGCCTCGGCAGTCGCGTCAGCCGGGGCCTGGGTGGGAGGCGCAGCAGAGCCAGTGGTCTGTTGGGTGGCAGGAACAACGCTGCTGCTGCTGCTGCTGCTGCTGCTGCTGCTGCTGCTGCTGCTGCTCGACACTGGCACTTGTTGCTGCGGCTCCACGTCCTCGTCTTCGTCCTCTTCCTCCACAATTCCGTCCGGCGGCGACAGCGCTGCTCGAGCACGCTGAGCGGCAAGCTCCTCTTCGGCTTGCTGTGCCTGACGCGCCAGCGCGAACCTGCTCACGTCGCCCTCCAGCTGGTGAATCACAGCGTCGCGCACCCAGCGGCGAGCGAGCGCCACTGCCGCCATCAGTGTGCTGCCCTGGTCCGCTCCGCTGGCGTAGCGAAGCCGCTCGCCGTCGGCAACGAGCGCGGACGGGCACGCGTCCACAACCGGGCCGGACAGCTTAGGCGCGGGCAGTCCGGGCAGGCCCCACGTGGGCAGCTCCACGGCAACCGGTGCCTCCCGTTCCGGCTCCGCCTCTTGTTGCCTCGCGCTTGCACGGGGCTTGCGCCCCCCCCGGCCTTTGCCTGCCCGGGTGTGACCTGCAGCCTTGGCCCCCGTTGCCCGCGTGGAGCGGCGGGTCCGAGGCCGGCCCCTGGCCTTGCCAGTCTCGCTGCTCCCAGAGCCGGCGTCGGCGTCGGCGTCGGCGTCGGCGTCGGCTTCGTCGGCGTCATCGTCTGCTGTGGGTGGCGCCTGCGTGGGAGCCACGTCCTCGGCGGCACTGTCGCCCGCCCCAGCGTCGCCCGGAAAGGTGACAAGACCCACGTCCGACAGCTGCTGCGCCTCCTCCTCGTCAGCGTCGGTGGCTGCCTCCAGTGCCTTGCAAAGCCCCCGAATCCCGTCAGCGTGCACCGCCTCTCGAGCCACTGCGCCCCAGTCCTCGCGCGCGACGCCCGCCCCCCAATGGGCCCGCCATGCCTCGAAAGCGGGCTCCACTGCACCGAGGGGATACGACTCGGACGGCGGGAGGATGCCTTCCTGCCGGCACCGGAACACCGTCATGGCAGCCGCCGCCTCTGCCACTGTGGCGGGGCGGGAAGCAGTGCCGCTCAGCAGCCTCCCTACAAAGGCACCCAGCCCATCAGCGTCCCCGCCGGCCAGCGCGCCCTCCATGCCGTCCAAGCCGTCCGACCCGACGATGAGGCCCTTGGGAGGCAGACCCTCCCAGCCTGCCGCAGCCGGGTGCGGGCGACGAGGAGCGACCGGGCGCCTGAGCCGCTGTTCAAGCACGACGTCCGTCGCAGATGTGCCGAACAGGGTGAAGCACTGCTCGTCCGGGACGCGAAACCGGTCCATGGAGTCAATCGCGCCGGCCTGGTCGTCCAGGTCGGCTGACCCCGCGCCCGCCCCTCCGTCACCGCCCGAGCCGACCTGGCTGGCAACCCCACCAGCAGCCGCAGCAGCCACAAGGGAAGCCGCGCGGATATGCGCGGCATCGGCTTCGTCCGCCTCGTCCGTGGCCGGCGGCCGGCACACACGAAGGTTCGTCAGCAGAACGGCCTGTCCGGGCCGGATCGAGGTCAGAGCAGCGTCCCTGCCGCCGGCGTCCACTCGCACTGCGGCCTCGGCGCCGCTGTTGTCCCTGATGCGGACCCAGCGCGACTGCACCAGCCTCCCGTCAGATGGGGCGATCGGCAGCATCTCGGTTGCGGCTGCGGAATTCGCCGTGGCGGCTGCAGTGTCGGCGGCAGCCGAAGCCGACGACGACGACGCCGAGTCGTCTGTCTTGAAGGCAGAGCCAGTCGCAGTCGCTGCGACGGATGCCCGGGAGGCAAGGCCCGCCATGGGGCCCATCATCGCAAACCGGCCGTCCGCCACCGACGCCAGCACCTTGGCCGCAGCGGCCCGACCAACTGGCGGCACGGTTCGCAGCACCGCATCGGGGCGGATCCTGGCCAGCTCTGCCGATCCGTCACGGACCTCTGCCTCGGTGGCGGCGGGTGGCGCTGGCTCGGCCTCCGCCGCTGCGCCGGCACCGCGCTTCGGGCGGCCCCTGCCCCTACGCTTGCCCTTGGAGGTGCTGCTGCTGCGGCCACGCCTCCCCCGCTTGCTGGGCGCCGGGGCAGCGTCCCCTGCAGCGGCAGAAGCATCATCTTCGCCCGCAGACGAGGATGACGATGCTGCTTGTCGGTCGCTGTCGCCGTCCGTGGCGGCCGCCGAGAGCTCCGCTGGTCGGTCCCATGGCAAGTCGGCGAAGCCTAGCGCCCCAAGCGGCAGAGCCTCAGCGTCACCAAGCAGCCGCGCGTCACCGCTGCACGAGTTCACCACGTGACCGACATGAGTGACGATGCCAGCGACGGAGACCACGTCCCCGTTCCGGGCACGGCCTAGGCCGCGCACGGGCACCACCCCGAGGCGGACCCTGGGCAGGCGCTTGCGGATGAGGCTTCCCTTGAGACCATCGTCCCCGACGGCTCCTGCTGCTGTGGCGGCGCGCAAAAATGCAGCTGCCGCCTCCTCAGGCCAGGCCGGCCCGCTGTACGGGATGCCCGCGACGCGGCTTCCCTCGTCCTGGACTCGCACAGGCTCTGCCGTGAGCTCTGCCACGACCATGCGGCAGGCCGTGGCAGCGATCGCGTCGGAGGAGGACTGCGGCATGGACGCGCTGGCCGTTGCCACGGCCTCTGCGACCTTGCCGCACAGCATCGCCAGCACGGCGGCCGCCGCCTCCCGCTGGAACATGGAGATGGGTGCGGAGCGCATGAGGCTGGCTCTGCCATCGCCGGTGACGTGCTTGCACTCTCGCACCCGCATGACGGGGCAGGCCCGCATGCCGCCGCCCAGCGCATCGCAGCTGTCGGTGCCGGGCGCCGGCCAGCGGTTGACAGCGACCTCTGGCATAGCGGAGCCTGTGCTGGCCTCCAAGCTCCCCTCCACCATCCCAAGCACGGCCAGCTTGGCGTGCGCGTGGAGGCGCCTGTCGGAGGCGTTCTTGATTCGCTGGCCGCGCACCGCGACCAAAGTGCCGAGCGGCGCGTCCTTGAGCACGGCCCACGCGCCGGCAGCGGCCGCGTTCCAGCAGCTCACCCGCACCGCGCCGCTTGCGTCGGCGATGTCGAAGGACAGCACGACGGGCCACCCCCCGTCCACGGCTGGCTTCGCGAAGGTCGACGTCCGCTGCACGCGCAGCAGCCTGCCTACGAACAGGGGCGCCGCTGTCCCGCTGGCCCGCCGAGTCACGGCCATTGCCCGCTGCAGCACGGTCGCGATCGGCTCCACCTCCTCCTCCCACGCTTCCGGTTCGGTCGAGGGGACGGACACGGAGTCCTCGTCGCCGGCCTCGGCATCCCTCAACTGAGCTGAATCGCCAGCCGTTGGGGCGGTGGCTGGCGCTGGGGCTGGGGCTGGCGTGCTGGCTGCGGGGTCCTGGTCCAGCTCGTCTTCCTCCGTCCTGCGGCTCTGCTCCGAGGCCTCGAGCTGCCGAGCGCGCTTCGCCGCGCGGGTTCTCCGCCTGGTCGCTGGGGCGTCGGCAACAGCGGCAGTCTCGTCTGCCTCTGCCTCTGCATCGGCTTCCTCTTCCCCTGGAGCGGCCGAGCCCCCGCTGGACTGCTGGTTCTGCTGCTCAGTTGCGCGCGCTGCCGCCTCCCACGCTGCGGGGAGCCCAAAGTGGAAGGGTCTGCCGGTGTAGGTCATCACGAGGCCCCACGCACCCCTGCGCTCCATCTGTGGCGGGGAGCCTCTCAGGCAGGCAGTGGACGCCAGGGCCACCATGGCGGTGACGGCGCTGCGGAGCTGGTGACTGGCCGCCGTCGAGAGCTCAGCTAGCGATGTGCCGGCCGCATCGTGCAGCTGAACGGCAGCCTGAGCGCCCTCTGAGGGCACGACCGCGATGGGCTGGGCTGGGGCCTCGCCCTCCCGTGCCGCAGCACCAAGGGACACTTCGTCCAGCGACGTGGCCGGGGCCACGGGCGCTGTGACGGGCTCGGGGCGGGCGGCGTCGGGGTCCGTGGCAGCCGGCTGCGTCGCCGGCGCAGCAGCAGCCGACGCGCTGGCAGCTGCCGAATCTCCGTCGGCATCAGCGGCAGCGGGCGCGTCCTCGGCTGCCGCACCGGCTGGCGCAGCTCTCAAGCGACCGCTCCTGCCTTTGGCCGCCGCGATGATGTGAACGGCTGCCATGGCACTCCGCACCGCGCTGGCCAGCTGCCCCCACTCGCTGTCATGCAGGCGCACCCCGACCGCCTCGGTCAGCACGGCTTCGCCGCTCGCGTCGGCGGCGTCCAGGTCCGCGCTGACCGCGCCCGCCTCCTGCCCGGTGGTGCCCCAGCCATGCCGCACGAGGCCCAGTCCCTGGCCACGGGAAACGAAGGCTCCGTGGAAGCGGAACGTGGGGACGCTGGCCAGGTCGTCGTCGCACTCCAGCCCAACGCCCAGGCGGCGCGAGCCGAGCAGAGGGCCACGGCGCCTCGCCTCCCGCGGCTGGAGCTCCGAGTCGGCCAGCGCGGCGCAGTTGGCCAGCAGACGTGGCTGGAGAGCGGCGCTCACAGCCCGGGGCACGCCAGCCGGCTGCGCGACGCCAAGAATCACGACTGCGCGCGCCCCTGTGGTGCCCAAGACCACGTGCCGGGCGGCGGTGACTTGGACTCGCGAGAGCTCAGCAAGCACGCCGCTGGCCACGAGCCCGTTCAGGCTGGGGTGCAGCGCAGCCCATCCCTGCGAGTGCGGGCGACGAGCGGCCAGGCTCGACGGGGAGAGTAGCCCGCGGTGCGCACGGCAAGCCCCGCGCGGGGGGGGCGCGCAGCACATGCCTTGCAGCAGCGGGCAAGGACGCTCTCACCATCCAGCCCTTGCCGTCACCGTCCGCCCCACGCGGGGGCACGTACAGGCACACGTCATACTGGCTGTACGTCTGCCGGCTGGCGGCGCCGGAGAACGTGTGCAAGTCCTTCGAGTCTTGGCCCTGTTGCCGCAGGCCGAGCGCCCACGACACGGTCTTGTCCGAGACACCTGCGGCCGAAGCGCACGCGGCGAGGCACACCGCGAGCCAGGGGAGTTTGCGCATTGCAAGCTGCGCGTACGCTCGCAGCTGCGCCGCGTGTTGGAGGGGCGCGTCGAGCTGCCGGCGGCGCCCATTCGCGTTTGACCAACGGCGCGCTCACTGCGGTTGATTCGCAGCACAACGGCGTCACCCCCCTCCACCGAGCCGTGGCCTATTGCCTGAGCAAGCGGGAGGGCCATGGGACGCAGGCGCCGCGCGCTCCGCCGGCCGAGTCGCCCGTGCGCGCTGGCGCCGTTGGCACTCAAAAATCGAGCCCGCTCTGGCAGAGCCGCTGGCTGGCGTCCCCGACGGCGGGAAACGCAGACGACGTGCCCGCACCCCGCGCTGCGTCCCCCTCGGGCCGCACCAGCTCGGTCGGCCCCCGCCCTCGCTCAAGCCCTCGAGCCCAAGCGGAATGGACGCGGTCCCGCGCTACGAGTACGCCACGGGAGGTCACGAAGACGAGCCCTCGGATGACTCGCAGGCCTCGTGAGCCAGGCTGCCCGCGCGGGCAAACTCCAGTTGCAGCCCGCAGCGGCCCCTCTGGCGCGATACCGGCCCTGCCGGGGCCAGGGCGACGCAGGCTCTCGCCTGTGGGCGGCAGTGACGCAGGCGGCGTCGCCCAGGGGCGGGGGCGCACGCCGTGTCTCCCGAAGCGCTGCACACGCGTCGATCTGATGCGCTGCCGCCGCCGGTGTTGGTCTGTGTCCGCAGGGAGCTCTCTGAGGAGGACAGCACTTGGATTTCGTGGTTTTGCGCTCTCAAGGGCAACGAGTTCTTTTGCGAGGTTGACGAGGCGTACATTCACGACGAGTTCAACCTCACTGGCCTGGCGTCCCAGGTGCCCTACTACGACTACGCGCTCGACACCATCCTCGACATCGACACCGCGCTCGAGTCCCTGTCGGAGGAGCAGCAGGAGATGGTGGACTCGGCCGCAGAGCTGCTGTACGGGCTCATCCACGCGCGGTTCACGCTCACCGCGCGCGGCCTCAACGCTATGGCGGCCAAGTACGAGGACGTGACCTTCGGGAGGTGCCACCGCGTGCACTGCGAGGGGCAGCCCATGCTCCCCGTGGGCCGCTCTGACGTGCCCCGCAAGTACGGCGTCACCCTCTACTGCCCCCGGTGCAACGACGTGTACTACCCCAAGAGTCGCCGCCACGGCAAGATCGACGGCGCCTACTTCGGCACGACCTTCCCCCACCTCTTTCTTCTCACCTTCCCCCAGCTTGTGCCCCCCTCCCCCACGGACGTCTACGCGCCGCGCATCTTCGGCTTCCGCCTCTACACTGGCGCGAAGCGCGCCATCGAGGACAAGCCAGCCGCGTCGTCGACCGCGATGGGCTACCAGGAAAGCTCGGCGGCAGCCGCCGAACGCGGCTCTGGCGGTGCCACCCATGGCGCCGGCACCGTGCGTGAGGCCGGCCATATCTCCCACCTCGGGGCTCTCGACCAGCTCATCGGGTCGGAGCGCGCCGCGCAGCAGGCAGGGCCGTCCCTCTCCATCGCGGACGCTCTTGAGACCATCCACCGCGTGGAGGCGGCCAAGGGCCGCAGGAAACACGAGGCTTCGGGCACCGCGCCGAAAGAGGAGGATCAAGAGCCGGTGGCCTGGGACGATGCGGCAATGCTCACGCCAGGCCTAGCGACGGAGCGCTTCCTGGAGCTCTACCGCTCCCTCGAGCCGGCGGCAGACGCAAGAGGCAGCCATGTTGACACCAGAGCGACCGAGGACGAGAGCTGACGTCTGTGCCGCACAGGCCCAGCTCGCCGAGCGGCGGCCCGGCCGCCCCCTTTGCGGAGTTGAGCTTGCAGCACCAGCAGCGAAAGCAGCGCCGGCTGGGTTGCCGCGCACGCGCAGACGCGGGTGCGGTGCCCCCCGTCTGATGTGCGCGCACGGCGGGCTGCGGCTGTTGCCTGCTCTCGCCGGGGCAGTGGTGCCGCCTCGCGCACAGGCGCGATTCTCTCCCCCCCTCTCTCCCTCCTCCCTTGCGTATCTTGCGTGGTTGTCTCCGTTTGCCTCTCAAAGAATGTGGGGGTGTATCCAGCGCGTGCGTATCCAGTAAGGGGAGCAGAGGCCGGCTTGCGCCCGCGTTGGCTCGATCGGCCCCGCGCGGTGGTGTCCGTCGGCACGGGTCCAATCGGCGGGCATGCACTCACGATGCTGCAGCGCGCAAGGCAGATTGTGGTCGGCCAAAGACATGCCGGCAGCAACGCGCACGCATACGAAGTCGCAAGCGCACGGGAATAAACAAGCACGAATGCACAGGCGCGCCCCAGCAAAGCGCGCTCAAGCCCGGATCGGCCTGGCAGCGGGGGAGGAGGGGCCGACCCTCGCTCTTGGTCCCGCCGCGGCGTCACACCCGGGCAAGCAGCACTCCTGGGCCAGCCAGAGAAGGGCGCCCAGCACACGCCTCCTCGTGCCGGGCGCCCAGCGGGCCTCGCGCAGCGGACAGCAGGTCGCTGCGCCGCGCAAGTCCCGCCTAGGGAAAGCCGCCAGTCCGGGCCCACACACAGCGAGCGGGTTGACTGTGCTGAGGGGGAAGGGAGGGGAGCCGCTAGCATGGCGGGCGCCTCGGCTTCAAGGCTGCCTGCGCAGCCGAAGCCGAAGCCGAAGCCGAAGCTCGCGCAGCCGCGCGACGCTTCCTCCGTCCCCCGCTGCACCGCTTGCCAGTGGGCTCGACAAACTGGCGGCCTATCCTCAGGTGCTGGCGGAGCGCACGTCGTCAACGCCGCCCATGCGCGGGCGCCTGTTCGCCGGCGGCGGGCGGAACCTGCGAGTCGGTCCGCCGCCGCCGCCGCCGCCGCCTCGCCCGCCAGGCCTTCCCGGAGGTGGACCGCGTCCGTCATCCCGACGGTTGAAGACGTCCCCTACCCCTCGAATGTTGGACGTGCGCTTCCCGGGGTGCGGCTGCGGCATGTGCACAGGGAACCCGAGCGGCGGAATGCACCGGCTGTCAATACGCCACCCCGCGAGCGCAACCGCGCGTGAATTGGGCCACTGCGCACTCGTGCAATAGCAGCACACGCCATCGCTTGCTGGCTCACATCGCAGCAGCTGAGGGCGAACAGGTACACGACCGACACGATGGCCCAGAACACGTCCGCCCAGTATGCCAGCGAACAGCACGACGGCGGGCGGTACTCCCTCTCCACCAGGTTACCTGCGCACCGGGCACGCACGACGCGGCGCGGCGGGAGAGGCGTGGCAGCGGGCGGGAGCGTGGCACCGAAACGCCAGCACGCGGGGCTCCACGTGGGCTGCCGAGCCGCAACCGCTGCCAGCCCGCGGCCGCCGCTTCGACCTGCCCGTCGCCCTCACCATTGGAATCGATGTACGTCGGCATGGTTCCCGCGAGTGCTCGCCCCTGATGGAGGACGGCAGCTCTCGAGTGCCGGAGGCTGTTCCGCGCGGGCCTGGAATTCGCGACCTTCAGGGGCTCCAGAGTTACGAGGCGCTCTGCCCGCCAGGTCCCAGTTGCCGCGCCGCGCTTGCGAGGCCGCCCGCCCCGCCGCCATTGCGCACAGGTCGGGCCGGAGCTCCGCGGCATGGCAGCCACAGTAGTTTCCGCCCCGTCGCGGGGGGCGGGGGCGGGCGCCGTTGCGGCAGTGGTGGGCGACGGTGAGTGCAGGGCGCCCGTTGGCGCTCGTGCAGTCAAAACGCTCGGGTCCGCGGCGTGCTGGCGCGGCTACCAGCGGCGTGGCTCGAGTTGAGAACACTGGCCCCGCACCCCATGTTGTGCGCAGACGACGCTCTGGATCGCGTGGTTGCCCAGCTCGTGTCTGGCGGAGCGGAGGATGCTGTGAGTGACGAGCGGCAGTTGGCGAGCCTTTTGCCGCCGTGCTGCACCCAACAGGCCAGTGTGTGCTGCGCCAATCCATGCTTTGCTCGTTTCGAGGTGCAAACCACTGCTGCGCAGGCAAGTGTCGGGCTTGGGCTTTCAAGCAGGACCGGCATCGCCGGCCTGGACTCTCCGGAGCGCAGGCGCTCCTTCCCCACACAGCGGCGCCCCGCTGCACCCACAGCAGCCAGGCCCGCAGCAAAGCCGCAGACCACCCGTGTGGCGCTCGAGAGGCGCCCCAGGGCGGCCCGCGTTGACAAGGCCGTGCCGGAGCGCGAGCGAGCCGAGCGGGAGCTGACAGAGCGGCAGCGGTTCGACGAGGCAATGGGTTGGCTGCACCGCGAGCGCAGGCACGGGGTGGACGGAAACCGGCCCCGCGAGGCCGAGCGGAGGCAGGCGATCGCCCAGCTCTCGGAGACGGTGCGGCAGCGCAACGCGCGAGCGATGCGGGAGCGGAGGGCGGCGGAGCACGCGGTGGCGGCCCAGGTGTCCGAGGCGCTGCGGAGGGCAGGCGAGCGGCAGGGCGCGCCCTCCGCGGCCGGGGCAGCCGAAGGACAGCAGGCGGAGCGGCGAACCGACGTGCCCGCAGCGGCGCCGGAGGCTGCCGCCGCCACCGCTCACGGCGCACCCGCCCGAGGCCGGGGACAAGCCCGCAGGCGGATGAGCGCAACGGGGGCGGCCCCCAGCGCAGGGAAACGCCGGGCGTCCACTGGCAGCTCGGGCAGGGCCGAGGCGGGGGGCAAGGCGAGGCGCGTTCGTCTCGTTCCCAGGTCCAGGCTTGGTCGCATGAACAGGCGGAGGGGGTCCCGGGCGGCGGACGCCGACGGTGGCAGCGATGTGGGAGGCGCCGGGGAGGGCGACGACGCAAGCGGGGGTGCGGATGACGCCTCAGACGATGCAGGCGCAAGCGACAGCGATGGCGCGGCCCGTGCCCCTGCCGACGAACGTCCCCCCGAGGCGGAGGGAACGGTCGAGTCAAAGACGGAGAGCGTCGATGGGCGCCCTGCTGTGCGGGGCGGAAGCGCGGAGCGCCGCGCCGGCAGCTCGGCCAGGCGCCGGATAGCGGCCGCGCAGCGCTCTGGACGGCTTGGCCGCACGGCCGCCAGCGGGGACAAGGATGCGATCGAGGCTCCGGCCCGCCGCACTGCGCTGGGCGGCCGCTCCCGGGAGGCGGTGCGAAAGCTGCTGGCCGAGCAGCGGAGGCGGGACGCTGCTGTGGCGCGTCGCAGGCGGGAGGAAGCGGCAGCCGCGGAGGCCGCGCGCGTTGCCAAGCTGCGCAAGGTGGACATGGAGGCAAGGCAGGCCCTGGCGCAGGAGCTGGAGCGCAAGGCAGCGCAACGAAAGAGCGCTGCCCGGGCCAAGGGCCGGCTGGCGGCCGGGGAGGAGTCGGAGCAGGGTCCAGCTGGGGCCGGGCGGGTGAGGCGGCCCAGGACTGCCGGCGGGGCCAAGGGAAGGAGGGGGGCAACGCGGGGGGGCAGCAGACGCGCTGTGCAGCAAACTGGCTCTCGATCGAGGCCGGCAGCGCGAGCGGAGAGGGCCCTGCGAGCAGAGGCTCCCCGGCACGCCGAGGACGACGCCTCCGCGGACGACGCCTCCGCGGACGACGCCTCCGCGGACGACGCCTCGGTGGACGATTTGCTCGCCGGCCTTGGCGACAGGCACCCTCGAGAGCATTCGCATCCGGCCCGCCAGCGTCAGGGGAGCGATGCCCTCGGGGAGGCCTCTCAGCCAGGACGCCGAGTCCGTGGCAGCAGCGAGGAGGGGGTCAGCGGCGCGGCTGGCAGGCGCACCAGTGGCGAGCAGCTGCTCGGGCACGGCTCCGACGGCGCCTCTCCCGACGACCGCTTCGCTGCTGGACATGCGGTGCAGGAGGCGGACGGTGCGGCGTGGCCGCTTGAGGGCTGGCGCCACGACGACGGCCCCGTGGAGGAGGCCTCTGTGGGATCCGCTGCCGAGCTCTTTGCTGCGTGGAATGCGCCTCACGAGCCCCGCGACTCTGGCCGGAGGCTGCCTGATGCGGGAGAGGGCCCCTCCGGGGCCGATGCGCTCGACGAGCAGGACGACGACTCGCTCTTTGCAGCCGATGCCGGTCCGTCAGGCCGGGAGCCTCTGCCCCGCTACACGCCCGCCACCGAGCGCGGCGCAGGCAATGCTGATGGGGCCGCCTTCCCGACAGCCAGCGACGCGGCAGCTGCGGAGTCGCCCTCCGACGTGCGCGACTCCCGCCCAGGCCGAGCGGCCGAGGAGGGGGGACTTGCCCGCACCGCCGGCTCCTCTGCCACGACGTCGGCCTACGAGCTGCCGCAGTTCCGACCGGCGCAGTCCCAGTCCCGAGGCGTGTCTGAGAGCAGGCCCGGGAGCGAGCGCACATCCCCGACCGCTGCCCAGCAGAGCCCGCACATGTCCCCCCATCGGCCACCGCACCAGTCGCCGCCTCGGCAGGGCGCGGCTGGCCACTGGGGTGGACTGGACTTCGACGGCGTGGACTCAGCTCTGCTGGCGGCAGCGGCCCGCGACGACGAAGTCGGCCTGCGCGCCAAGCAAGAGGCTGTCGCCCGCCTCGCCCGCGTGCTGGAGCGCATGCAGCAGCAGCTGCATGCCCAGGGGACCCAGGGCGCTGCCGTGGCAGACGCGCCAGAGGAACGGCAGCCCGCCGGGGCGGACCCCGCTCCTGGCCACGAGGACGCATGGGAGAGCGAGTACGTCGAGGGGGAGGGGGTGTCGCCCGTGGCCCAGCTGCCGGCGTTCAGGGCAAGCGGGGGCTGGGACGGCCTGGCGCCCGGCCGCAGGCCTGGGAGCCCCAGCCCACCCGCGGGCAGCCCGAGGGGCGGCTCGCGCTCGCCATCGCGCTCGCCATCGCGCTCGCCGCAACGGTCAGAGACCGGCTCACAGGGCGAAAAGCCGGCTTCGGGCGCCCACCCAGGCGACGACTCTCCCGTCCGGGAGGCCTTCGATGGCTTCGCCACCGGGCAGCTGCCGCCGTCCATGGGAAGCACGCTGGCCCGGGACCCAGCAGAGCTGGGCGGCACTGACCCCGCGCAGTTCGACGCCCAGGCAGACTCCGGGCAGGTCTCCCCGTCGGTCGCAGGGGCGGAGTCAGACGAAGACGCGGACCAGCCGGCTGAAGACTCGCCGGGCGCTGACCAGTTCGCCCACGCGTCCTCAACCAGGCGCCTGCCTGAGGAAGCAGGCCAATCGGGGTGGGCGGGGGACGGTGGGAGCGGCGCTCGCGAGGCAGACAGTCGTGCCCTGCCGCCGCGGGCCGGAGAGCAGGCCGGGCCGCGGGTCCGACAGGCGCCATCCAAGGCATCGGCCATCGAGTCGGGGGCTGAGTCGGACGACGAGCGAGAGGCCAGCAGCCTCGACGGCGGGAGCGACACTGGCACCGGGGGCTACGTGAGCGGCGACGAGGGGGGCGAGGGCGCCGAGGACGGCGAGGGCGCCCACGCCAGGGGCCGCAGCAGCGAAGGGACGGGTTACCGGAGCGGGGACGAGGCGAGCGATGAGGTGGGTTTGTCCCCTGCTGCTGGGAGCCAGAGCTCGGCTCAGCGGGCGGAAGCGCTTGGCAAGGCTTGGTCACGAGATGGCGAGGATGGCCTCTCGGAAGGTGACGGCGACGACGGCGCGGCCGTGGTGGACGCGGCCATTGCCTCTGGCAGAGCATTGGCCTTCCAGCAGCCTGGTGTGGAGGAGGAGGCGGCAGCGCTCTTGGGCTGGCAGCGCCAAGCGCGGGGCGCGCGCCCGGAGGGCGATCCCCAGAGCGAGAGCGAGGGCGAGGACGAAGAGGGGGCCGGGGACCCGGTGGCGCCGGCACTGGCCAGCGGCGGCGACGGCGACGAGGAGCTGCCTAGGTCGGGCGCGGGGCCGCACGGAGCGCTGAGCACGCGACAGGCGATGGCCCGCCTTGAGGCTGCAGAGGCGGCGCAGAAGCGCGCGGAGGCCGAGGCGGAACAGCGCAGGCTTGAGGCAGGCGAGGCAGCCGCGCTTCGAAGGCGGCAGGAGGCCGACGAGGCCGCAGCCCGAGAGCACGCGCAGGCAGTGGCCCAGGCGATGGTGGCGGAGACAGTGGAGCGTCACGCGCTGCTGCAGCGTGCGCGAGAGGCTTACCCCGCTGCACACGCGGATGGCCAGGCTGTCAGCGTGCCGGAACTGGAGTCGCTGCGGTCCAGCGACGACCCCATGGCGCGCATTCGCGCCCAGGCGGCGCTGATGCGGCTGCAGAAGGTGCGGGAGCAGGATGAGCAGGCGAGCGCGGATGCCGCGCGCCAGCGCCAGCAGAGTGACGTCAATCTTGCCGCAGGCGAAGCCGACGACGGCGCGCCCGTGGCGGCTGACGAAGCTTCAGACGGCAGCCCGTCGCGCGGCGCGGCTGCTTCTGGCGATGGCGGCGTTGAGGGCAGCCGGATGAAGTCCGGCGCCGCGCCGGCCGATCAGCCCCCTGGCGACGGTTCAGAGGCGAGCAGGGAGGCTGGCGCCGACGCTAGCGGCTCCACAGCCGAAGAAAGCGAGGGCGACCTGGACACACCCCGCATCGGCAGTCCGGCCGAACGCGCAAGGCACGAGCACGGAGGTGCAGCAGGCGAAAGGCCAACGCAGAAGCAGAGAGAGCTGTCGCCCCGAGAGCTGCAGCACGCCCTGCTCGAGGCCGTGGGGCACGTCGACCGCCTGGGCCAGGCGGACGCCCATCTCGAGGCCATGCGCTCGCAGGCGCTCGCGGAGCAGGCGGAGCAGGAGCGCCAGCACATGGCCGCTGCCTGGGCCGCGCAACAGGCAGAGGCGGCGGCAGCCGCGGAGCTCCTGGCCGCACGCGAGCAGCTGGCAGCTGCTGCGGACATTGGCGCCATAGAAGCTGCCGCGGAGCTGGACGAAGGATACCGCCAGGCCCTGGAGGCGGAGCGACAGCGGGCTGACGAGGCCGAGCGCAGGGCTGCTGAGGGCAGGGCTGTGGAGATCGCGGTGCAGACCGAGCCGCGGCCGAGCTGGGCGGTTGTCGACGGCGGCATGCAGACCGACCCGCCTCGCACAGATGCAGTTGCAACGCAAACGGCAGGCGTGAGTGTGGGTGTGGGCGTGGGTGTGGGCGTGGGTGTGGGCGAGGAGGGCATCGCCAGTCGCCCGCGCTACTTCCAGCCTCAGGCTGGCCTGGCGCCAGATGCAGCGGCGGGTCCCGGCCAGCCCCCCGCCCACTCCAGCCTCCCAGCTGGTGGCCAGCCCCCGCTGTTCAGCGGCCCGTCTCTGCGGTCCCTGGCCACGTCCGGGGGCTACTCCTACGAGTTCGACGAGGAGGAGGAGGACAGCCCGCGCAGAGGCGACAGGATGGGTGGCAGCAGGGCGGGGCTGCCCGCGCACCCGCCCTCCAGGCAGCGGGGCGGGCCTGCTGACGAGAGCATGGGCGCAGGAGGCTACTCCGCCTCCTCCTTCATCAGCGAGGCGCCCGGGCTTCAGTCCAGAGAGGGCCAGTCCTCACACGGCGGACGCACGGGCAGCGTCACGGACGACGTGTCAGACGTCATGGACGACTCGGAGCACGGGGCTGGGATTGGTGGCCGCCAGGAGCCGTCCGAGGTGGCGGACGACGACGTGCCCGATGATGTGCCGGACGAGGCTCCCAGCGCGATGGAGCCGCGCGAGATCGGCGAGCTGCCGTCAGTGGTGTCCGACGACGTGCCGCCTGCGGAGCCTCCCAGCGAGCACGGTGAGGTGTCCGTTGAGACGGAGCTGTCGGGCTCGAGCGCGCCTGCAGGCATCATGCGCCGGGGCCGGCTGACCAAGGACGCGGCGGCCGCCCTGCCCCGCAGCGGGGTGTCGACCCCTGCGTCGGCCTCGGGTGCCAAGAGCCTAGCTGTGGCATCGGAGGTAGACGACGAAGACGACGGGGCCGAGCTCGGGGCTGGTGCCGTGGGGGGCCACGCCCGCCTCGGGCAAGCAAGCGAAGTGGAGGACGACCTCCAGGAGGGAGCCTCGGAGCCGAGCGACGAGGGCGCCGACGAGGTGGCTTCCCAGCCTGACTTCCCGGACCGCGGGCCCGCCAGCGCGTCCCGCGGCAACAGGCACTTGCGCCAGGAGGCGTCTGCCTACTCCATGACCTTCGAGGACGACGGGTTCGAGACTGGCTCGCCGGCCGCAGCTGGCCGCCCCGGCATCGGGCAGGCCAAGCCGGTGCTCTCTTCACCGGCGGCAGAGCCCCTGGCCTCGGAGTCGTACTCGATGTCGTTCTCCAGGGCGCTGTCCCCCGACGGCGGGGCACCCAGGCGCAGCCCGCCCAGCTCGGGCCAGCGGCCCGTATCCGGTGCTGGCTTCAAGCCAGGAGGCGCGGGCCGGCTGCCACCCCCGAGCGGAAGGCCCGTAGACCGCGCTCGCGCGGCCGTTCGCGACCGGCTGGCAGCGGACCTGGCCCTGCTTGACGCCCAGTCCGACGCCCTGGACCAGAAGCTCAGGCGGAAGCTGGCATCCCTGCCCCAGCCGCCCCCCAGTTCCGAGGTGCTGGACGAGGAGGAGGAGCGCGACGCCAGCCGGCGCCGTCGCGTCATCCTCAAGCACGAGGCCGCCAAGCGGCGCTTGGCGCGAAACCGCGAGGCTGCCCACGAAATGGCCCTTCGCGCTCGCGCAGGTCTGGAAGGAATCGAACAGCACTCGCAGGACGTCAGCTCCTCCGCGTCCACTTCGTCCTTTGCCCTTTCGGCAAGCTCCGTCGGCCGGGCAGGCGAGAGCCAGCAGCAGGCAATCAACCGTCTGGCAGACGCCGTGGACCACATTGCGGGACCGGGTCAGGCACAGGCCGCCGCATCGCAGGCTGCTGCCACGTCCCGGCCCGTCCGCCAGCCCGCGCCGTCGCTGGAAGATGACCCACGCGTACTGGCCCTCATCAGCGCTCTGACCAGAGCGCTCGAGGCACAGGCGGAGGCGGTCTACTCTGCGCACCGGGCCTCAGCTCTGCCGGCAAGCGACCCGGCGCAGGAGCCGCGACTGGAAGGGACGGCCGCGATCGCAGCACCCTCCCCCGGTGACCGCCGCGGAAGGCCCTCGTGGGAATCCGCCCCCCACCCGGAGCAGGGCCCGACCCCCTCGCCTCGCGCTGCTGCTAGCCCTGGCCGCTCGCCACGGGACACGGTGCAGCCTCCGTCCCCTCGGGGCGGCGTCGGCCAATCGCCGGCTAGGGGGCAGCAGCAACAGCAGCAACAGCATCAGCAGGAGCAGCAGCAGCGGCAGCGGCAGCAGTCAGCTAGCGACGAAAGCGAGGCCGAAGACCACTACGCCGACGACTTCTCGGACATGGGGGGCTCCGCCGGGTCGATCGAGGAGTCGATCCCGGAGTCAGGCAGCGAGGTGTCTGATGACGACAACCGCCTGATCCCGGCGTCATCGGGGTCGTTCAGGGTGGCAGATGAGCTTGACGACCAGCGGCCAGCGGTTGGTCTGGGCCGCGCTCAAGCAGCTGTCGAGCCCACCTCCCACGCAGCACAGCCTGCCGCAGCCTCTGCTGCTGCGGGCGGAGACGCTATCGCATCGCCTGCAGGGCCGGACGACCGCGAACCCAGCGACGAGCCTCCCAGCGACGATGGCGGTGAGGCGCAGGCGGAGCAGGAACGAGGGCACGGCGCTGCTGGGGGCCCAGGGCAAGCGGAGGGCGGCCCCGAGCAGGCAGGTGTCGAGGAGGCAGCGGCAGCGGAGCCCCAGGCGGCGGCTGAGGCTGAGGCTGGCAGCGCTGGCAGGTCGCCCCGCGACGCGGAGGGCGACGCCTCCGGCCCCGATGCCGGTGAGGAGGAGGAGGGGGGAGATGCCAGCTTCGAGAGCATCGACGAGGACGTGTCGAGCTTCGGGGCGGAGGAGGCGGGCGGCGGGGCAGGCCGGGGTTCCCCGTCGGCCGCGTCGCCTGGAGCCCGTGGGGAGGAGAGCGGCCCCGAGCAGGCAGATGTCGAGGAGGCAGCGGCAGCGGAGCCCCAGGCGGCGGCTGAGGCTGAGGCTGGCAGCGCTGGCAGGTCGCCCCGCGACGCGGAGGGCGACGCCTCCGGCCCCGATGCCGGTGAGGAGGAGGAGGGGGGAGATGCCAGCTTCGAGAGCATCGACGAGGACGTGTCGAGCTTCGGGGCGGAGGAGGCGGGCGGCGGGGCAGGCCGGGGTTCCCCGTCGGCCGCGTCGCCTGGAGCCCGTGGGGAGGAGAGCGGCCCCGAGCAGGCAGATGTCGAGGAGGCAGCGGCAGCGGAGCCCCAGGCGGCGGCTGAGGCTGAGGCTGGCAGCGCTGGCAGGTCGCCCCGCGACGCGGAGGGCGACGCCTCCGGCCCCGATGCCGGTGAGGAGGAGGAGGGGGGAGATGCCAGCTTCGAGAGCATCGACGAGGACGTGTCGAGCTTCGGGGCGGAGGAGGCGGGCGGCGGGGCAGGCCGGGGTTCCCCGTCGGCCGCATCGCCTGGAACCCACGAGGGGCAGGAAGGTGAGAAGGAGGGGGAAGCTGCAGCTACAGCTACAGCTGCTGCTGCTGCTGCGACGCCCGTGGCCGCTCCGGCCGGAGATGCCGAAGAAGCGGATGCGAGCGTTGACGCCCGTGCGGCATCACCGAGCCAGGCCCAGCCGATGGCCAAGGCAGCGAAGGTGGCGGATGAGCTGCTGGAGACGTGGCTTGAAGACGCAGTGTCAACCGCTGTGAGCGAGCTGGCGAGCCGAAGGCGTTCCCAGGAGGCGCAGCTGAGCATGGATTCCTCCGCCGCTGGCTCCAACCGCTCAGCGCCGGCGCAGGACCTGCGTGCGTTGCCTGCTGGTGAAGGCGCTGCTGAAAGTGCTGTGCCCGCCGGGGGTCCCGCGGGGGCAGAAGAAGCCGAGACTGACAGCGTTGAGGAGGATCTCGATGCGGTGGTGGAGGACTTCTTCCAGGAGGCGGTGGCCGAGGCAGAAGCGGCGTTGGCTTCTCGCCGTGCCATGGCTGCCCGGGCCGTGCACCCGGCTGGGGATCCGGCTGTGGCGCTTCGGCGTGCGGGAACGCCGCCTCTTCTCGCGTCCCCTGCCGCCAGCACGTCCTCTGCATCGTCGCCTGGAGATGCGGCCCGCCCGTCCCGGCGCAGGGCACAGCCGCGGCTTCCACTGGACATGGGGGCAGCAGCGGTGCCAGCGACCCCGCCCCGCGCAGACGACCACCACCTGTCTCCGCGGCTGTCCACGGGCTCGCTGAGCCCTCGCTCTCCCCGGGGTCGCGAGGCGGCCGCGCCCTGGGCGACCAGCCGGAGCCCGGGCCGTGCCGGTGACGGCGGGGCGGGCTTTGCAGACACTGGGGCTGCCGCAGGCCACGCGTCTCCCGGAGCTTCCCCGAGGGGGTCCCCTGCCCCCCACAGCGGGCCGGCCAGCCGAGCGGACACGCCGCCGTCCGGGAGCCCCTCCACTGCTGAGTCTGCGGCATCGAGCGCGGATGGTGCAAGCGCAGGCGAGCCGGCCGAGGCAGCTGGCCGATCGCTGCTCGGTGACCTCCCCTCGCTGGGCAGGCCCAGGCAGCAGCCCTTGCCGCTGGTCGGCTCCAGCTCCTCCCCGGCCGAGGCTGCGGGGAGCACCGACGATGACCTGGCCTCGGCGCTGTACGACTTTGGGGACGTGGAACCACCCGCCCTGCCCGTGCCCCAGGCGGTCGCTGTGCCGCCGACGGCGACCTTCGACCCCACAACCGGCCCCGTGCTCCCTACGCCTGCCGAGGAGGTGGCCATGCGGAAAATGGCCGCTGCCGACTCGTGGAAGGCAGAGGTGGGCGACGTCGTGGATGATCTGCTCTCCACGGCTGGGGCGGACCGCGCGGCAGTGGCGGGCTCCGGGCTCGTGCGAGTGAGGCCGGGCGACCTGACAGCTGACGCACTGGATGCGTTTCAGGCCACTGTGGACCAGCGCCGGGCCGCTGGCGAGGACCTGCCTGCCGACGTCTTGGATGCGCAGAGGCAGCGAAACCGCCTGGTGTTCGACGTCGTCACCAACGCTCTGCATCGGGCTGCGCGAGCCTCTGCCGTCGCCCGGACCACGGCCGCGCCCGACGGCAGCGTGCAGGTTCCCGCCCACCTGATCCGTCAGATCCGCAAGCTGGTCGCTGACGACGCTGCCGGGGCGAACATCGCGCCCGTGGGACCGCTGGCCTGGACGGAGCGGTCGGCAGCGCGCGTGGGCGTGGACGCGCTGGCCGCGTGCGGCAGCCGTCCCGGCGTGGGGTACAGCGCGGAGGAGGAGGAGCTGGCCCAGGAGCACGCCAAGCGAGTCGTTGCTGCGGAGGTTGGGGACGAGGTGGTCAGCTGCGCGCTGGACGCGGCTGCATCGGCCTTTGCGGCGGCCAGCCAGGAGCGCATGGCTGCCGCCAAGCTCTCGCCGTACACGTGGTCGCTCTGAGGGCGAGCGGTGAGGGATGCCCGGCGGACCCGGGGGCGCTCGTGAGGGGACTCGAGCGCCAGCGGCTGCCAGCGCGGCGACCGCCCGCTTTGTGGTGACGGCGGGGCTGCCCGTGGGTGCCGGCGCGCTTGCTGCTTGTGCCGCACCGGCGCGCGAGTGGTGAGCTGTTTGTGCTGTTTCTTCTGATCATTGTGGCTCCACAGCAATGCGAACGAATGGCTTGCGTTTGGGGCTGGTGCAGCCTGGGACCCCAGCCGCGCCCGTTGGACTCGCACGCCCGCACGCACACACGCAGCACGCGGCCGCGGGGGACTGGCAGGCGCTGCTGGCTCGCCAGTCGCCCGGGCTCACCGCCTCGGCTTGCGCATGCGCTGCTTGGGCAGCCGGCTCCCACGAGCCCCCTTCTTTGCCTCCGACTCCACCGGCTCCGGCGCGGCGGAGCGAGAGGCAGCCTTGGCACGTGCGTCGAGCGAGGCGTCGAAGGAGCCTGCCCCCTGCGTGCCGCCGTGCTCCACGCTCATGCCCTTGCGGCGCTTGCGACCGCGCTTGCCCCGCAGCGCCTTGGGCAGCCAGCGGTCCGGGTCCACGCGAGGCAGCGCCGTGCCGGTCTTCGCGGCCTCAGCCTTGAGCGCAGCAATGTGCTCGTCGCGCTTGCGGCGGCGGCGGCGGAGGACAGCCTCGCGCGACTTGCGCGTCCCCGCACCGGCACCGGCATCGGCGCCGGCGTCGTCCTGGCTGTCCGAGTCGTCGTCGCCATCAGCAGCCGCAGCAGACGCAGCCGCCGCCGCCGCCGCAGAGCCGGACGCTGCCGGGGAAGACGCAGCGGCTGCAGCGCCAGCGCCGGATGCGCTCGCCGCGGTCGGTGCAGCCGGGGGCATGTCCCCTGCGCCAGACGCCGCGGCGGTAGAGTGGCGAGCCTTGACGGCGTCCCCAGAAGCGCCATCAGCCTCGTCCATGTCGTCGGGGATGCCCGCAGCGTCCAGCGCGTCAACGTCGATGTCGGAGTCTCCAGCAGCGGACCCTGCCGCGGACACGACGCGGCCGAAGAGCTCTTCGGCGCCGGCTGCATCTGCAGTTCCGCTCGTGAGCGCGTCGGCGGCCACGCAGCTGAGGCTGCGGCCAGCGCCGCGAAGCAGGGCGGACACGGCCGACTTGGACGCCGCCGGGTCCGCGCCTCGCGAGGCGGACCGGGCGAGCCTGGAGGACTCGGCTGCCCCAGAGAGGGCCAGCTCTACCGCGCGCTTGGCGTCGCTGTCGGCAAAGTGCGCCGCCAGGACGGCGGACAGCGCCGCGAGGGTCGACGCGGAGTTCTCGACGGCAGCGCCCTCCCCCGCGGCCTTGGCAGCGGCCTCGGCAGCGGCCATGGCCTTCACGGCGGCTTCTTCCGCGTCGGCCACGCAGGCGGCGTCGCCGCTGAGACGAGCTGCGCGCAGGCGGGCGGCGAGGACGGCCGGGAGGGACGCAGCTGCCGCGCCGGACATGGCCAGGGTGGATGCCGCCTCGGCAAAGCGGCCGGCTGCCAGCTGCAGCTGGGCCAGCATGAGGGCGAGAGCGATGGGGCCGAGGTCGAGGCCGGCGCCGGTCGCGGGACCGGCGATGCCTGACACCGCCCCGCGCCCTGCCGCCCCGCTGAGGGCAGCCGCGGCGGCCGCCTCCCAGTCCTGCTTGCCGGCGGCGGCGAGCGCCTCCACGAGGATGGGCTCTGCGGCGGCCAGGACGACGCCCGGGTCGGCGTCGGCGAGGAGGCCGGCGAGCCCTGAGCCGGACGAGTGCTGGTGGTCGCGCTTGGAGGCGGGGCCAGCGGCGGCGGCCGCGGCAGTTGCGGCGTCGCGGGCTGCCATGGCCGCGGCAACAGCAGGGCTCATCGCAGCCCCGGGAGCGACCGCCTCGGCCGCCGCGGCGGCCGTGGTGGCATCGGCGGGTCTCGACAGCGCGGCAAGGGCGGCTGTCCTGGCGGCGCGCAGGGCGGCAGCCTGGGCTGCGGTGACCTTTGGCACGGCGGTATCGTCCTTGTCTCCGTCGGCCGGCGCGTGGGCGAGGGCCGCCTTGATGGAGCGGAGTCCGGCGAACAGCTCGGGGCCGCGCGCTCCGCCCTCCTGGCGGGCCTGGGCGGCCAGGCGGCAGGCACGGGCCAGCGCGGCGGTGACGCGGTCGCCGCCTCTTGCGGCGGCGGCTGCGGCGGACACGAGGGCGGCTCCGGCCCCGGGCCCGAAGCCGAGGGCGCCGGCTGCGACGGCCGCCTGGGCGCGGAGCTGCGCCACGATCTCCTCGGCCTCGTCCTCGGGCGCACCCTCTTCCATCTCGGTGCGCGTGATGCGGTCGGCGGCGCTCACGAAGGCGGCCGCGGATCCGAGGAGCGACATGCCGGCCCCGGCCGAGGGCGCCGAGGCGGCGTTGAAGAGGGCTTCGGCGTGGGCGTCCATGTCGGGGCCGACGGACGCGGCCAGGTCGGCTGCGCCGGCCGGGGAGGCGGCGACGCTGCCAGCGCCGGTCATGGCCAGGGCGGCCACCATGTTGCCAGCAACCTGGGCCTCGTCAAGAGCGCCCGTGGCCGCGCGCGCGATGCTCGCGTACCCCTGAGCCGCCTCGAGGGCCGTGGCCCGGGCCGTCGCAACCGCCTCGCCCTCCTGCGAGCCCGGCGTGAAGGGGCTGCGGCGCGAGGCCAGCAGCGCTGCGCGGCGGAACTTGGTCTGCGCGGCCAGCACCTGCAGCCGCTCGTCCGAGCTCCGCTCGCCGACCTCGGCCGCAGCGTCCAGCTGGCCCAGGCGGTACTGCGAGTAGGTCTTGTAGAACTCCACGCTGGGGCGAACCTCCTTGGTCGCCCGCTCGCACAGCTTGGCGCACTCCTCGAATCGGCCGGCGTTGGCGAGAAGGAAGGCGTGGCAAGCAACAAGGTCGTTGTCGCCGGGGTGGGCCGCCACAACTGCGCAGCAGCGGGGCGGGTGGGGCGGAGCCGAGCACGAGGTGCGAGTGGCGGGGGCGCAGTGCGCCCCTGCGTGCGCGCGGGGGGCGCCGCGGCTTCAACTCGCGGCGCTGGCACGTGGAGCCGCGCTCACGCCTCGGGGCCAGCTTGATCGCCCGGTCGAACTCCTCCTTGCGCATCAGGTGGAACAGCTCGGCCACCTCGGCAGGGGAAGCCATGGCTCGGGGCGGCCTCGGGCGCGCGCCTGTGGCTCGGCGAGGGCAGGGCGGCGGCGGCTCTTGTTTCGGGAGGCTTGCCGGCAGAGTCGCTCGGGTCGTCGGTCGGCAGCGCATTGCTTTTCTTTTGGCGCCCGCGGGAGACGTGGACGCTTCGCAGAGAGCAGTCGCCGCCGCCGCGCGCCGGCGCACTTGCAGCCCCGCGTCGTCAGGGACCGACCCCGCAGCCAAGCATGCTCGCTCGCGCGTCTGTTGCGGCCAGGGTGAGTCTCGGCACGCGGCCAGGCGCGCCGGCCTCGGCGGCGCGCCGAACACTTGGCATGCCACGCGAAGTCGTCGTCATACGGCACTGCAGGCCGCTTCTGGCAACCCCTTGAACCAAGTCCGCGCCCCCCCGGCGCCGCCCCCCCCCCTGGCCCGTGTTGCCTTCCGCTTAACGCGCCCCTGGCGGCGGTGCCGATGGGGCGGCAGTGCCGGACGCGCGTGGACGCAGCTGGGCTGTGTGGGGCGCTCAGGAGGATCCTTCCTCGTCTGCTTGAGCACGCGCCCTCGCGACCCAGCGCCGGCGCTCCCCTGCACCCGCCTCACCCCTTCCACCCCGACATCGCTCCCCGCGCGTCGGCTTTGGGGCGCAAGCCCGGGTCCGCACGGCGCGGGCGGGCCTGGCATGCCATCGCCAGCCTTGCGTGCTCGCCATCGCCCTCGCTTTTCTCCGCTTTTGATGCGCTCCCGTCGCAGTCCGCCATCGCGTCCGCTCACGGCGCCCCCGCCCGCTCCATGTCCGGCCTGGTGGACCGCCTCACGGCCCTCGTGCCCGAGAAGCAGGCCGAGAAGAAGGCCGTGCTCGCCGCCCACGGCGACAAGGTCCTCGGCAACGTGACCGTCTCCCAGGCGTACGGCGGTGCCCGCGGCGTGCAGTGCATGGTGTGGGACACCTCGCTCCTCGACGCGGAGGAGGGAATCCGCTTCCGCGGCCACTCCATCCCCGAGCTCCAGGAGAAGCTCCCCAAGGCTCCCGGAGGCGATGAGCCGCTGCCCGAGGGCCTCATCTGGCTCCTTCTGACCGGCGAGCTCCCCACCGCGGAGCAGGCCAAGGAGGTCACCGAGATCATGCACCAGCGTGCTGCCCTCCCCGACCACGTGGAGCCCATGATCCGCGCCTTCCCCAAGTCCATGCACCCCATGACCCAGTTCTCCTCCGCCGTCCTTGCCCTCCAGACCGAGTCCAAGTTCGCCCAGGCCTACAAGAACGGCGTGCACAAGACCGAGTACTGGAAGCACACCCTCGAGGACGTGCTCGACCTCATGGCCAAGCTCCCCCGCGTGGCCGCCCTCATCTACCGGAACACCTACCACGACGGCACCATCGCCGACTACGACTCCTCCCTCGACTACTCCGCCAACTTCAACCGCATGCTCGGCTTCAACGACACCAACTTCGACGAGCTCATGCGCCTCTACCTCACCATCCACTCCGACCACGAGGGCGGCAACGTTTCGGCCCACGCCACCCACCTCGTCGGCTCCGCCCTCTCGGACCCGTACCTCTCCTTCTCCGCGGGCATGAACGGCCTCGCCGGCCCCCTGCACGGCCTCGCCAACCAGGAGGTGCTCGACTGGATCCTCGAGCTCCAGCGCACCTTTGCCGAGCGCAACGTGGAGGTCTCCCCGGAGACCGTGCGCGACTACACTTGGGAGACCCTCAACGCGGGCAAGGTGGTGCCCGGCTACGGCCACGCCGTGCTCCGCAAGACGGACCCGCGCTACACCTGCCAGCGCGAGTTCGCCCTCAAGCACCTCCCGGACAGCGAGCTCTTCAAGATCGTGTCCAGCGTCTTCGAGGTCGTGCCCGACGTGCTCACCGAGCACGGCAAGACCCAGAACCCGTGGCCCAACGTGGACGCCCACTCCGGCGTGCTCCTCATGAACTACGGCATGACCGAGAACACCTACTACACCGTCCTCTTCGGCGTCTCCCGCGCCATGGGCGTGCTGTCGCAGCTCTTCTGGGACCGCGCTCTGGGCATGCCCATCGAGCGCCCCAAGAGCCTCACCACCGAGTGGATCAAGAACAAGTTCGATTGAACCTTTCAAGCTCGCCATCCGCGGCGCGCCGGCTGGGCCTCACGCTGCGGCACGGCCGCTCCTCCCCTCTCACCTGCTGCTCGCCGTAGCGCGGGCGAGTGGGCGGGGAGCAGGCCCGCTGCTGCATGCGGCCCGGCCTGGCGAGCGCTGCGCTGAACACCCTCCTTGTGCCTGGGCACTGAAGCGAGGCCACGCCCCCGTGGCCATGCGAGCGACTATGCGTGCCGCCTCCACCCCCTTCGCCCCCTTTTGCTTTGTGCGTCCGGCGGCGGGACCCCGCGTGCGCTGTGCGACGACCGGCAAGCTGCGAGCGGCCTTGTCGCGCCCCCCAGCAAGCAGCTGCCGGTGTCGCTTCGCACCGGGGGGCGCATCCGGTTCGCAAGGGGGCGAGCAAGGGGGAGGGGGGATGGGGCGAGGGGCGCGTTGTGTGAGTGCGGACGGCACCCTGCTGCGCAGCTTTCCAAGCAACTGCAAAATCGGCACTCGCGCTTCCGCTCCAAGCGACCAAACAGCCGCGCCGCGCAATGAGTTTCGAGACACGTTCGAGGGGCCGCCTCGCCCGGCCTGAGCGCCACCGGCAGCAGTCGAGGCTGCCTCAGTGCATCGTCTTCCACTCCATGCCGTCAGGCGCCTGCCTGTCCTGGGAATAGTCCTTCTGCGTCACCTCCTCCCAGTTGGTCGACAGCACCGTGCCGCCGCTCTGCTGGAAGGACTTGTTCATCGCCCGCCTCGTCTCCGGCGTGCCGTTGGCGTAGATCTGCCGGAACAGCGCCTGGAGTGCCTCCTCGCCCTCCGGCTTGCCCTCCGCCTCCTCGGCCACGCGCTCAATGTCCTTCTCCATCGCGGCCCAGTCGGCGGGCCCACGCATCACGGGGCGCTTCGCCGCCTCGGCAGCGCCAGCAGCGTCAGCGGCAGCAGCTGCGGCCGCAGCCTCCGCCTCGGCGGCGGCGGAGCCTCGCAGCCCGCCGCCCACCACCGTGCCCTCTACGGCAAGCGACTCCCGCGGCCCATCAAGCCGCTGCAGGTCCCCCCACGCGACCGCGGGGTCCTTGCTCAGCGTGATCTCCACGTTCACGGACCCGGCTCGCACTCGAGGCGGCCCCGCGACCGAGCCTCCCAGCCTCAGCCGCAGGCGGCATCTCTGCTCCTCCGTGGCCCCCGGGGGCGTGTGGGGAATATCCACGACAAGAACCTGCACCGCCTTCGCCCCCGCGGCGGCGCCCGCCCCTGCCTCTGCCTTCTGCGCCGCCCCCTTCCCCTCCTCCTCCGCCGCCTCCTCCTCGATCACGATGCTGCCCTCAGGGAGCGGCCGCGCCGCACCCTTTGCAAACACGGTGATGACAACCTCGGAGCCGGTCTGGAACCAGTCGAAGCGCTTGCGGATGAAGCCCTGGGGCGCCAGGCCCGCGGCGAGGCGGGCGGGCGGCGCGCTGGCGGCTGCGGGCGCAGGGGCTGAGCTTGCCGCGCTGGCGGCCGTCCCCGGCGCTGCTGCCGTCTGCGCTGCTGCCGCGCCAGCCTCCTTGGCCCCCTCCTCCTCCTCCTCCTGCTCCTCTGCGTCCAGCTCCGCGACACATCGACGCAGCCACAGCGACGCGGTGCTCAGCAGGCGCCGTGGCGGCTCCGCCTCCTTGCCAGCGGCGGAGATGGCGGCTTCGAATGCCGCTTTCGCGGTTTCAAACTCGCCCATGCAGAAGCAAGCCTTGCTGCGACAACGAGTCGAATCGCAGCCGAAGCGCGGAGGCCGAGTCAGAGAGACCACCGGGGCGCCGCGCTCGCCGGCGCCGGCGAGCGCGAGCAGCATGCATCGGAATCGGACGCGTGGCAGCTTGTTCGAATCTCACCCCTTGCGAACCAGGTTGGCAGCCTCCGCCGGGTTGGACGCCAGGAGCAATTGGGCCACGGCGAGTGCCTCGTCAAAGTCTTCCGCGTCCATGAGGCGGTCGAACTCCACTCGGCGTGCGAGCGCCTCGTGCTCGGCACCCACCGCGCCCGGCTCAGCAGCGCCAGACACGGGTCGTCCGTCCAGCAGCTCCGCAAGCGACTGGTGAAGAGCGTCCATGGGGGCCCAGCAGCCTGACCGTGCGGCCGGTGCCGCAAGGCTCCTCGGCGCCTTGGCACCGGACTGCGTGGGCGGCAGAGGCGGAATTCGTCGGCAGAGGAGCGAGAGAAACAACCGACGATTTGCAACGGCGCCGCCCCGCGGCTGGCCGCCGCTGCACCCGCTTCCCGAAGGGGTCTTTTGCGCAGCCATGCAGGTGCGTCCCTCCTTTTCCTGGCAGCGCCGCTTGCCATTGCCGTGCAATGGTGCCGCGCCCGCAGGCCCGCGAAGGCCGCGGCCATTGACGCTCGCTCTGTGCTCTCCTTTGCTTTGCCCGCGCCAGGGCGCGCGCGCCGGCGCGCGCGCCCCTCCCCCTTCCGGCACATGCTACCATGCTGGTGGTCCCGCTTCGCTGATGCGCGCGACGCGCCGGGTTTTGGCTGCCCTCCTCCCCCCCGCCGCTCGTCTGCGCAGATTGAGGAGGTCTCCTCGACGGAGCGCGCGCAGCGCATTGCAGTTCACACCCACGTCCGTGGCCTGGGCCTGGACGAGTCCGGCCGGGCCTTGAGCACGGCCACGTCGGGCCTCGTTGGCCAGGCCGCAGCCCGCGAGGTGAGCACAAACGCATTCCCCGCAGAGCAGCCGCGGCCCCGGGCCCGCTCGCCCCCGCCACGGCGGCGGCACTGCTGCGCGCCCCAGCGCCTCCCTGGCGCGAAGATGGGCATCGGCGTCTGAAGCACTGCTGCGCCCTCGTCGGGACGCGGGCCGTGCAGCCAGGCATTGCGGTTGCGTGTTCCATTGTTGCCGTTTGAACTCCCCCCTTTGCCGGTGAGCCCGCCCTCTCCGCAGGCTGCCGGCATCGTTGTGGAGCTCACCCGCGGGAAGAAGATGGCGGGCCGTGCTCTTTTGCTGGCTGGCGCTCCCGGGACGGGCAAGACCGCCATGGCGCTCGCTGTGGCGCAGGAGCTCGGCCCCAAGGTGCCCTTTTGCCCCATGGTGGGGAGCGAGGTGTACAGCAGCGAGGTGAAGAAGACGGAGATCCTCATGGAGAACTTCCGCCGCGCAATCGGGCTGCGCATCAAGGAGAGCAAGGAGGTGTACGAGGGCGAGATCGTGTCCCTCAAGCCCGAGGAGCAGGAAGACCCCCTGGGCGGATACAGCAAGTCCGTCTCCCACGTCCACGTGACGCTCAAGACCACCAAGGGCAGCAAGACCCTCAAGCTGGACCCCAGCATCTACGACTCCCTGGTGAAGGAGAAGTGCCGCCCCGGCGACGTCATCTACATCGAGGCCACCACCGGCGCCGTGAAACGCGTGGGCCGCTCGGACAGCTTCGCCGCCGAGTTCGACCTCGAGGCCGAGGAGTACGTGCCGGTTCCCAAGGGCGACGTGCACAAGAAGAAGGACATCGTCCAGGACGTCACGCTGCACGACCTCGACATCGCCAACGCCAAGCCCCAGGGTGGCCAGGACCTCATGTCCGTCATGGGGTCCCTCGTCAAGCCCAAGAAGACGGAGATCACGGAGAAGCTTCGCCGCGAGATCAACAAGGTGGTGAACCGGTACATCGACACTGGCGTGGCAGAGCTCGTCCCCGGCGTGCTCTTCATCGACGAGGTGCACATGCTCGACATCGAGTGCTTCACCTACCTCAACCGCGCCCTCGAGTCCTCCCTCTCCCCCATCGTCATCTTCGCGACCAACCGCGGCATCTGCACCATCCGCGGCACCGACGTGCTCGCCCCGCACGGCATCCCCGTGGATCTGCTGGACCGCATGCTCGTCATCCGCACCATGCCCTACTCGCTGGAGGAGACGGCGCAAATCATCGCCATCCGCGCCCAGACAGAGAGCATCCGCCTGCACGAGGAGGCGCTCGCCGTCCTGGCGGAGATCGGGTCGAAGACGTCGCTGCGCTTCGCTGTGCAGCTGCTGACGCCTGCACGCATCCTTGCCGGCCGCCAGGGGCGGGAGGACATCATCGCGGAGGACGTGCGCGAGATTGAGGACCTCTTCTTCGACGCCAAGGCCTCGGCCAAGGTGCTCGCCGCCGAGGCCTCTCACTTCCTCAGCTGAGCGCCTCCCCGCGCGCCTTTCACCTGCCAAAGCTGCCCCCCTCCGCGAGGGTCTTCCCTGGTTCAGTGTGCCCTTCTTTGCGTGAACTGTCACGCCCCCGAGAACAACGACGCCATGCAAGCACTCAGGATTCGCTGGCGCTTGCGGCCGCAAGCCGCCCACGCAGCGCGGGCTCTGTCAGGCTGCGCCAAATGCAGGCGAAAGCAGCCACTGCGACGTGCGAGTGTGGAGTGGAAAGCGTGTGAGCGTGGTGGATGATGCAGGGCAGGACAGTGCTGATCGCTAAGCATTGCGGGCGAGGGGCTGCAGCGGTGGAAGAGAGGGGGGATTCAGGGGGCGGGAAGAGAGAGACGGCGCGCATGCAGCGCCGCGCTGGCGACGCGCTGCGCCTCCGCCCTGCCCCCCCCCCCCCCCCCCTCTCAACGCCCTCCTCCACGCACACTGTCCTCTGATGCGAGCCAGGACAGTCTACAGCCACACAAGTCATAAAATCAGCACGCGCACGTGCCCCGCGAGCCGGTGCAGATGCCAGGCCCTCAAAAGCCGCCAGCACGCTCGCGGAGGCACAGCCCAGAGCACGTGACGTGGGAGGCCGGAGGCGGGGGCGGGAGAGGCCCGCCAGGCTCCAGCTGCTCAGTAGTAGGTGTTGCGGGCGAGCCAGCCGTACTCCATGATGACCTGCTGGCCCTGGCGGCGCGCCACCGAGGTGGAGCGCATGATGGACTTGCGGATCTCGTCGTACAGGAAGATGACGACGGAGAAGGGGGCGGCCGGGAGCCAGTGGGTGAAGCGTAGGGGGCGCACGAAGATGACCTCAAGGCCCGGAGTGTAGCACAGGAAGGCGGCGAGGAGGGTCTCGAGCACGAGGCCGAAGTTCATGGCGGGGTTGCGCATGCGCTGGTGGTAGATGGAGAGCCAGCGAGTCTTGCAGATGAGGAGGTCGGCCCACTGCACCACCACGATGGACACGAAGTAGGCGCACTGGGCGTGCTGGAGGGCCTCACGCTGGATCATGCGGGACGCCACGTTGACGATGTAGCTGCCGTCCGCGGTCTGGCGGGCGAGGGAGACCGGGTCGAGGGTCTCGCTCACCGGCGGGGGCACGAAGGTGGCGCGGCTGAAGGTCTTGTCGGACCCGATGGCCTGGCGGACCAGGTTGTCTGCGAGGGTGGAGCCCACAGCGGCGTCGTCCGTCTGGGAGGTGGGGTCGATGACCCAGGTTCCGGGCTGCTGGATGGTGAAGAACACGAGGTCAGTCACGGACGGGCCCGCGCCGGGCACGCCATCCTCCTTGTAGTCCCACGCGAGCCAGGCGTCGCGCCAGAACGGGCTGGTGCGGGAGCGCCACGGGGTGTACTCGACGAAGCCGGCGTCCTTGAGCGCCAGGATGGACTCGCGGGTGTTCACGGGGAGCCTGCCGGTGTAGTCGACGTAGGAGGCAGGGTTCTCCACGTCGAAGGTGTTGGTGGGCGCGGTGAGCTCACCGACGAAGTTGCGCGAGGGGAAGTCGCACTGCTCGATGGAGCCGTGGATGGACGGGTCCCAGAAGAGGAAGCCGGCGTTGATGGCGTCCTGGGCGTCGGTGGAGGCGGAGTAAGCCACACCGTCGAGGTTGCGCCACACGCCGCCGTTGAGCTTGCAGTACATGACCTGCTTCGCGAAGTTGTCGTTGGCGCCGAGGCCGGGCAGGGTGTGCGGGGCAAAGCCGTAGTCGTTCATGACCACGATCCAGGTGAAGAAGCCAGCGGCGGCCTGGATGACGCCGATCTGCAGGTAGGCGAAGGACACGAGCTTCTTGGTCACGAGGCGATCGACGAGCGAGTCGCGAGGCGGACGGCGCATGATGTCGGCCTCCTTGGCCTCCCAAGCCATGGAGATGGCGGGCACCATGTCGGTTCCGAGGTCGATGAAGAGGATGAGCACGGTCGAGAGCGGCAGCGGGGTCTGGATGGTGATGAAGCAGAGGAAGGGGGCGATCTCGGGGATGTTGGACGAGAGGGTGTACGCGATGGACTTCTTGAGGTTGTCGAAGATAAGGCGGCCCTCCTCCACGCCGCGGACGATGGAGGCGAAGTTGTCATCCAGCAGAATCATGTCGGCGGCGCCCTTGGTCACGTCGGTGCCGGCAATGCCCATGGCAACTCCGATGTCGGCCTTCTTCAGAGCGGGTGCGTCGTTCACGCCGTCGCCGGTCACGGCCACGACCTCCTTCTCGAGCTCCTGGAACGCCTTGACGATCTGCAGCTTCTGGGACGGAGAGGTACGCGCGAACACGATCTGGGTGTGGTTGAAGATGAAGGACCAGAAGGGGCGAAGCTCCTCGGTGCTGGCGGCGGGGATGCACCAGCCGGGCACGACGATGGCGTTCTCCTCCACGAGGTCCACCTTCTTGCCCTCGTCGAACCAGGCCTTGAGGTCGTAGCGAGCGGGGTCGGGGTCGACGATGAAATCGCCGCCGTCCGGGCGAAGCGCGGGCTTGCCCTTGACCATGCGCCATCCGAGAGTCTTGGGGCGGTCGGTGGTGAAGATGTTGACCATGCGGGCGATGGCGGAGGCGGTGGTGGGGTGGTCACCGGTCACCATCACGACGCGGATACCGGCGCGCTGGCACGAAAGCACGGCGTCGGGCACGGCGGGACGGGGGGGGTCGATGAGGGCGACCATGCCGACGAAGACGAGCTTCTTGTGGGCGTGCTTCCGGAAGTCAGCGAGCACCTCGGGGTCGTCGCCTTCGGACAGGCGGGCCTCGATGGCGCGGTGCACATCGGTGTCCTTGTCCTCGCCCATGGGGAAGTTCATGGCGGAGCCGTCGAAGGGGTGGGGGGGGACGCCGTCCTTGTCGGCCTCCTGGCTCCGGTCCTTGGGGAACGCGGGGGTCTCTTCGGGGGTCATGTCGTACTTGGCAAAGGCGAGCACGCGGCGGCCCTTGCGCATCAGGCGGTCGAGGCGGTTGTCGATGTCCTTGCGGTCCGACTCGCTGAGGTCCACGGTCTTGCCGTCCTTGACCATCCGGTCGCAGCGGCCGAGCACGCGGTCAGGGGCGCCCTTCATCCACACGCAGTAGCGGCTCGGCTCGCTGGAGCCGACGGGGGTCATGTTGGTGATGTTCACGTGGTACTTGTTGGTTGAGTTGAAGGGGATGACGCCCTTGGCGCTGGCGGGGTTGACCGAGCCGCGGTTGGGGTAGATGCTGCGGCGCTTGGCCACAAGGTCGGTGCCGTAGGGCCCGGCGGTGCAGTACTTGACGGACGACGGGTCGTCGGTGGTCACGACGGGGAGAGGGCCGGTAGACGGCTTGTACGCGTCCGGGCTCATGTACTGGGCGAGCTTGATCATGGCGGCCTCGGAGGCGTCGCCGTCAATGCCGTTCCAAGCCACAACGGGGAGGGCGGTGGGGCTGCGCTTGGTGAAGAAGGGGGTGACCCGGTCGCCGGTGTACTGGCCCTCGCCGGTGAAGGTGGCGGTGGTGTTGAGGCACAGAGCGTCGTAGAACTCCATCCAGGACGCGCTCTTCTCGCACACGGCAGAGAGGTCCTCGAAGCGGTCGGCTCCGGGGTCCACGAAGTCGGTGCGGTAGATGGTCTTGTCGAAGACGACCTCGGCGCAGGTCATGCGGTTCTGGGTGAGGGTGCCCGTCTTGTCGGAGCAGATGCAGGTGGTGGAGCCGAGCGTCTCGACGGACTCCATGTTCTTCACGAGCACGTTCTTGTTGAACATGGCGCTGGCAGTCAGGGAGAGCGACACGGTCACGGTGGCAAGCAGACCCTCGGGCACGTTGGCCACGATGATGCCGATCATGAACACGAGGTTGGTGATGGGGTCGGTGCCGAGCGCGAAGCCGATGATGAAGAAGGTGATGCCGAGGAAGATGGCCACGGCGGACACGATGCTGATGAAGTGGTGGATCTCCTTGTTGATCGGGGTGTCCTCGTTGGCGGTACCCTCAGTGAGCTGGGCAATCTTGCCGATGAAGGTCTCGTCGCCAGTGCGCACGACGACGCCCACGGCAGACTTGTTCTTTGCGTCCGTGCCGAAGAACACCATGTTGGTGGCCTCCTTGGGGTCGGTCTCGGTGTTGAGGCGGCTGCGCTCGAGCACATCCGGCTCGCCAGTCAGGGGGGAGTTGTCGACGCCGAAGCCGTCGCCGGAGAGGAGGCGGATGTCAGCGGGGATCTTCTTGCCCTGGTTCAGGTACACGACGTCGCCGGGCACCAGGTACTTGGCGTCGAAGTGCAGCGAGGAGTTGTGGCAGTTGTACTTGACCCAGCTGTCCACCTCCTTGTCCTTTCCGGCCAGCGTCGGGCGCTGATCGGTGAGGACGAGGATCTCCTCGCGGAGCAGCTTCTCGAAGGAAGACATGAGGGAGGCAGCCTGGCTGTTCTGCGAGTACGAGAAGATGCCGGTCACCAGCACGACAGTGGCGAGCACGATGCCGAGGGCGAGGTTGTCGGCCTCGTAGCGGAGGAAGTAGCCGATGATGCAGAGGACAGCGCCGAACCACAGGAGGAGGGCGAAGAAGCCGGTGAGCTCCTCGAGGAACTTGAGCCACTCCGGCTTCTCGCCGGCCTTGGTCAGCTCGTTGAGCTTGGTGAAGTCGTTGGTGAGCAGGGCACGCTGCGTCTTGGTCAGGCCGTACACGCCCTCCACGGTGGCGTCGTTCATGGCCTGGGTGGCCTTGTCCAGGTCGTACTTGCCCTCAACGAGGCCCACGCGGGCGAGCATCTCCCTGGCGTCATCCTCGTCCACGCCATGCACGCGCTGCACGTGCTCGTTCATCTCGCGGATGATGAGCGTGTTGAGCTGCGCGAACTGGCTGCCCACGAGGTCGGACTTCTTGGTCGAGGCAAGGTGCACGCTGTCAGCGGCAGTGCCTCCGTCGGGCTGCGGGGCGGGACGAGCGTGGGTGCGGAGGGGAGTGGCAAGCGACGGGTGGGGCGAGGCATGCGGGGCAGGCGCGGCGCGGGCGCGGGCTCGGAGCTCGGAGCTCGGAGCTCGGGCAGCAATTTGGTCGATCGCCTGCCAGGGAGCAACGGCAAGCAGGACTCAGAGGCGCAGATCCGCGCGAAGCGGAACTCACGCCGAGGCGGTACTGGGCCTTGGCCACCGACGAGTCGCCTGCGGCAGCACGGGCAGCGCGGAGAGGGGCACGGGAATCGCATTGGGCGGGCCCTGCGCTGCGGGAGGGCGCCGGGGGCGCCGCGCGGGCTGGCGCGGCCGGGGGTTGCGCGCGCGAGTCCCACGGAGCCCAAGCCCCATACCCTGCCGCGCGCCGCGCGCCCCGCGGCCGCTCCCCCGCGGCCGCTCCACCAGGCAGCAGGGAGCTCACCACCGGGGCCATCCGCCTCCTTCTCGGCCGTGCGGCAGAAGCACCGGCAGCAAATCAGGTACATGAACGCGCGAGCCAGGAACGTAGGAATCCCGATGAACAGCGCGTGGAAGAAGAGGTCATCGCAGGAGCCCGCGGTCTCCACCGACCGGGTGTGGCCCATCGAGGGCGAGGTCCCGATAGAACCTCCACTCATGGCAGCCTTTGGCGGGCGGCAGCGGGCCCGAAGATGTGATCCGAGCCGCCGTCCCGCGCAGAGACAAAGACGTCTGCCGCCGATCGCAAAACGGGTGTTCTTCGCGATCTGGGGCGCGCTCTGCCGGGGCGCGTCCGCCGTGTGCGATTTGTGTGGCGCCTGGGCGCCGCGCCGGGCTGCGTGCTGCGGGCCAGCAGCGGCCCGCCCTTGGGCCCAAGCCGGCATGCTCGCGGCCTTCCGGCCAGCGGGCCGCTGCGGGGCTGTTGTCGCGACGGCCATGCGCGCGCGCGGCGCAATTGCAAGCGGCTGCTCCGCGCTCGCACTCGCGGCGCCGGGCCACACAGCACAGCACTCCACGCTCCCGGGTGCCAGCATGGCCGCGCGAGGGCGCACCTTCGTTAGCTACTTTGTTCCCCACGACGGTGACGTGGAGGAGCACCCCAACGTGTTCCGGGTGGACAGGCCCGTCGCAGAGGTCCGACTCCGGGACATTCGGGACGTGAGACAGGCCGCCCTGAGGCGGCTCTGGCCCGCACGGCCGCCACGCCCGCGCTCTCGAGGCTGCTGCCTCGGCTGCCTGTGGTGTGGGCGGGCCCCGCCGGTGCTCGGAGCGGCGGCGCCGCGAGCGCTGCGAGCCCGACGCCGATGGCTCAACCTGGCCGGCGAAGCCAGATCTGGGCGGCCTCCACCCCCGCCGCCGTGCTGACCCCCCTGGCCTGCCCGACCGGCGCATGGCTTCGCTCGCAGGCGTTCCCCCTGCCGGGAGAGTACCTTTTCCGCTTCAAGGCGCAGTTTGGCAAGACGCACGGTGAGGCCTGCGCGCACGGCGGTGCCAGCGTTGCGGCCAGGAGTGTGCGCCTCGGCCGGCCACCGCCCTGCGCCCTCCCCGCCCCCCGCCCCGGCCTCGCAGTGTGGCTGGATCTGACGGATGACGATGCCGCCGTGCCTCGCTTTGAGGGGAGCATCGTCTCCAAGGTAGCGCGGCTTTCCTTTGCGGCTTCGGCTGGCTCAGAGCCCCTCCTCCCTGCGGCCGCGGCGAGCAAGGGCGTCAGCGCCAGCTCGCAGAGGGGTGCCGCCACTGCAGTCGCCCCGGCCCCGGCCCCGGCCGCGGCGCCGACGTCTGTGCCGCGCGCCGGCCGGGGGACGAGCTCTGGCAAGGGCGCGCCCGCCGCTGTCCCGCGCTCCGCTGCAGCGGCCGCCGCCCCCACCGCCTCCGCTGCCCGGAGCGGGAGCGATGCCGGGGGCGCGGACGGAAACCTTGACGACATCTTCGGCAGCGATGACGCACCAGCAACGGACGGCTCCAGCACCGGGCGGGGCACTCCCGGCGGCGCGGCTGCCGCGGGCTCCAGCGAGCACGACGGCGCGCTGGACGGCCTGTTTGACGCTCCGGCGGTGCCCGCCGAGCCGGCGACGCGCGCTACGCCCCCCCCTCAGCAAGACGACCCAATGGGGGGCTCGCGCCGCGGCAGGGCTCCCGTTCCGCTTGCGCACTCCATGGCCCGCGGCGGCCGCGGCACCCCTACTGGCAGCATGAGCGGCAGGGGCACCCCGACGTCCACCGCGCCCCCGCCGCGCGGCGGCTCCGGGCCCCGCAATTTTTCCGACCTGGTAGACTTCTGAGCGAGCCGCCCGCGACAGGCGCTTTGGGACGAGCGCGCGTGCGTGCGCGTGCGTGCGCGTGCGTGCTAGGGTGCGTGTGTGGAGCCTTGCAATTGCTTCGTATGGAGAGGGGAGGGCCGAACGACGAGTCGCCGGCGCGTGTGCGGGCAGCTGCAGCTGTGAAATCACTCTCTCGCGGCTCCAGGGCAGCACGCGCGACCCAACCCAACGGCAGCACGCTTGGGGGGCGGTTGGCGAGCTGGCGGCTGGCTGTGGCAAGAAAGACTAGAATTGGGCGCGGCGGGAGCGGCGGCTGGAGGCCGCTGCACCAGCGCGTGCGCAGAGGGAGAGAGGGACAGACACTCACACACAGCCGGCGACATAGCAAGGTGTGAGATCCCGGGGGGTTGCGGGGACGGGGGCACGTGCACGCGGCGACAAGCTGGCGCTGGGCTGGTCAAGGCCTGTGCGGTGGAGGCGCGCGGCGGGCCGCTCAGGCGGACCTGCGCTCGTCGGCCATCTCCTTGTGCGCGCGCGCCACCTCGGCCTGCGCGGCTGCCATGGCAGCGTCGACGTCCTCGTCGCCACCGGTGACGGCGCGCTTGCCGTCGAGCATGGCCGGGGCGGTCTCGACGGGCGCAGCGAGCACGGCCTTGGCGTGCATGCGGAGGGCGGCGACCTCGTCCTCGAGCTCGAAGGTGGCGGAGTCGCGGAACGGGTCCAGGGCAGCGACCTCCGACTGCAAGGCGAGCTGGTCCTCCTCGCTCTGGGCCGCCGCTGCACGAGCGGCAAGGTCCACGAGGTAGGCGTGGGCGCGAGGGTCCTCCTCGGCGAGCATCTGGGTGATCTCGGCCGCCATGTCGGCGCGCTCGCCGCGGGTGGCCGCGAGCTCCTGCACGGCGACACCAACGCGGCCCAGGGAGCCGAGGGCGGCGTAGTAGGCGTCCTCTGCAGCGTCCGCCTCGGCCTCGGCCGCCTCGCGATCCAGCTGCGCCTCCTCGTCGAGGTACTCCTGGGCGCGGAAGAGGCCCGAGTTCGCCGCGGGCTCGGACAGCTTCATGTACTCCTGCACGTCCGCGGTGAAGCCGGGGAGGGGCTGGGCCGGGTCGTGGTAGTGGGCGACCTTCCACTCGTACTCGTGGTCCTGCTGCTCAAAGGCCTCGACGTTCTCGCTGATCAGCACCTGCTCTGCGTGCACCTGGGAGAGCTCCGCCTGGACAGCGGCCTCGCTCCGCAGCACTGCCATCTCGTCCTCCGTCAGCTTGCGCAGGGGCTTGGCGGGGTTGCCGGTCCAGAGGGAGCCGGCCTCCACCTTGGCCCCGGCCGGGACCACGGCCCCGCCGTCCACGAAGGCATCCTTGCCGACGTGCGCGCCAGGGAGCACGCGAGCTCCCATGCCGATCATGCACCCCTCGTCCAGGGTCGCTCCCTCGACAAAGGCGCCGGCGCTGATGCAAACGTCGCGGCCGACAACCACGGGGGCGCCCGAGCGGCCGGAAACGGTGGCGCAGTCGTGCACAGATGAGCCCTCGCCGATGGTGACAGCGCCCTGGTCGCCTGCGTTGCGCCGCGATCAGGCGGGGCGCGGGTCAGCGGCGGCGCACACACGAGCAAAGGGGGGTCGCAACGGCGCGGCGAAAAGCTAGCACAGCAAAGAGCGCGTGCGCGCACGGCCAGGCCAGCCCCAAACCCGAGCCGATCGAGGCAAACGCGTGGGACCCCTCCCAGGCTCTAGACTCCGCGCCACGGGGAGCGGGGGCTTGAAGCGAGCGCTGGCAGCGATGAGCGCGCTGATTGGACGCCGGATTCGGCACGGGCACTGGCGCGCGCGAGCCTCGGCGCTCACCGCGGACGATGGCCCCGTACCACACGGAGGAGCGTGCCATCATCGTCACATCTCCCACCACGGTGGCCGTGGGGGCCACGAACGACTGAATCCCCGAGTCCAGCTCCTTGCCGCCGAAGCGAACGACGCGCGTGGAGCGCACAACTGCGACCGCGGGGCGGGCGGAGGGGGGAGAGGGCACGGAGCAGGGCGACGCATGGCGGCTGGGGAGCGCAGCTTCATGCCCTGGACGAGGCCCGCGCCACAGCCGGACGGCTCGCGGGCCGCCGGGCGGCCGGGCGGCCGGAGGCGCCCGACGCGAGCCTGGCCATCCGCAGGGGACGGGCTGGCCCCGGCGGGCGCGCGCGCCGGCGGCGCAGGTCGGCCGGCTGCCCCCGGGCGGAGGGGCCGCAGATTGCGGGGCTGCGCGAGCGGCGGGGGCTGGGCGTTCCGGGCGGCGCCGGCAGCGGGCGCGGCAGCGGGATGCGCGCCTGGCCGGCAGGGCGCGAGAGGCGATGACAGCCGCTGCTCCGCGGCCTTGCTCCCGGCCTGGGCCCTCGCCAGCGCGGCCGCGCGCGGGGCCGCGACGCTGGCACCGGGGACCGCATCAGCGCGCCGATGCCCCTGCGCGCGGGCCGGAGGCACTGCGCTCGCGCGGCAGCGCTCACGCTTCTCGGTGAAGGCGTCCGCGCCCTGCATTGCCGAGCCGGCGCCGTCGATGACGCGGCCGAGCGTGCGGAGAGCGGCTCCGACCGGCTTGAGCATCATGGTCACAGGCAGCAGACCTCCGCGCGGGGGTCCTCGCGCACCGGTGCGCCCGCCCGCCCGCCCGCCGGCCCGGCGCAGTCCGGCTGCTTGCAGAGGACGACGTCACGAGCCGCCGTAGTTGCGCGGCCTATTTGGGCCCGGCTGCGAATCCGCAGTCCCGCCCGCGGCTCTGCAAGCCTCGGAGGCGCCCGCAGACCGGGAAAACAGGCTAGCTGGGCTCGGCTGGGGCCTGCGCGCGCGCACCCTCGCGGCAGCGGCGGCTGCGGCGGCGACTGCGGCAGCGCTGAGAGTATGCAACGGTCCTTGCGGAGCGCGGGCGTCTCGGCCCTCCGGGCGCTGCGCAGCTTGCCGCAGGCGACAGCCGGCGCATCCACAGGTTCCGCGCCTCGAGCCATGACTGGCCTGGCGGCGCCGCCCACGCAGCTGCTGTCGGGGGTGCACATGAACGACGCGCCGTTCTTCCCGCTGCTGCCCTCCCCGCCGCCCCGGGGGGATGCAGCCGCGGACTCGGCCAGCATCCAAGTTCCGGTCCTCGGAAACGGCGGGGTCGAGCTCGTGAAATGCGGCATCAACGAGGCGGCGGCCACCCTTGCGGCCCATGCGGACGAGGCGCTCGGCCTCGCGACGGGCTCGGCTCGCGTGGTGTTTTCGGACGACGGGTCTCGCGTTCCGAGCGCGCTTGCCGTGCGGGATCTGCTCCCCCACTCTTGGGCCATCGTCGCGGACGGGGCGGTCATCGCCAAGTTCGCCCCCGCCCGCTCGGCGAGAGGGGCTGCTGCCTCGCGGACCATCCCGGCCATGACCCTGGCTCTGGGCCACGGGGGCGCCAAGGGCGCGGACGAGTCGGCCCTGCTTGACGCCGTGCGCTCGCGCCTGCGCGCCATGCGCGACGGCATTGCCATCGCGGCTCCCGGCGAGGGAGCAGACGCGGTGGACGGATCAGACCCCGCCTCGGCTGGCCGCGCCGGCGCGGCAAGCGCCGTGGGCCTCCCATCGGCAGAGGAGGCCGCGGCGGACTCGGAGGCCAGCGTGCCCCGCCGCCGCGCCGTTCGCTTCCCCGAGTTCGTGCAGCTCGTCCGCGATGCCATGGCGACGGGCGGCTATGCGGACGCCCACCCGTCCTTGCCGGGCGCGCGTGAGCACCTGGCGGACCAGTCGGGGACGGAGACGGAGGGATTCACTGACGCGGACCTGGCAAACAGCGTGGCGTCGGCGAGGGGTCCCCGCGACGCACGCCTCCGCGGCAGCGAGCGGGGCCTCATCCGGGTGGCCCGCGCCCTGGCGGCCGAGCTTGAGCGGGCAGGGGAGGTGGTGCGCGTGCGTCACAGCGCAGACAGCGCCGTGAGGGACACGCTGGTGCTGATCCGCCCTGAGGACAGCCAGGGCATGGCAGCGGCGCTGGACGTTGACGGCACCCTGGTGCGCGAGGAGGTGGAAGCCAAGGCCGAGGAGCTCGCGCGGCTGCTGGAGCGCGTGGAGCGCATGGACGCCACCGGCCGCTCCATCTCGGCGGCGGCGCGCAAGCAGTCCCGCACCATCGCCGTCACCGCCGGCGTGCTCATGGTGGCCCAGTACGCGGCCATCTTCCACCAGATCTACTCCGTCAGCTGGGACGTGATGGAGCCCCTCTGCTACTTCCTGGCCCAGACATACGCCATCGGCGCCTACGCCTACTTCCTCGCCACGAGGGCGGAGCCCGACAACGCTGGCATCTTCGGCTGGGTGGTGCAGCGCCGCCGGGCGGCCATGCACAAGGACCTCGCCTTCCAGCCCTGGCAGGACGTGCAGGCCTTCGACGCGAAGCGCGCAGAGCTCGTTCGCCGGGTGGCCTCCATCAGGGACGAGGTGGCCGTGCTGCTGGCGCGCCTGGGGTTCTCGGCCGACGATCTCGACCAGCTGTCGGCCGCCTCCCTCGCGGCTCCGCTGGCGGCGGTGGCGCTGGAGACGGGACCAGCCGAGCACAGCGTGCACGAACAGCCGCCGAGGCCGTGAGCGCCGCCGCTGCCAGTCGAGTGCGTGTGTTCGTGAACGAGTGAGGGCGCGACGCCCCGCCGCCCATCCCCTTGCCCGCCCCCTTCCCCTGTGGGGAGGACCGCCGGGCGGGGTTCAGCGGGCGAGTCAGGGCGACTTGCGTGGCCGTGCTTGCGTGAGAAATTCCTGCCGCGAGTTGCCAAGGCAGGCACACAGCCGTGCGGGGCAGAGGCGTGTTCGGGTGCGGGGCAGCCACACGCAGGGTCAGTGTCAAAGGCACACACAAACACACACACACACACACAAACACACGAGCGGATGAATGAGGTGGTGGGGAGGGAGGGAGGGAGGGAGGGGGCCTTGGAAGGTCCCAGCAGCGGGCCCGTCGGCCAAGCGCCGGGGCCGTGCAGCCACGTAGGCAGGCGGGCGGGCCAGCGCTGCGCAAGCGACGAGCTCAGGCCTTGGGCGGGCGGAGGCCGAGGACGCCGCCGACGTAGCGGCGCACGATTGGCAGCTTGGGGCTCAGCTCGAGCAGGACGAGCACGCCTACATTGATCACGAGGTGCGGCAGGCTGTACCCCGTCACTTCGCAGGTGATGAGGAAGAGCAGCGCGGGCACAGTGATGAGCACCCGGCGCGCGGGGGTCCACAGCTTGCCGCCGTCAATCTGGTCCCAGATGGAGATGTTCGCCAGCAGAGGCTGGTCGTCCGCGACTGGGGAGCCGCGCGCAACGTGGAACGCGACGAATGTAAGCTGCAGGAGCGGGGAAAGCAAGCGGGGGGTCGTGGGAGCCGTGGCGAGGGCGGGCCACCACGATGAGCGCGTGCGAAGGCAGCCAGCTCTCCGCGCGTCGCTGGGCGGCAGCGCAGGCTGCCGGCGCACCGACGGGCTGCACGGCGGAAGGCGCGTCCCGGTTCGTGCTCACCATGCCGTGGAGCACGTGCGTGGCCGTCCACGCAACATGGGCGTCGCGGTCACCGTTGGCAAGGGGAAAGCCGATGTGGCCGAGGAAGAAGCGGGCCAGCAAGAGCGCGATGAGGTAGGTGGGCAGGACCATGGGGGTCGACATCCAGGACACGTTCACATTCCCGTGGCCGTCCATGGCTTGCTCGAGGCCGCGGCCCAGTCGTAGTGCGCGCGCGCGCCCGCTCGGGCGGTGCTGACAGTTCGACCCGATCGCCCTTGCTCTGCAAACGCGGTGCTCGGAAAAACACGCGCGAGCGCGCGCCGCACAGTCGGTCGACGGCGCGACCGCACTCCCCGGCGCACGCTGCCAGTGGGGGCAAGCCGAGTCACACCCACGGCGGGAATGTTCGTTCGGGCAGCGCGCGCCGGCGCAGGAGTGCGCCCCTGGCTGCGGGCGCGGGTGCTGTCCACAGCGTCAGGCGCAGGCGACGGCGGCGCCTCTGGGTCACGGGGGCCCCTGTCCGCGCCGTTGTACGTTGCTGGCGCCAAGGTCTGGGAGATCATCCGGGGAGCCATGGCGAGCGGGGGCAGCGAGCTCACAGTGGGCCAGCTCCTGGAAACTCGCCGTGAGTGATTGCTGTTCCGCCGTTCCACTCGCGCGAGTGTCCGCGCCACGGGCCCCTGCGTCGCGCACGGCTCACGCTCGCGCGTATGGAGTGCGTGTCTCATTGCTGTCTGCTCGCAGGGCCGGGGCGGAAGTCCCTCTTTGCCGTCGCGGAGCACGACTCCGCGCACACAGCCCTCGCGCTCATGCTGCAACATCACGTCAGCTGCGTTGCGGTGCTCCGCGAGGACTCCGAGCCGTCCGTGACGGACGCCCCTCCGGCCCTGGTGGGTATGCTCACGCTCTCTGACTTTCTGGAGCGTGTTGCGCTGCCCAAGGCCGACTCCGGCGCTGTGACGTGCGGTCAAGTGATGACCCCCGCAGAGAGCGTGGCTTACGTCTTCGCCGACAACAGCTTGCAGTCGTGCCTCTCCATCATGGCCGAAGTGCGCTGCCACCACCTTCCGGTCCTCAGCGCCGAGCCGTCGGAGGGAGGCGTGCTGCTCGGCGTCGTGGCGATGGAGGAGCTGCTGGGGCTGACGGCTGAGGCCCGCTCGCAGAGCAGGGGGGCGCTCGCGGAGACGATCGCGCGCCTGCCGGGGCTCGCGTCGGTGCCCCGCGCTGAGGCTGGCAAGCGTGGCGGTGTCGCGCCGCGGGGCGAAGGCGCGGGCGAGGGCGCCGCGCGCCCTGGCAGAGCACCCCCAGGCAGAGCCTGAGCCGGCGCGTCCAACGGAGGCCACCACAGCGGCCGAGCAGTGAGTGTCTGGGTGTGCGAATATGTGATTGTGTGAGCGTACGGTCGGCGGGCGGGGGCGGTCGATGGAGCGATCGAGAGCGCCTTCGGCTCGGCCTGGCTCCGTTGGGGGCTCGGCCAATAGCACCGCAACTGACCGCGCGAACCAAACCCGCTGCTGGCTCAGCCGCGCGCGCAGCTGGTGCCGCAGCCACGGCTGTCACGCATTCAAGAAGTGCGGGCGCGACGCCTCCCCTCGCAGGCTCCAAAACACGAATGCACGCACAAACCGACGGCGCAAGGCCTCGTCGTCGGGGGCGCTCGATACCTCAGCGCTTCCCCGCAGCGATGGCTGCGTGGGCCGCCTTGCGGATCGCCGAGGAGGCCTTCTCGGAGCCGCTTCCGGGGCTGGCACGGCGCAGGACCTGCAGCCATGAGTCCACCCTGGCCCGCATGCGGGTGTGCAGAGCGGCCTTGGCGGCCTTGATGTGGTAAAGAAGGAATGCGCGAAGCAACACGAGCTTGTCGACCGCCTGCGAGAGCTTCGCAGGGGTCTCCACGTGGCTCTTGAGGAGGGTGATGCTGACAAACCCGACAGCGTTGGGACCCAGGGTCACGGCAGTGTCCCTGGTCTCGGCAGGCGGGGCATCGATGTCGTAGAAAATCGCCGAGGGAGCGGCGGGCACCTTCCTGCCCGCCTCGGCCAGCTCTGACGCGATGACGCGGCCCAGGGCAGCGTCGAACGCGTTGGGGAACTCAAGGGACCACACAACCGTGAGCCTGTCGGAGCGGGGCACCACCCAAATGTGCTCGCTGGGGCGGTAGGGCACGAAGCTTGCGGGCCCGCCATCCGTGGCGGCCCCGCCCGCAGCGAGCGCCTCCAGGCTCGGGCGGAACATGCACCCTGCCACCTCTACCGCGAGGCGGGACACCCTGCGGGCAAGCTCGGCTGCGTCGGGGATGGCGGCGGCGGTGGGCGCCTCCACCCGCAGCGCCACGTTGTACTCGGCCGATGCGGACGTGGCCACCATGCCAGGGTACGTAGCATGCAGCATCGCGTCCACCTTGTCCCTGCGCGCAGGAGGGGAGACGCGGGAGCACAGCTGGGGCGGTGGCGGGCGGGCAGCAAGCTGAGCCGTGCGCGGCTCCACACAGGCCGATCCAGCACGCCGCAGCGGCCTCTGAGCGCCGCCTCGGGCGCCAGCGCCCCCCAACAGCCCGCCCGCAACGAGCTCTCACTTGGCGATGTGCGCAAAGAACGGGATGGACACGTTGACAGACAGCGCGTCTGGCTTGGCAGCGTCGATGACCAGCTTGTATTTCACTCCTGCGCGCACAGCTTGCGGCAGGGACGGCGCGGCAGGCAAGGCTCGGACGCGCGGGCAGGCCAGGCCACCACGGAGTGCATCGCGAACGGAGCCAGCAGTGCAACCTCGCCCGGCGGCGGCAGGATGCCGCCGTCCGGGCGAGGCCCGAGGCGCGCAGAGAGGAGAGCCGCGTTGTTGAGGCTGTGACTGGAGGAGCGTGTGCGAATGTGCCGGGCAGCCCTGGCCCTCGGCGCCGCAGCCGCGCACAGGCGGCGGCCTCACCGTCAAAGTCGTGGACGGTCATGTCCAGCAGGCCGCGCTTCTCCGGCTCCTCCGCAAACCGCTCCACAGTTCGGCGCACGATCTGATTCTCGGGGCTGATGAACATCATGGTTCCGCTGCCAGCCGGCCCGCTTGCGGCCATCAGCGCGCCTGCCGAGGCAGCAGCTGCAGCAGCCATGTCCGCTTCTGCCGGTGCGAGCTCTCGGAGTGCGGGGCCGGGCTCGAGGGGCCTGGACGCCGCCGGGACGGTGCCGCGGGAGGGCGGGCGGCGGTGGTCGGCTTGCGGGCTGCCTGCAGAGCCTGCTCGCGCCCACGCAAGCCGCCGCGTGCCGGGCCCGCAGCGACGGCACAGCCCCTTGAGGCGGCGGCTCGGCTGCAGCGGCCTTGTCGCTGGCGACCCGATCAGCCTGAGGCGGTGCATGGACCTGTCGGCGTCCATGGACAGCGGTGAGGCGGCGTGCGCGCTCGCCGAGAATTTTGAACAGCCTGCCATGTGCCGCGGCGGCCGCCCAGTGCGCGGCCGCCAGGCACCGCCTCGGGGAGCACTGGCGCCGCGGGTGGCCGTCTTCCCCGGCCCCGGCACTGCGGGGTGCCCCGCGGCGCAACAGTGCGCTGGGAGGGCGCAGCTGTCCAATCGGCGCTCTCGCCCCCGCGCGGCTCCCTGCGCCCTCCCCCTGCGCAGAACGGATCCGGCGCCTCGAGGCCCGATTCACGGCGGACCTTCCGCCCGCGGCCGCCAGCCCCGACCGCGAAGGCGCTTCCCCGTCCCCTTTCAGCAGCAAGCGGGGTCGAGAGGGGCCCGCAAGCGCGTCGCCCTCTGCCAAGCGCCGGGCGGGCGCCGCGCTTGCCGGCGGGTCCAGCGAGAAGGCCGCCGAGGCCCGCGGCCGCAGCGGGGCGATGATGCGATACCTGGCCGCCTCCCGCCGCGGCGCGGGCTCTGCTGGCCCGGCAGGATCGGGCTTGCTTCCTCCAGTGCTCCCGGAGCAGTCGCCGGCCGTGGCGAGCATATCCCGCCCTGCCGGCGCTGCCTCGTCAGCGGCCGGTCCGGCCTCTTCTGTTGCGTCCTCGGCCTCGGCCTCGGTCTCGGACCCCGCCGCGGTGCGCGGCCTCGAGCAGCGTGCTCTGGCCGCGGAGAGCTCGCTTCGTGACGTGGAGCAGAGCCTGCTCATGTCCAGGGAGGAGGCCTCCGCGGCCCGCGCTGCGCTCGTGCAGGCGGAGGCGCGTCTGAGGGAGATGGAGGAGCAGCAGCAGCAGGCCGCGGCGAGCAGGAGGCGGCGGCTTCAGCAGCTTGCAGGGGCGCTCATGCGCGCGGAGGATGCGGAGGCGAGGCGGCACCTCGCCCAGGAGACGCTCGCGCTGGGCCGGCCCCTCGCGCGCCACGCCTCCGGGCTGCAGGGTGGATTCGCGGGGGCGGCGCAGCAGGCGGGGGCGCCTGCACGCGGGAGCAGAGCTGCAGCCGGAGCGGCCTCGGAGTCGACCATCACCCGCGACCCCTTGGACGCGTGGACGGCCCGGCCTGCGGGCGCGGCGGCGTCCGCTGCGCCGGGGACGGCCGCCGGGGCGGGAGGCGCGGCCAGCGAGGCGGACGAGGCCTGGGAGGAGGGCATGGAAGTGCTCGACTGCCAGCGGCGCTCCGCCGAGGTGGCCGCCAGACGCAGGCTACTCGAGGACCGGAGGAAGGCCCTGTCCAAGCGCTGGCGGTCGCGCAGGAAGGAGCTGGAGGACGAGTCTGCGGCCGCCGAGGCGGCCGCCGCGAGCGGGGCCTCCTCGCCGCCACCCTCGTCCTCGTCAGCAGCAAAGGCAACGGCGGCGGGCGGCCTGGGCTCTCGCTCCGGCATTGGGGCCATGATGGGCGAGGCGGAGGCGCGAGCTGTTGCCACCGCGGTGCCGACCCGCGCCGCTCTCGTGCGGCTCGACCACTCCGAGGAGGAGGAGGCCGTGAAAACGCAGCTGGCAGTTGCGCGGAGGGAGGAGGCGCAGCTTGCGGAGGTCATGGCGGGCCTGCTGCGGCGCCGGGCGGCTCTGCGCCGCACACTCATTCGCGTGAGCGCGGAGGCGGAGTCTCCGCTCAGGGCACGGCCGCTGCTTCACGCGCGGTACCAGCTCCTGCGCCTCATGGGGCGAGGCGGCTTCAGCGAAGTGTGGCGCGCACTTGACCTAGACACCGCGGAGGAAGTGGCGGTGAAGGTGCACACGACCAACCCCGGGTGGAAGGAGTCCAGGAAGCGACACTACATCAAGCACGCGGTGCGCGAGTACGAGATCCACAGGTGCCTGGAACACCCGCACGTGGTGCGCCTCATAGACGTCTTCACGCTCTCGGACGACTCCTTCGCGACCGTCATGGAGCTGTGCAAGGGGCCGGACCTGGACGCCGTGCTGAAGGAGCGAGGCCCGCTGGCGGAGCGAGAGGCCAGGGCGGTCATGCTGCAGATCCTGTCGGCTCTCCGGTACCTGGCAGGGGTAGACACGCCGGAACCAGCCGCGGCAGAGCCCGACGACGCGGCGGACGGCCCCGGCTCCATGCCCCCGCCCGGCAGGAGCAGGGCGGAAGCGGCCTCCCCCAGCGCCGAGCGGCGCCTCAAGGTCATCCACTACGACCTCAAGCCCGCCAACGTCCTGTTCGACGACGACCACACGGCCAAGGTCACCGATTTCGGGCTCTCCAAGATTTTGGACGAGGCCCACCCCGTGGGCGCCGCGGCCGCACGCTCCGCCGGGGTCGAAGCCACGTCGATGGAGCTCACGTCGCAAGGCGCGGGCACCTACTGGTACCTGCCCCCCGAGTGCTTTGCCACGGGCAGCCGCGTCCGTATCTCCAACAAGGTCGACGTCTGGGCTCTCGGCGTCATCTTCTACCAGAGCCTGTACGGCCGCCGCCCCTTCGGGGAGGGCCTCACGCAAGACGCCCTGCTCCAGGGCCGCGTGATGCTGCGTGCGAAGGACCCCACCTTCCCGGAAAAGCCTGCGGTGTCGGACGAGGCGAAGGAGTTCATTCGGGCGTGCCTGCAGCACGACCAGCGCAACCGGCCCGACGTCAGGGCCCTGTGCGCGCACCCGTACCTGCAGGCGAGCTCCAAGTAGGACGGCCCATCTGCTGGGTGCCTCTGGCGGGAGGGGCTGTTTGTGTTTTTGCTTGTCGCTCTGCGCTGCGCTGCGCTCCGCTCCGCTCGGTGGGGGCGGCGATGGCTTGGGGCAACGTCTGGGCGATGCGGCGCCGGCTGAGCGAGCGCATTACTGACAAGACGCTCTTCTCCGCGCGCTGCCACTCGCACACAGTCGCTCATCCCACCAAGGCGTGCTGTTGAAGCCGGATCGGCTCAGTCCTTGGGGGCCTCGTCGCAAACGATCACATGGAGCTGGAGCTCCTCAAAGGAGGAAGCGGCGCCCTGGCAAAAGGGGCAGTCCCATACCTCGTCCTCGTCCTCGTCCTCGTCCTCTTCCTTCTCCTCCTCCGCGGCGCCTGCTGCGGGCTGCCTCGGCTTCTTGGGGGCCGGTCGTTTGCGGGGCCTCTTTGCAGGCCGAACTGCGGCGGCGGCCGCTGCCGCTGCTGCTGCCTCCTCCGCCAGCGCCTCCTCGTGTGCGCGGGGCGACGAGCGCCGTCGCGCTGCCCCCTCGGGGAGGATGTTCGACGAGTCGAGCCCCTTAGCCAGGAGCTGGCCGTCCTCCGCTGCGGATGCCTCCTGCAGCCGGGCCTCCACCGCGGCGCAGGTGAGACCGGATGGTGCCTCGCCGTCGCTCAGCAACGAGCTGAGGCCCCCGCAGTCCCTCCGGATCGCTGCCAGCGCTGCGGTCACCGCCTTGAGGTCCTCGTCCGACCGCGCGAGCGACGCGGCGAGCGACGCGTCGTCCACTCCCTGCCCATCCAACACCGCCTGCTTGCTCGGCGACACCCCCAGCGCCGCCTGCAGCGTGAAGGTGCTGTCCGCGCAGCTTGGCGCGTCCACCCTGGCCGCAACGGGCTTGGCGCTGCCCTCCACGCCCGCCACGTCATCGAGCCCCTGCATCACCGCCCGCTCCATAGTCCGCTTCCGCTCGGCCTCCCGCAGCAAGCCCTGCTCCACGCTCGGCTCGCCCGCCACCCCGGAGGCCACCATGCGGAGCACCAGCACGCTCTTTGTCTGGCCGATGCGGTGGGCGCGGGCGATGGCTTGGAGGTCGTTCTGTGGGTTCCAGTCGCTGTCGAAGATGATGACCGTGTCCGCGGCGGTCAGCGTGATGCCCACGCCGCCAGCGCGCGTGGAGAGCAGCATCACCTCCGGGCCGCTGCGCTTTGCAAACTCGGCCATCGCTGCGTCGCGGTCCTCGGAGGGCGTGGACCCGTCGATGCGCAGCCGCCTCAGCCTGCGGGAGGCAGGGTGCGCCTCGAGCGCCATCTCGATCGCGTCCAGGCAGTCTGTGAACTGCGAAAACACCAGCGCCCTGTGGCCCACCCTGGCGAGCGCTCCCAGCGACCGGCAGAGCACCTCCGCCTTGCCTCCGGACCGCACGGGGTCAAGGCCCTGGCCGGCGGGCGTGCCCGAGGCGGAGACGGCCGGGGAGCCCGAGCCCTGGGCGACGGTCGGCGGCGACGGAGGCGCCCGGGCACCGCCAGCGCCGCGCCCGCGCGCCCGCCGCCGCCGAGGAAGGTCGTCGCCGTCGCTTCCGTCGCCGTCGTCATCGCTCACGCTCCGCCGCGCCGACGGGGACCGCTGGTCGCTGTCGCTGCCGCGAGCGCCGCCCCTCCCCTCCGCCACGGGGCCCTCTGAGCCCGGGCTTGCTGTCGAGAAGCGCGCTGTGGCTGAGAACCCGAGCAGGAACGGGTGGCAGTCGATGCGCCGGAGGAGCATGGCTCGGTTGATCAGGCTCACCCTCGCCTGGCGGCCGGTGACCGGGTCAGGGACGTCGCCGATCCCAGCGCTCACCAGGCGGCTGAGCATCCACTGCGGGGCCGAAGGCGGTGCGGCAATGACTCGTTGAATCAGCGGCGGCAGCTCCGCCCGGAGCTGCGCCTTGGTACGACGCAAAATGACCGGGCGGAGCACGGCGTGGAGGCGCTCCAACACAGCGCGGGCGTCGGCCTTGGACAGCGGCGCGGTTGCGCCTGCCCTGCCCTTGAACGGCGCCGCGAACCAGCGCTCGAAGGAGTCCGCGCCGTCGAAGAACCCGGGCAGCACGAAGTCAAGCAGGGCCCAGAGCTCCTTGAGGTTGTTCTGGAGAGGCGTTCCGGTGAGCAGGAGGCGAAACTCGGCGGAAACGGTGGCCAGCGCGGCGGCCAGCTTGGAGGCCGCCCCCTTCAGCTTGTGGCCCTCGTCGATGACGAGAGCGCCCCACTTGCCTGCCGGCGCCTCGCGGAGCATCTGGGCGTCCCTGAGAACGAGCTCGAACGTGGTCACCACGATTGCTGGACCGCGGGTCCCGGACCGCCCGCGGGAGAGCGGCGTGGACGGAGCCCTCCCAAGAGAGGGCGAGGACGAGGACGAGGACGAGGAGGTTGGGTGAGCCTTGGGGGCTTCGCGAGGGGGCGCTGAGGACCTTTCCGCGTCAGCGGCTGGCTCGCCCGCTGCGCCAGTCTGGGCGCAGGCGTCGCCGTCGCTTCGAGGGTCTCCACAGCTGCCCTCGGCCGCGATGCTCTCACTGCTCTCCACGAGGCTCTCGGCGCTGCTCTGGCAGTCGTCGACTGGGGAGCCGCTGCCGGCGCCGGTGCCACGAGCAACTGGCTTGCGACGCCTGGCACTCCGGGGCAGCGCCTCGTCGTCGGCATCGACCGCACCAATGACCTCGGCGTCGTCGCTGTCCATGCCCTCATCGAGCACCCCCGCGTCTCCCGCCCCGTTCTCGCTGCCGCGGGCCTCGCTGTTGTCGTCATCATCCTCGTCATCGTCTTCGTCATCATCCTCGTCGTCGTCGTCGTCGCTGCTGTCGATCGAGGCTTCGTCTTCGTCGTCGTCTTCGTCATCCGTCCCTGCTGCCTGCACCTCCTTCCTCCGCGCAGCCGGCGACTGCACAAAGCGGGCAGGCACCCTCTCTCCCGGCCGCAGCGCCGCCCAGAGCCCCTCGGCGCGGCTGGCCAGCTCGCCGTGGTGCACGTGCAGATTGTGGCCGGGAAGCATGGTGCGAGCATGCTTGGCCCAGCCGCCCAGTGTCGACAGCGGCACCACGACGAGGTGAGGCGGCGGCGGCGGCGGCAGCGACGACGACGCCGACGACGACGACGACGACGACGACGACGGCGAAGACGACCCACTCCCCCGTGACCGCTTCGCGTCTGCCTCCGCCAAGAGCGCGAGCGTCTGTACAGTTTTGCCGAGCCCCATCTCGTCCGCCAACACCGCCCCAAGCCCCCGCCTCCACAGGGAGGCGAGCCAGTCCACCCCGTCGCGCTGGTATCCCCTCAGCTCCACACCCCCAAACTCCACCCCCGCGGCCTCCGGCTCCCCCTGGCCCTTCGTTGCTGTGCTGGCTGCATTGGCCGGGCGCACTGGTGCCATCCTCCCGTCCAGGAGCTCTGCCAGCTCGCGCGTGCGGGCCAGGAGCACCTCGAGGCGCTGCTCGCTCTGCCGCCGCGCCTCCTCCTCGGCGGCTAGCGCTGCCTCCTCGTCCGCCTCCGCTGCCTCCTGCGCCGCGGCCTCCCTTGCCGCCTCGTCCGCCGCCTCCTCCTCCTTGCTCCTCCGAGGCCGCTTGCCGGCCCGCCTCCGTCTTGGAGGTGCGCCCCCGGCTGTTTGGCGGACTTGCCTGGAGCCCTTGGTCGCCCCGTCACCGAAAAAGCGCTGTAGCGCCTCTGCGTCGTCCCAGTCGTCGTTGTCGGCGGCGAGCTGTGCCGCGAGCATTTCGTCCATGATGCTGATGCTGGAGGCGGATGCTGCCGGTGGCACGGGCCTGGGTGCCGCCGCCGTCGTCGACGACGATGACGACGACGACGATGACGACGACGACGATGACGATGACGATGACGATGACGATGACGATGACGACGATGATGATGACGGTGGAGCTGCCGCGGGGGGCGCCGACAACCGCTCAGCAACGCTGGGGCTAGGCGGCCCCGCTGGCAACGGGGAGGGCGCCGCGGCTCTCTTCGCTGCCGCAGCGTCGCGAAGGTCCTCAGGAAGCGGCGGGGGTGGCGGGGCCCGCGCGACCCCCTGCGCCGGCTTGCGCGACCGTGCGCCCTCCAGGGCTGCGCCGTGGGCCGCCGTCACGTGGGCTCGGGCCAGCGCCGCCGAGTGAAGCATGCGGCGACACACGCGGCACGCGAAATACGCTGCGCCAACCCTCTCCACCAGGCTCATCGGGTCCTTCCCGGCCCCATCACGCGCCGTCACAGTCCGATGTGCGACGGCCGCAGTCCCTGCAACTACGATCGCTCCATCACCCGCACGGCCCGGCCTCTCGCCCAGCAGCTCTGGGTTCGGGCACGCACACCCCGAGCAGTGGCTGGTCCCTTCGGGCTCGACGCAGTCGCAGCGAGGGCAGGCCCATCCCTGCCCGGCAGCCGGAGTTGCCGCCGTCCCGCACGCCTCGCACTCCTTGACGCTCGCGTCGTTCACGAGCGTGCAGGCGCTGCACTGCCACATAGCTCCTATGCGCAGTGCATTGTTTCGCGCAGCGCGCCTGGCGCTCGCTCCGGCGAGCGTCGTGCGGGCGCCATGCTGCGGCAGAGCTGGGGCCAAATTCGAAATGCGGGACATTCGCCCCCCCGTCCCTGGACGTGGCCGCCCCTCCCCGCCCGCTCACCACAACCGCCCGCGCGGTGGGCGCGTGGCTCGCCCACCCGCGCGTCCTCCTACACCCTGAGCGGCTGCAGTCGCCCGGGCGCCGCAACGGCAACCGGCCGTGGGGGCAGGTGTCGCATGCAGAGCAAGAGCAATTGCCCTCCAAAGCGACCTCGAGGGCAGTCGCTCTGGACCTGCCGCACCGCCGCGGGGCACTCTGCCGGCCCGCCTGCGCCCCGCACGCAGCTCCTGCGAGTCATGAGCTCCTTCCTCGGCCAGTCTGCGGCAGGCCAGGCGCCTGTGTCCGAGGCGCAATTCCGCAAAAGGCAGTGTCCCGCCGATTCAACTGGGTCTGCTGTCCGTGAGCTAGTTTTGCGCCCTGGCGCGGGGCAGCTCGCCGCCCCACGCGCCCAGCTGGGGGCCTGGAGACGCGGGCGAGGAGCGGATGGGTGGCTTGGCGGGTTGCTGTGCGGCTGCCTCGCTTGGGGAAGGGGGAGCAGGGCGCACGTGCGAGGGCGGGCAACAGCTGCTCGCCCCTGATGTGTGCGCCACCTGACCGAGGGTCAGGCTCCGCGGCGTGGCGTCCTGGTGCGACGCCACGGCGCAGCACCCGCTGTATGACGTCTCCTCCCTGCGCCCTTGTGCTCGCAACGCCTTCCTTGTGCAGGCACATTCGTTGTGGGTCAAGTGGTGGACACTCCTATGGGACGAGCCGTGATTGAGAGCTTGCCCGTCGGAGGCCAGCCGCAGTACCGTGTCCGGTACCAGAGGGGGGGCTTCGGGTCCCACGTTCCAGATTCCATAATGGCTCGAGGCGGCATTGAGCTCGGCAGGGAGCTCAAGCGCGCGGAAATGGACGCCTTCTGCGCCTCGCGAGGCAACAGCGCGTCGTCGCTTCGCATCGGCGCGAGGGGCTGGGGCGCACAGCACGGCACCTCGAGTGGGCGTGGCTCTCCTGGCTCCGCTACACAGAGCACGTTGAGCCCGTTCCCGGCCAGCTTTGGCGTCGCCTCAGCCGCGCTCGGCCACACTCCGAGCGCGTCCGTCCATGCCGCCGCTTCGTCGGGAGGCAGCAGCACTCCCGCTGGACCGTGGCCCGTTGCACTGCACGGCGCGCCTGGCGGCTGGGCTGCCTCGCCTGGCTCCGTGGCCCGCCCCAGCGCCTGGCCCAGCAGCAAGGCTGCCTCCCAGGGCCGCGCGCGCAAGCGGACGGCGGACGATGCCGCCAGCGACGACGCCCAGGCAGACTCGGACGTGGCGCCTGGCGGCGGCGATGGCTGGTTTGGAGCCTCAGCCCACCCTGCCTGCGCTGCTGTGGGCGGGTCGGGGGCCGGCGCCTTCGTCGCTGGCGCGAATGCCCCGCTGCCGCAAGCCCAAGCTAGCGCCGCGTGGGGCTCGCCTGTCGCGTCGACAGGCGCCCAGTGGGGCGGCTTCTCGACGCACCACGGCGGGGCTGCTCCTGCCGGGGGGTCTGCGCACCGCAGCACCGCCACAGCAGACGAGGACGACGACTTGTTCTGATGCGACTCCGCGCGGGGCAGGGAAGGGCAGCAGCACGGCTGGCCTGCCACAACCCCGCACGTCGGCGGTGACGCCTGCGCGCCGCCTCGGAGGCTGCGCTGACTGCGCTTGCCCGTTCGTCTCCCATCGTCGCCCGATGCAATCCCTGGGTTCGTTCGTCCGTGTGATTTGCACGCTTTGCGCCCACCCCCACCCCCACCCCCTCCCCTTCTCCCCCTCCAGTTCATCATCCCTTTTGCCCATCGCGAGGGCCTGCGACCGTTCTTTAGCATTGATTCGATGCGTTTGCGTGCGTGTGGCTGCGGGCACACCTCTGACTATCCGCCTCGCCAGCGCTTGAAAAAGGTTTTCGTTTGCTGCTGGCCACCCACATGGCCGCCTTGGCAAGGCCGGAGCACAGGTGGCAACAAGGCACCCCTCCAGTCCAGTGCACTCGTCGCACCACCCCCTAGGGGGGGGTTGGGGTGCACACAGCCACACACGAACCCTTGACCGGTCGGCGCAACAGCCGCCCGACCCCAAGACGACCGCCTGCAGCTGCAACCCCCCCCCGCACCGCTGTCGGCAGAGTGCCCTGCGCCCCGCGTGTCGGCGGCCTTGCAAGCCCCGTCCCCCTTCGCGCCCTCACTTCTTCTTTCCCTTCTTCTTGGACTTTTTGGGACCGTACGCCCGCACCAGGTCGAACTCGTCGGGGAGCATCGCGCGCAGGGCCTCGGCGGCGCGCTCGCGCCGCTGCTTTTGGGCCTTTGCCCGCCTGCGCTCGATCTCGGCCACGCGCTGCGCCTCCGCCTCCTGCCTCTCGCGCTCCGTCTCGGCCTCCCACCGGGCAAGCAACTTCGCCAGCCGTTCCTTGTTCTCCTCCCGGACGCGCTCCAGCTCCAGCACGCGCTCCTCCGCTGCCGCCGCGGCCTCCTCCAGCCGAGCCCCGTCGGCCTCCACGCGGGCGGCCAGGGCCGCCTGCTCCGCCGCGAGCTGCCCCGCTGCCTGCGCGTGGGAGCCCTCCTCCACGGCCTGGCTGGACTGCAGCCGCCCGAGCGCGTCGCGCAGCCGCCCCTCGGCCAGAGCCAGCGCGCGCGCCTTGGCCTGCGTGGCCGCGAGGGACCGCTCGTTGTCCGCGCGGGCCACTGCCCGGGTGCGGTCCTTGGACGCCCGGACCTGCGCCTTGGCCGTCGCGATGGCTCGCTCCAGCTCTCTGGTCGTGGCCTCGTGCCGCTCCCGCTCCGCCAGCATGCGCTCCCGGAGGTCTTCCACGCTGCGCGTGAGCGTTTCCTCCTCCTGCTTGAGCCCCTCGAGCATCTGCCGAGCCACCTGCTCGTCCCGAACGAACGCCTCGATGGGGCCAAGGTGGCCCGACCCCTGCGTGAGCTCCATCACCGCCGACCGCAGCAGGTCCAGAAGCCGGTCCCGCTCCGTCACCATCTTGCGCAGGTTGTCCCCCACGCGGGGGTTGTCCTTGAGCGCCCGGCTGAGGCTCTTGGTCACGTCCTTGAGCTCGCGGTCCACCTCTGCCAGCTCCTGCCCGATGGCAACGAGCCGCTGCTTCTTCGTCACCACGCCTTGCAGACTCGCGCGCTCGTCCAGCAAGTCGCGGTACTTGGCCTCCAGTTCGGACTGGCGCTTCATCACGCGCTCAACCTCGTCCCCCATTGCGGCTGACAGCTCCTCCTTGTGGGTGAGCACGTCAGGCTCGACCGACTGAAGGAACGCCAGCTTCTCCACCGCGTCCTCCAGCACAGCGGCAGCGCGGAACGCCTCCACTGACGAGAGGGCCGTCATGCCGCGGGCCGACGTGGACGGGCGGCCGCCCCCGGCGCCGGACGCCGCGTCAAGCGCCATGCGATTTCCCTCGCTCGCCTTTTGCGCAGAGCGCCCCGAACCCGCGGAGGCCGCTGGCTGCACTGCTGCCACGCTCGGGGTCGCGAGGGCCACGCGCGCGGGAGTGGCTGCAGCGCCGTGCGAGCCGTGCGCCCGCGGGCCGGCCGCAGCAGAGCCGCGCAAAACGGTTGCGGGCGAGCGCCTGTGCGCCATCCCCGGCGGCGCGCTCACTCGCGTTCTGCGTCTTCCCACCCCCACCCCCTCCCGGGCGCAGCGCGCGTGCTTGCCCTGGCTGCTCTGCGAGCTCACTGGCTCTGAATCGCCGCAGCTGCACCATGGCGGCTTCGAGGAACGAGGGCCGGGTCAACCCGGTCAAGTCCATTTACGGCACACTCCAGCCGCGCGCTGGGGACGAGGCCAAGGCCGACGCATACTTCGTAGAGCCCTACAAGCGCGTTGTGGGGACATTTGCCGTGGAGCACGCCGCCGAGCTGCGCGAGCCTGCGCCGCCCCTTGAGCCCGAGCCTGAGGCGGCCCCTCCGGCCGTGGACCCACGCGACGCCCTGGAGCGCCCGGCGCCGACGACGGCCTCCAGCATGTCAGAGCTGCGGGAGGCCATCCGTAAGCACCAGGCTCACGCCTGGGACCCGGAGGAGCGCTTCGGGGCACCCCAGACGACGTCAATGCAAGTGGGCTGGGGCGCCAAGGCACAGCCCAAGGAGACGGTCCGCTTCCCCAAGGTCGTGTCGGAGACGACGAGGACAGCCGAGCTGCTATTCAAATCCAGTCGCGCTGGGGCGGGCGAGATCTGAGTGTCCGCGGTGCGTGCTTGCGTCCTTGCTGCCGGGGTTTTTGTGTTTGGTGCCACCAAAAGAGGCGTGTCTGGTTCGTGGCCCAACAAGCGATCGCGGTCGGCTGGGGCGCTGTCGTGCGTGCTCGCACAAAGCACTCGAGGTGGGGTGCGCCAATGCACTGCCATGCGGCCTGAATACGTGTTGCGCTGCATGGGCTCACGCAACGGTGCCAATTGAGTCGCTATGACACAATCCCAGCCCGATTTGACTGGGCCTTTTGGTCGTCACTTTGCCTCTGGAAATGCGCCACTTGTGCAACTCGCACAGGTGGCGCTGCAAACACTGTGGACGTCGCTATTCCGGAAGTGAGAGATCAATGCGCGATGCCGAGGCGGATATGGCTTCACTAAGCTACAAAATAATTGTCTGGCAATTGACAAGCTGCTTACTCTCTGTCTGCAAAGCCGACCAGGCAGGGAGTCGTTGCGATTCTCCATCCAGCAGCGACACGGGGACGAAACCGTCTGCGCCCGGGCAGCCCGCAGGCTGCATTCAAGAGCCCGTTCTCTCCGGTGGAGAGACACTGAAATCGGATTGTTTCGCAAGGTGACGCCAGTCCAGTCATGCGCCGTTGCGGCAGATCAACAGCCAGCCCAGGCCCACATTTGCAGCGTGTGCTGTCGTGCTCAACGGCAGCGTGATGGCGGCAGCGACGCGCGATGGGTTCTGGAGCCTTGCCTTGGCATTTTTGTGTGCGCAGCGTGAGGGCACAGAATCAGGGGCCATCCGCACTCAGTCGGACTTGTCCTCGTCCTCCACCCAGCCGATGCGCAGGTCTGCAAGAGTCTCCACAACGTTCTCTGGGTGCTGGTCGCCGTGGAATCCCTCGGACGCGTCCTTGCCCGCGTTGCGGAGCAAGGCGTCGGGGCCGCCAGGGTGCGTATCGACAAAGTACGTCACGTCGTGTACCTTGCCGTCCACAATCAGCCAGGCGTCACCGTCGGTGTTGTGCTGGGCGACCTCGGCGCGGGAAAAGGCCATCTGGGGGAGGTCGCAAGGGCGGCACTCCTCGTCTACCTGCTCGATGGGGCTGCGCACAGCGCCGGGGCCGGAGTAGACGAGCGACGGGTACGACATCGCCGTGAGGGCGAGTGCCTGGTCCATGTTCCACACGGGGCTGTAGCCCAGCGCGGCCTTGGCGCGGTCGCACTTGTACCAGTGGGCGGTGCCGGCGATGGCCACGCGCTGCGGGCTGAGGTGGAGCGGGGTCGGCTTGGTTCCGCGCATGGACGCGACGATGCCGGCAACAGCCTCCTGGAGGGTGGCGATGCCGTGGGCAAGACGGTAGGGGATGCGAACGGAGGCCGCAGGGTAGCGCATCGCTGCCTTGACACGGGCCACGAAGGACCAGAATGGGAGGGGCTCGTCGTTGGTGACGAAGAAGGCCTTGCCGCTGATGCGGGAGCCGTCCTTGCCGCCGGGCTTGCCGGAGGTGGCCTCGGCGTGGAGGCGCTGGAGCGCGAGGATGTGGCCGTGCACGACGTTGCCGACGTAGGTGAAGTCCACCATGTTGTTGCCGTCACCAAGGACAAGCTTGCCGCGCCATGTGGAGCTGACCTCGCAGATTCCCGGCACTGCCTGGGTGTCGCGGGGGCCGAAGATGCCGTGGGGCCGCACCGCGGCGGTGAGGACGCGGGCAGAGGGGCTGGATCCGGCCGCGCACACGATCTTCTCGGCCTGGGCCTTGCACACGGAATAGAAGTCGCGGAAGGTGCTGGGGATGGGGACGGTCTCGTCGGCGCCGGGCTGGTCAGTGCCAGAGAAGACGACGCTGGCGCTTGAGGTGAGCACGAAGGACTTGACGCCCTCGTCGGCACACACGGTCAGGAGCTCCCGGGTGCCGTCGACAATGACGGCCTCGAGAACGGCATCGCTGGCGAGCTGAGGGTGCGGGCTGGCGCAGTGCACCACGGCCTTGACGCCCTTGAGCGCGGCCCGCACGCTCTCCGGATCCTTGAGGTCTCCGGCCACGAACTCGACCTTGGTGCCGGGGGTGGCCTTGTTGAGGTCCGCGATCCATGCCACGTGGGACACGTCGCGCGGTGCCAGGTCGAACACGACGATGAAGGACACGCCTGAGGCAGCAAGCGCCTCCACGATGTGGCGGCCGAGGAAGCCGCAGCCCCCCGTGACCATCACCGACTCAGGGAGCCCCTCGTACGCCGGAAGCCGGATGCGCGACGCGACACGGCGCAGCCCGGCAGGGGGCGACCAGACAGGCTTCTGCGAGCGAGGGCGGCAAACGGCGGCGCGCGGCAGGCGACAGTGGCAGGCTCGTCGTGGAGGCACAGTGGCTCCCGCCACAACGAGCGCAGCGGCCGAGCTTGCCCTCCCCCTCCCCCCCCCCCTCCCCCCAAAGCGGGGCTGCTGCGCGAGCGCAGCGCGGTTGTGTGCTCGGCGATGTGCTCGCGACTCTTCTGCTCACGGTCCACACCAGGGCAAAGAATCCCGTGTACACCGCGAGCAGCGCCGCAGCGCCGCCCACCGCCGTCCACAGCATGTCAGAGTCCATCGTGCCGACGCGCACCGGCCTGTGCCGCGGGCCGCCGGCCATCTGGCGATCCGCGCGCTGCAATTGGCGGGGAAGCAGAGCCGAAGCGCGTTGGGTTGCTCCGGGATCGAAGGGAGCGACCAGCACGCAAAGCAAGCCAAGGCAGTCAGGCAGCCCCTTCGCTGCCACTCGCCCCAGACTCCGAGCAGCCATGCACCTCATGGTCTACCTCGACAGCACTGGCAAGCGCATCTACACGCTCAAGGTGCGGCTGCCCGTCCTGCGCGGCCCCGCGGCGCATCGACTCGGCCCGCCTCGATGCTCAGCCCTCCTTTCGCAGCCCGGCCTTGCCTCGCGACGGTTCCCTGCCAGCACCCGCCTGCTAGTGCGACCCCGCGGCCGCGCTCCTTTCCTCGCAGAAGGTCGGCCCCGATGGCAGCCCCACCCACTCCGCCCACCCTGGTGAGCCTCGCACGGCCCTTTTGCTCGGGCGCCGCGAGGGCGCTGCTTGGCCTCGCACCGAGCGCGCGCCCCCGCCCCATTGCCTCGCCCTCCCGCTCCCCCAACCCCGTCCTACCACTCCTGTCGCAGCGCGCTTCTCCCCGGACGACAAGTTCTCCAGCCAGCGCGTGACGTTCAAGAAGCGCCACGGCCAGCTCCTCACCCAGCAGCCCGCCGAGCCCCTCTGAGCGCCGAACAGGGGTGGCTGTGTGCGTGCGCGTGAGTGAGTGTGTAAGTGTGTGTGTGTGTGTGTCGCCGCGCGTGCGCCTCGCTGTCGGCGAGGCGCACGCGCGACCGTCCCTCCTCCTCCTCCGAACTGCGTTTTGCATAGCGAGGAAGCTCTCCCCCTCTCTTTCTCAAGGCGCGTAACACCACGCACACACATCGATACACACAAGTCCCATGCACCCGGTCACGCAAACAGCACAGGCAGGCGACAGGGCCCGCAGGGACAGCTCGCAAGCTGCCGTGCCTACTCGCTGTCACTGTCGCCGTCTCCGAGCTCGCGCATTTCGGCAGAGGCCATTCCGAAGCCCATTAGCCCTGCCGCTTCCATGGACAAGGCTGGGTCTGTGGCCGCCCTCTCAGCGTGCGCCCGTTGCCTCTGCGCTTGCCTTCTGGTCATTGCTTGCCCGGTCGCCCGCGCAGCCTCCTCCGACGGCTCCATTCGCAAGTGGCCCAGCCCTGCCTTGATCGAGGTGTCAGCTTGGTTGTGGAGCGCGCGAACCCAGGCGGCTGCCTCGGCTGCGAAGGATGCGTGGCACGCGTAGCAGCGCGGGCATCAGGCGCGTCTGGACTCGCGCGGCCCGGGAGACGCAGAGGCTGCCACAGACAGCAGCCCCGCAGCACCAACTCTGGCTGCAGCACACAGAAGCGGACCCGACTCACATGCGTCATCGCACTGGAACAGCAGCGTGCGCCGCAGAGTGCCGACAGTGAAGCACTTGGCAGGGTCCACCCCAGCGTCAGTGGCGGCGTGCGGCCGCAGCGTGACAGTCGCCGAGGCCAGGTCTATGGGCAAACTGCACGGGAGGGACAGAATGCGAGACGAGAACAGCTTGGCCACCGCTCGCGGAGCGCTGCGGGGCGCGGCCAGAGCGCGCAGCAGAGACGCCCTCGGCACCGCGCGGGCCTGCTCGACCCTCACCCCAGCGGCCGCGACCCCTTTCGCGACTTGAACTTGAAGAGGAAACCGCCCTTGAGCACGAGCAAGCGGGCAGCCCAGCCGCCGCCGCAGCCTGTGCCGAATGTGCCTGCGCACCAGCCAGCGCGGTGCTTCAGCACCGTTCCCGCGCGGAAGGTGCCGGGGGCGGAGCGCATAAGCTCAGCGGCCGAAACGGAGGAAGCCATGGGGGTGCCGCAGCGAAGGCGTGCCTCCGTGCGCGCGAGCGTGACCGCCAGGGACCACGGGATGCCTCGAGTTTCCCGCTCCTCTGCGCAAGCCCCAAAGCGGATGACGTGGCCGTGCAGAGCCGCCGATCCGCGATCGAGGCATCACGGGTTTGCGCACTCTCCCCGCCTCCTGCAAAGGAAGCGGCGGTCAGGGCCGCCGCCCCTCGCGCCAGCGACCGGCAGCGGGTATGGCCTCCTGCGCCGCGCCCGACTAAGGTCGCAGCAGCTCTTCGGCGGGCGGGCGCACTGCCCGGCCTTGCCAACCCTGCCTTAACGGCGTTTACTCCTTTCGGCGTCCTGCCTGCCCGGCGGGCGCCCCTCTTCGAGGCTGGCTGTGAGACCCTTCCTGCGCCTCGCGCACCCATGGCGCACGCCCCTCCTTGCGCCGCTTGCATTGCCCGGACAGCTTTTTCTCCGTGCGAGACTGCCGCTACCTCACGGCTGGAATTCGCCCCACAGTTGGTCCAATATTGAAGCGTGGCTTACGGGTGACTGAACAGCCTTTCTCTGGCTGGAATTGGTCAATATAGCCCGCGACATTTCCGTCGCACCCGCTCGCCTCGTGCTGCACGGCCGTGCTGCGGGATCGCGCTGCTAACCGCTCGTTCCCACTTTGGGCCGGATCGACTCTGCTTTGCGCTTGCAGAACCCTGCCTGACTCTGTCGACCAGAAGTCCAGCAGCCCAAGGCCACAAGGCAGCCCAAGATGTGAGACCGTTGTCCCAACCCGCCCGCTGAGTTGATGGTCGGGACGGGAAACTATTGCATGCATTCTACGTCGGGGGCGCGTGCTTGGTTCCATTTTTCGGGTGGGAGTTAGGCTTACGGCCTTTCGCCCGCCTTTTGGAACTAGTTGCGTCGTCCTCATCGCAAAGTCTGCTATAACACCATGGAGGTCGGACTCCGCGCGGAAAGCTTGGTCAAACTTGACTGCGTCTGCGGTTCTGCCGCACGTGACGTTTCGTCTGGGAAAGCCATGCGACATCTATTTTGCCTCGCCGCTCTGCCTTTTGCCATGCAGGTTCCCTTGGCTGGTACAGTCAGTCCCTTGGAACTCGGCGGAGCCGCCACAGATTCACAAGGTGAGGTCCCCCTGCGAATGGCTGCGTACTCGCCTGCACTGAATACCGTCACCTGCGGAGGCGTTGCTCGGCGTGGCTTCACAATAGTCCGCGGGGTGCCACAGGAGACGAAGAATATGAGCTCAGTTCAAAACCGCTGGCGAGGGCTTTCCCACCCTCGCAAAAGCGACCTGTCTCACTGGCACATCTCTCTCTTCTCTCCCCGTATGCGCCGCGTCCGATCTACACTCTCCGTGGTGCTCACTTCCTTTCGCTCGACCGTGCTTTCCGCTGTCTTGATTGTGCTGCAGGTACGACGACCTCATGGTGACCGTCCCCGCACGCTGATCAGGTACAGCAGTTGTGAGACTATCCTTTCCCAGATGCCTGCACGCGTTCTCTCCTCTTGGCCGGCTTTGCTAGAGTGACCTTGAATGTCGGCTTTGCCGTCTCCAACCTGGTTGCTCTCGTTCCCTGCTGGCAATATCGAATGTGGCCTCGACACGCCCACCCGCTTCCACAGCTCCACTGCGCGTTTTACGCGGTGTCGCCACTACTTGCGGGTAACATCCTTTACCTCCCCTCCTCCGTATTGCTCGCTTTCGCCATCCCCTGGCTGCCTGTCCTCGACTGCTATCGCTTCCGCTCTCCCCGCTGCTGTTGTGGCTGCAGGACTGGGCGCCTCGGTTGGAGAGGACCAACCCTTAGAATCAGGAGGCAACGACTCGTCACCCCCCGTCAGTTGTGAGACCATCATTTCCCAGATGTCTACGCGCATCCGCTCCTCTTGGCCGGCTTTGCTAGAGTGACCTTGAATGTCGGCTTTGCCGTCTCCAACCTGGTTGCTCTCGTTCCCTGCTGGCAATATCGAATGTGGCCTCGACACGCCCACCCGCTTCCACAGCTCCACTGCGCGTTTTACGCGGTGTCGCCACTACTTGCGGGTAACATCCTTTACCTCCCCTCCTCCGTATTGCTCGCTTTCGCCATCCCCTGGCTGCCTGTCCTCGACTGCTTTCGCTTCCGCTCTCCCCGCTGCTGTTGTGGCTGCAGGACTGGGCGCCTCGGTTGGAGAGGACCAACCCTTAGAATCAGGAGGCAACGACTCGTCACCTCCCGTCAGCTGTGAGACCATCATTTCCCAGATGTCTACGCGCATCCGCTCCTCTTGGCCGGCTTTGCTAGAGTGACCTTGAATGTCGGCTTTGCCGTCTCCAACCTGGTTGCTCTCGTTCCCTGCTGGCAATATCGAATGTGGCCTCGACACGCCCACCCGCTTCCACAGCTCCACTGCGCGTTTTACGCGGTGTCGCCACTACTTGCGGGTAACATCCTTTACCTCCCATCCTCCGTATTGCTCGCTTTCGCCATCCCCTGGCTGCCTGTCCTCGACTGCTATCGCTTCCGCTCTCCCCGCTGCTGTTGTGGCTGCAGGACAGGCATCCGTGTGCGCTGGACAGCTCTGGCATTTGAATGAGTGTTGATTAACCCTTATCCAATCCGCTCGCTTTGCCAAGAATCGATGGAAATCCACACAATGTTACCGATGCAAGCATATCAACACGGTTCATCAGACAGTGGCGGCAGCTTGTCAAGCAGCTGGCGAATCTGGTCGCAGGCTGCTCGCGTGGCGATGCTGACGCTCATGAGGGAGCTGTTGAAGGGGCTGTCCGAAGGGAAGACCGAGTACCGCTGGCACGCGCACGGCCCCTTCTGCAGCCGAGCCAAGCGCGCTGCTTCCGCCGTCCAGGAGGCGCACTGCTCGCGCAGCTCATGCTGCTTGAGCGTGAAGTGCGTGAGGACGGCCTGCCGGAAGAGTGGCGGCGGAGATCGAAGGGGTGCCAAAATGAGGTGCTGCAACGTCGCCAGGCGCAGGACGCAGTTGTACTGCGAGCAAAGCTGGGGCACGGCGGGGAAGCCCGGCTCGTTCAGCCAGGGGTTGGAGTTCATGATCTGCCCCTGAATCGCCAGCAGAACCTGCGCCAGGGTGGACTGCCCCGGAGACCAGCTGGGCCCCGTCCACGTCCCCAAAAGCGACAGGCACACCTTGCCGTTGGCGTAGAGGTTGGGGTTGAAGCGCACGGTTCCTCCAGCTGTGGACACGAACGACGCCTGAGGGGGCACGTCCGGGTACGAGGCAGGCAGCATCAGGTCGACCAGAGCCACGCCATTCATGTACGGAGTGTCAGCTGGACCCAGCACCGCAACCCGGACCAGGTCCATGCGAGCCTCGTCGGACCGCGCGAGGACCGAGCTGGCCCACTCGAGGGCGGTGGTCGGCAGCGCGGACAGCTCGGTTGCCACGCGCATCAGGCGCTTCAGCTGCTTTCTGGACGCGGACTGTGCCGCGGATTTGCGAAAAGCGTGCGCCGCTGCCAGCCTCGGCACCATGGCGAAGGCGTGCGGTCGCATCCGCCGCTTGTACTCGGCCACGGCCTCGTCGGAGGGGCTGAAGGCAACTCGGGCGATCCAGGGGCTCGAGTCCTCCCCGGTCTTGCCCGCGGCCCGCGCAGCCTTGGCACCTCCAGAAGCGGCAACACCACCACCACCGGCCGCACTGACAGCGGCCGCAGCGGCCGGGGGCAGCGTGGATGCGGACGATTCGCGCAGTGCCTTGGCAGGCACCTCTGCCCACTTGATGCACGCGCCCGCTGCGTGAGAGGTGAGTATCAGCCGCCCTGCCGCAATCAGCAGCCCGCTCCTCACGGTCGCCACGCTGCTGCGCGCCCTCCCCGCCAGCACTCTCACCCGTGTGTACTGCTCTGCCTCATCAGCCGCGAATGCGGTCGCGTCGTCCGCAGTGGCTTCAAGCGCGGCGTCTGCAGTCCGGCAGTACAGCGTCGCCGCATCGCTCAGCGTTTGGAGAAGCGCCGCAATCGAACCCGCGGGTGCCGAGGAGCTGACGTCCGCAGGCGACATCGGCCGGGTCCTGAGCCGCCACGCCACCAGCTCCGCGAAGTGAGTCATGGCTCTGCCGGCACAATGCCCTGGCTGCGAGTCGCTGCCGCGCGCGGACGGCTCGTCGTCGGGGGGCGCCCACACGAGGAGCGGGGCGGTGGCGGGACAGCCCGCAATGGCTTCGCAGGCAGAGAGGAGGGGGAAGTAGAGAGCCGTTCTGCTCGCCATGTCCTGCATAGACGTGCGCAGCAGGGGGCACACGACGTCCACGAGGCGGACTCGAAGCCGCTCGGCGGCCCGGCCCGCTGCTGCAGCCGCCTTGGCCTCGGAGGCCCTGGATGCCGAAGAGGGACGCCCGCGCTTCGGCCGGCGGCCAGGTCGGGAGGGGGCTGCGCCGCCACTCTCGCCGTCGCCCGCGGCAGCCACCCAAGCCGACCCCTCTACCGGGCCGGCTCCGCTGCCTGGAAGGATAATTGCAGGAGGACCAACATCCGAGGCACGTGCCTCGAGCAGAGCAAGGAGGAGGGGGGAGTCTGCTGCGATGGCCGCGGCGGGCGGAAGCCTGAGGAGTCCGGGGCGGCTTGCGAAGGCAACCAGCTCGGCAGCACTGCAGTGCGCGATGCAGGCGCCCTCGGCCGTGGCGGATACGCACGGCAGGGCTCGGCGAAGGCCCTTGAACGCCTCGCCAAGGGCGACGTCCTCCGCCTCCTGACGCCGGCGGGCTGCAGCGACGGCGGCAGAGGACACCTCGGCGTCGTTGGCCTCTCCACTGTAGGCAGTGGAGTTCGGAACAGCGGCGGCCGCAGCGGCGCCGCCCGCGGTGGGCTTGGAGGGGGCACGCTTGCGACGAGAAACAGCCGCCTTGGGAGCGACCTTGGCTTCGGTTGCAGTTGCAGTTGCGCGGTCAAGAAGGGCTGCCACTGCCTGTCGCGTTGGGACAACGAAGCGACCAGCGCCCGCGCCCCTGGCCACGGCGCCGCTGGTGGCAAGCACGCGGCAGCTGCACACGGAGCAGACGATGACGGGGGCCGTCCGCGAAGACTCGAGGACGAGCTGAGGCGCCGTGGACGCTGCCGCCGCGGCCGCGGCCGCGCGCGTCGTGGTGGCGCCTGCAGCAGCAGAGCTGGGGCTCCGGCTGGCCTCATCATCGCGGGCGTCCGCGTTGTCGACGTCGCCCCCATCGGCTCCGCCTCCATCCGCCGGGTCGGCAGGCACCGAGGGCGGCGGTGCGGCGTCCCGCGGCGTGCGGAGAGACACGCCCCCGTGGGCCGCCGGCGCCGCGCCCCCTTCGTCGTCGCTGTCGTCGAGCGCCACGACGTCGTCGTCGTCGTCGTCGTCGTCGTCGTCGTGTTTGGGCGCAGTCGCTGATCGTTGGCTCAAAGCGGCCCCGGCAGCAGCCTCTTCCTCCCCCTCGTCTACGCACACAACCCCCCCGCGCTCAGCTCCAGACTGGTCCGCATCGGAGCCATCCCCATCGCTGTCGTCGTCGGCGAGGTCGAAGACCTTGCCTGAGGCGGCAGCGCTGCCTTCCGCTTCGTCGAGGTCAATCACGCGGTCAACGGCCGGCCTCCCTCGCTTGCTTGCGCGCGTTGCCTCGCCACTCTTGCGGTCGATGGACGCTCCACAGTCGGGGCACTTGAGGCTGCTGGTGGCGAACCGGCGGAGCTCGTCGAGACCCGCTTGCACGCCAGACGAGAACTCCCGTGGAGTGCGCCTCACTGCGGCGCGCGGCCCAGCCGTGAGATAACGCGCACGGTGACTGCCTGGGCATGCGGCTCACGTTGGCCTTGCGCGGCAGCATCGCCGGGAGTCGCACGGGAGAAGCGGTTAAGTCGAGCACAACACTCACCCGTCCACTCGAGCCACTGCTCCTGTTCCTCCTCCCACGGTGGCGACGGTGTCAAAAACGCCCAATCCATCAGCCAGGGTCACCCGCCGGCTCAGCCGGCCGTGCTGTGGCTAGGGGACTCCAAGGCCTCGCTTTCGAGCCGACGCGCTCTGCAGGCGCAACATGGAGACTCCTGCTTGCACTGATACTCCCCGCACAGCTGACCCAGGACCTGGTCGCATCTCACAGCCGGTTTGAACTCCCTACCACCAGCCTCACGCGCGCCGGTATGAGCGGGAAGCCGCCGTCTGCGGCGCTGGCCAGCATCTTGGCCAAATCATCCGCGCACGGTTCTGTTCGCGTCCGACCTGTGCGACGCGGTCCTTCCGGGGGTGCGTCCTCCAGCATTGGTGCTGTGTGCATATCGGACGCGACAGCTGCTGGTTCGGGAAGCTTTCGCGAGCAGGGCGTCGCTGCAGCCATCGCCGGAGACATGCCCGCCGCGAGGCTTGCCTTCCTCTCCCATCTCAAGGCGGAGGCCGGGGATGCAGCCGCCTGGGAAATGCTTGCCCAGTGCGAGCTCGAGGGGGGGCATGCGGGGAGTGCTGCCAGGTGTGCTGGCGAGGCGTCACGCCTGCGGCCGTTGTGGGCTCAAGCGCTTCTGACGCTTGCACGTTCGCTCGCGGCAATGGGCGAGTTGGTGCTTGCCTCCCACGCACTCGATGCAGCAGAGCGAGCAGATCGTCCGCAAGCGCCGTCGTCGTCGTCGTCGTCTTCGTCGTCTTCGTCGTCGTCAGCCGCGGCGGCGGCTGAGGCGCCGTCCCTTGCCGCCGAGATCGAAGCCGACAGGTGCGCTGTTCGGGCGGGCCTCTCGAGGTGGATGGCCGTCGTGCGCACGCGACTAGCCGCCAGGAAAGGCCCGCTCAGCGCCTCAGGGCGCGATAAGGAGGACGGGGGCGCCGTCGACAACGCTCTCGACGACATAGACGATGACGGCGACGACGTTGACGACGATGATGCCCTTGACGCTTGCGTCAAGGATGCCAGCGGTGGGACTGCTCCCAGGGGGAGGAGCGAGGGACTGTCCGCCTCAGCGGCCGCTGCGGCGGGTCCCCTGGCAGACGCTGCTCTCAGTCTCCCCACCGCCCCTGTCACGATGCCACCTCGGCACCGGACTGACCCCTGGTCCGACTCCGGGCCGTGCGCAGACTGTGGCGCCCCAGCGCCCGCGGGCGTGGACTTGCCCCGTCCCTACCCGCCGCTCCCCGCTTGGCCAGCGGCAGAGGCAGCCGCCAAGGGCATCGCGCCCGGCCTGGGGCTGCGGTGGACTCTGCCGCTGACGTGGGCAGAGGTGGAGGCGGACGCAGGTCTTCGATTCTGGCGGGCTCGCGTGGTGGCGGACGAGGCGTGACGCGCGCGCCGCCCAGAGCCGGGCAGCGCAGTCGCGGAGGCAAGCGCCGTGTGGCTCGCCGTGTGGCTCGCCGTGTGGCTCGCCGTGTCGCCCGCCGTGTCGCCCGCCGTGTCGCCCGCCGTGTGGCTCGCCGTGTCGCCCGCCGTGTGGCTCGCCGTGTGGCTCGCCGTGTGGCCCGCCGTGTGGCCCGCCGTGTGGCTCGCCGTGTGGCTCGCCGTGTCGCCCGCCGTGTGGCTCGCCGTGTGGCCCGCCGTGTGGCCCGCCGTGTGGCTCGCCGTGTGGCTCGCCGTGTCGCCGTGTGGCTCGCCGTGTGGCTCGCCGTGTCGCCCGCCGTGTGGCTCGCCGTGTGGCTCGCCGTGTGGCTCGCCGTGTCGCCCGCCGTGTCGCCCGCCGTGTGGCTCGCCGTGTCGCCCGCCGTGTGGCTCGCCGTGTGGCTCGCCGTGTGGCTCGCCGTGTGGCCCGCCGTGTGGCCCGCCGTGTGGCTCGCCGTGTGGCTCGCCGTGTGGCTCGCCGTGTGGCGGCTGCTCTGATTACTGTGTGGGTCCGGTGCCGAGGCCGCGCGTTCGAAGAGCTGCGACTTCGCCCTCGCGAGGACTGCTCGCCTGCCGCCTGCACTCCCAGCTTCGGGGTTGGGGATCGACACTCCTTCGCTCTCTGCCCGCCCCCCCCCACCCACCCCGCTTTCCGCCGACACGCACACACGTACAGGCAGACATGCCAACAGAGACTCGCCCCCGGTCCGCGGGCGGGGGCCCTCCTCCCGCCGGAGGACGCGCGGCTGGCCGCTGTGCGAACGGTGCGCTGCGCTCACCCCTTCCTCCCTCCCAACACAGCGCGCAGCCCAGAGCAACGCTGTGCGCAGCAGCAGCCGCTGGGGCAGGGCGGCCGCCTCAAGCCCTGTCCAGGTCCCACGCGTGAAGCAGGGCCCCGCGGAACGCTTGGCTGTGGAGCGCGCCCCCCGCCACGGCGCTGGCCTGTCTGTGGCGCAGGAGCGGCGGTGGCCACGCCACATTGGCGGGATCTGATCCTTCCGCCAGCGCCGCCACTTGCAAAGCCTCCTTGACCACGGCGCGCGACTCGGGCACCGAGAGCGCCGTGACTGCGGCGCGCGCCGTTGGCAGCGTGCCCTGCCAAAGGCGCCAGCCTCCCTGGGCAAGGGCCCTGCAGGCCGTGGTTGCGCCTGGGGGGCCCGGTGCTACAAGCGAGCCGGGGGCAGCGGCCGCCCCGGAGGCGTCGCTGAGGAGGCCGACGGCGGCCTGGGCTGTGGCGAGCTCGGTTGCCAGGTCGGCTCTGGCCCAGGCCTCGGCGCCCCCGGGAACGGGGTGCTGCGCGTCCATCAGCAGCGCATCAACGGCATCGCGTCGCGTGGGGGCGCGCGGGAGGCCTCTGCGCTTGAGGAGGCTGCGGAGGTGGGAGGAGGGCATGGCCGCCAGCGTCGCCTGGGCGAGTGCTGCGCTCTGGAGTACGAACCAGGGGAGGTCGGAGGGGTCCGTGCAGCCAGCTGCGGCCAGAGCGACGTCCATCGTGTGCTCGGTGGCGGCAGCCAGCGCGTCTTCCACCGTCGCGGTGGCTGCCATCCGCGGGGCTCGCGGCCTTGAGAGCACGACGTGCGCCGCGCTGCGGAGGGCTGCCAGGACTGCGGGCCAGTCGCCCTGCGCCTCCTGCCTGGCTTCGGCGGAGGCCAGGGCCGACGCCTCCCCAGCACACCAGGCCTCCGTCTCGGCAGCGCTGGCAGGCGCCGAAGCGCTTGTGCTGGCCTCGCCCACGCCAGGCAGCCGGACGCGCTTGGACGAGCCCATGTACTCCTCGATGGCCAGCTCCACGGCGGCGCGAGGCGCCAGGCGCATTTGTTCGTCTTCGCGCACGCGCCAGGGCCAGAGGGGCTTCGCGGAAGCCGCCGGGGCGGGCACTGCCTCGCCCAGCAGCGGGCCAACGCGGCGCGGGGACGACGGGCTTGTCCCTGCAGGGGAGGGCGAGGCGGGCCCGCCGGCAGAGCCGCCCGCCTTGGAACTGGCGGCGCCGGAGCGGACAGCCGCGCCGGCGCGCCCCGGCGAAACTGCGCCCAAGTCTGCGTGTGCGTCGGAGTCCTCGTTGTCGGAGGCGACCGCGGCCTCCGCCGCGGCCTCCCTGGCTGCCTTGCGCGCTGCTGCCGTGGCCGCCTGCCTGGCTCGCATGAGGATGGCCACAGTGCGCGGGGTGGGAACGAGGCCAAGGTCCTTCATCGCGCCCGTTGCCCTGGCGGCCACGTCGGCGCGGCCCGACTCGGCCGCCGACTCCAGCACAGCGTGGGCGAGGTCCAGGGTCACGTACTGCTGCTTGCCGCCCGACTGCTGCTGCAGCCGCAGACCGAGGTCGAGCGCCCTCAGTGCGCCATCGGCGCGCCCACGCGTCCCCAGAGCCTCGGCCAGGCCAACCAGACCGCGGGCCGTCGCGGCCGCCTCGTGCTGCCCTCCGTCCCGGGAGACATGGCCGTCGCTCGCCTGCAAAGCGGCTTCCGCCAGCCGCTCCAGCCAGCCCAGCGCCACCGACGCCGCCCCGCCCCGGACCAGGCCCGCCGCGGCGGCATGCACATGTTCCGGCTTGAGGCTGTCTCCGAGAAGCTCCTCGACCGCGTCACACGCCTCCTCTGCGCGGCCGGCGTGGGCCATGGCCGTGGCCGCCGCGCCCACGCTGGCTGCGCTGAGTTCGTGGGAAGCGGCCGACCCCAGCAGCGTCTCTGCAACCACGCCGTACGCTGCGGGCGAGACCGACTCGGATAGCATCACGGCCAGGTGGTCCATGGCCGAGTGAGGCGGGACGACGCGCATCCTTCCAGTGGCCGCCGCGGCTGCCTCGGCCGCCGCCAGGCCCGCGTCCGAGTGGATTGCAGGCCACGCGGCTTCACCGTCGCTCGAGTCGTCGTCGCTCTCCACCACGGCCCCGACGTCGCGGTAGCCGCCGTCCGAGGCCGGCTCGATTCCCAGCCTGGCAAAGGGATCCGCATCCGAAGACCAGCCCATCTCGGCAGGATCGCCGCTCCAGTCCAAGGCGGCGTCTGCGTCGCTGCCCGCGTCGCGGCCGGCGCCGCGCCTGTCCGCGTCGCCCTCCTCCACCTCCTCCTCGCCCTGCCCGAGCCCGAGCCCCCCGGTCACGCTCTCGGCATCTGCCCACAAGCTGCTGTCGTCGTCGTCCTGGGTTGCGTCGGACGAGAAGCGGCCAGCACCCTGCCTGGACGACGACAACGCCCCTCCCGTCCCCTCGTCGTCCGCCGCGGCGGCTGCCTCCTCCTCCCGCCGGATCCTTCCAGCCTCGCGCGCCGCCGCCTGAAGCACCGCCGTGAACAGGGACGTCTCCAGTCCCAGAGCCGCCTTGCGGCCCTGCTGGCCCGCCGGTCCGCTGCTCCTCCGCCGCTCCGGGGCAGCGGCTGCGCCGCTAGCCTCCTCCTCCTCCTCGCCCTCGCCCTCGCCCTCGCCCTCGCTGCCGTCCCCACCAGCCTCATCGTCTCCAGCGTCCTCCTCAAGTGGGGCCGCCGCTGCCCACGCTGGCCCCCACCACGTTGCCGGGCGCGCCGACGGCGTGTCGCCCGCAGCGAGTAGAGCGACCTCGTCGCCTGCCACGATCTTTCCGGCCATGATCGCCTCCGCGCGGGAGGAGCCGTACCCCCGGGGCGGCCGGCCGGCCAGTCGGTCGGCTGACCACCTGACTGCCGCAGCAACGTCGTTGGCCGCCGCAGCGGTGGCGATGAGCGACGTCCACGCCTGAGGCGAAATCGCCAGAGCCCAGCGGGGCTGGGAGGGCTCGGACGCCTGCCCCGAACCCGCCGGCTCTCCGTTGTCCAGAGGAACGGCGTCGACGGCCTCGCTGAGGGCGTCTGCGGCGAGGAGCGTGGAGCGGGCAGCCACTGCGGCAGCGAGGGCCGCCTCGAGCATCTCCTGCGACGGCGTGACGCCCGACCTCACGGCTTCCGCCCAGATGGTGAGGCAGTGCCACGGGTGTCCTGCTCTCGACACGGCCGCCATGGCGTGCGCAAAGCACGCGCCGTCGAGTCGCAAGCCGGCGAGGTGGGCGCGCTCAATGACGCGCAGCGCCTCGCGACGCTCCGCGGCCTCGCCCAGCGCGCGGAGGTAGGCACGCACACCCGGAACGCCGACCCCCGAGGCGGCTCGGAGCCCGCCCGCCGCGCCCACGTGCGCTGCCCAGACCTCGCGCGCCCGCTCAGGCACGCGCGCCCCCACGGCGGCGTCGCACCCCGCAACGAGGGTGTGGTCCCCCAGGCGGGCCCCCATGGCCGAGAGCCGTCCGAGCAGGTCTAGCGCCTCGGCGCCGCGTCCTCGCCCCGTCAGCCACTCCATCCACAGCGCCCCCGCTTCCGCGCTGGGCCCCACGCCTGCGGCCTCAAACTGCGCCATCGTGCGCGGCATCTCGTCCCAGAGGCCCGCCAGCGCCAGCGAGTGCATGCAGAGCCTGGCGAGCGACGCCGCCGAGAGCGGGTCGGCGGCGTCCAGGTCGCCGCTGAGCTCCCCTCGGACGGACTTCCCAGCAGCGCCAGCGCCCCCGTCGCGGCCGGGGGTGCCCGCGCCGCTGCTGCTCGGCGCCGGCCCCGCTCCGTAAACGGACCGGGAGGTCGTGCACCGCTGCACAGCGCGGCGCGTGAGGTCCACGAGCACCGCAGCAGCCCTCTCACTGGTCGCCGCCGCGGACGCAAGCGCCTCCGCCCCCCTGTGTGCAAGCTCGGCGGCAGGGTCGGCCTCGCCGACAGGGCGGGGCGCGCCGGCGCTGGTGGCGGCATCCACGAGCTCTGGCGGAACGCGCATCCCAGCGCCAGCGGCCACGTCGAGCTGCTCGCGGGTGAGCAGCAGCCCCCTGCGCGCCACAGACTCGAGCTCCAACGCAAGCGCCTCTGCGCTAGTTCCCTCGTGCCGCAGAGTCTCGAGGCTCGCGGCCGTCCGCTGGTGGGCCTCTGGGGACGGCGAAGACGTGCTCGACACCACGCCGCGGCTGCAGGGCGGGGCAGCCCTGGCAGAGACGCGCCGCTGCCGCAAGCCGCGGCGCGCAAGCGTGCCGAGGCACCGAGCTGCCGAGGCAGGGTCGCGCGCCATCAGCGCTGCGACCCGCGCGCGGGCAAGCGAGGCGCCAGCTGCTCCGCTTCTCATTTCGCGCTGGCCCTTCGAGCGAAAGTCCCGGAGGCCAGGCCGCCGGACCTGCTGCAAGGCAGCGCTGGCTGCGGGTTTGCAGGCAGGCGCTGAGGCCTGTGGCGGGGCTCCCGGAGTGTGGGGGGGTGCCCCACTCCCCCCTTTCCACTCTGCGCTGGGGCTCTGCCGGCCCGGCGCCAAGTCAGCTCCGCGGGCAAATGCGCGGGGCTTGAGCACCCTGCAATGGGCGCGCGCGCCAACCACGCAAGCGGGCCTGCGGGGCGAGCACGGCTTTCGGTTGTGTTTCGGAGCGATGCGGCGCGATTCGCGAGGGCGTCAGCTTGCTCGTCGGAAGTTGGGAGGTCGCGCGGAGGATGCCAGCACGCACGCAGGCATCAACGCGCGGGCTCGGACACGAACTGGCGCGGGTGGCGGACACGGGACCAGGGCGGGGCACTCAAGAGGGGGCGGAAGTGACGGGCACTTCTCCCCCCGTTGGTCTCGCTGCATGCGGAGGCGGGCACGACGGCAGGGAGCCAGGGCGCGCATCGGTGGCCGCGCGACGCCGAGTCGCAAGGAGGGTAGTAGCGGGGGGGGGGGGGGGGAATGGGGCGACAATTGCGGCTTGCGCACGAGAGGGGTGCTGCGTCGCTCCCAGCCGGTGCAGGCGCCGTCTACCACAGCCACCCCTCCTTGACGGCCGCCTCGCTGGAGCCGTCGCCCTTTCGCCGCGGTCCCTGGGTCTCGTCGAAGGGGTCCACGCCGTCCATCCAAGCCCCGTACATGCCCTCCTTGAGGTGACCCATGCGCCCGAGGTGCATGCGGCTGAGGCGCACTGCCCCGAGAATGGCCTCGGGCAGCTCCTCCTCCTCCCTGCCCTCGATGGTGAAGGCGAGATCGATCACGACGCTCTTGGCAGCGCCCTCGATCACGCCCACGATCATCGTGGCCACGGACGAGCTCATCACGTTGCAGTCAACCTCGATGAAGCCGTCCCCAAAGTGCCACGTGTGGTCAAGCTTCGTGCCAAGGAGGGCCGGCTTGGTGCCCACGGTCGACGACACGAGCCACGCCCCCTCGGCGATTCTCGGGATGACCTTCCACCGCTGCTTGCGGAAATCCTCCGCGCCGGCGTCTGTGAAGCGCTCCCAGATCGTCTGCAGATGCGGGGGCGCGGTCTTGGTCATGGCCTCTTCGGTAAACGCAAAGTAAAGCACGAGGTGGATCTTGGTCTTGCCCGGGGTCTGGTAGACGATGACCAAGTACTTGCGGTCATCACCAGCCGCGCGGGCAAGCTGCAGGAAGCTTCCCTTGCGCTCGGCTACGTTGTCGAGGGGGGTGGTGTGCCGGAAGAACTCGACGTGGCGCAAGCGCATCACGCCGGCCGAGGCGTCGGTCTTGACGCCATCCTCCATGTACGACTTGCCGCGCAGCTGGAAGCCCGACCCGTCCAGCTCCGAAAAGCAGTTGCCCTTGGCACTCGGCGGGCCGAGGGGGAGGCAGAAGGGGAGGTAGTGCTCCGGCAGCGGCACCTCAGGCTTGCCCAGCGTGAACTGAACTGGCGCCTGCAGCGGGACTTCGGGCGCCGCGGCAGCGGCCCCGGGCTTGCTACGGCCGGCAGGCTTGCCGGACGACGCAGCAGCTGCCATGGTCTCGGCCGAACCACGACTCGGTGGCAGGCGGAGGGGGAGAAGAGGAGGCGGCGGCGGGGAGAGGGGTGGCACCGACCGCGCAGTCGGATGGGCCGATCACTCGTTCAGCGCTTTCGCGGCTGCTGCAGCAATCTCTCGCGATGCCGGCGTGCGCTTCCAGCCCTTGGCAGGGGAAGCAGCCGTCGGCAGCAGGAGGCAGGCGACAAGCGCGAGGAGGCCGCAGGCACCAGCCAACAGCTGGGGCTCGAGCTCGAAGCCTGAAACGGCAAGGTCGACAGCGGGGCCGAGTCCGGGCGCGAGCGGTCCGAGGGCTGCTGCGCACACAAAGAGGAAGGCGGGCAGCGAGTCCAGCACCAGAGCGGCGAGGACGACGGCGACCAGGTGGAGCATTCCAAGTGGCGACGCGAGGCGAGGGCGGACCCAGATCAAAAACCCAGCCCCGAGCTTGCGGCGAAGGCGTGTGGGAGTCGCTCGTCCCGCTGCTCGGGTCGCTGCCTGGCGGGCGAGGCAGGCTTGCGCGAGGCGGCGCCGCGCCACACCGAGGTCAACACGCCAAGGGTCACGGCTGGCCGCCGATTCGGCACTCACCGGCTTGCGCAACGAGGGGAAACGCGAGGCGCAGTGTCGTCACCGGCCGAGCACGCGGCGGGCGCGGGCTCTGCCGCAGGGCGGCGGCGGTCGCGCTCGCCGGAGGGCGCTCCGGGCTGCTCCGGGGCGCGCAGCGCCTGGCCGGTGCGTCTGTAGCCTCTGGTACCACTCTTGCACGCCGAGTGCTGCCGGCTGCGGGGCGCAGCGCCTGCCCCTGACTCGCTCGGTTGACCTTGGGGCTTGTGGAATGCTACACACGTGGTGCCGGCTGGCTGCCGCTGCGGCTCTGGCCTTGCTCGCCACGACTCCTGCCGACGCGCAGGTCGGCCAGCATCAGGGCGCAGGCTCGGCGCCGGGGGTGAGCGGCACGGGCGCGGCCGCCGGTCTTGCGCTGAGGCGGAATCCGCCAACTGCTCTCTCTGTGGTGTCGCCAGCCCACCGCCTCGGCCCCTCGCTGCGCTTTGTTTGGCTTTGTGTTCCGGCGGTCGCAGGAAAATCCGAACGAGCCCCCCGAGATGACTCCCGAGCTGTGGTGCGCGGCCTGCCACGCCACCGTCCGCGAATCCATGCGGCGCATGCCCGCGCCCAAGCTGGTGGGAGAGGCGGACGTGTACGCCGCCTTCTCCAAGATCGACGACGACCCCTTCCGGTTCTCCAGCTATGCCTTCTCGCCACCAACCATCCGGTACGCGGTGGGGCGCTTCCTGGACGAGTTCGAGGAGGTGATCGACCCCAAGGGGGCGTGGGAGGACGGGGCCAGTCTTGAGGAAGCGTTTCTGACGCTCCACAACCAGCGTGTCAACCCGGAGGAGGGAATTTGCGAGGCCCTGTGCAAGGACGTTTCGTTTGTGCCGCCCGAGGAGCGCGAGGAGCGGCTGCTGGAGATGCAGCAGCAGCACCGGCGGCAGATGGCCCGGAACAAGGCCAAGGCTGCGCGTCTCGCGATGGAAGACGTGCCGCCAGAGCTGGAGGAGGGGGAGCAGCAAGAGGGGGAGGAGGAGGAGGAGGAGGAGGAGGAGGAGGAGGAGGTCGCGCAAGTTGAGGTGGGGAGCGACGGCGAGGCCGGCGAGTCACGGCGCAGCGCAAGGAAGCGCAAGGCAAAGAAGGCTGCCGAGAAGGAGGAGCCGCCCCCGCTGGACCGCAGGGCCATCGTGGCGCGCCGGGCGCGGCAGGAGGCCAGGACCGTCGGCGCCCCAGTCATGGATCTCTGAGGAGCGATGCGCGCCCTGGCCCGGCGCTTGTGCGCCGCCGCTCTCCCGGTGAGCCGCGCAGGTGCGCTGGCGGGGCGCGGCATGCTATGCGGGTGTGCTTGATGCTTGTGTGGGCGGGGCCGGGCCGCGCTGGAGCCGATGGGCGCGGCGCGAGCCGTGCCACGTGGCGGGTGCAGCGCGCGCGCCCGTGCGCTGTCCCGCTCCAAATCTGCTGCGATTTCGGTTTACGCGCGTCGGCGCGCAGGGCAGCCATGCGCAGCCCACTCGCTCAATCACACGGACAGCGCGGCGAAGCTGGAGGCCGGGTCGTCGAGGTCCACCTTGCCGCGGAGCGCCTTGTGGCGCGTCTCCTTGCTGGCCGCGACCTCGGGGTCGATGGTCTTGCTGAGGATCTGGTACGCGACGTCCGAGGTGAGCATGGCGGGGCTCTTGGAGAGCTCGTCGAGCTTGTATCCGAGGCGGGAGTAGAAGCGACGAGCGCCGGCGTTGTCGGTGAAGACGGTGAGCATCACGTACTGCATGCGCTCCTGGTAGGCCACGAGCTCCAGGGCGCGCATGAGGTGCGCGCCGAGGCCCTTGCCGCGAGCGCGGGGCTCGCACTGGAGCTCGAACACGTACAGCACGGGAGCAGTGCCCTCGAGCATGAAGCGGAAGTGCACGTAGGCAAGCAGCTCGCCCTTGGAGTCCGTCACAACGCGGTCCGTGTCGAAGTCCGGGTCGATGCCCGACGCCGCGGCCTTGCTGGCGGCGTCGCTGTCGGCGCCATCGGCGCTCGAGGCGGCGGCGGCGGCGGCGGCAGGCTTGGCCTCCTCTGCCGCAGCCTCGGCAGCCTTGGGCTCAACAGCCCCGGGCTTGGCGCGGCAAATTAGGTAGCGGGCGTGCGAGTCCTCCAGCTCCTTGCGCTTCTCGCCGTCGGACCAGCCCCAGCGGGCAGCAATGTACTGGGGCTTCATGTTGCGCCGCACGAGGTCCAGCGCCCAGTCCTTCGTCTCCTTCTCCATGGCATCCGTGCTGCTGAACTCGATGTCAACGTCCAAGCCGTTCTTCTCAAAGTGGTGGAAGGGCTTCATGCCGGCGAACACGTCCTTGGGAACCGCCGCGCCGTCGACCGTGGTCATCTCGGCCTGCTTGACCAGAGCGAGGCGCGCAACCTCGGCCTCGGCCTCTGCGCGGCGCGCAACCTCCTTGGCCGACAGCTGCTTCTTCTTCCTCTTGCCCGCGCCGGGCTTCAGGGGCACGCGCTTGGTGGTCGATGACTTGGTCGGCATGTTGAACAGGGCTGGGGGCTGAGATCCGCGGGACGGGCTCGAACGGACTCTTGCGAGCGGTGCGAGAAGGAACGGCCTCGAAGGGTCGACGGGAAGGCTGAGCGGCCGGGGTCGGGCGCAGCGAGGTCGGCGCGCGGCGCCCAGGGGGGGGAGTGGGAGTCACCGCCCGCCACGAGCGCTCCCGCCGCAGTCCCGCCTTGCCGCCTCGTTCGGGCTCGCCGGCAGAGCTCGCTTCCGGCCGGGCCGCAGGGCGCCAACGCCCCCCGGGCGCTGCCGCGCCAGCGGTCGGGCGCCCCGCCCACTCGTTGCGCGCCGCTTCCGCGTCACCGCGCCCGCCAGCCCCGGAGCGCAAGTGCCTTCGGCCGGAAGGGCTCCAGGGCCAGCCGCAGTTGCCCTTGCGACGCCGCGGCCCCGCATGCGCGCTGCCCTGCTCGCGGCGCTGCTCGCCGTGGCGGCAGCGGCAGTGGCGAGGGCGGCGCCAATGCGCGGGTCGGCCGCGGACCGGCCTGCGCCTCGGGCCCAAGAGGCCGACGACGACCCGTTCGCCCGGATGCCCAAGGCCGAGTTCGCGTGGGAGCAGGCGATGGAGTCGATGATGGCCGACCCCACGAGCTCGGCGTACAAGGCGTACGGCATGCTTAGCGAGGACCACGGTGAGGGCCAACGCGCGACCAGCGGGCCAGTCACCCTGCTGGCCCGACGGCGCGTGAAAGCGAGGCATCGTTCGCTGCTGCCAACTCCGTCTGATGCAAGCTTCGCCGTTCGGGCGGCCTTCGCCCTGCGTCCCCGCGCTCCCTGTCCTCGCAGCGCAAGACCTGGTCTTGATGCAGGAGGCTGCCCGCGCCAAGGGCGGCCATGCCGTGCGCGCTCTCGAGCGGCTGACGCAGCGGGCGATGGCAGGCGCAAAGGCTGGCGCCCAGGGCTCCGGCTCGTTGCCCCCCTCCCGGCTGGAGTGCTCGTGCCGCTTTGCAGACGAGTCGAACGCGTTGGATAACCCGCCCGAGGCATAGCCCGAACGCGGAGAGGCAGGCTGTGTCGCTGCGAAACGCCCGTGTTCTGCGTGCTTGATTGGTGCTTCGGCGCGGTGGGGCTGCCGCGCGGCTCCCCCGACCCCAATCGTGAGCGGGCCGTGCCAGACGCGAAAGGCGCCACGTGTGCATGTTCCATTCGCCATCCGAATTCCACGAGCCGGCCGTCTGGTGGCCGCGCGATGCCACGTGGGTAGTGCTCCGCGGCCGGGCTCTGCCGGGAGGCTTTGCCGCTGTTCTGGAGGGGCACTCGACCCCCAAGCTGCGAGGCAGCATGCGGACGACTTCCATGATTGTGGCAATGGCCGCAGCGCTGGCCATCGGTGAGCCTGGTCGCTGCCGCAAGCGCCGGAGTCCGCCCGCCGCGCCCTCGCGGCGACGCTGCGCGGAGGCGGGCAAAGCAGTTTTGTTGCATTCGGCGCTCGCGAGCCACGTGGCGAGCGGTTCGCGCTTGCGCGCCCCGCGCCCCAGCCGCCCCCCCTCGCTTCGGCACCGCAGCCCCAGTCATCCTTGCGCCTCTGTCTTCGCTGTTCACCCGCTGCCCGCAGGCTGCGCCGGCTTCGCGGCCGCCGAGGAGAGCGAGCCGAGTGAGTGAAATCCTGTCAGAGGCCATCGCCTCCACGTTGCAGCCTGCGCTGCCCCTCCGCCTGGCCCTGGCCCTGCCAGGCCCGCGCCGCCCTTGCTGAACAAGCAAGGTTGGTCCCACGAGGAACGCCGAGGGGCGCACAGCGGGCCGGGGCAGCTCCGAGGGCTCGGCGAAACGGGCCAGCGGCGTGCGAGATCGCTGGCGCGCTTCGTCCGGTTGGGTCGTGCCTCGGCTTGCGCACTGGCTGCGCCCCTCTCCCCCGACCCCCCAGCCCCACCCCCTCCACCTCCACCGCCACCTCCACCGATGAGGATCCCTGGCCAGCATGACCATTTCTGTGCCTGAGGGTTGTCAGGCCGCCGCCAGCCACCGCCTTTCGCTTGCCCGCCCGCCTCTTGCAACGAACGCTCGCAGTCGGCACCACCATCGGCATCGATCTTGGCACCACCTACTCCTGCGTGGGCGTGTACAAGAACGGCCGCGTGGAGATCATCCCCAACGACCAGGGCAACCGCATCACCCCGTCCTACGTGGCCTGGGCCGACGGCGAGCGCCTTGTCGGTGACGCCGCCAAGAACCAGGCGACGCTCAACCCGTCCAACACCGTCTTCGACGTGAAGCGCATGATCGGCCGCAAGTTCACGGACAAGACCGTGCAGGCTGACATGAAGCTGTGGCCGTACAAGGTCGTGTCCAAGGCCGGCCGCCCGTACGTCGACGTGGAGGTCGGCAGCGAGCGCAAGCAGTTCGCCCCCGAGGAGATCTCGGCCATGGTGCTCGGCAAGATGCGCGAGACGGCGGAGACCTTCCTCGGCAAGTCCGTGCAGAACGCCGTCGTGACTGTGCCCGCCTACTTCAACGACGCCCAGCGCCAGGCCACCAAGGATGCCGGCACCATCTCCGGCATGACGGTGCGCCGCATCATCAACGAGCCCACGGCCGCTGCCATCGCGTACGGCCTGGACAAGCGTGGCGGCGAGAAGAACATCCTGGTGTTCGATCTCGGAGGCGGCACCTTCGATGTGACCGCTCTCACCATCGACAACGGCGTCTTCGAGGTGCTGGCCACCAACGGCGACACGCATCTTGGCGGTGAGGACTTCGACCAGCGCGTCATGAAGTACTTCATGCGCGAGTTCAACAAGAAGTACAAGACCGACATGTCCGGCGACTCGCGCGCCAAGCAGAAGCTCCGCCGCGAGGTGGAGCGCGTCAAGCGCACGCTCTCGTCCCAGCCGTCCGCCCGCCTCGAGGTGGAGGCCCTCTTCGACGGCATCGACTTCAGCGAGACCCTGACCCGCGCCCGCTTCGAGAAGCTGAACCTGGACCTGTTCAAGAAGACGCTGACCCCCGTGAGCAAGGTTCTCGAGGACGCTGGGCTGAAGAAGGGCGAGCTCGACGAGGTCGTGCTGGTCGGCGGCTCCACTCGCATCCCCAAGGTGCAGCAGCTGCTCCGCGACTTCTTCAACGGCAAGGAGCCCAACAGCGGCATCAACCCGGACGAGGCCGTGGCCTTTGGCGCGGCTGTGCAGGGCGGCATCCTCTCTGGCGAGGCCGCTGAGGAGACCAAGGACATCCTTCTTCTCGACGTTGCCCCGCTGTCGCTCGGCATCGAGACCGTCGGCGGTGTGATGACCAAGCTCATCAACCGCAACTCCGCCATCCCCACCAAGAAGTCCCAGACCTTCTCCACCAACCAGGACAACCAGCCCGCCGTTCTCATCCAGGTCTTCGAGGGCGAGCGCCCCATGACCAAGGACAACCACATCCTTGGCAAGTTCGAGCTCACCGGCATCCCCCCCGCTCCCCGCGGCACGCCTCAGATCGAGGTCACCTTCGAGATCGACGCCAACGGCATCCTGCAGGTGAGCGCCGAGGACAAGGGCACCGGCAAGAGCGAGAAGATCACCATCACGGCCGAGAAGGGCCGCCTGAGCGAGGACGAGATCGACCGGATGGTGCGCGAGGCCGAGGAGTTCGCCGAGGACGACAAGAAGACCAAGGAGCGCATCGACTCTCGCAACGCCCTCGAGTCGTACTGCTACAGCCTGAAGAACCAGATCGAGGACGAGGAGAAGGGCATCGCCGGCAAGGTGGACGAGGAGGACAAGGAGGCCCTCGAGACCGCGGTGCAGGAGGCCCTGGACTGGCTCGACGAGAACCAGGAGGCCGAGAAGGACGAGTTCGAGGCCAAGCGCAAGGAGGTCGAGGAGGTGGCCAACCCGATCATCAAGAAGGTGTACGCCTCGACTGGCGGCGATGCCGGAGGCGCCCAGGGCGAGGATGACGAGGACTTCGACCACGAGGAGCTCTGAGCACTCGATGGTTGGCGTCATCCCCCTGTTCCAGCGCTCCAACCCGCCACGCCGCGCCCGTCGCCTGGCGCGTGTTTTTGCGGAGTCACCGGGCTGTCCGTTGCGGAGGGGCGGTGGCCAACTGCCGACGCCGAGCTTGCCACTCCTCGTTGCTGCTGCTGAGGTGTTGCTTTGCATGCCATTGGGGCATGACGCTCTCGCGGGAGAAAGCGTTGTGGCTGAGGCGTGAGAGCAGGAGGGAGCGAGTGTGTGTGGCGCAACATTGCGCGCGCGGCTGTTTCCGATTGCCGGCCGGCCAATCTGTTCTGTCGCACGCGACTTGTGTGTGAACTTTCACCCGCCAAAGCCCGCACACGGTTGGGAGCTGTTCGCACACCGCCGACGCGGTCGCGATTCCGTGTGCTTGCCCAGAAGCAGGGCGACGCCGTTGCAGTCAACTCTTGAGCAGATTATGCCAGCGACAAATCTGCCCGAGTTCGCCGGTCTCGTCGTTGCGTAGGGCGCTGTTGCAAGGAACGTTTGCGGGGGAAGTCACCATTTGCTGTGTGCGGTGCAGCGGTGTGCCGGGGCCGACGCACGCGACAGAGGGTGATGACCAAGCGCGACAGAGTCGCGCCGGGCGTGTATGCTTGGGGGAGGGGCATTCATCCGTGACAATGCCGGTGCCGTGAAGCGTGCGATGGCTCTGCCCCGCGCGCCACGTGGGTGGGAGGGTTGCTCTGCCCCAGGGCGGGAGAGCTCTGGTGCGACCTTCCCCCCCCCGCCCACACTCCACCGCTTGTCACCCACGGCATCGACACATGCCGATCAGCATGCAAGCAACATCCACGATCATCTTCGTGGCAGCGGTCATCACCATCGGTGAGCGCCGCCCCTGCACTCGCGACTGTTGGAGGCTGCTGCCAGAGTGTCGCTCAAGCCTCCGCATGGCACCCACAGCCACGTGGAGAAAAGTCTCACCCCCCCCCGAAGAATGGAAATGAATTTCCATTTCTTCAATAACCGCCGACGGCGGTTATATCCCCTTACGGACACACCTAGGGGCTTTTATCTAACGGGTCATCCATCAAACGGGTTATCCACCACAGCCTCCCCTTTTATGATTCCCCTTTATATATTGACCCATGACGACACCGAGGACACCCCAAGACACCATAAATTTTAGGTGTCCCCACCCCATAAAATCATATATTGAAAAAATAAATTAATTTTGTGATGGTTTCCTTCTAAAAATCCCCGTCAAATTTTAAACCATCTAATATTTTATACCCCCTATAGACAAAAGGACACTGGGGACACTAAAAAATATAATATAATTTAATTTATATATAATATAGAAAAAGTTTTTAGGGGTGTCCTGTCCTGTCCGTCCTGTCCCCACCCTGGTCTCCATCATGTGAGAGTGCGAAGCGATAATAAAAATTAAAGCTTCAGTTTTAATTTATCCTTTTTCAACACTGTACGGTTCTTAAAGTTATGGCTCCACAAATCTTACCACAATAATTACAAATTTTAATTAAATCTCTAGGATAAAATTAAAAAATGGGTTAAAGAAAAAAAAACTATAGTAGTATATATATAAATGACCTTTAATGTACACTGTTTCAATCGCTTTTCAAATGATCTGAATATCACCATAAAATTTAATAAAATATATAATGTAGAATTTCCAAATAACACAACTAATATTATTTTTGGAGATGAATTTAATCAACCACTTAATAAAGTAAAATGGCCTGAATCATTAAAATGCGTGGTGTTTGGAAAAAGGTTTAATCAAACACTTGAAAAAGTAATATTACCTGACTCAGTTATTACTATTATATTTTTGGGGTGTTATAATCAATCTCTTGATTATGTAAAATGGCCTAAATTACTAAAAGAATTATTCTTTGATGACAAAAGATTTAATCAACCGCTTAACTTTTTACCTGAAAGCCTTAATTTATTACAATTTCATTTTAGAAATAATAATAAAAGTAAAATTTTAAGAGAATCACAAAATATACCACGATATACAAAAGTAAAATGGGGATATTAAATTAATTTAAAATTATTATGTATAATCATAATTTTAAATATATTTATGCATTTTCAAGAGCTTCAACACGTGCAACCAATGCCGCATTTTGTGCGGTTAATTCTTGAACTGCTTTTATAAGTGGTGCTATAAATTCAGTGTATCTTAGAGAATAATCAAAACCTTCACCTTCAATGAGTGGTGTTTTTTGAATTGTTCCAGTTCCGTCAGATTGAGGAATAAAGTTGGGGTCTGGTATCATTTTTTGGGATTTAATGACGGTTGCGTTTCCTGTAAGGTCTGAATCTCCTAAATTGTTAAATACAGTTTCAACTTCTTGAGCTATTAAACCATAATGAACACGATCACTTGTATTTTCTTTAAATTTATACTCAACAGGGCGGAGTGTGTTTATAAAATCAAGACCTTTTGTTAAATCATTGACATCTTTCTTTTTATTTAAATCTGATGTTTGAATGGTACCATTTGCAGAATACACATCTTTCCATCTGAAGGTGTTATATCCTAAATCAATGGTGTTGTCTGTCTCTGGTCTGACAACTGGTGTCAATGCATCCAAAACCATCATTGAATTCAAATACATTGCATTAGCTCCATCACAATTTAACCAATTAATGGTGGTTGGGGTGAGTGGGTCTACAGGGTTTAAAGAATTAATAGAAAAACTGTCACCTGTTCGTTGGTCCACTTTCATTTGCCATATTTGCTTGTTTGCGTTGGTTCTGAAATATCCTGTGGAACCATTTAAATAACCGTTCCAGCTTAAACTGCTCCATCCTGGACGAGTCCCCCCTGCATCTGTGCCTGCTTCCATAAACAACTGACCACTCTCACTAGGACTGGCTGCAGGACTTCTGAACCGTGCACATAAATGTGCAGTTGGTTGATTTGATGATCCCACTGACAATTGACCAGATGCAGCATTATTTACAACCAGAGAATGGTCACCAACATATAAAGTATCAGTTTTGAGCTCGTATCGTTTTCTATTGCGGGTGTGCGAGTGTCCGAGCTCGTCGTCGCCCCCTCTCACCCGGGATCGTGACTGGGGGTAGGTCCCCGAGTATGGCAAGTGGGCTCTGCTTGGTAGAGCCCTCCACCCGGCGGGCAGAGCCGCGTCTGCCCGCGGGGCGGGTGGGCTGGGAAAAGCTTAAGCGCGCGTCACACAAACGCGGCGGGAATGCGGAGTCGCTGATTCCCTGTGGGATAACTGATCAGGGCAGGCGAGTGCCGTGCCGCTGAGTTTCCCGTTACGGACGGGAGAGTTCCTGCGTCCGGTGTGCTGATTGCGCGCGCGCCCGTTGGGCAGAGCTTTCCCCCGCTCTGCAGCGAGAAGGACACCCTCCTCCGGTTCGCCTCTTCGCCGCCTGGTCTTGTCGCGGGATATGGAATCCCTTTGACTGGATGTGTTGTCATTCGTTCAGCTCAGTGTTCAGCCTCTTCAGGCTTGTTGTCTAACTTCACCAACCACCTCAAGTTCTGCACCTGGGTCAGATGTCATAATACCAACTCTGTTACCTCTAACTCTCATAGTTTCAGAAAAAACAGAACCAGGAACAACATCACCGTTTTGAACAGAAAAAATAATATTACCCTTAACACCAGATGTAGGATCACCTACCATAGAAATTTGTGCAGTTTTCCCGCCATCTAATCCATCATCTCCATCATTAAAAATGATATTATGTGGGGTTTTTCGTTGTGCTTCAGTAGATGGAGTAGGGGATTTGAACAAAACTAGATTATTCATATTACTAACCAATTCATTTTCTCCAACTTTAACACTGTATGTGGTATTAAAATCGTTATTTCTTTGATTACCAGCTTTATTACCACTATACATATAAATGCTTCTATCACTATTATCTTGACCACTTAAAAGTAAGCCAGGGCTATAAGCTAGAGACCCGTTAAAGTTGGATTCCATATAAATTGGGTCATTATTTGGAAATCTAATTCCACTTTTTGTATTGCTTCCAGCGATTGGTTCGCCAGTTATAATAACACTTTTAGTTGTAAGTGGAGCAGTTAAAGATAAGGTGTTAGCTTGAATTTCTCCAATATTGAGCATATCATCACCATTACCATCATTACCCGCGGCCAAAACTTGTGAAAGGGTCCCACTATGTGTATCAATTTGAGAATCTACATAAGCTTTATTAGGGCAGTCGTAATCATCAACGGGAGGGGCCACGTTAGTAATTTTATTTTTTCCAGCATCTAAGCCAGCACAGGTTAATTTATAACTATTACCATAAAGTAAATTTGAAATAGACATTATATATAATAACTTAGATATTATTTTTTAAGTTATTAAATATATTAATTAAATGTTTTTAGAGGTTTCTTAGGTCGTGAAGTTGTTTATCTGATAATTTTTTACCGCCTTTTTTTCCTGATCCTAGTAAAACAATTTCTCCACCTTTCTTTTTTCTAGTGGTTGTTTTTTTTTTACCATAACCATAAACGGAGGCAATGTTTCCCATCATTGTACCATCTCCCGCATAATCTTTTAATGGTCCCGCATTTCTTAAAAGTTTAGTCACCGTTTTAGTCATAGGATGAGCTGCCATATGGTTAAAATTAGTCATAACATCACCCATAAAGGACCCGCCCATAACCCGCATTAATTTGTTATTATCATCGGTAAGTTTTAGGGGGCTTTTTAATAGTTGGTCGGGAGTGTAGAGGGTTAAATCATCCATAAAGGTACCATCTTCAAAGCTGTAAGTGAGATTATCTTTAATAGAAAACACTTCTAATTTATAAGAAGCTACTTCGTCCTCACTATCAGGGATGACAAAATATGCTTTAACCTGCATATTAATGGCCTTATTAGCATTGGCCAGAACATGATAATCTTTTAATCCCAGATCGGAAGGACGGAAGAAAATTACAGAACCAGTACCAAATATAGCTTGTTCAAATTTAGCATCATCATCAGTAGCTTGTAAGACCTTCCAGCCATTAGCCAGAGCACCACTAAAGCATGAGAATCTTTTATTATATCCATTAGATGAAGATAATTCGTACAATTGTTGTTGGTTTAGTTCTCTAAATATACCAGTATCAGAATCCACCTTAATTTCTAATTTTGTGATTCCTGCCATTTGGTCAGGGTAGAATTTATTTAACAGATCATCGTTTCGTTCTTGTGAAACCATGACAGCAAACATTGAAGAAACATTACTCATTGCCATACTATGGGTTTCTAGATTGTGCACTGTACGTTTTTCTGGGTCTCCATAAGGTGCAACATCATTTGAAATTATGTTAGTTTTATTTCCTTCTACTGAAATTAACGGGGTGTTATATATAATAGTTTTAGGGATGTCTCCTATTTCAAGAGGGGCAACCCAGTTTTGAACAAGCATATTAATTGTAAAATCTGATATGTTCACCTGAAAATCGTTAATGGCAACCTCACGAGGTACATCATTAGAAATACCAATCATATTTTCAGGTTTAAATTGTCCATCCAACTGTACTTTAAATGTTTTTAGATCTCTAAAAGGAACAGGATCTTTTATATTTTTATATTGTAGGGGATTGGCTACAAGAATTTCATCTATTGTAAATTTAATTATAACTGTATTGTCTGTACGGCTTTCGACATAAGATGCATAATTACAACCTAAACCGCGGGACATTCTGCTATCAGTTGAATCAGTACCTTGTCTATAAGGGTTGTTCATGGAATCCGCTTTTATTTTATTATACTCATCAACATCAGAGCAGGGAGAAAGCAAAGCAAGTTCAAAAGGATCCGCGTTAAATTGATGAAGTTTAATTAATTGTGCGGGGTAACTGGTGAATGTTTTACCATTCATATTAATCACTGAAACTGGTATGCTTCTATTAACTGGAAAAGGTTTTAGACCTATTTTGTTACTTAAGTCATAAAGAGGCCCACCAACGGGATCTCCAATATTGCTGATTGTGGCTGTAAAACTAATTCTTAAACGTGGGGTGCTTCCTGTTAAATTCGCAAGGGGTTGATTAAAATTTATTTGACCTACACCATTATCAGGTGATGTTGATGTGGGTTGAATTTTTTGGTATGTGGAATAAGGAATGCCTATTCTAGAAGCAATTCTAACATTATCTGCTTTAGGCCAATTATAAGCATATGGAGCTTGTAAAACTGTTTTGAGTTCTGGGGGTGTATTCATATATATTAACTTAGAAAATATTTTTTTAATTATAAATTATTTTAAACTTACCTTAATAATTTTAAATAATTTAGAGACTTTTTAAAGACTAAAAAAACTAGACTTTAATATAATTAATCTATTGATTCAAATAAAAGCTTAAGTTGTATTACTGTTTGAGGAAGAAGAGTTAAAGGGTGTTTTTCATTATCATAATCGTATATGGTAAAGGATAAATTAAAACGGTTGAAATCAGTTTGTAAAATATTATGGTATTTATTAGATGAATTTTCAACCCTAAATAAAATGCTGTTATAATCTTGATTGTTTTGTTGTAAATATTTATAATTAGTAAGGAAAACCCCCGTGTTATCTGATATAGTTGTATTTTTTGATATTGAAGGGAGTAATTCATAAGATACGGGGAGGTCGTTAGATTCTATAACAATATGCGATATAGGGGTTAAAAATTCTAAAGTGGAAGCATCTTGTGTTTCTACATCTTCATTTAATATAACTAATGAATACTCTTCGTCTATGTCGTCAAATTCAAAAGAGTTAAAGTCTACTCTCATGTCATCATTAAACATAATAAAATGACCGTTTCTAAAATTTTCAGTCGTGGTGATTTCAAATTTTTTACTATGTTTATTAAAACTAAAAACGGGTATGTCTTCTTCTCCTATGATACCGTCACATAATCCAGATAAAGTTTCATTAATGGCGGTACCTACATCAACATAATCGTACATGTACCCATCTTCATCTACAAAGGTACTAAAATCAACCTCACGTACTCCCATAATTTCATCGGTGGAACGGTTAAAAATTCCTACTTGATAGTCATGTCCCGCGGGTTTAAATAATGGAAGTCTTATTTTATGGAGATGGAACTCTTCAACAATTAAGAGATAATTTTTATCAGGGTCTAAAATTGTAGAAGAACGAAAAATATCAACACTAACGGGTCTTTTATAAGAGCCCCGCGGTCCAGCTAATTGTTTATTACTTTTGATAGTTTCATTAAGCCAAATATACTGTTTCATATATATAAACTTAGAATATATTATTTTAAGTTAATAAATACTTAATGGAAAGTTTGAACAACCACCTCATCAGGTGAAATATTTTTCAATTTACTTAAAGATTTAATCACTTGAGCAAACTCGTCATTTGTTAAATTTTTTAAAGCACACCTGGTTAAACACCACCGCCCACATGTGGCACTGTTATTTGTTAGAGATTGTAATTTATGGTGTGAATAATCAACATCGTACCCACTTTCTAACAGTAAATTTATTAAGCTGTTTTCTTCTTCTTTATATAGGTCTTTTCTTTGTGTTCCGCTGTACCTTTTTTGGTCTACATCTGGTCTGCCTCCGTAAGAATCAAAAAAATAAATTGTACCTTCTTTTTTACCTAGTATTAAAGCACAGTAATGCCCAAATAAAACCTCCCCTCTGTGATTAGGATAAAAAATTATTAATTTATTATCATTTCTAAATAATCCATTTATATTTTTACAATTAATAATGTCGTCATAATCTATAACATTAATTTCGGTTTCATTTGGTAATGTTGAGTGCCATAAATCCCGTAATTCTTGAGGACTTAGAGCTGTTAATAATAATTTTTTAATATCTGCTTTTTTAACATATATAAAACAATAGAATAAATTTTTTTATATATCTTATTTTATAGTGTCCGTATTAACCACCGCTTTTTGTGAGATGGTTAAATGATTATCTATATTATAACAAACCCATCGGGACTTTAATAATAATTTATCTACCAGGTCCCTTTGTCTTTTTTTTAATCCTAAATAATTTTTAAAGAGTCCTTCCCGTTGATAAGAGGTTGATTTTTTAAAAATAACATAATTAGTTGTTTCCTGTTTGATAAGACCGAAGGATGGCCCTCCTTGTGTCTTGTGGTTGGCTATAATCATATTACATTTATAATGCCTTCCTTGTGTTAATAAATGATCCCGTAAAACTTCAATTAATTTGACATCTTTATTTTTTTCGTAATCATCAAAAAATATAACGGAATCTTTAAAAATTTCACCTATATCCTCATTACTAAACCTTAATTGATAACCTGTTTTTTTTGGTCCTTTTTTAACCTTTAAATCATTAATTCTTAATTCTTCTTTTAACACTTCTTCAGGTTCTAGAAATTTTTTAAGATGTTTGAATTTAATTTTTTCTTTTTCATATAATTTAATTTTTTCTTCTTCATCCTCATTTTCATAAGGAATCACAAAATCATTAATATCTAAATATTTAATTTTACCAAAACGGCGGTCTGGTTTGTCTGTTATGGCAAAAAAATGCTTAATTCCTGCTCTGGTGTATTTATCTATTAATTGTACCACAAAGGTAGATTTACCCGAACCACTTTGACCGCTAATAAAATATCTATCACTGTCTATTTCTTTATCTTGAATACTTGGCGGAATAACTTCTAAAAGATCCTTACCATTTGTATGAAAATAATCCGTACCTTCGTCATCGTCCATTTCATAACTCGGATCAAAATAAATTAATTTACTTTTACTGTACCGTCCTAAAGTTTTATTTTCCGCAATTGGATAACCTTTTTTTAATTCATTAATACTCATTTATATATAAAAAGATAGATTTTATTTTTAAATTACAATAATTTAGGTTTTACATCCGTTAAAATATAAATTGAACGAGGTAATTTAAAAAAAGCTTTAAAAAAAAATAGTATATGTGTATTTTTTTAAAATTCTGTATATATTAAAAAAAATTAAGAAAAAACATTAAAATTTTACATGCATTAAAATATATATTTAATTATATTTGGATAGATCCACCAAAGAAATAATTTTATCATTTAATTTTTTATTTAAGTTATTTATCATTTTAGGGATATCAGATAAATATTTTAATTTCCCGTTACTTAATCTTTCATCATATGCCGCCAATTTAATAAAAATATCTTCTTTTAAATTTGATAAAACAAACTTTTTAATTTTACTATTCATTTTAGAGTCTTGAACACTTTTTAAGCCGTGAGATGGTCAAATACCCAAAGCCCACAAATGAGTTGTTTAAAATATCATCAAATTTATTTTCAATTTTATTTAATCTTTTTAATGCTTTAACATAATTCTTTTTTTTAACATATAATTTAAACTCATCATAAAATAATTTTTTAAAATCTTCATCCGCTAAATTTGTTGATGTTGAAAAATCATAGATAATAGTCAAATCCTCTAAATATTCCCCAGTAAATAAAAATAAATCTAATTTTAACCATTTCATAGAGGTTTTATTAAGTAAATTAAATACTTTTGTATAAGATTTTAAAACTTTTAGAGCATCGTCTATATTTCTAATCGGTTTATCTCCTATTTTAAGCTTGGAAAATTCTATAATCGGGTCTTTTTTTATCATTTTTAAAATATTATATACCGCTTCCATTAATAATTTAATCATATTTTTCCGTAAAATCTATTTTTTGATATAAATCTATATCACTCGCCCATAAACTCAAAGGATAAGACCCATTAAGCCGCATTGTTTTACCATGTTCGAAGTTAAGCTGGTTTAAAATTGATCGGTTGGTCTTGTTAAACTTTTTAATATTCCGTTGTGTGAGCTTCATATAATATAATTTAGGTTTTTTGTTTATCAAAAAAAATATTAATCTAAAAATTTAATATCTAACTTATTATATATATGGACAACTCACTGAGAAACTTTTTATTAAACATAGCGATCAAACGTGGCGAACAATACAAAGCCAGGGCGGAAGCTTCAAACAATGACGAATTATTTAAAAGAGGGGTTGATGAATCTTTACGAAAAGAGAAACTAAAACAGGAGGTAGTGCTTGAAAAATTTGAACGGGACGAATATAAACCTTTAGATATGATTTTAAGAGAATCACGAAAAGGTCAAGAAGTAAGAGGTTTAATTTATTCTTCTTTTAATGAATTTAAAAAACCTAATCCAAGCTTTGAAATTTTAAGAGGCCAAATTAAGCGGCTGAATGATATAGTTTTAACTGAAGATTTACCAGCAGCAACAGAAGAAGCAATAAAAAAATTATATGACAGGATTTAAAGAAAAATTGATCGTACCGTTTGGAACTTCTCCACAATTCTCCGACAAGCATCAAGAACGATTAATCGGATATGTATCCGATTTACTTAAAATAATAGGTAAAAAAGATGCACCAAACTCACAATTAGACGAAGAAGTCCAGGCAATGGAGAGAAAAACAAAAGATCGATTAATTGAAATTTTCACAAGAGATGGAAATGGAAAGCTTGGAATTTCCGTACCCAAAAAACTAATTTTATTAGGTGACTTAGGGTTTGATACATCAAAATTTTCCAATTCATCACCATATGAAGACATAAATAAATATGCTATAAAACAAATTCAAGGCATACCCGTAAAATCTGCTACTCCTGCTCCTGCTCCTGCTCCTGCTCCTGCTCCTGCTCCTGCTCCCGCTCCTGCTCCTGCTCCTGCTCCTGCTCCCGCAGCTGCTGCTGCAGCTGCTGCATCTTCAGCGGACAATGATATGCTCACAGAAGATGCGGCACGACTTCATGAAGTCATCACAAGCGACTCAGAAGATGCGGATGATGAAGATGTAAAAGAAACACCCGCAGCTGGACCTGCTAAATGGTTTACGGCCTTAACACCAAAAATAAAAGAAAGAATTAAAGATTTAAAAACAGAATTATCTGATGATGAAATTAAACGTTTGGATAGGGATGTATTTTTCAATATGAAAGAAAATGTAACAGCATCAAGACAACCAAAAGCGAAAGAATTAAATAAATTATTAAAAACAAAATGGTCAAGAACTAGATTTACACACGATGAATGGAATGATTTATGGCAACATATAAAAGCACAAGTAAAAAAAGATGAAGAAGAAGAAAAATTAATTGTGGGGGAAGGTAGAACAAAAGGAAAAGGAAAAAAAGCAGGATTCATTAAACCATTATGGAACTTAGTGAAAGATATACCCGAAGGATTTAGACGAATAAATAAACCAACCTTAAATATTAGTGATATAAACCAAAACTTAAAAGAAATAGTGAAATTAGCACAATCTACCTATAATAACCCCGTAAAAACTTTAGAAGGATGGAAAAACATATATTCAACTCTTAGACTTAGAGTATTCAAAAAAAATAATAATATAGTTATAGCAGTAAGAGGAACCGACAAATTTAACCAGGATGATTTAAACGACGATGTGGCCATAGTTAAAGGTACATTATCTAACTCTCCCCGATTTTTAGAACTTAAAAAAGTGTATGAAGCCGCTATTAAACAATACCCAAACGCAAATATAATTTTAACGGGGCACTCATTAGGCGGGGGGATGATCATAGAATTATCTAAATTTTATCCAGTTAAAGCGGTGTTATTTAATCCCGCGGTTAATTTTAATAATTTAAGGTCTAGTAAATATAATTTAAAAAATATTCAAACTCATATTATAGAACATGATCCGCTGGCTTTGACTTCTTCTTTTCTTCCTAATGTTTCAAAATATAAATTCCCTTTCAAATTAACGGGAACACCATCCGATCATATTAAAGCACATGAGTTAAAAACATTCTTAGGTGGCAGATGTAGATGTAAAACTAAAAAATGAAAATTGATTTAAGGATAAAAAAATATTATCTAAGGCATTATATATATAATGGAAATATCAAGTACAAGTGCAACAACTTCAGGAATTACAATGGCTCTAAATATCCTAACTCCTCTAGCGGTTCATACTTATCGGTCATGTATCCGCCCAAGAATTAGAAAGGTACAAAACATAAGAAAACAGGTTCTTTTACTCCCTCCAAAAGGTGGTAAGGGTTTTTTATATAACAAACTAAAAAACCAAAAGCAGTACATGGTTATAGATGTAGACGAGTATTTAACAAGCCTGGTCACTGAAGAGGAATTAAAAAGACTTAAGAATGCCAAGAAAAACGACTCATTTTTTGAACTAGATCTTTTATATTCAAGCTGTGCGGACAAAGTGAAAACATTTGTATGAGCTCGTATCGTTTTCTATTGCGGGTGTGCGAGTGTCCGAGCTCGTCGTCGCCCCCTCTCACCCGGGATCGTGACTGGGGGTAGGTCCCCGAGTATGGCAAGTGGGCTCTGCTTGGTAGAGCCCTCCACCCGGCGGGCAGAGCCGCGTCTGCCCGCGGGGCGGGTGGGCTGGGAAAAGCTTAAGCGCGCGTCACACAAACGCGGCGGGAATGCGGAGTCGCTGATTCCCTGTGGGATAACTGATCAGGGCAGGCGAGTGCCGTGCCGCTGAGTTTCCCGTTACGGACGGGAGAGTTCCTGCGTCCGGTGTGCTGATTGCGCGCGCGCCCGTTGGGCAGAGCTTTCCCCCGCTCTGCAGCGAGAAGGACACCCTCCTCCGGTTCGCCTCTTCGCCGCCTGGTCTTGTCGCGGGATATGGAATCCCTTTGACTGGATGTGTTGTCATTCGTTCAGCTCAGTGTTCAGCCTCTTCAGGCTTGTTGTCTGAGCTCGTATCGTTTTCTATTGCGGGTGTGCGAGTGTCCGAGCTCGTCGTCGCCCCCTCTCACCCGGGATCGTGACTGGGGGTAGGTCCCCGAGTATGGCAAGTGGGCTCTGCTTGGTAGAGCCCTCCACCCGGCGGGCAGAGCCGCGTCTGCCCTCCGCCTGTCCCATTCGCCATACGATACCAACCGGGGCGCAGCAGAGCTGCCTGTTGCTCTCCTCATCCCCTTTCGCCGCGCGCGCAGGCCGCCCGCGGGGCTCACACGTGCCCCCCCCAGCGCCTGCCGCACGTACTGCCTGCACACCTCCTGGCTCTGCCAACCGCCCAAGGTGGCCAGCGCGGCCACCGACAGCCCTGCCGCCACCGCTGCCGACGCTGACCCGATCCGGATGGAATGCCTCGACACTCGTTCGTGCGTGTGCCGTTGCAGCAGGGCCACGATATCCTCCGTCACAACCGCCTCCCCGCTCGACTTGCGCCACAGTGGCTCCTCCTCGTCCGCCCCCGCCGCCCGGCGATCGCCCAGCCACTTCGCCAACACCCGGGCCGACCCCATCCTCCTCGGGTGCGTCGCCGGGGATCCGCGCCTCGTGTGCGCCACAATCCGCACCGCCCGGCCTCTGGACGTCTTGGTCCTCGTGACCAGCTCCACGGCGAAGCCGCCTCCGGGGTCCGGCCGGACCTGCATCTGCCTCAGCAGCACCGGTCCCCGGGCTGACGTCCCATGACCCCGGGCCTCGTCCACGATATCGGAGCACCGGGACACCGTGTCCCACGCGAACCCCAGCGCCATCCGCACCGCCCTTGGTGCGGTCCTGTCCCGCACCGCTGCCTCAAACGCCTCGGCTGCCACTGCTGGCCGCGTGTCCACCCGCGGGGCCGCCCACGCCATGGCCCTGGCACTGAGGAGGGGCCAGCACCTCGTAGCGCGATCCTCCACCTCGCCCAGACACCGCACTGCCACCGCCCGCACCGACGCAATGTAGGTCGCCCTGGTGCTGGGCGCCAGCTCGCACACCCCTCGGCAAGCCATGCCGGCGATAAGGCCCGCACAGTCATCCGCCATCCCGTGCCGAGGGGGGAACGCCCGTCTCCCCGCCCGTGAAACACGGCAATACCATCGCACCGCCGACAACGCGCCCACGCGCTTCGTCGAGGGGTTGGCCAGCGCGAGGGCCCGCCCCCAAGCTGCCCCGTGCGTCTCGGGGAGCTCGCGCCAAAGCCGGGGCGGGACGCTCTTGCCGACCCCCAGGTGGTACGCCATCGCCCAGGCTAGGGCGTCGCAAAACGCCTCTAGCCCGGCCCAAGTCCGGTCCGCCCCAACCACGTCAAAGAGGTTGGTTGGTCCGTCCGGAGCCGCGGCTGCCGCCGCGGCCGGCCGGCTCGCGCGACCCGCACGTGCGCTGCTCCCCGCACGCCCGGTCCGCGTCCCCGCCTCCGGTTTCCGTGCCGAACCACTGCGCATCTGCGTCCACCGTTCGCCAAACTGGTTCGAGGAGGATGCCCTCCGCCGGCCCGCGCCTTAGCGGCCCCGCAAGCCGCCAGATGTGCTGCAAGCCTGCCGCCCACTCGGCAGAGCTCTGCCACGCGGCCCGTTGCTTGGCCAGCGCTTCTCTCGAAAGCCAGTCCGCGGCCTTGTTGTCCGCCCCCGGGATGAACCTGCTGTGCACAAAAATGCGTTTGCGCAACAGTACCTCCGCCAAGGCCTCGCCTGCCTGGTCGGCGTGCCTCGCCTTCGCCGCGGCCCTGCCTCGCAGCGCCGCGCCTGCCGCTGTCGAATCGCTGAGGAACAGCACCGTCTCGTTACACGCCGCAGACGCGACCCACTGCACCGCAGACACCGCGGTCACCAGCTCCGACCTGGCCGACTGCGGGATCGGCGCCGAATACCTGACGCGCAACGCCGTGGCTCGCACCCCTCTGCCCACGCGCCCGTCCGCTAGCCGCCCGTTCACCGTCGTAGCGAGATCGAGAATCACTGCGCCTCCCTGTCGCCCGGAGGCGTCCGAGACCACCACGAACCGCGGGTGATCGTCCAGGCTCTGCCGGCGCCCGATGTCATCCACCCGCCACACGGGGCGCACAAACCACTTCCGCAAGGCCCCAGCCGCCCGCTCGTGCGCCGCCGAGAACCGCGCGGAACCCGCCGAGCTCTCCCGCGCCACCTGCCACAGCCGCCTAAGCCACAGGCGCGCGGGGCTCATAACCGCCGCCAGCCATGCCAGCCGACCCAGCACGGAGCGCAGTTTGTCCACCGCCATAGAAGCGCCCTCCCGGATCTTGGCAAGGTCTGTCTCCAGCGCATCTGCCATGCTCGGAGTGAACGCGACGGTGGGTGGGTGTGCCACCGCGCTCACCCGCAGCCCGATCCAGTCCACAAAGTGCGCGCACGGGAGCAGCTTCTCTCGCGCTACCGGAAGCCCGATCGCTTGCAGAGTAGCGATCGCTCTCTCGCGAAAGGCCTCGGCTTGCTGCCGAGTCCCTCGCAGCGCCCAGATGGAGTCGTCACAGTACGCCAGACCACTGCCTCGCTCACTGCGCAGTGACGTTACCACCGCCACCATGATGAGATTCAAGGCGCTTGCCGACCAAACGCTTCCCATGCTCGCTCTGGTCACCGCGTAGCGCGTGCCTTTCCACACCACGCACGTGGCTCCCCGCGCCGCTCCTCCCAGCGCCATTCTCCTGTAGGCCGTTTCTGCGTCAAGAGCCCACAGGAAGACCGGCCGGCCCTCCTGACCCGCCGACACACGACGCAGCCATGCCGCCACTCGCAACGCATCCGTAGTGACTGGAAACGGCATCACCTGTGTCCGGGCCAGCCCGTTCGGGCCCCGGAGACGACCGCCCTTGTCTCTAGAACTGTCGTCACAGATCAGGCGAAACCGCCCATTCGACTTGGGGACGCATGATAGGGGGCTGTGTGGGGGCGGCGCCACCCCCTTCGGCCAGGGGGAGAGCCACCCCCGTTCTATGTCCCGGCGCACGAGGGCCTCCATGGCCTCCGCCGCGCCTTCTACATCCGGCGCCTTGTTCGGCCGCGCTTCGAAGGACGTTACCGGAGCGGAGAGTTCCGCACTAACTCCTAGTAAACCCACTGCAAACGCGTGCCGCCATCCCACCGAAGAAGTGCCCCGCAACCTGCGAAGAACCTCCACGGGATTTATGCACGGGCCGCCTGCCGGCTCCATGCCCGCCACAACGGGAAAAGCCCGAGTGTATGCATAAATCCGCCTTCCGCGAACGCCGCAGGACAGTTCGCCTGCGCCATTGCCTGCTCCACCGGACCCTTCAGTGCGCCCTGGGCAGCTAGAGTGCCCAGCCACTTTTCCAACACATCCGGGTCCACCACTTCCGCGTCCATCCCGCACGCCGCGAGCAGGGCCTGCGCCCGGGCGTACAGAAGAGACGGCTCGGTGACTTTCGCCCAGCTCGTTCCACTTCGCGACACTCGCTGGGCGAGGGAGTCCGGGCCAGGGGCTGGCCTTCGAAGCGCCGCCCGGTATCGGGCCGCCACGGCCGCATCCTCATCCGGCCGCTTCCGCCTTCCCGACTGACCCGGACGCTGTGAGGCGTGTGCCCGGTCGCGTGAGGTTGGAGGCAACGACACGGGAAGACCCCCCTCCTCCGGGGGTGCCTTCCGCCGCTGATCGCCTTTGTGCGCGCGTTGCCCACTCACAAAGGCCCTCCAAAACTCTGCCTCCGCTGCTTCGGCAGCCCGTTCAGAACCTCGTCCAACGAGGATGCGGTACAGGCCCCTTCGTCCCGAAGGCGAGCCCACATCGCGGCGGGACGCGAGTCCCCGCCAGCGTCCCGGACACAGCGCTGCAACACACCCAGGCGCCGCTTAGGAGCTGCCTTGGCCACCACCATCCAGAACACCGCTTCTGGATCGCCGGTAAGCGCTGCCGACGCCTCCATCGGGCTCAGACCGACACTCCGCTTCATGGCAGCCGTGATGTTGGGGCCCCGGGTCCCGTCCCCGGGGGACCGCGCCCTTCTTTCCCGGGGCCTCGTCTCCGCCTCGCCCGTCCATCCGTGCTGCGAGGGGTGTGCGGGGGGCGCCCGCCCCGGCCCGCGGCTAACGCCCGCCGGGCGGGCCGCGCCGGCCAGCCTCGACGGCATCCTCGCCAGGAGCGCCTCTAGCCGCGCAGACCTTGCCAGGCTGATCCCCTCCCTCGAATAAGAGCCAAGCGGTCCCCAGGGAAGGATAGCGACACGGAGAGGCCGAGCCCCTCGAGGGCCCCCCGCACTGCCGGGTCCCGACACTCGACGGCCCCGCCCCACACGAGAATCGCGCACATCAGCGCCATGTAGCCCAGCGCGTCCCCCTCGTGGAAGAACGCCGCTGCCACAGCGCGCATGCCCGGCAGTGACTCCTGGAGGACCATAGCGTCGTGCAGATTCATCACCGCCTGGGAGTCGGCCTCCTCTCCGAGGTGCAACTCCCAACGCATGCGCTCGTCTGCGCACCGCTCTGCCCGCGCCGCGACCGCCTCTGCCACGCTGGACGCCATCGCGAGCACATGTCCCGGCGCGCGCCTCCCATCCGCGACCACCAGCCGTCGGATGGACGCCGCTGCCGCCCGCAGGAGCACCGACATGTCGCAGGGGGGAGCCCGAGTTGAAGCCACCGAGGCCCGTATCACCGCCGCCGCCGCGGCTGCTCCCGGCACCCGCGCCGTTGCGGCCCCTTCCGGGACGAACGGGACCATCGTGGCGACCAGCAGCGTGTCCGGGTGCACGCCGGCCGCCCCCCACGCCGCTACGCGAGACGACTGCGCACGGAACGACAGATCCACCGCCGCTCCCACCAAGGCCATGCGGTCCCGGGGCCGCGCGGACGGCTCCACCCGAGACCCCCCGCTGCCGGCCTTGTCTGGCGAGGGGGGGCGCCCCGCGTGGCGAGGGCCCCCGTCCAGTGCCAGCACCCCTCGGACGCTGTCCGTGTCCTCCGTGCCGGCGCTCATGCCAGCACCCACCGAGGCTTCTGACCCCCGGGAACTCGGACGCGCACCCGGCCCGGTCGACGGCGCCATCGCGTCCGCCCCCGCCCGATGCGCGTCAACCGTCCGAGCGTCCACTGCCCCCAGCACCGTTAAGAAGAGCTTGATCCGAGCCCGCTCCGCGGATAGCCCGGCCGTCTGGCCGCCGCCGGAAGCGAGCGCCGCCAGGAAGTCCTCGTCCGTCCGAATTGCCGCCGCCAAACTCTGCAGCGACTGGTCGACCTCGGCTCTGCCAATTTGGCGCGCTAAGAGCCAACCGGCGATAAGCAGGCTGCGCGCGTCCGCGTCGGCCGCGGAGTCCAGGGCCGCCGCCCAGTTCGACAGCCAGGAGCGGACGCTCCGGTTGGTCGCCGACCGCGCGATCGTGGTCAGCCCCGGCGCCCGCCGAAGCCAGACCAACCACGCCCCCAGTCCGAACTGCTTTTCGGCCGCAGTGGGTCCTTCCCGCACCTCTTCCTGCGCCGCAAACGCGCCCCAAGAGGCCGGGAGGCCCGGGACCGCGCTTCGGAACGCCGTCCATGTGTCCGAGTCCACGTCGGGACCCGCCGCAGCACCCACTCGGGCTGCCGCTGCCATGCGCCTAAAAGCTTAAGCGCGCGTCACACAAACGCGGCGGGAATGCGGAGTCGCTGATTCCCTGTGGGATAACTGATCAGGGCAGGCGAGTGCCGTGCCGCTGAGTTTCCCGTTACGGACGGGAGAGTTCCTGCGTCCGGTGTGCTGATTGCGCGCGCGCCCGTTGGGCAGAGCTTTCCCCCGCTCTGCAGCGAGAAGGACACCCTCCTCCGGTTCGCCTCTTCGCCGCCTGGTCTTGTCGCGGGATATGGAATCCCTTTGACTGGATGTGTTGTCATTCGTTCAGCTCAGTGTTCAGCCTCTTCAGGCTTGTTGTCAAAACTCAAATGAAAAATAATAAAAAATTAAAAGTTCTTTTTTTATCCTCTTCTTATACATGGGCCAGCTCTTTTTCACATGATGCGGTGTGCATTGCTGCCCCTGATAGCGAGTTTTTTAATAAAATTTTAGAAGATCACGACACAGAAAAACGGGAAGCCATACGAAAAGGAAGAGAGAGCTTTTTAGAATCTTTACCGACTAAAAGTGTATGTACAACTTATCACTCATACGAAGAACTTGAAAAAATGATAAGAAACCGTTTAAATATTTGTTACGCAGTATAATTAAATAAATATTCTAGATTATTATATATGGACGGAGATGATAAAAAAAATTGTGAAATGATATTTGAAACACTAAGAGAGCTAGAGAAATTTAGATATTATTTTATAGATGATGATAAAAAAAAGGCATGGAAAAGTTTAAAACAGATGAATTATTTATTTAAACAGCTTTATTATAAAAGAAATTTTGGGAGATTAGTCTAATTAAAAATTATTTTCCAATTATTTTTAATGAGAGTTTATAGTGATATACCGCAACATCTAAAAGATTTTATAGAATTTTTAAAAAATAATAAAATTAAGGATTTTAGTCTGTACGCATTTATGGGTTATCTAACATTATTTAGAAAACTAGAAAAACCCAAACAATGTCAAAGCGAAGACATAAATAAATTAATAAAAGATTATAAAAGATTTAAGAGCTATATAAAATCTTCTATACTTCAAACTAATGATTATAATTCAAGTGAATCAAGTGAAAGCGACAGTGACAGCATTGAATCAGAAACCATTTTTTTAAAATATAAAATAATTTAAATTAATAATCTAAGTTATATTATATATAATGTCTAATAATATCAAATTTCAACGGCGATTTAATAAAGAGGAAAAACCCGAAGCCGTAAAACTTTTAACCCCCGAAGAATCAAACATTTATTTTAAGGAAGAGTATGGAAAAATAAATAATTTAGAGGTTACGAACTTTTTACTAACCCACGATCTAAACTGTAAAAAAATAAAATGTGATGAAATCAAGTGCTTGGAAATGGAAAGACTTAAGAGAGATTTTAAAGCCCTAAGTTCAAAAGTTTCAAATGTACAACCTTTAGAAGTATCAGGAGAAGTGAAACAAGATTTAAAATTAAATCAGAATAATATATTATCTTTAGATAAAGGGTTAAAGTTTGTTAATGAGCTTAAAGCTGTAAAATTTAAAGATGATGAGGGCAATGATCATTATGGTTTGGTAAAAAGTGAAGTTGAAAAAATTAGTAAATTAGCAGGTGTTAATGTGGAACTTGTAAAAGAAAATAACCATTTAAGCGATAATCTTATTCCCCTTTTAATTAAATCAATTCAATCATTAAGCAAGCGGCTGGATGTTTTAGAAAAAGGTGGACCATCTTGGAATGATTAATAATAATTTATATTAACTTAAAAAAATTATCTAAGTATATATATATAATGAACTATACTTTGGACGATAATTTCAACTTTGTACCTATGGGTGCAGGAACAAAAACAAAAGCTCTTTTAAATAGAACTCAAAAACATAAAGGAACACTGGCAGCAGACATCAAAAACTTTGAACAAACGGGACAAGTGGGCGGATTCCTTCTTGATTTCCTGGCAACTGGTGTCAATATGATTAAAAATGGAATAGAAGGTAAGAGATGGAGCGACAACACCGTTTTTAAAGGATTAGGCAAAGCAAAGACCAAACGTAAGGCCTCACCCGCACAAAAGAAACGCGGAGAGCTTATTAAGAAGGTCATGAAAAAGTACGGAGTGAGCCTTCCTGAAGCTTCTAAAATGATTAAACAAGCTGGACTCTAGAAAAGATTTAAAATTATAATTAATTTTTATAATTTTATATCCTTAATCATTAGTTTGAATTAATGATATTTCTAAGACATAAATATAATATCTGAATTAATCATATTTCTAAGTTTTTTTATTTCTTCTTTAGTCATACGTTGGTCAGTGGTCAATCTAATTTTTTTTAATGCTTCATATCTTTCTTCAGGATCTATAATTGCGGCTGCTTTTTGTTCTTGATATATATTTCTAGGCATTAAACGTATGGGTGAGGCTTTACGTTTATTTTTGCTTGTTTTGTGGGTCATATACTATACTAAAGATTATTTATTTAAGTATATTAAAAAATATTCCTAGATAAAATTTTAATTTTTAGGCTGGACTCTAGAAAGATTATTTATATTTAAAGTAAATTTTATTAAATCATTTTAAATATAATTACAAATCTTCGCGGTTTAATGCTGATTGGTGCTTTTTGCTTTTTAAATGATGTGATTTATTTTCATGTGTAAAACTTCCACCACATAACTCACAAATATTTTTTTTTCTTAATTTTTCTTTGTTGGTTTGATTGTATTCTTTAATCTTTTCTAATAGTTGCTCTCTGTTGTCTTGATAATATTGTTTACAATATTCTTTAACGGTTCTAGATGGTATATTCTTGTTTACACATGAATTATTTTGAATATAAAATCTTTCACGTTCTAAAAAGTTTGATTCTGTTGCTTCTTCCATCAGTTCAATCTTAACATTTTCAGGAGTTGCTGCTCGTTCAAATAATACTCGTGATGTTGTACATGTGCCGCCTTTAACAAGCCATTGTTTATAATCGGCTTTATGTTTACTTAATCGTTGGTTTAATGGATATTTAGTGCTTCCGTAATATACATTTTCGTGATCGGTTGAAAATAGCTTATAAATTTTTATACCTTCCATATAATAGACTAGAGATTATTTATTTAAGTATATTAAATTAATAATTCCTAGATGAAATTTAAATTTTTAGGCTGTTTTTTTAGCCTGTTTTTTAGCCTCCTGTTTTTCCTTAAGTTTTGCTTTTAGCTCTTCAATCTTTACCTTAATCTTTTCTATTTCCTCCTCTGCTGTAGGTTTTGCCCTTTTTGGTCTTTCTGGCTTAAGTTGTGGATGAAGCTTTTTAAGATGTTTCATAACTTCCTTAAGGATTTCAAGAGAGGAATCGGGAGCGGTTTCAAATGTGTTTAAAAAAGACTGGGTTCTTAATTTAATTTGTACGGTGTGGTTGGTGTTATCTTCGGGCATATATAATTAAACTAGAATATATTTTTAAATTAAACTTAAATTGAATTTAAAAATAATTATTCATTTTTTAATCTTTCTAATTCATCTTCCGCCTCTTTTAATTGTCTATTTAATGTTGCTTTAGATCTGGGGTGATCTGATTGTTCTAGATAATTTTTTAATTTTTCTATCTTCTGCTCAATCTTTTTAATAGTATATTCCTTTTTAAATACAGGGTCGGTTTTTAGTCTATGTTTCAAGCCCGTACAATGCTTTTTAAATCCTAAAAAATCCACCTTACAATCGCAGTGCTCGCAGTATGTTTTACCTTTTTTCCACCCTCATTTTATGCCAATACATCCTATTATATTCGGGGGTGTTATTAACTCTTTTTTTGGGTTGTGAATCTTTATTCATATATAATAATATAGATTTTTTATTTAAGTAAATTTAAACTAGAGTTTTAAATATATTTCTTAATGTTTTTATTTATAATTTCTACATCGCCTTTTTTATCAAGTCTAACCCGCCAAATTCATCGCTTAAAGTTAAATCTAATTCTTTAGAGCTTATCCATCCGTCAGTATGTACATACTTAATATATTTTTTATTGTGGCTGGGATGATCTGGTTTAGTTTGTATCTTCCTTTTGCTGTTAAAAAAACACTAAACCGGCCGCCTATATCATTCGCGTAAGCTTTAAAAGTGTCGGTTTTTTCTACTTGAATAACATCACTATATTCTAATTTCCTTAACTTATCCTTAAGATTTAGCTCCAAAGGTTCGTTTAAAGTATCAGTATATAATAATTTAAATTTTCTTCTAGATATGGCACCCCATAAACAATTCATCGCCATTTTTGCTACTTTGCATCCTTTTTTTGATATGTCATAAAGCTTTTTATAATCTTTTCCTAGTCTTGATAATTGAATCCGTTTTCCTTCATACTGCATAAGGTTCCACCCGTCATTTTTTATTAATTTAATTTCTGCTTTCATGGTTCCCTTATTGCGTTTAAATCGTAATGAGTAATATAAATTTATAGCGGTTAGCTTTAAATAATTTATTTTTGTTATAATTTGACACTTATAAATTCCATATTTTAAAATGTCGGGTAATTCTTTCAATTGTTTTAAAGGTTGGTTTTGAAAACTGGTACACTTAAGGTCAGTTGTAAATGCGGGTAAAACCTGTTAATATCATAATCATAAGCATTTTCATAGGTTCCCGGTTTGGCATATCTAAACCCTCCACCCATGGCCTTATTTAAAATTAAAGCTTCTTCTTGTTCTATTGGTTCAGGTTCTACACCTTTAAAATTTTGTAAAAATATATCTTCGCGTAATTGTATAATATTATAGAATTTAAAGGGGTTATATTTTCCATTAGATAATTCTTTTAATAATTAAAATCTGTTTTTGTCATGTTGTAAAAACTCTTTAATATCTTCATCATCTGGACATTTAATTTTTAATCCTTCTAAGTTGTATACTTTGATTTATATACATAAGTAAAGTCGCACCATCCATGCTCTTATTTTTTTTCGATGATTTTGAAAAATTAATAATTTCTTTTCGGGTTCGTTATGGTAATGGCGGCAGTTTCCCTCGATCTGTTTGAAAGTCTGGACCACGTTTTTCTGTCAGACCGAGTAATAGACCATCTTTAGGGTAATTCTTATAGTTTTCGGTATATTGCACTATGGATTCTCTAACATATGCTCCGCTTAAATTATAATTCGCATTTTATTTTTTCTTCTAATTGATCTAATAATTCATAAAGGTACCGTATCTCTTTTTTAATTTTTAATTTTAAATTTATTATGTTTTGGGCTTGTTTCCATGGCAACACGGTTCCATTGAATCTGTAGACATGATA